>CAXIVR010000006.1:114018452-114645952 GCA_964035755.1 Teleogryllus oceanicus | reverse complement strand
CATATTTGTATGTAAATAAAAACCTCACATAATTTAAACTTCGTAAAAACTGAATTATGAAATAATAATGATTGATTCCATTGAAGAGAACCTTTTCTTATTGTCCTTCATCGAGCTATCTCCCATCCGACCTGAGAGATGACCTAAGCCTATCTTCGTATTTCGCACGTGGAGGGGCTGTCAACGTATGCGCCGCGCCGCAAAAATTTCTTATCTAACATATGACAATATGTATATCATTGGATTTGTCTTTTTACGCTCTTCATAATAGTCTAAAAAAACATGTATAGTTCCATTTGAGAAAACAAAATTGCCTCAAATATCTCGTAAAATACAAGTGATATATGAAAAATGAATACACATATCAATTAGCCCTATTTTCTCATGCACTTTCGTGAAAACTGTATTTCAACATCTTCAACTGTTCAAAAGTTACAGGAGGTGCTAAAGTTACGTGACTCATTCTTGCGTGAACTATGTCAAACACATCTTTGTTTACCTTAACTTCAAAGCCTCAGGCATTACATATAATCACTAATTTTTTTTGAGAGAGAACACATATCAGACTATTGTGTTTATGTTGCAGTATTTATTAAAATCATAGTAATCAGACAAACAAAAAATAAAATGAAATTTATTTCAATCATTTATGCAAGAATAGCTCTTTATCGCCTCTAAATCAGTTCGTAAATTTAATCCCGTAAAACATTTATAAACAAAATATATTGTGGTGACTAACGCGAGACCATTGCAAATTGTGTCTATGGGCTCACCCTGACATGAGCTGAATTGTCGAGAATTTTCTTCTTTGGATATATGAGTTCCTATATTTCTTTCAATTCTCACATTAGCCGCCAGTGAACAACAGGAAACAGCCTTGGGTCACTTTACTTGTTCTTTGTGTCGTTTTCTGGCTGAGCGAATTTTGAATCTGATAGGTCGGAAAATTATGGAGAATTTAACTTTGCCAGGAATTCAGAATTTCTATGCAACAAGCTTTACAGATCACAATGTGGATATTCAATCCTTCGAAAATCCAGTATCCAGACGATAAATATTTTGCTGAAACTTTTGGCAGCTCCATCTGGTTATTTTTCCAAAGCTCGAGAGCCAATCGCACTGACTGAAATTTGACTCTCACATTTGCAGAATTTGATATATAATTGTATAAGTCTCTAGAGCTGTTTCAGTTTTTGTGTAATTTAATAAATTACTTGAAGTTTTTAAACATTTCTAGATATTGAGAAAATACTGCCACCCGTTCGTATTCCTATCATACTCCTAGTAATCATATTTATTTTTTGCTCGCCTCGACCTAATATTTAATAATTTTAAAAACGTTTACACATACATTAGTTTCAGAATGGAATCGTTCGCGGATCATAGAAAAAATGTATAAATGCGAGTCAATAGACTTGTCCATACGGGATTCGAGCATTAAAATTTACGTAAAGAATTTTTGTTATTGAATC
Organism: Teleogryllus oceanicus; assembly: GCA_964035755.1. NCBI lineage: Eukaryota > Metazoa > Arthropoda > Insecta > Orthoptera > Gryllidae > Teleogryllus > Teleogryllus oceanicus. Next base: position 114,644,480 of record CAXIVR010000006.1, on the reverse strand, counting down.
TGAACTACTTGAATGAAGAAAACATGTTCATCTTTCTAGAAAACATAATCTTGTTTCAACCATTTTTATTTTTCTATCCCGCGGCTCCGCTGTGGTCGCTATGAATAATCAATACAAATATCACAATACCATAATAGAAAAATCATAACTTTCATACAATATTTACAAACACATTCACACCGTCCCCATCGTTCCTTGCTCCCTTTTGGTTTTCTCTTGTAATTTATTCTTAACTCCATGACAGAACTTGTATTCTTACATAAATTATTTTAAATGTTTATACACTTCCCTTTGGTCTCTTCAGCATGCTTGACCGACGGCAGGTAATAATCTTTTCCCAGATTCATCAGTCCACGCTATCTTGTAGCTCGCACTCTTATAAACACTTTGTCCCATTTTTAATAATTAGCGTCTGTTAAAAATCCATCGCACCATTAACTAATAAATCACGTAAATTTCCATTTCCCGATTCCTTTTCTCACAGTTTATAATCCTTACTGCGAATTCTTATAAAACACAAATTGCGCTGCTGTATCAGCATCCGTACTCCACCACGGCTAAGCACTTTCTGTTCTACAGGTCGTAATGCCTGCCTTTCAATTGTCTTTTTCCTGCTCGATAGCGTCCTAATTGTGTATCTTCTTACTTATTGCTGCGCATCCTCTGAAATTTTCTCGTATTCACGTTCCTTCCCATTGACTATTCATTCCCGTTATTTCTTGACATGCGTCCTTGTTTTCTATTTATTATTTATATTATTTATCAAGGAAATTTTTCACGTGTCCGCAAAAGGAACCTAAACACTTCATTTTCCACTGTTTTCGTGAGCCAGTCGTTTCATTCTCTCACTCTCTTTTATTTTTCCCTTCTGTCGCCCATCTGGACTTCTTTTGTAGCTTTCCTATCTCTTTCTTTTAAGGAAAATGGAATCATTTTGCTGTCAAAAATAGTTTTTTGGTATTTTATTTTTCATACATCTCCAGTATTTTCTCTTTAAATTGGCGTTTGATATCATTCTCACAAGTATTTTTTTATTATTTTTATGTGAAGTCGTCCTTTCATTGGACTTAGATTCTGATTTCAATACTTTTAAATAGTTACATAATGCAGCCCATTCATACTAAAAGACTTAGAAAAATAGAAAGTAAATTTCAAACTTTGTTGTGAAGTTAACAAACATAAAAAGTCTCAAAAGGAAGTAGTTATTAGAAAATGATTATTCGGATGAGGCAAATTATCGAGCTGACGTATTCTGAGGGTTACATTTTTAATGCCCATTTCCTGAAAGTTCATATTTTTATACTAAATTATCATTTCTCACGTTTATATTTATAGTAGGAATCTGAAATTTTCAGGTGGTATTAATAAAGATTTCATACATTTACCGAAACAATTTTTTTTTCAAATTACCAGTATTATTCATTCTGCGGAATTTGATTTACTAGAAAACGTGATAAAAATACACTATAAGAAAATATTTTCACCTACAAAAATAGAAAACATTTTTCAAAACCGTTGTTTCAGAATTATTATAAGAGACTATCTGAAACCTATAAAGCTTTCATAAGCGTATCTTCAATAGATTCTGCGATTTAGACTAAAACATTAAACATTGCCAGGGTAGGGCATTCCATTTCCCCTTACACTTTTGAGATGGTTTTCACGTAACCCAAAATAATCCATCACAATATTGTTTATGCTCACATCATTTTGCGTGCCAGTGTAGCGTTTATTTGAAAGGGAACATTTTTGGGGGGAAAGTTATAAGCTCGCCTTGAAACCAGAATGTTCACTCGAAAGCTCTACATGGGTCCGCACATACATTGAGTAATGAACTTCTAAATGATTCAATCGTATGCGTAATGGAAGCTGCCATGTAGCGGTATGCTGAAAATTATTACATCCTGCAGATTCTAATCTATGATTTGATTAGATTTGTATCGGCCCGTGCTCATATAATAATTCTTGTACTCAGATTTATCGCTGCGAGCGCATAACTTCTCATACGAGACGCGTATCGATTGCGGCGCAGCGTTGCGGCGAGCCACGAAAGCTTCATTACAGGCCACCTGCACGTTGCGAGTTCCGATGCTCTTTTTTTTATGCATGCATTAGTGCGAGTTGCTGTAAAAGCGCTTATATCGAAGTTGCATATTCTGAAAAATTTTCTGTGGGTGTGAGGAGGAGAAAATGAATGAAGTACGTTGAAAATTACTGCAATATTAAATTTCATTATACGATGCATGAAACTAATACAGTTTAATGTTATTTTTTGTTGTTTGAAATGTTACAGAAAACCTCAACCAATTTCAAAGTAAAAATGTAAAAAACTAATAATAATAATTGTACGTTGATGCCATTCTAAGGTCGTATTGTCGAATGCAACTTATTCATCTTTCCATCGTTTTGGTCTGTGGCGGTAACGGTAACAGCGACGCCTTTGACTTGTCCTATTAGCCCGACGGGAACGATTTTTCATTTCGGTTCCTCTGCCCCTCAGGCTTTCGTTTTTTTTATTATTTTTTCGTTGGTCCCCTTATAAGCGGGCTCGACTCTGTTTTTTATTCTTCGTGACTCTTGCTCCTTCCGGTCCCGCTCTTTATTCCGAGGGATATTACTTGCATCCTTCCGGTTTTTGCTGTCCCTTTTTTGGCTCTCATTCTTTTTTCTTTAGATTTTTTCATAAAAGTTACCGACAACTCGCTTTATTTAATAAAAATCCTTTGCTTAAATAATTTTGTAAGTTATTTTATGAAATCAGACAACACAAACTAATCCTTGATTTTTTGCCTTGGTTGTGAAATTTTCATACTAGAATTAATTTCTTCATGTACCAATTATACTTACAAACAGTTCCACTGCCACATCATCGGTGTTTCAAGAAAGAAGAGAGTCTATAAGATAGCACGAGGAGAAAGTAATTTATTATCATAAAAACAGGTTTATTTCTACTCTAAAATGTACTGCTTTGTACCATTTACCACAATTTGGTTTTAAATGTTCAAAATAAGCTTATAAACGTTAGAATTTTTCTATTTTGCTTAACTATTTTGCTAATTAAAAACCAGTTTATTTTTCAATAATTGTCGTTAAGAAGAGTTTTTAATTTTTAAAATTTTTTCCTCTTTATCTGACTTTTATTATTATTTTGTAATTTTGCGCTCTTATTACATATTTATAATGCCAAAAAATAAATGTTTGACTTCTCCTAAAAGTAATCCGCCTAGGAAAAATCAGAAACAAAACAAGCCAAAAAACCGCATACCGTTGACTACTAATTTTATATTGCAAGGGTCATCTTTTTAACTTTTCCGCCATTCCGAAGATAAACCATCAGACAAGAAATATTCTGCCGGATGAGGCAAAAAATAATTTCGAAAATAAACATTAATTCGTTTCAGTACCAGTGAGAATTCCAAATTTATTTCTCCGACATTTTTATTGTTGTTATTAACCAAAAAGTTTTCCTTTGTTTCGCGTTATTGCATTGCTCCTTTCAATTAAGAAAAATGATTCTCATATCTGCCGCGAGGAGCGCGCGCGAAACAAATGTCTCCCCGCGACTTCTCCGGCTCCAGAGGAGCGGCTGTCGAGGGAAGGAAAGGAGGGGGGAGAAGTGGTGTGGACGCGAGGCCCATTTCCCCTCCACCCTCCCCTCCCCTCCCCACCACAATCCCTTATCGTTCCCTCCTCTTCGCCCCGCGGGCCTCGCCCCATCCGCCGCAGCTCAGCCGAGCTCACTCAATATCCTCTTCTTACGAGCAGTAATAGGAAAACTTCCTAGGGCGGTCCTCTAATGAATGATTACAGCGCGGTTTGCGCCGGCCCGCCTCGATCTTTCCTGCCTACGGCCTTACCTTCCCTTTCTCCCCTCTCTCCTTTTGATCCGCTTTTCATCGATGGTCCCTTTCCGTTGATAGACTGTCTTACGATTGTCGTCATTGATCTCTGCAAAACGGGCCGCGCAAGTGGTTTTGGAAGCCACCACTAATACATACTACTGTCGCAAACTGTGCATTTAACCACTTTGTTTCCGCCTAGTTAGCATGTCCGCCTCTGCATATGTCAATGTTTCTATGACTCCTGATCATTCCATTACGTTCCTTCTTCCAATTCTTTCTTGCCCTATCAGAACGATCTCTTCCAGTTCTCTTTTGCTACCACCAAACTCCCAATGCCGTACGAAGTCCGACTATGCTTTTGAATCCATTATGCCTCATTTTATTGTTAGTAACTCCATTTTCTAATGTCTCAACTTTATGAACGTTCACATCGTGCAAGCAAGCTAATGTGATATTTCGTATATTTTTTCGTCGGTCGCACGTGTTTACGGGACTAAATTAAGTCATTACATTTGTCTTCTCTGTTACTATCCGTGCAATGGCAACGACCACTGTTGCTACCACCGACATTTTTCCTAAACCCATGGAACCAAATGACCCAAATAATAATTACATTTTCTCCCTTCACTTCACTGCATCTCAATTTCATCCTTTTCCGCCTTACTCCTAATCACCCTTCCTCATCCGCCGTTATTATACCAAACCCAAATCTACCTATACCCACTTCACCCCCTACCACATCCCACTTCATCCCCTACCACATCCCACTTTACCCCTACCACACCCTTCCCTACCACATCCCACTTTACCCCTACCACATCCCACTTCACATCCCCACCCTACCCCACTCCGCCCCACCCAACTGAAATCTGTTCTATCCCGCCGAAACCTTCCCCACCACTCTCAAACGTGTTCCATTCCACACCAATCCATCTATTGAAACGTAACCCTGGAACTCAATTCTCCTTCATCCCTCCTATTCAGCTCCGTGCTATCTCGCATCCTTCCGTTCCTTCCCGCTCGCTGCTCGCGGCAACTTACGAGTAGGATATTTCTTTCTCGTTTGCTGCTTTCGTCTGGCTTTTGCTGCAAATGCGCTGCCGCGCTCCCTTCTACAGGTCTGTCATTTCATTTTCGCATTAAACAACAGTAGACATCCTTCTTCGTCTCCCTTTCTTATCGAGTGGGCCCATTGCTTTCCTACCACAGTCAGCAAAGAACCATCTGCTAGTGAGGTGCCTCTCAATTAAAAATATTTGTTGTACATTTAAGTGTGCGGTCATGAATTCATAATATGTGAATATGAAAAAAAATTCATATTATTCCTCCGGCAAAGCGCCATGAACACACTCACTATTAGGCGCATACAGCACTCAGTGCTGCACGTTTGGAATACAGGGTTTAGAATTTTAAAACACGTGGAATCAACCAAGAAGTAGGATAACGTACGTCATTTCATTGACAGTATTTTTCTTTAATTTGAAACAATCCTTGTGCATTTTAATTGATTAAGAACTTTTTCGGATAAAGTTAAAAACAGCCTGATATAACAGAATAAGAACAAAAAGTAAATTGATAGGTCAAAGTAATCTACTTCCAACTTCGTTTTTTGAATGGATTATTGTAATTTAGTGTATCAATAACAAAATATCTTGTATTACTACTTGCAAAATTATATTGTAGGCCTAAATGTCAGTTAATTCATAGCTGTAAATTAACAAATACAGCTACTCTCAAATTAAATAACATAGTTATGTCGCCAATGTCGCATTCCTAGTTAGAGAGCAAACACGAAGGAAAGCATAAAATGCATTGTAGATATTACATCGCACATTCGGGACGATTTCGCACTTTGAGATTTTTCGTATTTTATCGCATATTGAATACCTTTCTGCACAGACCGTCAAATAAAAAAATTCATATATTTTTTAGCGTTTGGTAATAGTTAGCATTTTTAACAATTGCTAAAATCTACCATCTCTACAGATCGTATGACCAATATATGTCTACAATATATTGTAACAGTTGTTACGCGAACACAAAGATAGGCTTGAATTTTGCTTTTCATGAATTTAATTAGAGTAATAAATAAGATATAAATGAGTTGCGAGAACGTTATGTCAACTAGGCACGAGAATACCTGTTAGCGCAATGTATCTTGAGTCCGGTGCCAACTCCTATTTCAACGTATTAGTGGTGCTCTCGCTGTCGTAACCGGCCTGAACTAATTTGCCTTACCGAGCAGTAAGCGGCAGAGCGCGACCGTCTACGTCCACGTCCGAGGACTTGGCGATTGCTCGCCGTTGTAGCGTGTTTACAACCGTTCTCTCGTTGTCATTTGTATCGGGAGAAGTGACCCGGAGAATCTACTCATGTCACTGCAGTGCCTCTTATCAGGAGGTTCTAGGTTCGAGTCCTGACTATGGCAGGATTTTCGACATTAGCTAAATAGCTAGGTCGAATTCAGTCGCAGTCTGAAGGAGAATTCTATCTAGGTTCTCTCATCGATAGTTTTCTGTGATTTCTCCGATCAATACCAAGCGAATGCCGTAGCAGTACCCTAAGAAACGGTCTCCGACCGCGCGTGATCTTTTCTTCCTCTTCCTTGTCCTATCCTCATCTCTTACTTACACACACTCGAATTTATAGGCACTACACTACCACATGCCAAAAGACCGTTCGGGAGCTTACATTTTGTCCCGGCTTACGCGGCGCCTCGATTGTGGGAGATATCTGATTGGAGAAAACCTTGCTAGCTGACGGTAGGTCAGCGCCGGATCTCTCCATTTAGCGGAGTTGAAGATCACCGCCACCTCCCGAGAAAAAGCATACACTACACTTACGGGACCAATGACCTTAACCTTTGACGTGCCCGGAATAAATCAATTAATCAATCGTAGTCAGTTTTAGAATAAACTAGCATTTGCGTTCCGCGATGTTCGCCGCGTGCCGGGACCACATGAGGCGTGAACCTAGTTCCTTCTGATAGGGCGTGGGTGATGGGTTGATTTGATTTGATTTTTTCGTGTTTTCGGGCGCGTCAACTGCTTCGGTCATTAGTCCCGTTAGTGTAGTGCATGTTCTTTCTCGGGAGATGGAGTTGATCTTCCCCCACTGAATGGCGAGATCCGGCACCGACCTACCGTCGGCTAGTGGGGTTTCCCCCTAACCAGGACTCTCCCACCAGCGGGGCAGCGCTCCAGCCGGGACAAGCTCTAAACTCCCGACCGGTCTCCCGGAATGTGTGGTAGTGTAGTGTATGTTAGTGTAAGTGTGTGTGTAAGGGGAGAGGATAGGACAGGAAAGGGGAATGACAGATCGCGTGCGGTCCGTGGCCCGTTTTGTAGGGTACTGCTCCGGCCTTCGCCTGGTGTTGATCGGAGAAACTACGGAAAACTACCGATCAGAGCAGCCGGCCGCTAGAATTCTCCTCCAGACAGCGACTGAATTCGACCTAGCAGAAAAGCTAGTGTCGAAAATCCTGCCGCCCTGGGGAGTGGGAACCTAGGACCTCCCGGTCAGAGGCGCTGTAGTGACATCAGTTGATGCACTGTACTACCGCTACCGGTTGGGTGATGGGTGCGGATGGGAGGTTAGCAATAAGGATCCATTGTGCAATAATTCAACTTTGCGGTCGAGACGATGGGGGTTGCGTCCCGGTCGACGCTGCGAGTCGGACGCACCAGGTGAGTACGTGTACCGATGCGGCCTTCGACCGGTAGAGCAGCAGCGCCCTTCGCATATTTCTCAGTTATAAACTGCCTTGCAGGTCCCCAAAATGCACAATTCTCGAGCGCTTTTGGTAGCTAGGTTCCTAATGCATTCTTCGTGAGCGGAGAACACAATATCGCGTGGACTATTACATTTATTATACAAATTATTTTAGATGTGATCTGTATCTATTTATTGCAGTTTTACTTTATTAAAACAGACTCTATAGTATTTTTAACAAATCATTTCTTTTTTATGTTTAGACCATATTCGGGGTCTTTTTCAAAATTGTATTGTCCAGGTTTGTTGAAACCAAATCATAAAAAAACAGCATTTTGATAAAAAAAATTGTCATCAGTATAAAAACCCTAATTTAAGTCCTAAATATCTGGCAATAAAATAAACAATACGACACATATATTCATTAAAATCCAGCTCTATTGCTCAATATGAGAAGTCCATGTAAAAACTTTGCAACAACTTGACAATTACAAGAAGGGAATGTTTCTTACATAAGTGGGTGCATTTAGCACGGATTGCCTTTCTGCAGCGCAATTCACTAAACAAAAACTCCTGACCGCATAAATGATGCAACAAACTGTTAGCTAATATTCTTAACGGCGAATCCTTCGCAACAACCCTTAGTCATAAGAAAACTGATCATCAAGCACTCAGTAATGCAGCGTGCCTGTCAGATGGTTACAGTACATGAACAGGGTATAATAAATCTCAAGGAATGTGATGGTGATATGTGGTTCTGCAATCCAAACGAGTTTGCTTTGGAGACCCGCACAGCACTAAAGAACAGCGGGTTGCCGCACTAGAGGCGCATACGCTCTTTTAAGCATTGTTAATAAATTATCTCCCCCTCCTATTCATACGTATGCATTGCCTACTGGTTATTAAGGTCTGGATATAATGAAGTAAAGTACAGTAAACTTCCGGCAATGGTAAACAATTCCACTGGATCCGATCCGTATCATTTGCAAGTAAACACCAGATGATTCGGGTACAGTGATCTCTCCACTTCGTATACAAAGAAAACCTAAAAATAATATTCAAGAAAATACTTTGAAGGAGGACCTTGAATTCGAATAACATCAATAATGTTCAGGCAGCGGGTCTAGTAAGATATTTTATAGTATTTACGGCAAATGAAAAAGACCGAGGGAAGATACCATTCAGGAAATTGTTTTAGCACGTTTATGGCGATTCTATGGAGGGAGAGTGACATAATCGCCACATAAGAACTAGGTATCATAAGAGGATCTCCCAAGTTGGCGTTAGCAGTGATAAAACGTCTTTCAAAATAGAAAACTATGGGAATACGAGGCATGACGAATTTTTACTTTCCTTAGTATTATTACTCAACAATTACTAATATTTTTTAAAAAGTGCTTGACATCATTTAAATATTTGGAATTTAAAGATTTTGTAGAAAAATCATCAAGCTACTAAAATCTATATTGTTAAAAATTGGCTTGGAAATTGGGGACACATCCTAAAATTTCGATAAATGATGCACGCCCAAAAATAACACATCTAACATGTGTGGGATGCATATTTCAAATTCAAATTATGCTTTTCATAATTTAAACTATACCTATCATTGGTTATTTTCTACAATTAATATCTATCATTAGTTATTTTCTACAATTTATAAAAGTAATGATAATAGTAAAATTTAGCTTTTCTGCCTCCAAAGATCAGAACGCACTAAATTTTGATGCGCTGCAAAAGTCAAAAGAATAGTCATCAGCTGCTTAAAAGAGCGCTATTTCTTATATTTGAATTTGACTTCCTCGCTACCAATTACGCAGTAGAGAGAAAGTTATGGAATGCTTTGCGAAAAAACTGCGCATTTTCAGCAGAAAACTCTTATTACAGGGTCTCGGTAACAAAAAAGTGGATAAATTGAGTTGCTGAATTTTGAAAAAAAAATCATCTAACACGTGGTGTAGCGAGAATACATGTCTTGTGGATCCTTGATACCGAAAAAGTGAATGACGCAAAGCGTCCGCCCGTCCGCCCGTCAAAGAGATACAGCTCGCATCAGAGCATAAACGGCAGGAATCCTTACCTTATATACCTATTGACTACTATATAACATTTTTTCAATAAATTTCTCAAATTTAATTTTTTTGAAAATGCTGACTTTCTTTTTTATGCATTTTCTCTATTAATTTTAAGATTTAATCAATATTTTTCAGGCAAAATGCCCAAAAATAAACAAAGAAATCATTCGTAGCTCGTTTAAAATGTCTTCTTTACTAAACTTACACAGGACAAGAAATTACTTGTGAAAATTCTTTCCAAAGAGTCTGTATTATAGAAGGCGCCACCAAAGTTATTTATAAATCAATCAGAAATCAATTCTGTTATATTGACAATAACATTACATTGCCTTTTTTTACTTTTGAAGAATAAATCTCTGTTTTGTAGTTTTTTATTTGTATCTCAGATTTTGCATTTTAATATATATATATATATATATATATATATATATATATATATATATATATATTAAAATGCACACACACACACACACACAGTGCGCCAGGAACGTCTCTCCTCACGGAGCCAAGTCAGGGCCTCTTACTAAAAATTGCATTTAATGTTGGTATAATGCAGACCATTGAGAAACAAGTGAAGGGGATAACACTTCTATCATCTATTACGATTGTGGTGAGTAAGCAATTTACGTTTTCGAGTTGCTGCAAGCGCTGTCACCAGCAAGGTGCGACTACGGAGACACTTTCCCTTCTGCGCTATATTATGATCATAATATCAGTTACCGTGATCGTTGCCGTTAAGTGATTGTTAAAAAAGATAATGAGCTAGATTATTTCATTTTATCTTTAGGCATCGTAATTAACAGCAATCGCATGAGAATCAGGAGAAGGAATGAGAAAGCGTGTACGTTGTCAAGGAATAACGTTCGCTGGAGTTCTGTTCTATCAGAGGGCCACTTCCAGTGTTCGCATCACGCTGCCACCGTACACCGCTCCCATGCTTGGCACAGGTGGGCACTATGGGCTGCTTGGTATATAGCGGTTACGTGATGAAGCCCTTAAATACTGAACGTGAGTCATGAACGTGCAAAGATCAATAGTCACCACTCATGTTTTAATATGTACTCGAGTACCATTTAGAGAAGCAGAATTAAAGAAAACGGATCAAAACACACATCTGTGCAAATTGTACGGTAATTTGTATTTTAAAAGGAATTAGTTTTTAATATCAAATTTCTCAATGTTCTTCTAAATTGACGCTATTGGAATCAAGGAATTTTGAAATCAAGTTTATTTCCTTTATCTACATCTCATAGTTAATGATGGATTCTTTTATTAGAGAAATCGATTGTAAATGTCATTTATTTATTGATATCCACACGAAATCTTGGGAAAAGTTTCCAAGTATAATAGAAATACACAATCTGTAATAGGTTAATCTTAAAACAGCAGACAATTTATTTCTAGATGGATGAATTTCAAAACAACAAAAATATTTTTCCTATTCATGGAAATGAAATCAATTGTAGTTTTATGTAGAAAATAGAATTTTACACTTTTCTCTGTTTCGTTCAGTTATGATCATTCACGAAAATTATTTCATTTTTGACCATCTTCTATTTCACCAATTACATATGTTAAACTTCTGTTATGCATATTTGGATATGCATATACTGAAGTGAACTCCCATAATTCTTGCATGAGTTTTAGCGATAAGCAAAGTCACTATTTACTGTATTTTTTGTTAAAATGAGGAAAGTTATGTGACCGATACATTTTATACTAATTTTTATTCATAATCGCACGACACTGTTGTCTGTATCTTCTCTTTTTCAAAATTACGTTTAAAAGGCATGGGGCACACCAGTCACAAAATCCTACTACTATTCGTAAATGTTAAGGGGAGTTTGACGGCCCTATTATCCCATATAAAGTTGACTATATTTCTGACCTGTTATCTCAGAAACTACTTTATTTAGTACTTATAAATTTTTATAGTATATCCTCTAACTATTTATGACTCTACTTAAGCAAAATTATTTGCATAGGATATCATAAAACTGTTTTACAGAATTTTAAAAAAGTAATAGAAAATCATTTTAAAATTAGGCATCTATTAATCCACAGTTCTAACAATTTTTGCAATGTACCTCATTATTTTAGTTAAATAGCTTAGTCATGTTTACATAAAGCCATCCTGAAAATTCCATCTTTTATTTTTAATAGTTTCTGAGAAATGGGTCATATGTTTATTTATATATATATATATATATATATATATATATATATATATATATATATATATAAACAGATATCAGAAACGAGTGCTAAAGTTAAATTTAAAAATTAAATACTTTTTTTCACAATTGTCATGGTGGTAATCTGCACTACATGATGGAACACCTTCCTTTTCTTCACTATAATACATTGAACATAAATAATTCAGTTGTTATAGTGAACCGCGCAACTATAAACATAGGAATCTGAGAAATAATGAATCCTAAAAGGAACCGTGCAACCCTAAGCCCGGATCACCTCTATCTTCTTCTTCTTCTTCTTCTTCTTCTTAACTCTAGCCTCTTTTGTCAACATTTTTCTAACAAACAAGAAATATAGATTTCTAGAAAAGCGTAGTTCTAATCTGAAGAACGCAGAGAACATACGTAAACACACAAATGTAATAAAAATACAACAATTAAGAAGAAACATTTGAGATTGTTCGGTACAAGGCCCACTACTCCTATCAAGAGAGCTAGCACTAGCGTAAACAAATTGAACATTACGCTCTTCTCCATATTGTAGGTAAATGTGGAGCGGTCATTTAAAATCTGTGTCGTAACACACTTTTCACGAGATATTACGGATTGAAAATTTCGAAAATCACATTATTATTGTTCCTACACACTACGATAAGTAAATTACGAAAAATTTTAATGTGTTTTAAAATAACGTAAATGGAAATAGCTCGAATCGTTGGACTTTCTATTCAGAAAAATAATTTCATCATTTTGCGTCGTTCTGTTGCCCTCCGTAGCTAATGCAGAGTTTATTTTTCTAAATAAGAGATTGAAATGATTCTTTAATGTTAGAAGATTTAAGTAAAAGATTTAAGTAAAGATTGGCATACAAAAATCTTCATTCTCAGGAATGTCATAAAATGATCGAAACTCATGTAATCTGTCTTCTAATTTTTACTTTCTCGCATACCTACGTATATGCAGAGTAATATACGTAGTATAGAGAAAGTTATATAATGCTGCGACAAAAAACGGTGAGTTTTTGAAAGAAAAACTCGTACTGTGAGGCCCGCAGAAAATGTGGATAAATTCTGTTCTAAACTGTAGTAAATTTTAACGCGTTACGTAGTCAAAGGTTTTAATACGAACAAGTTATCAAATTAATATAATATTTTGGGTATATAGCGAATATATTTTCTTATTCCGTTTGCAGGTATGCTAGGACCAAATTAAAGTATACGTTTCAATTAGATGAAAAATTCTTGTGTTACTAAATGAAACATGTTTTGGTTGTATCATTTGGGTTATTGGAAATTGCTTCTTGTAACCCTAATGCCCCAATCTGAATTGAGGAGGAAAGGTACTTGATGATTGCTAATTTTCCATCTATAAATAACTGATCTCGAGAATTCATTTCCATCAACGATTTCATCTGGAAGGTGATAGGGAGACATTAGGGAGAAATTGTAACACAAAGACATAATAAGGATAAATAAGTTTGTTCCATGAGGTATTATGTATAACGTGAAATATCGTTGTGCAGGGCTAAGAATACAAACCTGAAGAAGTTCTTGACATTTACGAAGATATAGCATTCACAGTAAAAATTAGTTTATAATAAAAAGTTGGATGTCCCAATAGAGTACTATTTATAATCTCAAACGCATCCAGATGGTGCATACGTATAGGACGCAAAAGAGAAGAGTACATGAAAATCGATTATTACGTTGAAAATGTATTTGTCCTTTCTTCAGAAACAAATCAATAATGAAAGTGCGCAACAAATGCCTTAAATTTTTTACTTTTTTTATTTAAAGTCGCTTTTTAACAGCAAAGGTCATAAGCGACTACAATTAAGTTAACAACAATGTATTAAGTATCACATTTAAATTTCGCACATAAGCCAATTAAAATCAATCGAATTAGTATCATCTTAAATAACATATTTTTCCTATAATTGCATTACAAATTATTAACATCAGATTTTATATTATATTTCCTTACTTAAGTTAACAATTTCTAGCAACCTCAGTACTTTAGTACACCCGTCTGCAGAGCTGAACAATTTCCTTATTTAGTTTCCTTTTTACTTATACCGGGCATTCTAAGATAATGTGTTGTGTAGATATTACTGCACCACATTTAGAACATGGTTCTGGGTCGGATTGTTTGAATATATAATCGTATTTCAAATGAAAATGACCAATCCGTAGTCTAGTGATAATGACTTGCTCTCTTCTTTTAAGGCAGATTTTCGGCAGGGCTGGTTTCATTACGGAGTTCCTAACCAGATGTAGTTTTGATGATTTTAATGTCCATTGTGAGTCACAATATTTGAAGCAAAATGTCTTGAATATCTTTTTACTGTCTTTTGTAGTGCCAAAAATTTGAGAATCAAAACTTGGAAATGCCCGTGCTTCGCATGAACAGATGGAAAAATAATCTGGGAGGCGTTGTGATTCGACTATATTGGTAGATTGAACGTAAAATGCACAACCAGCTTTCCATCACATTTAGAACCATCTGTATATATTTGGTAATAGTTGGCATAATCTTGTTGCAATCTTGGTAATAAATTTTGGAAATTAACTTTGGGGCCGGAACTAAGGTGAAGGCATTTTGCTAAGATTAAATTTATTACAATATTATGATCTTGCCAGGGCGGGTTGGGAGGCATACATCTAGATAAGGTGGCTTGTTCGACAATATTAAGTTCCTTCAGGTATTTACGAATCTTCTTTCTTAGTGGTAGTGGTGATTGAGGGTGGGCTTCATAGACAGATGTTTCTAGGTGATTGAAAATATTTGTATATGCAGGATTTGGAAGGACACTTGAAGTTGAGAAAGCATAATTTAAACAGTGAACTATACGTCGTAGGTCTAATGGTATTTGCCATGTTTCCACTGATAGGCTATTAGCTGGGCAAAAGGTATATTTTTACAGGATGTTGGACTACATGATTCACTTTATTGACGGCAGTTAAGAAGAGTAATACGCTAAGAACTGATCCCTGTGGGAGACCATTTGTCAACTATGTGGGTTGCGATGTTGTATCTTGTATTCTGACTCTTACTATATCTATGTTTTAGAAAGTTTATGATGAATGCGAATATGTTCCCTTTCATTTGCATGTTTGGCAGAATATTGATCAGTCTGTCTTTATATACCATTTCGTATGCCTTTTCAATATCCAGTGAGACATCAATCACATGTTGCTTCATAACCAGAGCATCTCATTTGCATGTTTGGCAGAATATTGATCAGTCTGTCTTTATATACCATTTCGTATTCTCCTTTCAAAAATTCAAAATTTAAGTGGTATATGACTTAGTGAAGGGATCACAAAATTTTGAAAATGTGCACACAATTCACTTTTCCCTATAGCACGTCATAGGCAGATTTTAACTGCTTTTTTGACGTTAAATAAATAAAAATAAAAAATAAACATCACAAATTTCGGTTTCAATATTGACTAGGTGATCATAAGTGGACCTAAATGCTCCGAACGCACTTTGTTGCGGTGATATCTGTTTGTTGCTTTCTAATATCCATCTCAGCCGGTTGCAGACCATTTTTTCTAGAAATTTGCACATATTACTGATAAGGAAGATTGGCCGAAAGTTAGTAGGATTGGTGTGATCTTTGTTTGATTTGGGGATTGGTACAACAATTGCTTCTCTCCATTGATTGGGGAAGGATTGAGTGATCCAAATAAAATTATACAATTGGAGTAGGTATTCATGACCAACTTTAGGCAGCTTTTTCACGAAACTATTCGGTATTCTATCAGGGCCTGGTGCTGAATTATTACTTTGTCTAATACAAATGTGAGTTCGCTCATTAGGAACTCTTGATTATGCTGCTCTTCATTATTTTTTAGAATCAGTCTGATGTAATCTTGATATTTGGAGCTATTTCAGATAGGAATTTTGAGTCATAGTTTTCATTACTTGAGTTGTCAGCAAAGTTGTCAGCAAGAATATTACTAATAGTTTGAGGATCAGAGTGTTGTTTTCCATTTTTATAAAGTTCAGTTTTTGAAGTTTGATGGATGATGGTGGATGTGTAGTTTTGCCAGGATTGTATCATAGTAGATTTGAGGGTAAGTATTACTAAGGATCTTGCTTTCCTATATGCAATTACATTTTCTAATGTGTTTTTTTTAATTTTCTGAAGGTTCTCTTTTTATTTTTAATAACTGTGGTACATTCTGCATTCAACCATGGCACTTGATGCTTTTTTATTTTTCCTGTTTTTTGGGGGATAGAATCAATGGCTGCTGTTAAAATTAAATTAGTAAAATCACTTACTAAATTATTTATGCCTTGTGGGTTTAAATTGTCCGGTATACTGAGATTGTTAATATTGAAACTAATACTCTCTTGGAACTTTTGCCAATTGGCTTCATGTAAAATCCATTTAGGCTAGCACCTTAGTTCAGAAACTGGTTCATTAGATGAAATATGAATGTTGATGAGGTAATCACTGTCATATAGGTTTGAGTTTGTAGACCATATTGAGATATACCAAAATTTTCTCTCTCTCTACATTTATATCTGCTAAAGATCTTAGCGTCCGGCTTGCTGGGTCAATGGGTCACGATATATTATAATCCTTATTACCTCTATAATGGATTATAGGATCCGCCGACTATACAGCGCAGCTGGGAATCTGAAATAGAATGATTCTATTCCTAGTTCATTTCTGTTTGGATTGACTAAATGAAAAATCACTTTCTTTTCTAAAGAACAAAATTCAACAAAGTTTATTTTTACCTTTTAGCCAACAATTTAGAGAATTTACCATTTTTAGGCCTTTGATCAAGATGTCTTTCAATTTACAGTTTATACCGCGGTTAACTTATCTTTTCTTCGATGATGTCCCTCGTAGACTTCTCAGTCGAAATATCTTGCGAGCTTGCCGTAGTCCAACGTTCCAAGGAATCCTCTTCTGCCCCTATCCAAGCTGTTCTCAAACTATCAAAATTACCAGTCCCGATTACGTCCTATGACATAGTCCCGAACTTGATTACCACTCCCGACAAAGTTCCAATTTATACTTCAATATTGCTTCCACATGAAAATATCTACGAACAGTTCAGAAGCGCGTTTCAGAGCAGAATGAAATCTTTCTGCATGATTCATCCCTCGAAGACTTCGTATTAAACTACCTTCATTTTTTCATAACATTTGACCGTCCTTCTCTCATCCAGCCAATCCATACGTTCGTTATATTTTGGTGTAGCTGACCTCTTAATGCCTTTACAAAAACAAAACTACATTGTTTATTCCCGGTCGTTGCTAAGCTCTAGCTCTCGTGATATTTCGTAATGCATGTTCCACCATATTGTCTCCAAATAAATGTTAATTTATTTTAACGTGACATATCGGTATGTCACAATATAATTTATACTCCAATATCATTAGAAGCAATGCTTAGATCAATTGCACTATCTGTACCATTACTTATATTAAAATGTGTAGACAACCCAGTGTTTAAGAGGATGAGGTTGTGGTTGTCCAGCCACTTTTCAATTACTTTCCCTCTTCTGTCCAATTTGGTGGAACCCCACCATTTGCTATGACTATTGAAATCACCCACTATTACATACGGTTTAGGTAGCTGCGTAAGAATATTAGCTAGTTCATAGGTGTCAAAGTTTTTACTATAGGGGATATAAATATTACAAACAGTTATAAGAGTATTAATTTTTACCTTGACCACAAAGGCTTCTAGGGCAGTTTGTAGAGGGATTGCCTGCATAAAAAATAATTCTTTACTTAAATTGCTTCTCCTCCACTGGCAATTTGTGTATTATTTCTATTTAGAATAGATGACTTATAGCCAGATAGTTTTCCAATGTGATTTTCTTTGAAGTTGGTTTCCTGAAGGCACAAAATCTCTGATGTTTTAAAGGGTAATCTTGCATAAAACTATTACTGTTACATTGTGTAATTTTCATTGAGAGGGTTTATTCAGACATTTGTGTGTCAGTTTCATCTTCCTGTGGTTGTGAACTTTTTAATTTATTTATTATTCTTGTGAATCTATTTTTTTAGATCTTTCAGTAAGTAAAGAGTTAGTTACTGTTATCATTTTAATAATAGATTGAATATCATTTGTAAAATCTCAAGCTATTAAGGTTGGATGGTTAGATCCAGATGTCATATCTATGAAATTTTTGAATTGGTTATAAGGGGAAAATCACCACTGTTGGTCCATTTTTTCCTTTAATAGGCAAATAAGATCTTCAAGTATTTAGTGGTAGTTTTCTTTTATGCTCTTTCTTCAATTACTTCTTGTGTCTTTTTTTCTTCTTTCGCTGTTTTCTTGACTCCATGTTAGGGTTAACCATTTTATTATTTTATTATTCAATCTGTGATGAAGAGTTCTTTTAGGTATAGTAGAGACCATATTACCCTTTCTTTCCATAGATTCATGCTGATTTTGTGTATCTGCTTCAGTAGTTTTTTCATTAATTGAGGATTCTAACTCTTCACAGGAACTATCCCTAGTTAGATTAGATTCTGTGGGGACAGTGGTTTGGTTGGTATTCTCATTATGATTGGCGGTGAATGGTGCGGGACATTGTCCAGCTAAATACCCTGTATTGGGGAGGCTTCTTTTAAGAAGGGGAGGAAAGTTCATAGGGTCACTGGTTGAGGGGGCAGTGGGTGTTACGGTTATAGTAGGCTGTACTTCCATTTTATTAAAAGGAATTGTTGGTATATTTGTACTGGGTGTGTCCAGAAGGAAATTCTTTTTGGAGTAATTTTTGGGGAAATTACTGACAGTATGGCCTTCCATTTTACAACTGAAACAGGAAATATTCTCAACAGAGAAAAAAAATCTGTATGATGTGCCTTCATAATCAATGACGATTGAGGCAGTTTATCAGTTTCCTCAGGTTGGATAAAACTTGCCTTCTGAAAGTCATAATGTGACTCAAACTAGGATTTGAAAGACCAGCTCTAATGAAAGATATATTGGTAGCAATATTGATGTTGTGCTTCTTAAAATTATTGATGATTTCCTCATTTAGAATAAACGGATAAACATTTGATATTGTAATGCGTTTAAGTTTGTTAATGAGGGATCTTACATTTACAGTTATATTTTTTATGCTTAGAGTAGGGTATTTATTTGTTATGAGTTCAGCATTATTCTTGGAGTTCAGGAATACACACATTCTGTTGTTAGAGGTTCTGGATATGAACGTAATAGCACAGGGGGGAACAATTTCAGTTAACTTGCCTATGCAGTCCTTAACTGATACATTTTCACATGCATCCATTAATATGGCTTGATCTTTTGATGGAAAACTCACTGTGTTAGCAGCTCCTAGGTTAGGTGGCGTTCAATTCATCTTTCACTCCAACGAATTCACCACACCATTATATAATTATCTTGGTCCAAGTAAATATTTTTCTGGGGATAGCTTAGCACCCAAATTCAGCTAAAAGCAGTCGCACAATCAACACGAGCAATTCGCTAGCACTGACCACAGTGGCAGCTAACAATAACTGATATATAATTTTTGTTGTATAGCAATGATAAAATTACATACGTGCGTGTTAAATTTTTTATTGCGCCTAAGTTAAAACACTCACTCGGCATTGCTAAGTGGTGTATGCTAGTATATGTGTGTCTGTGTGTTTAGTCGTGTTTGTGTATGTGTGTCTGTGTGTTTAGTCGTCTGTGTGTGTGTGTGTGTGTGTGTGTGTGTAAGCGGCGACGTGCGAATGAGAGAGGAGATCCCAAGCACATCTCATTCTCATTCACACAAACAAATTTAATCCTAATTCGCCCACAATAATTGAACCGCTCTACTCTAAAGTCCATCGACGAACGGATTTTCATAGAAACTCTCAACATTGATTCGGGTCACGGAATTGGTGCGATTTTTGTATTACTGAGTTCGATTTAGTTCTAACTGTAACACATCACGTACATGTAGTTTTCCTAGTAATTTTTCCTTACGCATTTATTCTACTGGTCGTCCTTAGCCCCAGCGGATATCGTGTCCACGAATTCTTTATTTTGGAAGAATATTATCAGTATTGTTTGTTGATGCAATTGTTTGAATATATATTTAGAATGAAATAATAGAATGCCTTTGAGGATTTTGTGAGATATAATCTAGAAAACTAACTCTTTCCTTCCCTGCTATTAAGGTGAAGTCTCGTAACACTGAACTGTAGTGTGTTCACTGTTTAGAAATTTAGAAATATTGTTTTGTAGAAAAGTCACACTGTGCATTTCTCGCAGGATTCCCAATTTATCAACAGTTTTTAGTATTTAAGTCGTCTGATTCATCGAGAATCTAAACCTGCTTACGAAACCAATATTGTAGAGCAATAAATAATTGACGTTTCATTACAATAATGCATTTGATTTTTAATTAATGTAAAGTTTTCCCATGTGTGCTTGAAATGGGACAGAGAAGGAAAGTTTTACCTCGGCTACTGTTGAAACTCACGTTGGCGGGTGAGCACAGCGAGGTCTGTGATGCGTGCGAGCGTAATTGCCACTTCGTTTGCAAGCTTAAACAAACAAAATACAAAAAAAAAACGACATCAGTTACTTTTGAAACCCGAGTATACTAGCCCTTATAGCAAGCAATGTGATGCGCAGTGGCATAATTATTAATTTCCAATTAATATTGACATTGGGAACTCAATAAAAACAGAAAAATTAATAACAGCAATACCATTTGTTTGAAACATACGCTGTATTGAAAGTTCTTAGTAATCATTACTTTCAGAATGATGAGAACGGAAGATTTATCTTTGTCCCAGTTGAAGTAATCAGCGTGGGTGAAAGCTTGGAACGAAGGAACGTCACATTTTACGGTTTTTAAGATAAATGAATACATAATCTTGTTTTCAAAAATGCAATTACTATTGTTATTTATTTGCTCGTCAGTGGGAAATTTCCTATGGGAAAATGCATGCAAAAATATGTTTCTGGAAAACAATATTGGTTTGTGTAGTAGTTGAGCTAACGAGTGCTCGTGTTTCCGCGCGTTAAGTAAGCAATAGCACCGTGGAGCCACGCGCCAACCAATTATACGAGGATCCAGTGACAACCGTAGCGAAGTGCCCGTGGATGTAATTACTTGCTCAAACATTGCGGGATCCACCGCCGAAGACCCTGGTTATCGATATAGTTGCTGTTTCAGGCAATCGATCCGAAAATTAAAGCGAGAGACACTTTGCACAGAGAAAGTTGAAGTCTGAAAAAGAAGAGTTCTACTAAGCTCAATATTATTTAAATACTTGCATTCAATAGAAAAATGATGAAAAAATAATTGAAAAACAAAGAAATAAACAGAATTGTTAATAGTAATAGACTTC
Organism: Teleogryllus oceanicus; assembly: GCA_964035755.1. NCBI lineage: Eukaryota > Metazoa > Arthropoda > Insecta > Orthoptera > Gryllidae > Teleogryllus > Teleogryllus oceanicus. The sequence goes on along the minus strand of CAXIVR010000006.1, from coordinate 114,623,321 downwards.
TAACAAACCTCTTGACTGGGATTTCAAAACGAGTAATGTAACACCCTCTTTCATGTGACAGAATTTTATTTTCTACTATATTATTTTGTGGGTGTTCTGAAAAGAGGAACATGATTGCATTGTGGGTGTTCCAGCATTTTAGGGAGAAAATGGAGAAAATGAAAGCTCTCATGTGATCAAGGAGGAATAGTAAGCCTTGATATCATTTAGTTAAAAATCATTAAAAATTGTATTAATTGGGTTACCATGGAAGGCGGAAATATATTAGAGTTTGGAGAGAGATTTTGTAAAATCACGAGAACCTATAGGCCATTGACTCAATAAATCAGATTAATATAAGAAGGAATACAAAGTATTCTGTCAACGGAACTCGAAGTAACTTTGCAAAAGTTACCAAAGCATTGTTAAGCATGCATTTTACACGCGGTAAATATTTCTGTCGTTGATTTTACAATACAAATATTACAATTTTCTTCATCTAATCATATAATATTTTTTTCAGTAAAGAAAATGGCATCATCCTCACTGAGAACAAAGAACTCTATGCTAAAATCCATGTTATTGGTGAATGATAATATAGAAATGCAACGATTTTCTGAGTTAATAGCCTTTTAAAAAAGCTATTGGTCAGCTACCAGTCACTCAATCAAAAATATTAACATGACAATGCAATTGTTTGAAAGAAGCATTTGAAGAGGAATATCTTTTGATGAAAATTATAGCCATCATAGGTACTGCTGGCGCTTGTAACTCAAATAGTAACAAACAATATATTATCCATTCAATATATCATTAAGCATTTATCATCATTCATATAATTAATCATTTATCTCATGTAACTTGGTTTCTAAAAGGAATCTAGCGTATTTAATTAATACTTTAATTGTAGTCGACAAATGGGGCTTATTGGAACACAAACATGGGGTACTTTATGACAGTGTTCTCACGTACCTGTTTTTTAAAATATAAATCATTAAAACCAAATGTATAGCGTATTTAAGATTTAAACAAAATAGAAAAAATAAAAAAGAAAATTAGATCGGGTTTCCATTTATGAAGAATATGTCTGCTGCAATTGAAGCAGTGTTGGAGTGAAAGTTATCAATTAGCGATGCTGCAGCAACTTACAAATTAAAAAAATAACAGTACAAAACAGATTCAGTAAAATACTTAGTGATACTTTGAGAAATTGATGAGACAGGAGAAGAAATAAATGAGGCAACTGTGAACTATGACTCAAAAATGAACTATGGATTAACAAAGATAACAACAATTTGCTTATTAATGAAAAAGCAAACGATGTAAGAGAAAGGTATGAAAAACAAAACGAGGCTCTGAGAAAAGTGTTCATCATCATCATCATCATCATCATCATCATCTCTTCAGGGTTTAGGAGAGACTCTTGTTACGTCTTCAGCATGCCATCTTAATCGTGGACGGTCGACATCCCTTTTACCATGAAGTCTGTATATATTTGTCTGTGATATATTTGTGTTGGGATGCGATCACTATTCATTCTGTGTAGGTGTTGGGACCATCGGGTTCTATAAGCTTGTACTTTATTTATTAATGGGAGTACTTCTAATTTTTCTCTGATTACCGCACTCTTTATTTTTTCTAATAAAGTGCAACCTTTTATTTGTCTCAAGTACCTCATCTCAGATGTCTGCATTCTAGTAAAATCTTATTGTTTCATGGTCTATGTCTCGCATCCGTAAAGAAGTATGGGGATAGCCATTGTTTTATAAAATTTAAGATGTTTCCTTTCTTGTTTTCTTTCTCAGGTATTTTATTACTGTACCACAGATGATTTGAAAATTTTGGGTTTTTATCGAAATATCTTTATTGAATTCAAAAATAATATCACATCCTAAATATCTAAAATTACTAACTTGTTCTATAATTTTATTATTTTTTATTATTTCACTTCGTATAGGATGTTTGTCTCTAAACGCCATTACTTTGGTTTTCTGAGTGGAGATTTTCAAGTTATATTTTTCAATATTATTCATATTCACATTTCAATATTATTCAATTTATAGAGAGCCCTCAGTAAGACACTGTTTCCATTGTCTCAGAACGTCGACTATATAAATATTAAATAAACTTGGTGATAATCTACAATCTTGTCTTACACCTCGATTAATTTTAAATTCCTGAGGTAATTTTCCATTCAAATCCAACACATTTATAGTTCTGTGGTATAGGGATTTGATTACTTCAATTAAATGGAGTGGAATGTCTCTTTTATTCATTATATTCCATATCGTGTATCGATGCTCCATGTCAAATGCTTTCTCATTATCTATGAAAGCGATATGCGTTTCCTGCATTCTACCCTTTTCTGTATAAGCAAGTTAATGGAGAATACATCATCTATACATGATCTTCCTTGTCTAAATACACTTTGTTCTTCTAACAATATATTGTCTAGAAGAGTTGTAAATCTGCGGTTAACAATTTTAGTGTATATCTTGTATGCCGAATTTAGCAAGGTAATTCCTCTATTCTGGTTTACTTCTATTCCCTAGTTCTCTACTAGTTCCTCTGGTTTACTTCTATTTATTTTTGGAATAGTGATATTACCCTTGCTTTTGCCCATTCGTCTGGAATAGTACAAGTTTTCCAAGAAGTATTCAGTAAATTGAGAAATCTACTTTTTAATAACGTATCGGCATATTTAAATAACTCCAGATTAATCCCATCAATACCCGGTGCTTTTCGATTTTTTAGCTTCTTTACCGAGTCAACTAATTCATTCAGTGTCAATGGATCTAGGTTATAGATTTCGTAGTCACTTCTTTCTGCCTCTTCCACATTCGAGTCGTACCATAAACTTTTATAGTGATCCAGCCACCCTTTCTCTTTGATTGTGTTTAGCTCTACAGTATTCTTTGTGTCGCTATTTAAATGCCCCATTTCTTTGTAAGATAAAGTTTGTCGTCCGTGCACATCGTTCTCAATATTACTAAAAATTGTTCCCACGATTCTTGATGAGCTTTTCTTATGAGCTCCTTGGCGTAGTTCCTTATTTGTTAATGTGCTTCGGTTATATATTTATTCCTTATTATATTTATATTTGTTTTTATAAGTGTTAATGAATTAATTTTTCCTCCAGTTGTTGGAAAAGACGCTTTTGTGTGAGATCAAATTGAGCTTAAATTGTCAAAAAGAAAAAAAATAAACACAACAGCACATGCAAACTCCATAAAAAATGTGCGATTTAATCTACAGGTGTACAACATTTTTTAACAAGCGAAATTATTTTCAAAATTTCATATTCCTTTTTAATGAATTAAAATCTTTAATAATGTAGATGATGATGAATGATGTAGGAGAAGAATCAATGGTTTTACAGGGCTGCGAAAAAATAATTCTCGGCGCTTTTGGTTCTGATGGGTGATTTTAATTTATTTAAGCCAATAATTAAAAGATCTGAAATCCATTTTTCTCTAAGGTATTTAATAATAAAACTACTAATAAACAAAAACTCTTGATTTATGAATGTTTCAAGAAACACTGGGTGAAAAAACGATTTAAAACTAGATATACGCAATACTACTGAAGGAAAAATACGTATAAATGTAAATATAATCCGTACACACCTTATGTTATTGATAAATCTTCATTAAAAAAGTTATATTTATAAAAGATTTAAAACTAGATATACGCAAAAAATGTTTATAAGTTGGCCTCATCGGTCGTCTTCTGTGCAATTATACACTTATGAATGATCTTGGCTGTCCGGGTGACGCCGCGTCGAAGGTTGTCCGACGTTTCGACCATCTTTTCGTGGTCTTCCTCTGGTCTGCGACGTCTGAGGAAAACCACGAAAAGATGGTCGAAACGTCGGCAACACAGCCTTCGACGCGGCGTCACCCGGACATCCAAGATCATCACATGACTCCGGCCGCGGAAGCGTACGACTTCAATTATACACTTACTCTCTTTAAGGATCAACACTCGTCTGCCATCATCACTTCAAAATATCTGCCCTGATAACGTTTTCCCATCTCTTTCAGGTCTCGATAAAACTTTATGTTCATAACTGAAATCTCCCAGATTATATGGCAAGAAATGAAGGTGGTTTTGGAGAAAATAAAGTTTGATCCTCATATTACATCCTAAATTATTTATGGAAATTAGCATTTCATACACCGGAGGTTTGAAATTTGGATGTTTTTTATTTCTTTAAAAATTGACGAAGATACTTTTGAAACTTCACTCTGCCAGTCTTTCTTTATCAGTATTTAAAATTTCAGTGTTCATCTTTCATTAAATTTCTAATTTGAGGTCCAAAAAAGATCGAAAGAAAATTTGAACAAATACATTTAAATCAATCTCCATTCTTACTCAGAGTCTTGACAAACTTTAATTATACCACGCTTGATATGGAGTGGTGGCAAAACAGTATTTTCACGATTAACTAAACTTCTAATTTAATTTATATCTCCGGGATTCTAAGTATTTCTAATTGACCAATCCCTTTTGACTCAGTGCAATTCACGAACCCATTCACTTAGAAAGCAGTGGAACTTAGTAAATCCTAGGTGAAGTCCCAACAATATTCCAATAACTTCCAAGTCTCCGCCAGACAACTCACTGGTGTTCTTCATAATTAATGTTTTTAAGACTAGAGTTATGTGGTATCAATTGAGCGAGAGTGAGGTTTTTCGGTATGGTTCCTTGAATGTTCAGCTGATGTGGTAATTCAATGGGATAGCGTTCCCTCATTAAGTTTAGCACCTGAAGATGTAACAAAACGAGTTACGAAACGTTGTGAAATTACCGAATAAATGATTATCATAAAAAACTTCGGATACTTTTATTTGTAAACATATTTTGACAATCAAGAAGAAATATTAATTTACATGATTTCGTATGTTTCCTTTAAATTAACAGAATGAGCTTCTGGCACTGAGGCATATTGATTTCCGTTATGAATCAGAATAACATTGAGGTTGCGTTTCGAAGAATCTATAAACAACCTCCATTGATCACTGACTTATCTCAAATTTTGAAAGTACATTAAGAATGTTGCAGTATACAAACTGCCCCTTTTTCGTGAAATAATCAGGAACTCTTCTCTCTTTCGATACCAGTAAAACGTTGTGCCTGGAGCAGGCATATTTTCTCTTTCAACCGCGAGCCTGCGCCTATTTCTTTGAGAGGCTAAGATTTCACATCAAATCATTCAGTTCTTCTTGATTAAATAACTAGGGTCTTCTCTCTTCTTTGGGGAAATCAGTAACGTACATTTCACTATCAGAGCAGTCTGAATAATCTGAAGACGATGAAGATGGTAGGTCATGTGGTGGGTTTGGTATATGAATGTCAGGACAATGTGGTACGGGTCTAATGGCTGACCTAAGTTATTGTAGAAATACATTGACAACGTTCATTTGAAATGTAATTACTGGTAAATTTTGCAGAAACTGTGGTCGATGTGAAGAAACCAAACCCACATATTAATCAGGTTGCAACACCGACTCTTCACCGTAGTTTAATCAAAAGCATCGAATTGACGCAGCCCGGGATTTATGCCGGAGACAGAGCGCGTGCTAATTTGAAATACGAAAAACAGAAAATTTTGCAAAAACAGTACGTGATAGAAAAAACTAAAATTATATATGTAATCAAGATGAAAAACTGATTCTTAATCATCAATGTTCAACAAAAGCGGCAAATCGTCGCAGCCCTGTGTTATTAACTGTTTACTTAATTATTTATAAAAATAAAACTTGTCCATGTGGTGCCCATAATGAGTCCAAATGTACTCCTCTGATCGGGAACATTGAGACACATGCTACATAGTTGAAAAACAATACATTACATTACAATGTAACAAAAATTATTACTTTTAGTTTCAATGTTCATAATATCTTAAAGGCAAATGTTTAATGTTTTCAAAATTTTCAAAATTTGCTTTTTTCAAAATTTTCTATTTTCAAAAAATGGCAATTATTAATAAACGAATATGTTATTTATTTTTTCGTTTAGTTAACTAAATATGTTCATTAATTCCATGAAAAATCATTGATTATTTCTTCGTTAATAGCACGTGCAATTAAAATTCCACCGTGCAATTAAAAATGCACACCTACCAATCCGAATTTAGAAAAGGAGCCAAATTGTTTAATTAAGAAACTATAGCAGAGACGTTGCCAAGGTATTTGCAGTCGACAATGAAACATGAACAAAAATGTACATCACATATTACGTACCTCTAGAACGAATGAATAAAACTAAATTGTGGTAGTAAACGTTAAGCTAGCTGACTTATGGAACAATATGTGTTTTACGTATGTAAACGTATGTAACAACATGTTTTACATATAAAACATTTGGTTTTAGGATTACGAATGTAAAAAATGCAAATGTCAGTTGTGTTTGCCAGTTTTAAGAAGTAAGCTAGACCAAAACTGTGTCAGAATGACAAGTTTTTTCCAGTATTTATACATGTTGAATTCTCTCTCATATATGCCTTTACTTTTCGTGAGAAGTAATTTTTTCATAACTTTGTCAGCTTCTTCTTATATTTTATCCGCAATATCTTCAGTACCTTCCATAAGCAAATATTTCTCGCAAACAAACACAATGCAATGTCCACTAAAATAGATCTTTTTCAGAATCAATATGACGTCATGTAACTAATGCCTCGAATTCTAAAGATGTGTTTAAAGTTCTCAAAAATTAAAATGCATTTAAATTATTATTAAATGGAAACGAAAAAAAATTGAACGTAACACGTGTATAAAGGGGTATAATTGCACTACGCTATAAATTAACTCCTTGAATGAATACGTGGTTTTGCAGACAAAAAATTAAAATAATGTAGAAAAAATATCAAATGAGATTAAACTAAAATATAGGCGTACATAATTATTTATCAATGTACGTTATATTAATTTCCAAACGAACAAACTTATTACAATTTCAAACCAAAACTGTGAGCTTCTATATATATTAGAGGCATAAAAATTGCTGTAATACGCTCATTAATGGGATTCGGAAATCTAAATCCAAACTTATAACCGCCCAGAATTTGCATGATAATGCAAAAGCATATAAGCCATACTTTAGGATTGGTCGGAAGCGGAACAAGCCTACTGTCACGAGCGCTTTGCGAATCTCCCTCCGGCGGGGCACTGTCCTCGCGCTGGCCAAGGCGAGATTTAAGAGGAAAGAATTAGCGCAGACTAAGCCCAACCCCATTTGGAATGCAAATGCATGCAAAATCGATTAAGCGAAATGCGATTATCAAAACAAGATGGTTTTTATTAAAAGAGTGATAGTCTTCCAGCTCGAGAAGCTACATTTTACGGAGATAACACAGTACAAACAAGCTGAGAATGGAGTGTTTAGCTTAAAGACCGGCGGAGGAGAACCGGAGGAGAACATTAAAATTTGGCGGAAGGGGAGGATTTATTCCAGTTCTTCCGGACCCCGCGTTAAAAGAGCGGCTCATACTCGGAAAGAGACGACGAAACGGCGAGACGACAATCCGCCGTTAAGTAGAGGGCCTAACTCTTCAAAGCGTCTCTTCGAAATGCGTCAGCTCATTTCCTGGAAAGTTTTCTGGCAAACATACTTTTCTCTTTAATTTTCACGGCGTGGCCCCACCAAAAGTACATACGGACTGCTACGGAAATGCTGGTGGATTTGTGCAGTGGTGGACAGTTTACAAGAGTGGGTAATACCGGAACGTGGAATGCTACGTTCCAAATTCCACGGGTATGTTGTAGTCACAAAAGAATTTATCAATTTTAATAAACGATTGTTATGATTTATTTCCAGTTGCTTTAACAAAACTGCACTTTCGTTCAAATAACACACATTCCATACATTCCTGAAGTTGGTGATAGTATTTTATTCAAAGAGTGCGAGAAAGGTTTTGAGGAGTTAAAAGTTCAATGATTATGTAAATTTGATTTTTTCCAGAACTGCATATTATTTATTTCACTTATTGATAATTAAATACACAAGATAGTTAACAAGTGTCACATTGAAGGTCATCACGTGCGCGTATTCGACAACTGAAGTGACGAAAACGTTTTCTCTCGCACATTTTATGTTAATAATCGTAGGGTATCTTCTTTCTAGAACTACCTTAAAAACATGATCATTTCTCTTCGTTCTTCAGAAAAAATACCACCCAAAAGTATGAAAGTATTGTCTTACTAAATGCTCCCCAAGGATTCTCAGTGTGGTCGATCAGTCAGTCCATTTGGAGCAAAGCTTATCCCCACGCATCGTCTGGTAATCCATTGGCACACAGATACTGGAGGCTTCCCTCGAAATGTCAGTTGGTGGAGTTGGCGGTGCTCGGGGATGTGCGACGTGACGGTGGCGGCTTCTGGAACCGCGAGAGAGTGGGGAAGGGGTAAATAACTTTCTTCAGTCACCGGGGAACGCAAATTCAATCGCGCGGGGTGCGCGACTCCGAAAATAGAGGCGGCCGCGGTGAGGGCGGTAATTTCATTGACGCGGGAAAAGGCGCGGCAGCTGCGTCGTTTGCCTCTGGCGCCACCAGGCGGCGCGCCGCGCGCGCGATTATCCAATGAGCGAATAAACACACCGCGAGAGGGCGCATTGGTGGGGCGAAAATCTGTAGCGGACTGTTGTAAAGTCACGAACCGCTGATTTGTCGTGTGCTTACTCGGGCCACTCGTTACATCGTGAAATTAAGGAAGTCAAGTTATTGTGGAAATGGAGGAATTCGGATACCTAACCACAGAAAGAACTGTTTTATAAAATTCTGAATGATTTGAAACAATTTGCAACGCAGTACCACACACAAAAATATATTTCGGGAAGTATTTTCTTAATTTTCATACAAAATTTCTTTGGTTAAATGGTCAACACATATACAAGTGAATATCAAAGAAACAATTTCCTTGATGTGATTTCACTTTCTCGGAAACACTGTTTGATTTGTCGCTGACTTTAATTTAGTATTGTTGCAAGGTGTTTCAATGTACTCGTTCACAGCTCTTAGCGTTCATACACTGGAGCAGCTAGTGAGAACTTTCCCGAACCAGTCGTCATATTTTTGTCCTTCCAAAATATATTTCATTTGATTCTGCGCCACAGGGTGAAATACATTCTGCTGAATTCTGCAACTATTCATTATTTTTATAGATTAAAGGCAATCGTCAATATCGGTAGGATAATTTTTGAGAGCTCACATCTATTTTTATACATGCAAAGATAAAAGAATAGTATATAGTTATGTTTTAAAAATTCTTCACTAATAGTTGCATAAATAGTATTCCTAACAGTATTACAAATAGTACCGCTGAAAGTATTCACAAGCATTTTAGTTCTATTAACTTCTGTAATCTTCATCTATTACTCTCTCCTTGGGCTGCCCGCTTCGAACAACCGCTCCTAACTCTTCTCCCGTTTCAGCCACGCGTCGCCAGGCAACAAAGTCGCATAGATGCATTGAGACTTGCTTCATTTCTGGTAAAAAATTGGTGTAAACAAATGGATAACATTTTGGGATTGCGAACCTCATACGTTTTCCCTCATTTTCTAAAAGCGTACTTGCAGAAACTCGGCAGCAAAAACTCAATTGTTTTAAAAGTATTGGAGAAACACACACATTTTTATATTCTATTATTTAAAAAATTTTAGTTATTAAAAACACTGGTTTCGCACGGTTTGAAATTAACAACAGAATCAAGTATTTTTAAGAGATAATGTAGAGGTCCACAGTACCCTTAGTTTTAAAAACTTCCAGATGCCCTTTGGATAGTAAAATGTTGAGAAGTAGCAAGTAGTATTGACTTTACTTGGGGTCGGTCCCTTCAGTCCCTCGCCCCCGCCGCCCGCGCTGCTGTTGGTGCGGCTGCGTCTGGCGAGAGGCATCGCTGCAGTGGCAGCTTCGCTTCATCAATCTTGGCTGCGGAGGCGGCGCCCGGGAAGGCTCCAGCGCCGTCCGACGCCCCCGGACGCCACCCGCTCCTCCCCCGCCCTTCCGCCTCCAACCCACCCCGGCGCTCGGCCCCCCCCCTCCCCGCCCACTCCCCGCATGGCCCTTAGTGAGCGTGTTCTCGCCCACCGCTCTCCGCTAATTTCCCCCTTTCCTCGCCCCCGTCCCCGCCTCGCCCCGTCCCCGCCTCGCCCCCGTCCCCGCCTCGCCCCGTCCCCACATCGCTCTCGTCCACGCCTCGCCCCGCCTCGCCGCCGCCTCGCCCCCGCCTCGCCCCCGCCCCGCCCCCGCCTCGCCCCCGCCCCGCCCCCGCCTCGCCCCCGCCCCGCCCCCGCCCCGCCCCCGCCTGCCCCCGCCCCCCCGCCTCGCCCCGCCTCGCCCCCGCCTCGCCCCCGCCTCGCCCCCGCCTCGCCCCCGCCTCGCCCCGCCCGCCTCGTCTACGCATCGCCCCCGTCCCCGCATCGTTCTCGTCCACGCCTCGCCCTCGTCCACGCCTCGCCCCGTCCCCGCCTCGCCCCTGTCCCCGCCTCGTCCCCGCCTCGCCCCCGTCCCCGCCTCGCCCCCGTCCCCGCCTCGCCCTCGTCCCCGCCTCGCCCTCGTCCCCGCCTCGCCCCCGTCCCCGCCTCGCCTCGTCCCCGCCTCGCCCCCGTCCCCCGCCTCGCCCCCGTCCCCCCTCGGCCCCGTCCCCGCCTCGCCCCCGTCCCCGCCTCGCCCCCGTCGCCGCCTCGCCCTCATCCACGCCACGCCCCGTCCCCGCAGCGCTCTCGTCCACGCCTCGCCCCCGCCTCGCCCCCGTCCCCGCGTCGCTCCCGTCCCCGACTCGCTCCGTCCCCGACTCGTCCTCGCCTCGCCCTCGTACCTCCTTGTCCACGCCTCGTCCTCGTTCAAGCCTCCTCGCCTCGCCCTCGTCCTCGCCTCACCCTCGTCCCCGCCTCGCTCTCGTGTCCGCCCTCGTCTGCCCTCGTCTCCACCCTCACCGTTGCTTTAGACATGAATTCGCTTTCGGTATAACTCTTTCCTCTCACGTTGTCTTGCGCTGGAATTCTCTCTTTCTATCATCAGCTGCATTACCATTAAACTGAGTTTCATCTGCGCTGGCCTGCAGCATTACGGGCGCCATCAGAAATATCCTTACATTTACTATTTATTACTGTTACAGTAATAATCGTTAACAGCATCATTTACATTGTTGTCATTGACACTCATTTACATTGTAGTCACATTCATATTAGACATGTTAGTCCTTCTAACCTCCATGAATCCTGCTTCAGAACCATTGTAGTTCCTGCAATCTTGCACCTCTCGCCGTCCTAATTCCAGCGCTTCTCCTTCTTCTTAGACGCATGCCCCTCTGCGTATTGGTTGCTCCTTCAGTTCCCTTGCCACCGACCCCACCTCCCGTCCACACCAGAGTTGCCTTGAGTGGCGTCGACAAGCGAAGGGAGGCCAGAGAATGCCCCTCGGGGCAGTTCATTATACAGAGAGCCCACCGGTAACAGGCGCGCTGACAGTGCGGGGCGGGCAGCGGAGATGCATCGTCTTCTGCCCACGTGCTCTCCAGGACTGGGAGTTCAACCTCTTCCACAATCCTTTACAACTGATACGGAAACGTGCTTTCTTGAGACAGGCACTACTGGAATAAAACCAAGCTACGTTAGTAAATATTTCTCTAACAGATCTAAAGCATTAATTAATAACGCTTCAGTAGACCTGTAAAATTTTCCGAAAAATAAATCATAGAGAAACGAATGATCGATGATCACACAGCCCAGCAAATTAATACGTTTAACGAAGAGTACTGCAGTAATTAAAAATTAAAAGTAGATACCTGTCACAACCTTATCCGACACTAATCCTGATAACTAATAGAATGTCCGATTTAGGGTCTCAATTGATATCACTGCAGTGACTCTGACCGGAAGGTCCTTGGTTTCTAGTAACGATGGTGTCAGGATGTTTGACACTAGCTAGATAGCTGTGTCGAATTCAACCAATCATAGTATGTAATTTTGGCAATCTAGGTGGAAAAAGTCCATTTTCCAATATACTCAGAAGGGTTATCTGGGGTATTTGTTTGATTTTATAAGGCCCATAGTGCTTAAAATGAATATTGCTTTTCTTCTGAATCGCCAGAGTTGGCAACAGAAAAAGTTCACACTTGAACGATGTTTCGTTGTTAATGGATGGCTCTGTGACTACACCTTGTGTTGGCGATCAATGTGCATCAACTGGCACCTACATCAAGGTCATTCAATTCATATATATTAAAGTCATTCATGAATTGCGTTTTCGATTTTTTTCCTTTTAGTAGCGTCTCAAGATAACCAAAAAGTGCATTTGATTAATCGTAGGGTATTTTGAAAAAAATTCGTTAATTTTATTTTTACGCGATTTCACAAATATCTTTCAATATGAATTTACATTGATTGACGTTTATAACTACATAGATATTAAATCTTATTGTTTTGTCTATCGAAATTATGAAGATTAGCTGCGCACACCTGCGCACCTAAAAAGTTTTTCATTTTTTTCACAGTGAAGCGCTCAATTCCTCGGAGGACATATTTTTATGTTTGAAGCGAAAGTTCCATGGAGGCTAGGTACAAGCCTTACTTTCGAAGTTTTTGCACGAATTAGGTGACGAAACATTACTGGTAGCATTTCTTGTCAATTAGTTATCAAAAGTCGGCAAAAATGCGCGAGGCATAAACAGCGTTTTATAGAGAATTACTCAACGTGGATTCATGTAGACAAACTTTATGCAAGTTCATTGAAAATTTATCCAAGCACTTCAAAAAATCAGATGACGTTAGTAAAGAATTTGGCCGTCCAATTAAGCTCTTTAGTTAATTAAAAAAAAAAAAAACAATAACTACAACCGCTGTTAAATTGCTTCACTGAAAATCTGAAAACAACTACTGAAATAAAATTAAGAAAATATGCTAAAAGATGTTCTACTAATATACAATAAAAGAAATTCCAATTGCTTCTTTCAACAGAGACACAACAATTATGAAAGTGTGCAGATTGTTGAATTAAGAACCATCTTTTTTCTCCAGAACAAGCCCTCCCATTAATGGTGGGTACGAATTTGTCTACGTGGCAATATTTACGAATACGAAAATATGATGTCCCTATTTGACAGTTTTCAGAAGAAGCCCAAGAAGCAAGAAATACGGACCACAGAATGTCCAGGAAGAGCTATTTACATGAAAAACGCCAACCTACACTGATCAATAAAAAGTCTTGGGAGGGGGTAAGAGCCACACTGGCCTGGAGAGAAAGAAGACATGTGTTGATTATGTCGCAATCTGAAAACTATATTTAACACAAAGGACACTCTTCATCTCGAATGCTCAAAAACCAAAAGAAAAGTGCTCATAATGTGATTAGTTCATCTCAATAACATTTATATGAGATCCTACCATTCAAATCGAATGTGGACTGCTCGCCATTAGATGGTCGTGCCGGCACTGACGAATAACTTCTTTTCGCGAATGAATAGCAAAGTGCAAAGTTTTGAATGGCGGTTTCTGTGTAAATTACGTGTTAATTGACTTCGTGAAGAGAACTGAATAGCCACATGGAAAATATTTCGACCATATGCACTCCAAACAACGTCTGGCGTGACTCCGCCTCTGCTATGAGCAATGTGTATTCTGGTCGGTTGATGGAGTTCAAGAGCATCGCTTATAAGGGAATATAAAAGCTATAAAATGGCTCTAGAACTTGCAGGGTATGTGTAAATTCATTAGGGGTTCTAAGAATGACGATATCATGTTACCCCACTTAATATATAGAAAAACAAACATAAAACAAATTATAACTGTTGCATTTAAAAGTGTATGTATATGACAGGTTAGGGTAGACTTGTGCCTAGTTAGCGGTGTTTCCAGGATTAGGTCTGGAGAGAAGGAACACGTGTGCTAATCACGTCGCAATCCAACCACCGTATCTAGCTTTTTGGCCTGTCTGCGCTTTCTTTCGCAGCTTTCAGCTATAAACTGAATCGTTTTGTATTAGAAAGTTATAGCTTTATATTTGCCCCGACCGGCAACCAAACTCGGGGCACCTTACAGAAAACTGACACGCAGTTCATGAACCATCTAAGGGGCCTGATTTAAAAAATATGATATTAAAATATGTTACAATTTTATAACTGATTAATAGGATGTTTAAAAAACTGGGGCGCCTATCTATCGGGAGCCGGAGGTTCGTGCTTATTTTGCTAATCCACCTTGAGAACTATCTACAGCAATGAAGTCCCATGCAAGAAACGTTGAAACGTTCGCAATGGCAACCCGACGCGTGAACGCTCATCAAAGTCGGCGTTGAGCTCGCGCGTGTTTTTGTGGGACAAACGAGGCGCCGCGCCAGATCAAAGGAAACGGCGCTCGTCAAGGCATAATGACAAATTCCCCTTTCGCCAACATCTGCGCGACGCACCTCACAGACCTTGCATTCGACGCCGAGATGTTGCCTTAAGTTTCTCTGTTGTCACCGGCTCTGCGTTGCCAATTCTCGCACATTGAATGGGCTCTTGGGCAATATTATTCTAAGTAAATGTAATAATTCTCTCTGAGAGAAAAAAGATATCATTAATAACAAAAATTATTGCTTTTTTGAGTATTTAAAACCTCAAAATTGTCGTAGTTTTGCTTGTCATGAAAGTATTCAACAAAATTATTAAGAAGGGTTTCTTTTTCTGAATCATTTTATTTCCGCTGTAAGGTGAAGATTCGGACTTAACTGACATGGACAAAGCTTGTCCTTGATATTTTTGCTCTCTAATAAACTGTTCTTTCGTATTTTCAGGAGACAAAGAAAGAAAAACCTAAAACGGCGTACTAAAATGTACCAACCAAATATATTAGTGTTTCATTGTAACTCTAAAAATAGTTCAAAATACCGCCTTGTTTTGTAATATTAATTAAATGCGCATTTAAAAAATGACGAAAATATATTTACATATACCAACTAAGAATATAGGAACCCTAACAAATTATCAAAAAAAAATTAAAAAAAATTTTTTTTTTTTTTTAAATTCAAAAAGACAATAAATATTTCAAATAAATATCGACGGATCACACAAGTGTCTTCCTTAAGTCTCAGCATCCACTTTCATTTGCAGAAATCCACAGGTCGTGTGACGCCTTTACGTAGAATCTCCGTCGAGCCAAAGAAAGAGGAAGAATAGAAAGAGGGGAAGGGACGCTGCGGGGAAACTCCACAGGCGAAGAGAACGAAGTTTCGCCAACTGTCGGCGCGAATAAAGTGGCCTTGTCACCGCTGAGACGGCCGGCCGCGTTCCCCAATCCGCTCGTACCCCACCTCCGGACCCGCCCGCCTGCCAACCCCCGCAGCCTTCCAGCCCCCGCCTTTCAGGCCTCTGCCTTCCATCCTACGCCTTTCAGCCCCGCCTTCCAGCCTCCGCCTTCCAGCCTCCGCCTTCCAGCCTCCGCTTTCCAGGCTCCGTCTTCCCCCCCTCCGGACCCGCCCGCCTGCCAACCCCCGCAGCCTTCCAGCCCCCGCCTTTCAGGCCCTGCCTTCCACCTCCGCCTTCCAGCCTCCGCCTTCCAGCCTCCGCCTTCCAGCCCCGCCTTCCAGCCTCCGCCTTCCAGACGCCACCTTCCAGCCTCCGCCTTCCAGCCTCCGCCTTCCAGCCTCCGCCTTCCAGCCTCCGCCTTCCAGCCTCCGCCTTCCAGCCTCCGCCTTCCAGCCTCCGCCTTCCAGCATCCGCCTTCCAGCATCCGCCACTTTCCAGCCTCCGTCTTCCAGCCTCCGCCTTCCAGCCCCGCCTTCCAGCCTCCGCCTTCCAGCCTCCGCCTTCCAGCCTCCGCCTTCCAGCCTCCGCCTTCCAGCCTCCGCCTTCCAGCCTCCGCCTTCCTTCCAGCCTCCGCCTTCCAGCCCCCGCCTTCCAGCCTCCGCCTTCCAGCCCCGCCTTCCAGCCTCCGCCTTCTAGCCTCCGCCTTGGACTACAGTCAGCCTCCTTAGCTCCACCCGCCCGTCTCCCATGTCGCCTCTCCGTCCCATGTCGCCTTGTCCACCCACCACCAATTTCTGCTCCTCTTCTCCCCGCCATTTCCACGGCCTCCTGGCGACATCTTGTCGGCCGGCGCCTTCGCATTTCCCCAGGGCATATATTCGCATGAAAGGAGAGACCTGTTGCCGTTAAACAAACCCCCGGGACGGGAATAAAAGACGCCCCGAGGATGCACGGCTTTACGACGCTATTTGTCAACTTTTGGGATGTTGACAAATGACGAAGGTTGTCAAAGATGAAATTTCAGACGCCGCTATTGATTTAGTCGCTGAGTCGCAACGTCCTGACGTCGATGCGTTTGAGGATTCTCAAACGAGATTCGTTTGTAGCTTTTGAACCGGTTCCATTGTTTCAACGTTTGATTGCCAACAACAGTCTTGTAAATTTGAGTTTTTCTACCAACAATACCAGAGACCTCGACTTCATAGTTATAATAACAATGAACGTTACTTTTTGAAGTAACGTTAATTGTTGTATAACTATGTTATATATATGTATGTATATGTATATATATTGAAACACTGCCCACACACACAAAATGCTTATAAAATTATTGGGCATTTCGATGTAACCCGTTCCGAATGCGTCTAACCCTGACAGACGAACAAACAGTTAATCCAATTATTTTTGTAGAATGCAACCAATATCCCTTTCCATATATTCGATATGTCTATGACGTTTCTACTTGCTATCCTCACCTCACAGTATCTAAGAGTAGGCCACCCCCGCTTGTAATATCGTCTTGCAACTTACGTCGCCTTTGCAGACCGCCTTGGATATTCATCGCAAAAGCCATCACGATCACCCTTATCCTCGTCGACTCCTATTTCCGTCTCGTCACACACGCCGGTCTCAGCGCCCACGCAGTCCTTAGCGCCCTCGCCGCCCACTCTGCTCAAACCCACACTGACCTCGGCACACGCATTAACGTTGACGACCCCACTAACGTCGCTGACCATCACGCTGTCATCCCCCTCACATCATCCTTCGCACCTAAGATACCAATTCCATTTATACCTCGTCACCACCATGCCAACCTCACCGCACACGCCACTTTCACTGTCCGCTCTATCCTCATCACATCATCGTTGCCGCACACGCTATTTTTATTGGCCACGTCATCCTTGCCGCCCGCGCCATTCTCGCCAACCAAACCATTTTCGCCATCCAAGCCATTCTTGCCACCAATTTGTGCTACCCACGCCATTATACCTTGGCATCCAAGCTATTCTTGCCGCCTAGTCCATGCCGTGGTCTACGCCATGCTTGTGGCCTACGCCATGCTTATGGCAAGTCGTTCTTGTGGCCCAATACGTTCTTGTGGTACACGCACAAAATCGTCGCCCAAAATCCTTGCACAAGAACGTTGCCCATATGATTCTTGCCACCAAAGCCAGTCTTTCCACCCACGCAATCATTACCGCCCCACCCCAACCTTACTGCTCACGTCATTCTTGTCACCATCGCCATCTTTCTCATTCCCGGTATTCTTGCAACTCGCACCATCCTTGCCATTCCCACCATTCTTACCACCACATTTCTTTCTGCCCACTTAACACTCGTCCTCATGCCGCCCCCAAGTTACTTCCCCACCCTCACCTCTTCATCGCTCGCACCGTCCTGGCCACTCGTACCATACTCACCACATTATTATTTCCCCGCTTTCCCCCCCCCCCCCCCCTTCCCCCCCCCCCCGCCCCACGCCGGCCTTCCCTCAAGGCCCCGGGCGCGCCTCGTCGCGGGGACGTGACGGATGAGTGTGTTTCTTCAGCCAACAAAACACTCGACACCGCAGGGGGAACAATGTAGGCGGAGAACAATGATGAGGAGCGACAAAGACGCAGAAAATGAAGCGATGAATATGAATAAGCAGCCTGGATATACGCCGTCGGTGGCATCGGGATTTGCAGCAAAGGAAGTGCGCTGTAAAAAGAAGAGAGTTTGAAGATCAAAGATCGATTCCTTTTAAAAAAGGAAGGTTGCAGAACATGCGCAAACACCTCGTTGTTCTGATGTATAAAGAAACACCAGCTAAATAACTCTTTGTTCTTGAATCCAATTTCCATCGATAATGTTAAAACAAAATTAAGCAATTAATTAATATTTTTGGAAACTCGGGGTCGTATGACAATCGTAACCAGCGTAATTTTTGTATTCTTTTTCAGTACCGGAGAGACACATTGCTACATGTGAAAAAAATACAAATGTCAAATTTATAAGGGGCGTTCTTTCTGAAAGCTTCTTTTCAAGAGAGTGAATGAAGAAGCAACAAGTTTTCTTCCTTTCTAAAGCCGACTAAAGAAAATAGACGAACAGATAAATTAACTATCAGTGTGTCGAATGAATGAAAAGTAGAAATCTATCTTGTGACACCCGAGTGGGCAGGAAACCGGTCAGTTTAAGTTGCATCTGTTGGGGAGAAAGACGAAAATATCGATGTATGTTTCACAACCTGGAGAACCGCTTAAAAGTGCTGAATCGTTTGAGTACCGCATAATTGCCATCGATAATCACTTAATGCAGCGGGTTCAGTGCAGAAAGATTACTTAGCACAGCGGGACATCCAATACTCATTGTAAAAAAAACTATTAAACAAATGTAAATGTGTTATATTTGTAAATAAATGAAACTAACCACAGGGCAATAAAACAATGTTTGTGGAAACTAGCTAATGAGAAAATTCCCAAATAATTTTTATTCATAAAACCGACCGTCGGTAGCGAATGGATTCAGCTGATTTTAGATCAGAACCAGCTTCACCGCGAGATTGTAAGATCCGAGTTTTAACGGCGAGGCGGCTGATTTTCAACACTAACCGGATAGCTAGGTCGAATTCAGCCGCTGTGTGGAGGAGAATTCCGGACGCCGGCTGCTCTGTTCGGCAGTTTTCCGTACTTTCTCCGATCAACAAGCAAATGCCAGAGCAGTACCCTAACAAACGGGCTACGGAACGCGCAAGTCTTTCCTTCATCTTCCTTGTCCTATCCTCACCCCTTACACATACACTTCCACTGACATGCACTACACTACCACACATGCCGGAAGACCGGTCGGGAGCTTAGAGTAGACGCGGGTGCCCCGCTGGTGGGAGATACCTAGTCGAGGGAAAACCCCGTTAACTGACGGTAGGTCGGCACCGGATCTCGCCATCCAGCGGAAGAAGACCACTGCCATCTCTCGAGGAAAAAACCTGCATTACACTTACGGGACTAATACCCTTAGCAGTTGCCGAGAATCACTAACAACCAATCAACTATGTTGTGTAAACGTGTGTGCATGAGCTGACGTGTCCGGAAATGTCAGTGAAGCAAGCAAATAATCAATCAACCAATTGGCCAGTGGATGCGACAAGAAGAGGTGGACGGTCGCGTGGCGCAGTAAGGCAGCGCCTCGGGAGCGTGGGCGGGCGGGCGGGGGGCGGGTGGGGCGGAGCGGTCGTGTTAGCGCGCGATCCGCTGCCCAGCGCCTCATCCGCGGCGCGGAGGCCGATCAATAGCCCGGTGGGCATTCGGCGGCGCTGGGCGTGGCGGGGGGTTGTGGCGGGGCGGGGCGGGGCAAAGAGCAAACGGCGCGAGGCGACGGGACGCGTCGCGCAGCTGCGCGGGACGACCGGATGAAGCGTGACCGACGGCACTTGGCCGAGCGGCAACGAGCCCGCGCCACGCCCCCGCCCGCGCCCCCGCCCATTGACCGTCGCCCATCGCCCACTTCCCGCCGTTTGGCGCCGGGCGAGGCGGGTCGGGTCGCTTTCGACGACGTGTGGAGTGATAAAGTCACTGGCGTCGCTTGAAGGGTCTTGGGTAGAGCCCATCACAATGGATGCGAAGAGCGCTTTTCCGCGGTCGGAGCTACCGGCAAGAGTAAAGACGTTTAAGACCGAAAAGAGGGGGAGGGGCAATGGAAAGGGGTGCATACTGGACTCTCATGAACATTTTTGAGTTGATGAAAAAACGCGAATACCTGCAATACGGTGGGTCAAAGCGTAACAGTTACGAAATTCGCCTCGAACTAGTGGGAATTCAGTAATGCTTCCTCGGAGATATTTTAAGTGAAAGATGAGCAATTACCGCACAAAACATGGCTGAAGCCCCTTTCTCGAAAAACTTTCAAAATAAAGTACAATTATCCCGTCTATATACGCTTACACAGTATAAGGTTTATATGCTAAGGAAATAGTCGGGTTTTATTACATTTTAAAATCATCAAAATGAATCGTATATACGAGTAATACACAAGTTTAGTAAGCGATAATGTAATAAAGACAATTATTCTTGAAGTAAGATTTACTAAACACGAATTAGTTTCGTTTAAAAAATAAGACAATAGAATATCGTAGGTTAATGAACAAAGATAATTGTCAGTGGTAGTATACTTGTTTCGTAGATAAAATGATAGGGTGAGATCTACGTTTCATATCGTCACATACGTAAATAGTGCTTAGTTAGCTCGCGATCTCAGAAATCGAATTGTTCTAGAGCTCTCAGAATTCGAATGGTTACAGAGCCCAAGTGAACTTTGAGAAATCCACACTGTGTATAGTATTATCTGCTAAATAAATAGTAGTGTTTTTTATTGATTTTAAATAGTTGCATGCTGTGTTCTATACTAATAGTAGAAATAACGTCTGTAGTCGATTGTCTTGAGCCACCGTCCGCAGCTATTCTGCTTGGTTAGGATCTATCAGGTAACCGAGGAAAAGGAAGTACGAGCCCACGGGGTCTTTGGATAGGTGACCGCTCAGGACCTCCAGCTGCTACCTGTGTGAGGGGATACAGAGCAGCGTTTAGTAACTTATGAAAAGTAACTATTCGTTTAAGTATTTTCACTGCAATGTGTTTAGTACATATTACTCAATGTATTAGTCAACGCAACGATTCGTTTAGTTATCTCCACCAGATACCTTTCGTCACGGGGTACGACCTGTGAAGTGTACATTACTATACGTGGATCAGAGTGTTTAACTAAACAGCGGTTCCGTGAACATGACTAAGCACTTTGTTCTTCCAAAATATACTATACCGTTTCGTTCAATCTACTACAATATTAATTGAATAAACTAATGATTCTCTTCGTGTAAGATTTAAGACGAAACTGTAGTACGCGTCGAGTAAGGTGTGAGCCGAAAACAAGGTGTGCAAGTCACCTTCAGCACATGTTACGCAGTGATGCAGTTCACTATCGTTCATAACTTGGATGCAATGAGTTCTAGGCCCATTAAACTGCGTTTCCGTGTTCCGGTACACCAGCTATATTTCGTAACCCGTTTTCTGTAAAAGAAGATTTTTTTACTTTCTCGAATACTGCTTACGCAGAATAGAGAGAAAATTGTTATGCTGCGGGAGAAACGGTGATTTTTTGGAAGAAAAACTTTATTCCGGGGCTTGGTAACCAAAACGTGGATAAATCTTGTTTCTTTATGTAGTAAATTTCTTCCGCTAAAACGTGTAGTCAGGATGTCAGAATTTGTTCTAAAAAATCAGTTCTTTAAAAGAAGGTCACGTCCTTTTTTTTACAAATATGAGTAATTTAACGTATTTTCGCCCGTACTGCAAGCTGCTAAAACGTAATGATCCCTGTTTGAGGGATGTGGACCTTCACTAAAACCTCCAAAAGTGACTGTATAAATTGTTCGTTTTGCTTAGAGTTTGGAAGAAGTAGGTGCTCAATTTTACTCTGATTGATCTTATGACACATCAAATTCTAGTATAATTTTTCACGATCTTTCATGTTCTTCGTTTATTGAGATCTCTTGCTAGCAATTTAGAGATGAATGCTAGAGATTAAATACTGAGAAAAAAATCCCCCGAATAACGCGAGCGGAGGATCATCAGGCGTTTGACTGATGACAGCCTCATTTTTGGTTATGCTTAATCATTACTGAATCTCTCACATCAAATTGATGAAGAGAACTATTAATGAAAGTGTGGAACGTACTGGCACTATAAAAAGTCCAATCGACGTTTAAAAAAATGGTATTTCTTTTCTTTTTTATTTATGATGCTAATTGCTCCCCATTATTGTTTAAGTACCTGGACAATGGGCAAATAATAAATTTATGATTAGGATTTTTTAGAGCTTCGCCCAAATTCGTTCCAGCCTTCTGCAAGACACAACTGACAGTCTTAATAGCGGAAATACCATTTTAATATTAAATTAAATTTTTAAATAATAAAGCCATGAGAAGTATTTAAATAATAAAGCGAATTAGAAATTAAATAAGGGTGAGACAGAACTTTGACGAAACGGTTTATATTACTCCTTTATGAAAATCGTGTATTTTTCTCGGTGTGCTACACCTGAACAGGAATGTAACATTTCGTTGATTTAAGTATTTAAACATTCACTGAGCTGTTAATTATCGGTAACATTAATGTTTTGCTAGAACCTAAATATCCCATATTATTCAATTACAAATTATGTGAATAGTAGGGTGAAATCCCCTAATGTGAAAAACGTTCCTAATATGAAATACGGAAGTATCGAACCTGTATTGACCTGACGTCTCAAGACAAAATTTGCAAATTCCTTTGAAGAGGCCCCTGATTAAGTGTAGATAATGTGTTTTGAGTTGAAGCTCTTGAATGAAGTGGCAGAGCGTGTTTTCTTCAGAGTGTCAAAAATATTGGAGCAGTAAACAAAAGAGTTGTTGCTACTTGTGTGCAGTAAATATTAGAATAATTACCTATGTAGCGTTAGTTGTATATTTAAAAAAATCACAGAATATATAAAATCATTGATGCAGATTTTGACCGCGATACAGCTTGAAAGCAATATCGCCGCTATTTTCCTCATGTGGAATACGATCATAGCCTTATTGTAGTATATCCCGCATTGATGCTGTATTTAAAATGTACATTTGTATAAAATGTATTTTAAACGTACTTTTACATTGCAGGAATTCTCTGTAATATTAAACCAAATATGTATAAATTATTTGTCGTAAACGACAAATGACATCTAAACGTTGTTTTAGACTTAATGATTGTATTAGTTCTTAAAAAGAAAAAGCATTCACTATTCCACTTCGGGAACAGAGTACGTCTAATATGGAATGTGTAGACCTTTTTAATTACGAAATATCGTAAATTTCAAAAATATTTAAGTAATTTCTAATATCTTAATCACACGTGACTATACATTATTAGTTTAAATAATTATCTGCACTAGTCTTTAAATTTGAGCTTATTTGTGAAGTTGTAGACGAAAATGTAAAAAGTATTCCACATTCGAGTACTTTATGTTCGTAATACTGTTCAAACTGACACGTGCTAAAGAAGAATATGACATATTAAACAAAGAAATTCGAGTCGGTAAACGTATTTAATTTGATCCATTGTTTGTTAATGTTCTCGGCTATTAAAAGCCATTGTTGTCTCGTGTGCACAATTCCCTTTGACGTCTTTAAGTCAAGATTATCAAAAGGAATTTACTTGAATACAAATGGAATATTGTCTAAACAAACTGGCTCTGACATGAACAGAAACAGTACGTTTCCTGGCGAGAGGGAAAAGGTAAAATTTATTGCCTAAAAGCACACTTCTCGAAATAATATTTCTTAGAATGCAACCGTTCTTGGCTCCGGGATGCACATTAGCGAAGGCTTCTACATTAAGCGTCAACATCAGTGAATCATTAGTAGAAGAATGCAGGAACGACAAATGACACTCGCTTTGCTCATGTCTTTTTGTTCTCAAGTGAATGAACTACCGCAGAGTTACACACCCACCAGAGTTCGTGGAAGCTACGACAGTGGCGGGGATGAATTGCAATTACTCTTTACATGGCACCCGGACCACTTTATATCCTCCCTCATGAATGAGTAATAACTATCCTCATTTCTGCCGACTGGTCACTGGTTCGTCAGCAGCAGAGTGAAACTCGCCGCTCACATTTCGGAGTTCCAATTTCATCAGAGTAAATTTCCGGTTTTCCAAGGCCGAAAATAACAGCGACGGCAAAGAACACGAGAAGTAATCGCTCCCTGAACAGAAAACGAATGTCGCGAGCGAAGGCAAAACAGAACAAGCACGAGAGCTCATCAAGGACGAAAGGCAGCTTCGCTGTAGTGCAACGAAGAGGTCCGCCAGGCAGCAAAAGTACAATCTATTAGAAAAGAGGCACAAAAACTTGGTTCGGGTCCTATGCGGGCGCTTGTCTTCCCGATCCCTCGGTCTCCACCTCCACAACTGTTCCGCCCAAATTCCCTCTACTTCAGGACTGCCCGAATTCAGCGCGCTTGAGAACTGTTGGTGCGCTACTCCGGCAGAACCGAGAGGAAGAGAGGGTAGTTTTGATATTGCATACTTTCTAGATTGTGCGCACAAAGAGTTTATATTTTGATTGTTTTATTTTGTTGCCATTTTTTAATAAAGTTTATTTTAATTTTATTATTTTTTTCTACAGGTTTACAGACTCTAATAATTTCTAGAAAGAAAGTAAATGTATCAGTAGGTTGTGAGGTCATTTTTTAAGCATACAAGTATTTGATTTGCAGCCCAGAAGTAGTTCGTTGCATACATCTTGGCAGGCTTCTTACTTGTTCTCAACATTGGTTTCTGATCTTTTTTATCAGGATTACAACTGTACAGGGTTCTCTGAAAGTATTTACGTTATATATTTTCTTCATTACATGCTATAAACATATCACTACGCGGAAGATCAATGTTTTCAGAAATGCTTTTTTCTATGTAAATCTTTTTTCTAATATCAAATAGTAGTAAACATAAAAGGTGCCATAAAAAAGTTAACATCAGCGCGTAGAGTTTTCAAGCAAGGATTGTGTGCTAAGAACATGATATTAATTTGATATTTCGGATATGAGCTGATTTATCAACTTACATTACCTAGGATTATTAAGGTCCAGTCGAAGAGACATTCATTTAGCATTTTGAATGAGAAGCTCTCGGCTTTCTAAACTCTTAAGAAAAGACATGCCTCTTAATCACATCAATAACCGTCAAATTTATTCTATTAATATGAATCGTATTCTACGATGTAACGCCTCGTTGTTTCCTAACCCGTACAACACAGTGGAATGCAAAGGTCCTGATGTCCTGCCTCATCTTACTTGGCGTCGTTGTGCTATCCCGTCTTTCCACACTCCTTAAGGGCTTGTTGGATTAAGTTTTTAGTAAATGCGTGAGAAACTTTCTTCAGAGTTTTTAAAACTTATTTTCAGATTTTAGAGAATTGATTATTTTGTTTCCAGACGCGGCAACTACCGTCATTAGTTCCGTAAGTGTAGTGCTCTTTCTAAAGCGGGAGACTGCAATGTTCCTTCCCCACTGTAAGGTGAGATCCGGCGCCGACCTACACGTCGACTTACGGGATGCTCCCTCCTGTAGGTATATTCGCTCCAACAGGGGCAAGCTCGAAGCTCCCGACTGGTCCCCCGCTACGTGTGGTAGTATAGAGGACGCAAGTTGAAGTGTAAGTTTGTTTGTTGGGAGAGGGGACAAGAAAGAGGAAGGGAAGATCGCGTGTGATCCGTAAATTCGAGTACTGCTCCGGCATTCTATTGATATTGGTCGAAGAAACCACGGAAAATAACAATTAGAACAGCCGCCTGCTAGCATTCTCTTCAACATAGCAGTAATGACGATCATGGTAATGACGAAAATAAGCCACTGTGGGGACTCGAACCTAGAACCTTCTGATCTGAGAATCGTTGTAAGGCAACAGATTTTTTGTTCTGAACCTACTCAGCTGAAATTCAGATTTTAGAATGCGATATTCAAATTAGTAGACATTAAATTTGAAAAAGTTCGAATTTTGACTTGAAATTGTTTTGACGTGCACCGTCACCGACATAACGGACACCGATACCATCACCTTCACCTTCACCGTCACCGTTACCGTCACCGTCACCGTTACCGTCACCGAGACATTAAATTTGAAAAAGTTCGAATTTTGACTTCAAATTGTCCGTCCCCGTCACCGTCACCGTCACCGTCACCGTCACCGTCACCGTCACCGTCACCGTCACCGTCACCGTCACCGTCACCGTCACCGTCACCGTCACCGTCACCGTCACCGTCACCGTCACCGTCACCGTCACCGTCACCGTCACCGTCACCGTCACCGTCCCCTTTGCACACACCCTTCCGTCTCGCCGAAACTCGCGGGCCTGCGTCGCCGCCACCGCCGTAGACGCCCCGTGGAAGTCCGGCCGGCGCGCATTAATCACCACGTGGCTGCAAAAAGCGCGCTCGTCCGCGGCAGCAGCACCGACGACGACCCGTCCCCAAAACCCCTGGCGAAAACGTCGGACCGTGGAAAAACGGCCACGTCCTCGCGACACCTGGTAGTCGGCGCTACCTCCGCCGACGCTATCGTTTGCAGCTATACGCCGCAGTTGCTTTTCTTTCTGAGGCGTACCTGCATTAAAGTGCCCCCGCACCTGCCCACATGGCGCGAAATTTGCTTCCTGTCACCCACGCTCCCCGCCGCATTCGTAGCCCCCCATCCAACCATTGTAGCCTCTCATCTGTCATTGCAGCTAGATATGACATTTCGTATTGTTTTCTTTGGCATCTGACACTTCGCACTGAAACAGCTAGGTACTTGCAGCTGCAGAGTTTCATCAATTAAAATATTTGCAAGACAAAACAGTCTGAAACTTCCACGGTTCTATATATCTACGTCCTTTACTGGTTAATTTTTTTTCAACTCGTAGAATCACGCAAAGTTGAATTGTGCTGTTGCCAATTTTTTTATTACGATAAGGGTTTTGTGCCAGTCTTAATACAATTAATATCCATTAGTTACTATTTTGAGTAACCTACATCAACATATAATGTAGCGTCATAGCGCTGAGCTCCCTACACCAGAGAAGCCCTTGCAAAGCATGGGGATGAGGGTAGCTAAAAAATATTTTATTGATTTTGTTGGTTGTACATTAGTCACTTTTAGTCTAAACTTTACATATGGTTGATAGGTTACATTTAACTTATATTTAAAATTTATTTCTAAGACTTAAATCTAAGGTAAGGTTGAGGATGCCCTATTGGGCCTCTATTCTGGTTAAAGGTTGGGTTTTTTGCGAGTCAAAGGTTGCAAGGGAAGGGATTTGAGGTAAATAATAATACAAGTTGGTGGCTAAGTATGTGATGTTATTCTAAGTTGAGGTTTTTATGAAGCTGATGATTGGTGACAAACCATGGTGTGCATTGGTTATAGTTCTGAGAAATTGGTTCTGAATGATTAGTAATTTTTTTGGATTGGTTTTGACGGAATTTATCCAGATGTGACAAGAATACAGCAATAACGGTCTTAAATGGTTTTGTATATTGCAATTGAGGAATGATATGGTAATGGGTTGTTTCTATAGATTAAAGTTTTTAATTGCAATAGTTTTATTTTAGCCTGTTTTATTTTTTCGTCTATGTGCTGTTTCTAATTCATTTTAGTATCTAAGTTAAATCCGAGGTATTTAATAGTTTTTTAGCGGGGTACCAGTTTAGTCTATTGTTATTTATCGTTAGGGGATGGGGAAGGTACAGGGTCTTAGTGTAAATAATTTTGCTGCGGTTTTGGATGGATTCAGTTGTATTTCAAGTCTGGATGCCCAGCTATCGAGCAAGTTGAGGTATAGTTGTGTTCTATTTCTGATGTCAACGATAGAGTTGTCAGAAGAGAATATTACTGTATCGTCCGCAAATTGGGCTATATGAATGTTCGTTAATTTAGGAAGATCTGTAACGTATAAGTTTCATAGTGGGTGTGAAAGTGGTGAGCCTTGTGGGGGAAGATATTATTTACGTTAACTGAAAAATTTTAAAGCTATTGAATTTTATGTAGTATGGGGTGCCAATTTGTTTGATCTTGTACATTAAGGCTTGGTGCCATGGCCGATCAAACGCTGAGTGATATCTGTAAATACCCATATTGTGTGATTTTTCTGGAGTGCTGTGTATATATGTTTGGATATTCTCAGTAACTGGTGTTGAGTAGACAATTTTTCGGTAAATCCAAATTGTCCTTTAGGAATTATTTTTGTTATGTGTAGGTGACTTTTAATATTTTAAGTATAATTTTCTCGAATATCTTGATAAGATGGCAATAAACTGATCGGACAATAACTGTCAACGTTGGCAGGATTTTTATTTGGTTTACAAATGGGAATAATGATGGCATGTTTCCAGGTATGCAGAAAGTAATTTGTTCTTAGACACGAATTATAGATGTTTGTGAGGGTAGCTATTGATGGAGCAGGTAAATGTTTTAATACGATATTATATTGTCGTGTCCGGTGATTTTTAAGATGCAGTTTATTAATATACTTTTTTTTTTAATTTCAGAGGGTGAAGTGTAGTGTTTTTGATGAGGTACATATTCTTGTTCTGATGCTGATTTGGTTGTAGTGATGTGTTCTGGATGAAAATTAGTGCTGTTGACAGTGAAAGTTGAAGTGAAATATTTCGCTAGTTCTTCTGACATTTTGGTAGGTCTGGTTGTATTTGAGTTGGGTGGAGTAGTTAACTGTGTACTTTTTAGTGTTGCGTGTTTCGTTGAAATGAGAGATGGATTTGTCTATATCCAACGGAGTTTTGTAATATTCTTATTTTGGGTAAGGAATTTATTACTGTTTTTTGAAATTTGTGTGAATTAATTTTCATTGAGTTTGGTTCAGGGCGGGGCGTGTTGCGGTATTTGGTGTGTAGTAATAATTACCGGGATATGATCAGAGTCGAGGTCGAAAGTAGGTGTAGAGTAGAATTTAATATTAGTATTTGTGATGCCTATGTCAAGGATGTCCGATTTACGAGTACGATCCTGAGGGTGGTATGTTGGCTCCGAGGGGGTGAGTATTCTTAGGTTTGAAATGCTTATTAGTTGAGCTAGAACTTTCCCGTTGTGATTATTA
Source organism: Teleogryllus oceanicus (assembly GCA_964035755.1). Taxonomy (NCBI): domain Eukaryota; kingdom Metazoa; phylum Arthropoda; class Insecta; order Orthoptera; family Gryllidae; genus Teleogryllus; species Teleogryllus oceanicus. The sequence continues at coordinate 114,594,476 of CAXIVR010000006.1, read as the reverse complement.
TTTTGATATCCCAAACTTGTGTGTTTTGAATTAAGGTCACTCAACAGCAAAGTTTTCTCGGTAGTTTGAAACAAATTAGGGAAGTTTGTATTTATAATTTTGGCTTTGGGGGCTTATAAGCTGTTATAATTTTCCATGGTTGGTTATTTATATATATTTGGGTAGCGACAGTTTCGATTCCTGGTGTGTCGGGTAGATTAATTTGGTGGGGATTAAGGTAATTTCTGACCGTGATAAGTACCTCTCCTTTCTTTTCCGTTCGATCTGTTCTATAAATGCTGTAACCGGGGATATATATAGTTTATTTTTTTAATGAGGTGTGTCTCAGTGATACATGCTACGTCAATTTTATGATGAAGCAGAAAATGAATTAGTCCAGTTTTTTTTATTATTGATGCTGTTGGAATTCAAATTCATGATGGATATATTATTGCTGGGTTGAGTTGACATTATTATTGCTTAGATAGGCGGTGACAGAGGTTTGAAAAATGATGGAAGGGATTGAAGAATTTGTGAAATTAATGATACATGAAGTGATTGAGTTTTTGTGAATTGGATTGAATTTTGTAGTTTGAGATGTGGGTGAAGTTTCGGAGAGTACTGGTTTGGGGTAATTTTTGGAAATTTTCTCTGGATTGTTGTGGAGGAGGGGGTGGGGGAGGGGATTGAGAGTTTCGGGGGTTTTCATTTCTGTTAGTTTTGTTGCGACCATTGTTTTTTCTTTCAAGAATTTCCTTAAAATAAGAACAATTTTGGTTTCGCATGTCCGCTCGATGATTTCCGTTGCAGTTCGCACAGAGGGGTCTTTATTTTTGTTGAGGCACGTCACAGGCACAAAAAGCACAATTGATAACATGATGGTAGCTAAAAATAGCCACCCGAACAATGAACGCCACACCCGAATGAAGGGATTTCCAATAGGGGGAGGTAACCGGACATCAGAGTGTCTTGAGGTGAGCGAGCGTGGCCAACCAGGCGCCTCAGGGCTGCGGGTGGGGGCAGCTATGTACCAAGTTGCGAGGTTCGGCGCTTTATAAGGGAGTGTCGCGAAGGCGACCGGCGGTAACGAATTTTGGTTTCCTCGCAGTAATTCTGCAAAAACTTTCCCCCCAGGTTTGCGCGGAGGTGCTGTGTGCTCGAGCTGCTCCGATGAGTTCGCGCACGACTGAGTGGTTCTCGACCTCCGAGGGTGTATGTGCCAGGGTACGGCAGACACCGAGTCATGGGTAGGCCGAGATGATGACCGCATGGTTAGCACACCCACTTATCACAAAATTAAAAAAGAATATTGCGGAATTTTGTATTAATTATGAACTAATTTATACCCTAATTTAAGAATTTTGAACCGATGCACAACATCAAAATAAACAACGTATAAGAGTGAGTGCGATAATTTAACGTTAAGGCAGCATACCCACGCAAGGAAAAACATGAAATAAAAAAAAACTAAAAATACCATAATTTGTACTAATTTTGAACTAATTTATACTGCGGACGCAGAACGTCAAAATGTACAATTTTTAAGAGTGAGGGCGCTAACCTAACGTAAAGTCAACATCCCCGGTCATGTCCTGATGGCTAATCGCTGGCGCAAAGCGCACGTAGAGAGGGGGTGCTGAAGGGAGAGTTTGCTCCAACAAACTGGTAGAACTGGTATATGTACAAACTGGAAGGTGAGAACTGGTATATGTAAATAGTTCTATAAGGTGAGAACTGGTATATGTAAAAATAAACTGCAACTCGTGTCTGTCTTTGTGGTGTACATCCCTACTCATGACGTCACAGTAGTAAGGCACATTTTATCGCAGGGAGCTTGCTGCTAGTGTCTGCATATATCTATCTACGATGTTTGTTGGTGACTTTTTTTGTCTGTGGGGATAGTCCAGAAGAAGAAGAAGAAAAGAAGAACGAGTGAATCGCTGGGCTCTAAGGATAGAATGAGGTCATAATGGAGAGGGAAGGATCGCGCTATGTCTATGCCAGAAAGCGATCAAGAACATCACGGAAACCTCAGTTAAGAGTACGTACAATATTGATCCCGACCGGTTCCACAAAATTGCTGCTATTTAAAAATATAAGCAAATTCCCGTTACCAACCCGGATCCGAATCCGCGATATTGCAATTCGCATAGAGTTCTTTTTAAGTAATCTTCCATGTAATTTCTACATTCTCCTCTTTTCCAGGAAATAAATACCAGTCACGTAGAAACAGCCAAGAAAATTAATTCAGCCACTGAAATATAAACCTGACCGGAAATATTCTTCTACAATAAATTGAATCATGCTATTTTCCCCGATAACTGTTAAAGGATCTTTCACAACCCAATTAAAACTCGAAAGTTACCTAAAACATGAGCTCCCAAGAGGAGAATTGTATGGCTGTGCAGAATAACGAAAAGTTTTCGCAAAATAAAACACGTTCTGTGATGTGATGACAAAACATCTTGTAACTTCATGTATTTTAAGGGCTCATATTTCACTACTTACTAAAAAGCAATAGCAGTGTAATTAATAAATACGAATTAGTTTTCAAATGTTCAGTCGTAATATAAATTTTAGAAGCGCTCAAACGGATATTTCGAATTTCAGAGGTAAATATGATTTGGCGAATAGCAATAATGACACTGTTCAACAAAAACTGTGGGCAACATTCATTTCACAGGGCAGAAATCACATCATTTGTGCGAATCTGTTAATTATTAGTCCATCACCTCGAAACTCCGTCGTCTGACAATTGTTTTATTAGGCAATTCGCTTGATGTGTTACACACTTTTATCTCCCAACAACCCCTGCAAGTGTCATAACACATAAATATTACTTGGAACTCGCACGACGATGACGAGGAGAAAAGAATGAGAGGTAGGTATAGAGTAAGGCTTTTTTTTCGAGAGAAGTACTTTGTTACACAAATGCATTGGAAATTATGCGTTGCACAAACATAAGGTTGTGTTGAGTAAACTATGGAAGATGAAAGCCGGTAATTCAGCGAGCGCCATGTGCCTAATTTACGACTTATCGGGATGTTTTCCGAAATTATCCGTTCATCGTCAATTCATACAGCTATATTCAAGTCATCTGGCTAATAAACGAATTAACTGGACAACAGTCGTAAACGCTATAAGGTTCCCAGACGTCAAAGACCTAGTCAAATTTTTTCTCTATTTCCAGAAGCAATTTTTATAAAATTTCTATACGCATTTTTCTGTGACGTTTCGTTTTAATTTTAAATTTATGCGTGGAAGATACTAGATTTTAAAATCTTAAGACCTCAAGTTTAAACAAAAATGAGATGGGTGTTTCTATTATGGTTTTGAGGCGAGCAGGATTAGTCTGATTTTCTTAACAAATAAATCATCTTTCAGGGCATAGATGTTCGTGATATTATCTCCTGAAAAATTTTTAATAGTAAGCCATAAATTTCACTCTCAAATACTAATGAACGGAAGTTTGACGCGGTTCAAAGAGTGAAGAATATTCTTAACATACAAAAAATCATTTAAAAAATGAAACTTACTTTGTTTTTCAGAGACGTTTCTATTTCTTAAGTAATTTTATCACCTGTGAATAATACAGCAGACCTTTACATGGAAGAGCATTTTAGAATTTAAAGTGAACGTGATATAGTTTTATAATATCAATTTATGTGTTATGAAATTTCCATATAATGTCTGATATTTCATAGTAATTTTCATTTCAAACGCGATCTTTTAAACACCCGCTGCCGTATGCGATGGACAGACATTTTTGTGCTGTGATAGGTACGCCGCTTATTTAAGAGAAAGGGGCATGGAAGACGATGGAGCAATAATTCCTTTAAAATGGTTCGATGAAAGAAAAAGATTGTGATTCCCTGTTCTAGATCAGTTGCTGAATTTAGAAAAAAATCCTCTATCACGTGATGTTGCCAGAATTCATGTTTTGTGGGTCCTTGATACAAAAAAATCGAATGACGGCAAAACGTCTGACCGTCTGTGAACAAGGCTAGTGGGTCCGTTCAGCCGATTTCCTTCAAAATGGATGTTCCTCAGTCGATATGGCTGATGTCACGGCCCCCTTGGATTTGAAACCGATATTTCAATTTTGGGTGGTATTTTACATAAAGACCCTGTGACATTTTCCAAGTTTTAAAAAAATGGCTCCAGCCTTTGTGATTAAGTTTTGATGTAGGACAGTGTGAAGAACGTTAGAGAGAATGGTGCAGGTCTCATGTTCGTTAAAAACCCCGATTTTTCGAAAATTGCAAAAGTTCAAAATATTTTTTGGAGTCTTCCCATAACTAAAATATTAAATATATAGCTTTTTCCGATAATGAAATCTGTTTTTAAGATACATTTGGGGGAAAAGGTCATGTTAAATTAGCCAAGTAGCTAGTGCCGAAAATCCTGCCACTGTTGGGACTCGAAGGACATCAGAGGCCTACAGTGGCATCAATTGATTCCCTGAGGCAGCTAAGCCGGTGGCGTATCGAAATAATGTGATTGATAGACATTGTATATGGTAACGGACTGAGCTGCGGGGTTTTGTGGTTTTGGTGACTGCGTACTGTCGATATCTTTCTGGTGAAACCGCGATTTGGCATTATCTTGAATTTTTGAATCCTGCAATTTGCATGTGCATTTCATATCTTAATAGAAATGCAATTGATTGTGAGTGAATTAGTTTTGATTATTATTTTAGTAACGCAAATTCAAATCCAATTATTATACTTTTTGTTTAATAAATATAGTAAGATTATGAATAGGGTGCAGATGAGGTAAACATGACTTCACATTGATTCAGTGCAGATTATTAACTGAAAGCACATGAACAGCCACTTGTGAAATGCAGGAATAGAAAAAATATAATAAAGCAATTTTTGCTGATACAAATTGAAAATATTGCATGTATTTATCATTTTATTTATGATTTATTGGTTAATTAAGTAATGAATTGCATTTGTTTGGTGAGAAAATATCGAGTTCTCTTTATGTTATTTCACTCTGGAACAATGATAACCGGAAAATCGTTCATTTCTTCCTCTCATAAGCACTTACATAATATATTGTTTCTTTAGCATTTATTATTATTATTATTATTATTATTATTATTATTATTAATTCGTACGGAGAAATATTAATACGTACGAAGAAATTGAAGTCATGCTCAGAATAAATTTGAGTAACAAAAAAATTGCTTTCCCCTAGGTTTCCCTCATGAACTATTATTATTCCAAATCGTATGTAATAAAACAACAGTAGAATATATTTGTATACACAAAGAAGTAGAATATATTATAACAACAATAATTTTAAAAATTATTATACTTTATAGGAGTTTCTAGGGTTTTATTTTAACTCATTATTTTTTGCTTTACATTTCTACTCATATATTTTAATTTTTTGTTAGTATACTTCTACGGTATATTATTAAGTAATCAGGAGTGGATTACGAAAAGGTCAACTTACACAATTATTTGATACTGCAATTATTACTATTTGTGCGTGATTTTTTTTTCACTCACTATACAAAGAGTATTTGGAAAATAGTACGTTTTTATATAATAATGTATAATATGTATATTATAATATTACTTATATAAATATAATAATATCTATATAATAAATAATGCAGATATATTTATTTGCATCTGCATCAAGCAAAAAATTTTTTTTTCCCATCAGATTCATTATATTTAGTTTGGATTACAGAAAAAGTTTTCCCGTGTTTGTTGATCAAATCATCACAGTTCAGTTCCACAGTTGATCAAATCTTCAGTGAGTACTTAATGAACTCTACTCAATACACATACTCTTTTATTTGGAGGCGTCTTTTTAATAGTGGTACAGCTCCATTGACACTCATTTTGAGATAACGAGCTCTAAAGTTAAATGATTGAAAGTTAAGTGAAAGTTAAGTGAAAGTTAAGTGAAGTTAAATAAAAAATTGTGTTTTTCTCTTATAAGATATTTACTTCCCCTGAAGATGATATGAATAAGCATACTGGAAGTTTCGTGGAATATTGGAGGTGTAAAAGGAGTTATACCACCGTAAAAATGAGGTTGGTGGTCATATCTGTAATGTCCTTCTAAGAAAAGTTGCAAATGAAGATAATATCGATTTATTAAAGCAGATTAAATTAAATCATTTTTTAATGTTACTGTTCCTGGCACATTCAATTTTCTTCATCTTCTTGAAATCGTATAGTTTATATCTGAATATCAGTGAAATAAGCGAGATTAACGCTTGAAATGAATGGAAACAAAGTAAGCATATTCTGTTTCATCTCATTAGCATTCCTTTGCTGTAGAAACGGGATATTTAATATTTGGAAAACTTTAGTTCTTTCGCAACTACGTTGAAAGTTTACTTTGTAGAAACCAATGTCTTGATTTAAGGTTTACTTGTACACATTTATAAAACATCTAATCCATCATGTTTTACACATGTAATACATCTAATTTTTAGCCAGTTACGGACACAATTTTTTGTTTTTCTTTCTTCTTGTTACATACTTTTGAAGGTCTTTTAACACATAATCCATGAAGTTTAATTTCTGTGTTTAAAAATGTCCAAATAATTGCATTATTTTTGTTCCTATTACCAAATCTACATCAAATTTTTATCATATCTCAGCAAACGCTATAAATATCACGAAAATCACTCATCACGGGACATAAAAAACCACGTAGCCCTACCACTGGAATTGTACCAATATCAAAAGAAATAGATTGCAATCTCCTGCGATTCACTTTTACTGCGATGCGCTATGTCGTCCTCAGAAGGAACTTGGATTTCTATCACTTTCAGAATAAATGAATAACACCTGGGCGGACTTGAAAATGGAGTTAACTTCATTTCTCAAAAAAGGGGAGTGATACCACAATTAAAATAAAGCCTCAGCTTATACTGTCAAGATGGAATATGTAACCTAGCAAACAAACTTTCTTCTCTCACTTGGAGAGCCACCAGCATATGCGCATTCTCCTGTGCTTCCTATGCAGTGCAAGCGTGGGCGATTAATGTAGAGCAAGCCGCAACAGCTGACATCGGGCCGGCACCCGCACGGGAGGGAAAAAATAAGGGAGCCGAGCATGTCGCGTGCATGCAACTTTTTGCGCGGCGTCCGGCAGCCGGCGGCGCGGCGCGGCGCAGCGCGAGACCCTAACGCGTGGGCTCCACTGCGCCGCCGCTGGCCGGCGGCGGCGCAGTGAGCCGAAAGGCACCAGGGCAGGCAGAGAAAACCGGCGCCAGTCCTAAACATCTTTCGAACGACACTTCAAGACTTTTGTGACTTGTGTATCGGGCCAGAACACAAAGATTCTAATTTTCCCCTGTTAGGCGTCTCACACAGACAAATATACACACCCATATATGCTTATATAGATACACCTATAGATACATAACTCATACATACTCATAGCCATATGGACACACATACCATTATACACACATACACACATACCATATATGCTTTTTTGTATAGTGTCATATATATGATATCATCATCATGTATATCATCTATAGATGCATACATACATACACACACAGACACATACACCTGTGCAGACGGACGTCATGATAGAAATATGTTTTTTCATCTTAATCAAAACGTAACGAGAGTGTGCTATTAAAAAAGATGAGTAATTTGCTGAAGAGGATGAGTAATGGTAGGTGGTATTTAATACAAGTGATTTTATATAGGACAATTAATTGAAGTAATTTTCAGCTGTACTTGTTTGCAGCTCACGTAATTTGAGCGGTTTGGGTTACAGAACATTTTTGATGATACACTGACCAACAGGCAAACGGATCTGAAGAAACATATTTTCGATATAATTCTTGCATCAAAATTGAATATGTTTCAAAGGCTACACCAGTAAAACTCGATAAATACAAATTTTGACCTATTTAAGAACACTATATAATAACATATTAGTATGTTATTAAGCTCCAACGCAGTCTTTTAAAAATGCTTACAAAAACACGTTTATGTCGTAACTTCATTCTTCGAGTTGCACCAGAATTGCAGCCCATGAACGAGGTCTTTTGGGAATGTGGTAGGGTGGCCAACCGCCCTCCATTTGTGAAGACAATCCTCCATTCACGTCAATTGCCCTCTTGTTCTTCTTTGAATTTTAAATGTCCTGCCTTTAGTAAATATTAAATATTGTTGTCATTTATTTGATAACATGTTTGACACCTGATACGCTGCATCATTTGTTTAATTTAAAATGAAAAACATGAATATCCTTTTTTCGGATCGTTGACACACGCCCGCATCATAGTGTATCTGTCTAGCGAATAAAATAAAAAGAGACCCAAAATTACGCTTTAATTATAAAATATCAGAAACGCAAAAATATTATTTCAATTATTTTAAGTATGCCGTCTTAAGCTACATTTTATGAACGAATATTTTTACTTATGAATCTCAAATGGAGAGGAGAAAGAGATAGAGCTGATGTTAGTCTCGAGTTTAGTTTCTCTCGAGTGTCCTCCCTTTTACATTAACATAGTTGGCAACCCTAGTATGTGGTGTACTTTCCAGCCCCCGCGCGAGGCTCGGGGCGGCGCGGTGCGACGCTCATCGGCTTTAAGCCGCGGCGGGCGTCGCTCCCGCAATCTGAAGCACTGTATCGAAAACTTTACGCTCCGTAAAAAGCCGGCGCGCCCACCCCCGCCGGCGTCACGCCACATCGCGCGGGTGCCGGCGAAAAAAAGACAAAAGCATGTTTCAATGGTTACGGCCCCACGTGGCCGTAACAGTCCGAAAAAATAAATGAATAAAAAAACGGAAGCACCTCTGCGCGCTCTTGCGGTTTGCGCGTGAAACTGCGCCGACGAGGACTGTTAGGTTTGTAGTGGCGCTCATCTCATCACGACGCAATGATCATGCTTTTATTATTGTCGATGTGCCCGTGAGAGGAAGGTGCGTACTTGACTGCAAAGCCAGGTCGCGGTGCTGGAATTAATTCTCCCGTAAAATGATCGTGCATTATCACGCTTCGCTGCCGAAACAAAAACAAGCATCGTCATTCTAAACCATGCGCTTCGCCCCAAAGAGGATGTTACAGCGCAGGGTGTAGAGTGCACAACAATGCGACGGCCTCCGTTATCGACAACATTGTAAACAGACTTCACGAGCCCCAAACGAGGTGTCCCATTACGCGGGAATACGCCTTTGAATGCATCGCTTTAATGGGCAAAAAACTTAAATGAAAGCTTAATACTCCATTAGCTTTTGATCACAATTTTATAAAATCCGCACTCTTTAATGGGCGACATTAGCGGCCGGAATAATGGACACGCGCGATTCATTCCACGTTTAATTTCTCCGCACAACAAGCCTCGCAGATAAAGGCTGGCAAGGGAAAAAAACGAGGCGTCGCAAATTTATATATACAAAATATAAAACCATCACGGGCAGAAACAGAACACAAAAGCGCGCGATTATTCCGTCCATCGGGTGCCATGTCAAACGTGCACCATTAGGGGCGGGGCTGACAGGCACCACCGACGTGCTGGCAGCTGCCAGCGGCGCCGGCCATCCCCCACCCTCCCCCTTCCAAAATACACCTCTCCCGCCACCCCTTCCTTCCCCCTTGCGCATTTCTCCTCACCACTCCGCGTTGTTCCATACGTTTTTGAAATTGTTTTCCTCGCCCTCTCTACTCCTACTCCTCGATTTCTTTTTCTCGTTTTCCCCTCACTTCCCATTTGCTTTTCTCCCCCATCCCCACACCTCTGCTCCATATGCTCCTGGCTCCCGAACTCTCGACCCCGCAGCTATATCCCACGCAATGTAACTTGATCAGTTTTACGCAGATCAGATTTCCTATGGTGTAAACGTGTGTTATGTAGGCTACGCAAACGTCAAAATGACCTTTTACAGCCAGAAACTGTTATGAATAACTGCATTAAATAGTACTGTTTTCATTTCAATACCCTGCCATACGATTTCATTCACATACGAGTACATTGCAAATGGACGAATTTCCGCAAAGTAACTTGCTTTTACAATCCGATGTTGGAACAGCTTCTTCAGTGCCTTGAAAGTGTTTACAATAAAAATAATCTACAAATCTATTATTAGCTAAGGATTTACCAGTGTTGGAGATGATATCTATACTGATATTCTGAAGGATATAGAAGAATATGTATTATTAATTTTGAAGTTGATGACTTTATATTTGTTTTGTTTGGAAACAGCAAAACAATGCAAATTACATAGGAGGAATTACAGATGATAATGTACGTTCTCAATATCAAGTGAAGTATTTGAAATGACTTGCCGAAACATATTCCTTTATGCTAGTGAGGGAATATTTAAGGTTCGTGGACCTAAAACTTCGAAGTTAGGAAACCAACAAAACAAGTGAAATATAGGACCTAACGGCAACAGAATCAACAACTTGTTCTTGGAGTTAATTTCAGCAACAGTCAACACGCTTTACAAAGTGAAACTAATGTTTGGTGTTACCTAAGTTACATTTTGTTTAATTTTTTTTACTTTAGCTAAATTGATAATTACGATGGGAAGTTACAATCTTTACTTTCATAAATATCAAGTTCATTATTATACAAAGTGAATAATTTTCCGTAGGTTTTCTTTAAATTGAGTGAAAAAATATACACAAGATTGTGTTCAATGGTGCAAGTCATGTCTCTCTGAACACATTTTTTCTGATTGAAGTTCTCCTTTTAAAAATGGAAAATGTACTGAAATCATGAAGGTACAGAAAATAGCTCAATACCACGCATGCTTCATTAAATAATAACATTAATATCTTCTAAAAAATGAAACAATAAAATAATTTTCCTGGCGCAATGGATAAACAATGACGCAACGTTTCGGACCTTGTACGAAGAGGATCTAAATATGTATGGTTGAAATGCTGAAGTATACAAAATGTGAATATATAAATTTTAATTGTGAACGTATATAGAATGTAATACAAAATTTAATATGAATCTCTCTTTTTATTACCTAAATTTTGAATATAGGTTAATTGAATGATTCGCTCTTGTATTATTTTTGTATTGTAAATAAAAAATTGAGATATATCTCAATATTGTGATAATACGTGGTCAAAATATGATAGCTTTTTGTAAATTATGCACGGCCAGTAAATTAAAAATATTACTCAACAGTCCATCATGGTATAAATAAGTGAATTTATTCGAAGCCACCTTCGTATTCAAGCATGAAGATATTTTGATATAAAGTGATTATAATATTAACCGAGTTAAGTATTTTTTGTGAATGTTAATATATTTCTCCTTACAACATTTTATGTCTGATTTCTGTCTGTTTTCATCGATTTTGCAAAGTCTCCCTGAACCCTCTCACTATCTATTTCCTATTCTTCTATATCCTATGGAGTCCGAAGCCTTCGGATTTATAATCTGCCTAGTGCAGTGTCATTCAGCAAGTTGCTGCAACTTCTACTAAGCTACTACTGCTAGTAATAATAATGATCCTTTTTATTTCTTCCAATGCCATACTGCATTGTGAAACCATGCTTTCTTAAATGGGAGCTTCAAAAGATTTGTATCAAGGTGCGTTCCATATAGTGACTTGCGGTCATTGATGTTATGTAATTCTTCTGTTTTAATCCTGTCCATTGTTTAAAATATTGTATTTATTTGTTTTTGACATTTTAACTCCAGCCTGAAGATGGAAATAATAATTTACAAAACGTTGCTATTTTTGGATTACACATTTTAGTACATTGCAAACGTGTTTTATTATTTATTTGTAAAACTGCTAAAATACATGAATTTTCTGTCTGCTAAATAAAGACCAAATACAATCGGACAAAGTTATTACTCCTACAGACAGAAAAGAAAATAATAATTTAATTTTTCGTTTAGTTAATTGAATATGCTCATTAATTTCACGAAGAATCGTTGATTATCTCTATGTTAATAGCATGCGTGCAATTAAAATTCAAACGTGCAATTGAAAGGACACATCTACCAATCCGAATTCAGAAACGGAACCAAATCGTGTAATTAAGAAACTATAATACGAACGTAACCAAGTTATTTGCATTTGGCCATGAAACATGATCAAAAATGTACATCACAGATTACGTGCCTACAAAATCAACTACAGATAAACAACAAATGAATAAAACTAAATCGGGGAAGTAAGAGTTAAGCTAGCTGATTTATGAAACAACGTAAAATATTTAACGCAAATAAATTAAACGTTTTACATGTAAAACATTTGCACTTAGGATTACGAAAGTAAATAAAAAAAGGCAGTTGTGTTTACGTTTCAAAAAGTATGCTATTGTAAAACTGTGTCAGAAGTGACTTTTTTTCCCCAATATTTATACATGTTTCATTTTCTCTCATACCTGTCTTTACTTGACGTGGGAAGTAATGTTTTCATGACTTTGTCAGCTTCTTTTAATATTTTATCCGCAATGTGTTCAGTACCTTCCATTTGCAAATATTTCATAAGAACAAAGGCCCATTAAAATATATCTTTTTCAAAAACAACACTATGTCATGAAATGCATGCCTCAGGTGGAAAAGATGTACTTGGATTTCTTAAAACTTGCATTATTCGTAAATGGAAACGAAAATTTTTGAGCGTAACGTGTGTATAAAAGGGTATAATTGCACTCATGGTATATAAGAAAACTCGCTTCTATCTTCGCTCGTTTTCTTGAACAAACCATTCACGCAATTTTACACCTCTTTATACACTCGTTTCATTAATGATTATAAACATTTTTGTCATTTTTAACTGAACTGACTGAATCGACGGGCGACCATTGAAGCGCTTTCCTTCAAACGAAGAGAGAAACTAAGAGCAAGACTCCCCGCATGGGAGCGTGCGCTTGGAGCGAGCGCCGGAGACAGAAGGCGGCTCCGCAGCGCACGGCTGTCTCCAAGGAGGAGCTCCTAATGGCCGCGCGCCTTCCGCCCCCCCCGCCGCCCCCTCTTGCCTTTCACCCGTTTCACTTCGCCCGGCGTTGCTGCGGCTGCAGCTATAATGGGGCCCAAGTTAAGTTCATAGCAAGGCTCTTATGTTGTTCCCCCGAGATTTACCTCCATTATTCTACCATAAAAGTACGTTACGAGTTAAAAGTTTAGAGATTTTCCTGGTAGAAATTGAGCTGCTGTGTTTTCAATACCACGCGGAAATTTATAACTACCCGCTTGTATTGTTTTTTTTTTTTTCGTATTTTTAGTGTTATTAAGAATAGTCATGATCGATAGTTGAATCTGCTGAAGACATGCCTTATACATTGTATTCCTGTACTATTTCATAAATGGGCGCCTTTAATATGGTTGTTAACAAAGTCTGAGTAGCTTAATTTCACTTTACGCTTTAAAAGTTAAAAAAGTGTCAAGTTTGAGATTATGTTGTCACAAGAGCAATCTTTCGAATTTTACTCCAAAAGTTCATTGTTTTAGGCAAAAACATTTCTTCAACTTAAATAAGTCGCAGGTAGTCATGTGTGAAGTCAGAGCATGAAGGCCTATATTGTCTACAGATAACTGAACTCGAATGACTTTAATAAATAGGTGCTTCATTGGTAAATCTGTAAATATTATCAACTTCTCATCGCAATAGAAGCAATCAATGAGGGTAAAGTGATCATTATTACTTGGAATGCAATATTATGGAATTTTATGACATAATTACACAGTTTAATTTATAAATACATGTATAGAAGCAAACATGGCGAAAATTAGGTACTTAAAGGCCTTTTTAAGAGCATCGTTTAGGTGCATCTATAAGTACTCAATCGAACATGATTACACCAACCACCAATGAATAGTTCTCAATCGATGCTAATGGAACACGTTTTGCATTAAATCACCTCAAGTATAAATTGGAGCAATTGCCTTCTTTTTAATTTTTGGCTCTATGGCAATAATCCGAACGACAAAACTTCTCCAAATTTTTCTAACAAACAATTTTGATTAAATAATATAAGACGTTTATTTCAGTATATTATACAATATTATTTCTCAATTAAAATGTAAAAAATATATGTTTTAACTTAATTCATTATCTTGGCACAAGAATTTTAAACTAAAAATGTTTAAAATATCTAGTTATTTCGGTTAATAATAATCAAATTAAACTTTGTTCTTTTCTTTGTCTCTTCATGAACTGGATTCCAATTTTTACACTTGGGGCAGGTATTAAGTAACAACAGTTCTTAACATATTATTTACTATAATTATTTATTTCCATTTACGAAAGGCAGGTGTTCTGTCATATGGATTTATTCAAACAAAAAACCTTTTCGGCCGCATTGTGGTTGTTTCCAGTGCAAACATGTTGCATCTGGTAGCCAGATAGAATAAAATGTCATTTTTCTCGGCGCACTCAAACATTTTGTTAAATATTTACGATCAAGTGTCATACACTTGGTATTTGAAATTGTAGTGGGCAATTAACATTTTAAGAATATCAAAACAAGAATCCAAGAATAGTAATACAACTATCTAACGTTTGAATCACTAGCACCTTCAATCATTTTTCGAAGATTTTAAATTTATGGAATTCGCTTCCATTCCATATAAATACCGCACCCGCTCTCCTTTTAACGTTTAAAAACATTGCTTGAGTGGTTCACTTATTTTCGTCAATTACGACATGTAGGCCACATTTTATAAGTTTTCCATACCTACAGTAAGCCTATTTTCGGTAAAAATAGTTAATTTCTTTTGTGATCATTTTCCTCAATCTGCTCTTTCCGTCTGTCGTGTCCGAAAATAAGCGGAATAAGCCTGGTAGAAAACCGCTATTTATTTTCGTCCAGTCTCCCTCTCGTTGCATCCCTTGCAGCACTCAGTGTTAACAATTTGAAAACTCTCATCAACTCTGATAATAAAACACTGACAAAAAAGAGTGCAGCGAAAACGCAAATACATGCTTGGCAAATTAAAAACAAATTTAATCACAACTCACTGGTTAAGTAAAGATTTATAAGCACTCTCCTCACAACTGCGAGGCGATAATAACACGCTTGTTTGTTGGCTCCAGCGTGAAGATAATGCACACGCCTTTTATACGAAATAACTGGGGGTCAAGGGACAATTTTAAAAGAACTGAAAGAAATTTATTTTGAGTTTACCACATCTTAATACAAAGACGTAAATCTGTGTATCAATAGGGCATCTTGTTTGATTTTGTTTTGTTATTTCGTTCATTCCAAAACTGTATATGTGTCGATAATTATATTACACAACACACATACATTATATATATATATATATATATATATATATATATATATATATATATATATATATATATTCTAACGCCACCAACTACCGTGGCAGTCGTCGGAAAGAATGCTCTTTCGAGCTTTGAATATCTCAGGGGGCAGGATCTTTAGGGTGTGAGAAAGACGTACACCCAGACATAGAATTAGGTAAAAAAAGTAATATATTCTTAGAAAGTATTGCACAAATTAAACCCTTTACACTGTCACAGAAAAGGGGAGAACAAAAAATATACCAATTTGTTAACTGCGCGCTAGGACGCATGCAAATCCACTAGTGGTAATATCTCTTAGAAAAATTGAAAAAAAATGTTTGCTTAATGATTTCACTCTTCACCTAGGTAGCGATCATTTGCCTTATAACACCCGTGCACGGAGTTCTTGTTTGACCAATATTAGGAATGAAATTTAACTTTTCCACCTTCCTGGATTGATTTACCAGTACACATTATCACAGGTCTTACTGCTATTCACATACAAAATTTTCCTCGTCAATAATTACATACACAAAATGAGGAACACAAATTAACTATCTTTACTACAGCTTCGGAATGAAATGTACCACCGGCGTACGAGGTTCTATCAAATACTTCGCCGTTACTCAGTTTAAGGCGAACATGCAAAATTTAGTATTCTGATTTCGGGTTCTAACACTACCTTTCTAGTTCCCGTCTCCCACTTCAGTTTTATGCAAATTTGGAAATTCAGCCGTGCCGCCACTCGCGTTCCTGCCACGTAGCCCGCTTCGATGCCGCTTCGAAGGCTACTCGGTCTCCTTTGCGCCTGCCACCAGATCCAGGAACCAGTCTTCTTTGCGCCCACCACCAGATCCACAGACCAGCCTTCTTAACGCCCACCACCAGATCCACGGACCTGTCTTCTTAACGCCCGACACCAGATCCACGTCTCGTCTTAATTTCGCCCGCCTATCTTGCGACATGAGTCTGCGTATTGCCCAGTCTCTCTTGCGTGTGCTAGCTGGCATGTCGTTTCGCTAATGCTTTATAAAACTCGCACAGTTCCGCAGACGCGGAAACACTTCTGTGGGTTTTATAATAACCTAACTGGTGCTGGTTACACTAGACAGTACGTGTTGTTGTAGTACCTCATGCTTTTATTTAAGATATAAAAACTATCAACATTCACACATCAACATTTTTGGTACGTTTTACAATAATATGAATAAAATCGATGATAGTAATAACGATAGAAACGAATATCATCGTTAGCTGAACCATTGACGTGTGGGAAGCCCTAGGGGGTGAGGGGTGGCGTCGTGCCGGGGGCGCGAATGGGCGCAGTGCAATATGCGGCAGGGCGCCAGGGGGAGCGGGGGAGCCTCACCCGCGCGCGCACAGGCTCAGCGCCGAATTACGCAGACGATTTGCGCTAATCGCCCGCAGCGCTCGTTGCGTCTCTCTTCCCGCGCTTCAAGTGATGGAGCGGGGCGCAGCGGGGCGGAGCGGGGCGGAGCGGGGCGGAGCGGGGCGGAGCGGGGCGGAGCGGGCGGAGCGGGCGGAGCGGGGCGGAGCGGGGCGGAGCGGGGCGGAGCGGGGCGGAGCACACGCGCGTGCGCGGGGTCAGGGCAGGAATTGTGGCGAGTAGGAAAGAGTGGGGAGGGGCGTGCCAGTTCATCAGAAGCGGATTTAAGGCAACTTACCCACCTTTGATCCAAGAATTTATTTATTCCTCACTTAAAAATAATTTTAATTTTAGTGACACGTTATTGCTTGTTCTTGCCTTCGGTACGGAGTTCGATGTGCATATCTTGCCGGGATAATACCGGGAAATATGGAAACAGTTGAATGGTGCTACCTGTTCTCTTATGGACGGACTTGGGGGGAGAGAGAATTATGAAAGGGAAGTATAGGAGGGAAATATGAAAAGGCAAATCGAATTAAGTTAACAATTAGTTAATTAGTAAATAAGTCAATGTCAATCATGAAAATTACGTAAAAAAATAAAATCGTGTATGCATCAAGCACGTTAAGTGATTTTAACGATCCCGTGCGACAAAAAGCCCGACTGTCTTTGGCCCTCGGACTTTTTGTCGCCGCTCGCTCAATAGAAACTTTATAACACCCTTGGTGCATAAATAACCTCACGTGATGAGACATTTAGTTCATTATATAATAGTAACTTATTTGAATATTTCTATATATTAGAAGATATAATTTACAAAAACACTTATTAAGCTTTTCCAGTCAAAGCACCGTCTGCAATGGCTCAGTAGTCTCCCCAACATTGTTGATTAAGATGCTCTATGGATTGAGTTGAGACGAAGAAGAGGTGTTGGATACTATATTTGTAGCTGCATTAAATTCAATACTGCCCGGAGAATTCTATCGGACGACTGCTTTGATTAATAGTGATTTCCTGATTTCTTTGATCTACACGAGACGAATGCCAGAGCAGTGCCCTAACGCATAGGTTATGAACAGCGCGCAATCTTTCCTTCCCCATCTTTGTCATCTCCTCTCCCCTGACTCTTCACACTTACATTTGCATGCACTACACCACCACAAATGTCGGAAAAACAGTCGAGAGCTTAGAAGTTGTAGAGATCGGTCTGGAGCGCAGCTTCGCTGGGAAAGATACCTTAAAGATTGATATGTCAGTCGGCGTCGGATCTCACGTTCCAGTACGGAAAGAACCTCGCCACCTCAAAAGATAAAACTTACGGGACCAATGACGAAAGAAATTGATCCGCCCGGAAACAGCATTGTCTCCAGGAAAAGCAATTGTTCTCCCCTTCTGCAGGGACTGTATTCGCACCATACAAAGATTAATTACATGTGGGGGCGAAATAAGAACATTTAGACAGCTGAGGTATAGTTATAATTCGAACTAACACGTACAATTGACGTCAACTTGGATTACTTCACAAAATTGTGACTTAATTGTACCCTTCTCAGTGCCATCCCCAGTCAAAATGTGGAATAAGTGGGGATATCAATGCAGACAAATTTATTGGTGTTAATGTTTTTGCTTTCATGTAATTTTCCACATTTTCTTTCTTGAGCTCCTCTTGTTGGTCTGAAGTGTTGAATTTGAGTCTCTAAAGAGTACACCTTATCCAGATTATGTTTGTTTCAGAAACTGTCATGAAATCGATAGTACAGACATCGTCAACGGAGGATGACCATTGCATCGAAGAAGGTAAGTTGTGTGTAATATTTGTAACGATTTGAAGCAACGGCATCGGATGATCTTCAGTAGTAAATATGAGAAAGGGAGATTAACAAGGACTCTCTGAAGAGAATTGGTGTGGACACATCTTGCAAGGTCTGTGTTTCAGAAAAATATTAACACATTGATAAGGTATGTCTGCTGGAAGGAGAGAAACGTACGAAAATCAAAATCTAATATAGGTATAACACTTACTCGAGTATAGAGAAAGAGGATCATAGCTATATGAAAACTTTCTCCTGCGGAAGAACAATATTGGAAAAATGCATTGCGTCTCAATTGGATTTTCACGTGTGTTGCTTATTGACTTGAGAATATGGCAACACGATCTCCTCTGACCGAAAGTTCTACGTTTCGTGCAGCTCCCTTCCTTATTGATGGAAACGATATTCCATCTGCAACAAATAGTCTCTCTTCAATTGCAAGTCCAGGTTCGTAAATTATATTAACACACTTATATTTAAACGTCTCCCATGTGTCTACATTAAATTTTTAATAATTTTAAAATCTCCATTACGTTCGATTCGGGACCAAATGAATAATTTATATTCTTAATAACATCGAATTAATTTTATATACATAATTCCAGATATTTTTCAGCAAATTTCAATTTTCAATTGCTGCTTGAATAGAAGCTACTTACTCGATCTCTTAAATTTTTTTTAATGCCAATATACGAAAATATTTTTATGATGCTTTCAGCGCAAACTGCAAAGTGATATTGCAAATATATCAAGTATTCATATTGTGTAGTTTTAAAATTGCAACATTGAAGATTTTATTACTAATTATTTACTGACGTCTCGATTATTTTTTCAAAATGAACTACCTCAATTAGTTGTTCCATTTATATATTTTTCTACGTTATGTAATGAGCACAACGAACTTCTCGTGTATTTCAATGATTTTACAGAATTTTACCTCAGTGTTTCTTCTGCCTGAGATTACGACAATCTTTGGTTTGATTACAATAATTATATTACTTTTCATATGGTGATATTGGCATGTATGATATTTTGATGGTATACTTATCTGACTCCACTGTGGCCCCTGCAATTACGACTTTTTCTGAATGGAAGTGTACAAAAATTAAAAAGATCTTAACACTTATTAAAATGGACTACCAATTTTTCCTTGCATCATTTTATGTTTTTAAATCCGTTTGATTTTAATTTATGATAAAAATGGCGAATATCTACTTCTCTTCATAATTTGGTATTATTTTGAATCTCCTTGATTTATAATAATCATATCTCTGGTTTTGGTCTCTAATTCCAAAACACTTAATTTACAAGGAACTTTTTATGTAGGGTTTCAATCAGGTTCGTAGAGACAGGAAGTGAGCGCGCTGACCACTGTTATAAGCTACGTCATTCACAAGCCTCGGGTGATTCGCGCATGTTCGTGACTTTCTATGTTTCTACATTGGGGCTTCTCTGACAAACCTACGGCAGGAAACCGCAGACTTGTTTTCCTAGACTCAAATTGCAAGAGTCTTTTCATTTTTCAAAGCTGTACACACGAGCAGAAAACATCACATGCCTAAATATGAGTAAGTTCCGGGGGAGCGGAGAATTCGCGCTTTCTATGTTCGTCGTATTTTGATGAGTCATGTTCGCCGAGTGCGAATCGGTGCGCTGGTAAAGCGTTGCCACCCGTTCACTGAATGCAAGCGTCCCATTCAAACAGCGCGGTTAGTTTGGAGTCAACTTTCAAGCGAGCGCCGACAGCGGTTCTGCCAATTAAAAACGATCAACAAGCCCAACGCTGCTATCGAGCAGACCTCACACAAAGCGAACCCTGTGCCTGGGGGACGGGAGGCGGCCGAGGCGGCAGGGAGGCACTTGGTCTTCCTCTGGAGCACGGACGGAGCCTGGTGATTGGACAGTCATTGGATGCAATCGGAACGGTTCGATAATTCGATACTGAACGCACTTCCGATAAGAAACGGATCGACAGCGTTCTTCAATAAAATAAGTATTTTGAAACCCTGTCTAAAGAATATTTTTGGCGGGCTTTTCAAATAAAACAAACATTTTTATATTTATTTTTATTATTATTTTATAAATATTTTATATTTTATATAATATATATTTTGTCGGTCCGGTGACCGAGATCGCTAAGGCAGTATATTGAGTTATAGAAGAGCGGACCTGTATACTGCAGGCGCTCTTTTATTTCTTCGAGACTGCATGGATTCGTGTTAGAGTTTTTATATTTTTTGAATTTCATTTATCTAAAAAACCTGTTAATTTAATTAATCTGTGAAAAATCAATAGAAATCAGGTGGCTTACAGACTATGTACCATTAATAGTATTGTAGTTTTCCGGCCTTTTTCGGGTATTTATTTATCTCATTCATCGATTGAGCAGCCTCATAAAGATCTCGGACCGAAGGGTCGCGGGTTCGAGTCCGCCTCGGGCATGGTTGTATTTGTGTTCGTCCTTTCGCCCCTTATCATCACCATATCGTTTCATCCTCATAGTAACCATACCGTTAACAGCAGTAGTGGTCGCTAATGACCTAGATGTTGATGCGATCTTAAATAACCAATTTAAAAAAACATATTTTGTTTTATTCTACTTTTGTCTTTTCAAGCAAATAATTCAATTACTTAATTTTTGTCAGTTTTCTTAAATGCCTTGTTAAAATAAGTTTTGAAGTTCATATTTATTTGTCTTTTTCATTTAATTTAGAAGTTTAAGGAGTTTTTAAAGTTATTCTGTGTTTTAATAGTCAGTGTACTCAAAGCGTTGTAAGGGCAAATCATCGAATTGGAACCCAGTGGTACCATTTGTACATACATGGCCGGCCGGATACTTGTACTGCGCTGACGGGTTAAGTGTGCTGGCCTGGCGAGGCTGCTCAATCGATGAATGAGATAAATAAATACCCGAAAAGGCCAGACAAACTACAATACTATTAATGGTACATAGTCTGTAAGCCACCTGATTTCTATTGATTTTTCACAGATTAATTAAATTAACAGGTTTTTTAGATAAATGAAATTCAAAAAATATAAAAACTCTAACACGAATCCTTGCAGCCTCAAAGAAATAAAAGAGTGCCTGCAGTATACATGTCCATTCTTCAGTAACTCAATATACAAATAATTACCAGATCTTTAAAAATATGATAAATTGGATGTTTGATGAAATAATTCAGACACACGAAAATTATTTGCTTAAAATTTGATCCAATAATACAATACAAACCAGCAAATGTTCAGATATTCGTATGAATGAAAATTATAAGCTTAAGTTAAAAGCAAAGTTTCGTGAACGAGAGAATCAATAAACCAAAGTTGTGTAAGTAACATTGACCAAAATGTACTGGTTTAAAATATGTTTTTTTAATTTCCTTGTTTTTCATTGCTTCTATGTAACAAAACAGAAATAATGCATTTGCACTGAAAGATGCACGGAAGAATGGTATAAACGTTGACAAACCTAATTACACCTAGAAACGGCAAGCAAAAACGTGTCTCATGGCGCAGAAGCTTACATCTTCATTTTAAAACATATATTTCCTGTTATTTGGACAATAGAACATTTATATTACGCTTCTATATTTATAAATAACAATTTATTATAGTTTTATTGTTTTTATAATTGTTATCCCTCCACAAGATATAGTGCCTTGAGGAACTCGCAACTCGTTACGCGGATCTCCTTCGTTGTCGGGGATTTTTCTCGATCAACAGGGGAAGGTTCTCGGTGGATCCCTCGGACTTAGGGATGGGGGTGAGTGCTGGTTGGGGAAGGAATGGGACCCATCTTATAGACATAGACATAAACAAACAGCATCGACTCAGCTAGTAAGTGGGTATAGAAAACGTTTCTACTAGATCCGGACCAAGGATCCCCGGTTTTCCCAAACGCAAACTCACATTATTTTTATGTAAAAATGAGTATGTGTGTTGGTGTAAACCACAAAACGTGTAGATCAATTGGAGTGATTGCCCCCAAATTTGGCACGAATACTTAGTAGCCTAGTTGCAATTCAAAATGTTACCCTAAAATGTTATTTTTGTATTGTTAAATAATACACCTTAATACAAATGGGCTGCATTCTTCCCTTGAAGAAAGTCGGCCGAACAGAGGAATTAGACGCAGCTGTAAGAGCAGGTGGACGGAGCGTAATGAGCAGGAGAAACAAAACGGGAGAGGCTGAATGGATGGGCCGGGATACGTGGTCAGGACGACCATGGCAGGTCCCACCATGGCAGGGGCGTGCATGGTAGGCGAATGAAGCGTGCAGTTCAGGCGAGGGGGCTGCGACTGCTTAGTAGACGATTGTGGTAAGCAAATATCCGGACAACGCCGGGTAATCAGCTAGTAGGATTTGACACTATTATTGAGACCAAACCAGCGCATCCAACACACGCTGCGTCCACCCCGTGCTCCACAGGGACTCACAGCACGTGTCACAGAGCGCGTCGCGCTGCTCCGACCACCGTCCACGCCCGCCCGCCCGCCCCTCCCGCCCCGCCCCGCCACGCCCGCCCTGGGGCTCCCCGGCCCGGTCCCCGCCGCGGGCGCGCGTTTGTTTGTTATCTTGGGCGCGTTTTGTTTGGCGAGGAAGGCGGAACCGGCGGGCGCCGCGCGCGCGGGGGCTGTCGATAAGCCCACCGCGTCAAACGCGTCCGGCGGCCGCGTGATAAAACGCGCATCCATACGCATGAATCTTAAATCCACAGGAACACGCCACGCGGCGTGGCGGGGGGGGGGAGTGGGTGGTGTTGGTCGCGGTCGCGCCACCGCCGCCGCCCCGCGCGTGTTCCACGCCCCCGCGCGCTCTTGCGGCGGAGGACGCGGTGCGGGTGATGAGGTGGGAACGTAGGTGGTGGCAGTGGTGGTTGGAGACGGCGCGCGGGGAAGAGCGGGAGCGGGGTGGTGGCCAGAGCAGGAGTGGTTGCGAGAGCGAGGGTGGTGGCGAGGCGGGGTGGCGGCGAGGCAGGGATGGAAGCGGTGTGGGATGTGAGACGGGAACGTAGGTGGTGGTTGGAGACGGCACGTGGGGAGGGGATGGTGGCGGGAGCGGGGATAGCAGCTGTTGGGATGGCGAGGCGGGATCGCTGATGGTGGCAGTTGCAGACGGTGATCGGTGAAAACAGGAGTGGAGGTGGTGACGGTAGCGGGAATGGGAGAGGTAGGGATGGCGAGGAGGGATCGCGGATGTGGTAGGGTGGGTAGGTGTTGCGGTGAGGGTGCTGGATGGGCGCAAGGGGGAGGAGATGTTGCGGTGGCGAGTGTATGGGGGAAGGGAGGATATTGGTGGCGAGGCTAGTAAGGGCTGTATTTCTGACAGCGGAGATGAGAGCAGCTGTAGGACGAGAAGAGAGAGGGATGGAGGGACTAATGAGAACATGAAGAACAATGATGTTCGGTGATCATGAGGTTAGATTTATAATTTAATTAGGAGTGGGGCCACGAACGAAGAGTCAAGAGGTTATTATAATTGATTGATTTTATAACTGAATTCAAAATATTTTTAAAAGCATCCTGAATTAAACGTTCTTGTTAAATAAATATTATACACATACAGTTTTATTATTGTGTAATTAAATTGCGTAATTAAATGTTTATTCAATTATTAAAGTAATGTCTCGCCTGGAGGGTCATCGCTCAAAACTAGGCAATTGTGGTTTACAGTACAAAACTGGAGGTCCCTACATTTCAGCTGTCTTTTGCGACCTTCAAAATCAAAAATCCAGCTTTTTCATCGTTGCTCATATTTGGTTATAAGAAATGGAGTGAATCCAACAATAGTAAACGTCATGCATGAGCCAATATTTAAAGATTATTCGATGTGCCAAAGATTAATTAAGTCGATATTGTGTGTCAACTGCAACTTACAGTCAAGGGAAAACTGCCTCGTTGCGTATTGGAATATTGTCGGGCAAAATCTTTTATTCAAACACTAATCAAATTCAAAACATCGATTGATGTGCATTGATTTATTCAGAGATATCTGTTTACGTGTAATGATACAATAGTTAGTCTCTAATGAGAAAATATAAACTTATCTAAATCGAATATTGACGGTAAAGACGGAGATTGAAATAATTATTTACTGAGCGGTGAAAAATAATGATGGATTAGCAGATGAGAGGGATGCCATAGGATCATCGCCGGCGAGAAAGAATTGAAACGTCGTTGGTGAGAGGTGGAAGTAATGAACGCCAGAGGAAAGTTATAGAACGAAGTGTGAATGAACAGGTGAGAAAATATCCAAATGGCTTTGACTGTACCGACAAAGAAGATAAACCAAAAAATGGTCATCCAGATTAAGTACATTAAAAGGCGAATGTACATAAAGGACATGCGCGAGCCTCATCGTTGGCATCCTTAGGATCCAATATTAGGAACCAAGAGACTCGCACTGAAACTATCGGAGACGGAGATGAGGCGGGGGATGACCGGGCGGTAGCGCGGGTAGCGAAAGCGTCAACAAAAGCAGCGTGGGCGCTAGAGTCGGTTCGGTAGCCGCAACTGCAGCGGCCGCTCCCGCTCCCAGGCCCCATGCAGCCTCACGCTGCGCCGCTCGTGATCAATTGCGGCGCGGATCAGCGGCGCGCCGGGCCGGGGCCGCCTATCCGGTTTTCACCCCCCCCCCCCCCCCCTTCCCCAAGCAGACCGCCTCGCAAGGCTCCCCTGTTTGGTCTACATCTCCTCTGCTAACCGTGGCCCGTTCTTATGCATTATCACCTGTCTTGCCGTTTCCATCTCCTTTCTGCACCTTATCGTCTGGCCGCCCCCATCTCTTGGCTTCATCGCATCTCCTGGCCTCACCCCATCTCCTGGCCGCTCCCCATCTCCTGGCCTCATCCTATCTCCTGGCCTCGTCCCATCTCCTGGTCTCATCCCTTCTCCTGGCCTCACCCCTTCTCCTAGCCGCACCTTATCTGGATGCAGCCCATCTCTTGGCAGCACTCCACACACCCTCATCTCTCCTAATCCTTCTGTCCGCCTCCTCCTCCTACTCGCATTCTACTGTCCACGCCCCTTTCCTTTCCTACCTATCCCATCCGCGCCCCTCTCCCGTCCGCACGTCCTCTTGAGATCTCCCACTGCAAGTCCGCACCGACATCCGTTCGCTCTCTTCCACTCGCGTATCCATTCCAGCTCACCAGCGTGTCCTCAGCGAGTCCGTAGGCTCCTGTTTCCACTAAATCGCATTAAATGGCAAGGCGACGCACCAATGCGTCTCATCAAACGGCTAAATTTAAGGTGATAGTAATAAAGGAGAATTCAGGATGAGCGATGAATGATCGGAAAAAGTAGAGTAAGGTAGGATATTGATATTGAGACATTAGATCGAGCAGAGTACAAGAGATAATACTCTTTTGTCTACAATACCAATCATATATCCACGCTCAACTATCATGCTTTCACACGTCACTATCATGATTAATTGACGTGAATTTCTTCAATACATTTCATTCCATTCACCCGGTTTGCCTTCATATCCTTCACTCAGTTTTCTTCGTGCTGGCGAATGTCAATCTATACGAGTGAAGAGACGCATTAGAATTTAATTAAAACACTTTAAAACACTATTTAGACATTATTAATGAATAAACATATTGCGAATAAAACTGACGTTGAATTGAATGCTTTCCAGCACCCATAAATGACTTCCTGCAGTATCATGATCTAGCCGTGCGTTGTAGGTTTATTCGTTTTCTTTAGGTTTTAGTCTACTGTATTCTGGTGATAGTTAATCACGTGTATCGAGCACGCAAAAACAGCAAACCTGAAAGCTCTGTAATTCAGAGTTAACTAACCCACAATATTTCAGTGTAACTTTTTTCTCTCTGTGTGAAGAATCCATTACTGAAATTTAGCCGTTGTTTTGCTGCTACTGTATGAAGAATGAATCTTTTGTCAGCTTTTCTCAACGCTTTTCTCAACGTTTAGTTTTCTTACTATTTACAAATGCAATAACAGTATGGCTGCGACCCGTATAAATCGTAATACCACAATTTTGCCAAAATATATTCCCAAGCTCTTTGGTTAACCGATGTAATTAGAAGAAGACTGACTCACAAATGTTGTGCAGTCAAGAGAGAGATTATTGAAAGTGTCTGCTTCAATAGACTAGGCTATGAAGCAGTACTTTCTGATATCTACTATGATATATCAAGACGGACGTTCAAGCGTTGGAATTGCAGTGTCAGGAAAAGACATGTTTTTGTAAATACTCTAAAATCAATGATTCATTTATTGCATTATTGTTAGGAGAAAGTATTTTTCTGGAATGTAAGATTATTTTTTTCTACACAGAAATATATTGCCTTTCATGTATTTGTCACAAAACGGCTACCGGAGCTGATCATTGACCATCACATCCTAAGATTTTGTTTCCTGGCCACGTTCTTCAGATTGAGTAGAAGTCGAATATTAAATCAAATAAATTTATAGAATCGGAAGTGGTTTGGTATGTTTTTGTAACCAAAACTTCCATTAGGGGACATTATATTAGTTGTCAGTGAATCATGTGGTTTATCATGCAACTATATTGTGGAAACACTGAAGCTCGAAAACAATAGAAGAATTGTTTATTCAACGCGGACTCGCGTTATTTTTCATGGAGAAACAAAAGAAGTTACCGATATTGTACAAGCACTAAAGGGAGACCTAACAACGTTGTAAAGGAGATGTAGACGGAAAAATATTTGTCCAAATAGAAGAGAAATGTCACCATGAATGAATGGTATCGGGAGAAGGAAGAGAGATGAAATATGGGACGAACGCGGAGCTTGATCTCTGCCTCACTGAAAAGAAGGTATTGTGTCTGGAATTGTATATTCTTCAAAGAGCGAATAATCGTGGCTATTATTCACGTGTTGATGTTTATGACAAGAGCGACGTAGGAGGGAGTGTCGTATTTTCTACGAGTGAGTAATAGCCATTATGCTCATGTAGAAGACTGACTTTCTGAAGGATTTAAAATATTTAGCACAAGTTTTATGTTTGAATTTTGCCCTCAGATATGGTCGAGACTAAACCAGTGCAAAGACTAATTTACCTTCTACGTTTACTAATTCACCCATAAAAACTACATCTTACACCAAGACCCTGTATCTAGGAGCTCTACGTACAGCATCATCAACAGCAATCAGCACGCGATGAGCAGTCTTTTCCAGCCCATGCAAATTTTCAAGACGGTGAAGTTGAAATTATAATTTCGCGTAAAACGTGTTTGTTAGGAATAAAATATCCACGCGAGTAAGTTATATAGCAATTTTATTTAGTCGCATTAAATAATTTTCTTGTGGTAGTGCTCATGAAATATTGTCGTAATTAAATGAAGAAATTATTGAAGTCATCTCCGTCAAATATTAATTTATTTAGAGAGCTAGCTTTCGATGGCTTTGCCCTCATCATTTGTCTGTCATTTCTTGGCGCGACAACGGCGTATTGGCAACGGTCTACCAGAAGTGTATACAGCCCTCCCGGACTCGCAGCCATGAGTTACGGGGTTACTTGTGGGTAGAACGAAGACATCCCCATGCCGAAGTCTGGGCTTCTCAACCTGAGAAATGAGTTTTCTCATCGTCACACAGCAACTTCCAATGGGACATAGCGAGGAAAACTCACACACAAATCACACGCTTGCCCGGCCGCATAACGAACCCGGTGTCATGTCATGGAAAGCGAGCACGAGAACCAATGAACTAAACCGCAGTTTACAAATAATAGATAAAATAAAATATAAATAAAATGCAAAGTAAATACAAAATAAGTACAAAGTAATATAAATAATAGACACATTTAAAATTACAATAATTACAAGCAAGTAGCAAATGAAATTACAAAATAAATTAAAATAATAATATATAATAAAATATATAATAATAATAATATTATAATAATATAATAATAATTAAAAACAAAAGATTAATGTAGGTGTATGTCTGATTACTGAAACAAAGAAAAAATTAAAAGGCACATTGGAATACCTAAATTACATACTTTTATATAGTGGAGTACCTCAAAATAAAAGAGCATCATCAGGGATAGGAATAATGATTAAACCTTCCTTAAAAATAATCCAGAGCTATAATTTTGTAAGTGATCGAATAATAAATGAGAGACTAAAAATAGCAAGAGGATATCTTACTACGATCATCTGCATTTATGCACCTAAAGAGGGACGTAAAGAAGAAAGCATCAACTTTTATGAATCCCTCCAGTCCCATTTAAACCCTATGAATAAGACAGATTTCATTGCAATTGGAGGTGATTTTAATGCACGTGTTGGACAACAAACTATGGGAAATCTAATTGAAGATAATGGAAAACAAACTTTAAATGAGAATGGCATAGTCCTGAGAAATTTTGTTAGTTTTAATGAGTTTAAAATAACTAATACCCTCTTCCGCCATAAGGATACACATAAATACACATGGTTAGCAAGAGGCAGGAGATCAATAATCGTCTACATCCTATCCAACACGAAACTTTCCGCATACGTGAATGATGCACAAGTATATAGGAGCTGTGACGTTAGTACAGATCACTTCTTAGTTCTTTGTAAACTTAAAATCCCTAAGACATGGATCTACAAAAAAAAAAGATCGTTACGCAAAATAAAATCAATTTTAAAGTATACCTGCTACAACAAGAGAGTATAAGAAGAGTATACTGCTCACGATTGCTAACTTCTCTAGATCAAAGAGCAATCAATACAGATGTAAATGTTGAATTGCAAGATTTTAAAGATAATATTACAAGTAGCAGAAGAAGTCTTACGTAAAAGTCTTACGTAAGACCAAAAGAAAGGAATAAGAAGGGTGTTCAAAATTGGAACGAAGAAATACAAGAAATTGTTGATCAAAAGAAAAAGGCTTTTCTACGGTATCTCCAATCACGTTCTGAGGAAGACAAAATAGCATATAAAAATAAAAGTGCCATTGCTAAGAGAGAAATTAGAAAGATAAAGTGGGAAAGTTGGGATAGGTATATAAGCGAGATCGAACACGACTGTCATGGATCACAGGGCACTGCCTATAAAATAATGAAGTATTTAAAAACTCGACAGAAAGAGATACATTAAAAATTAACAACATCCCCGAGAGAGAGAGAGTGATTTACATACTATCAGTCTCTGTGGACAAATACAGAGACTCCTGAAAACCCCTTATCGGATACACTAATAGAAACGGACCCCATTGAACTTGACGAACTTTAACTTAAAACGTTCAAGAATAAGAAGCCACCAGGAACTGACTGCATGAATGCTGAACTACTAAAATATGCACCGAGTTAAATAAGGAGGAGATTCCTCGAAATAATTAATAAGTGTTGGAGGAGATATACCATTCCCGAAGATTGGAGGAAAGGAATTATATGCCCTATCTTCAAGAAAGGTAGCAGACAGGATTACCAAAATTATCGAGGAAAAAGTCTTCTCAACACAGCCTATAAGATATATGTTAAGATAATAACTCTGAGATTAAATACAATTAATGAGCATATGTTATTGGAGGAACAGTGCAGTTTTAGGAAAGGTCGCTCATGTTCCGACTGCATATTTGTAGTGGAACAGCTAATACAGAAGAGACGAGAATTTAACTTACCGACATAAATATTATTTATAGACTATGTAAAAGCCTTCGACAAAGTGTCGCGAAAGAAACTCTAGGAGATAATGGATTCCCAGCCCACTTAATAAGAGCAATACAAAGCCTCTACTTCGACACTAAAATATGATAAAGGATCTCAAAGAAGTAATACATTTTTAGAAATAAATCAAGGAGTCATACAAGAGTGCCCACTTTCGCCAGCACTATTTAGTATTTATATAGATGAGATTGTCCGGCAATGGCAAGGGCAATTGAAAACACATTTTAAAATAAGTGACAAATCTATAATACCATATTGTTTGCAGACAACCAAGTTATTTTTAGTAGCTCAGAAGATGAATTATAAATTGCAGCACACAAACTAAACGGACAGGCAACAAAATATAATATGCAAATCTCCACTAGGAACCAACCAAATATAATATGCAAAAACAATGGGCTTTGAAGGAACAAACCACATTTGATGTAAAATTGTGATTAATAATGAACTCATATAACAGACAAACAATTTTACCTATTTAGGCTTCAATGTGTCTTACTGCCAGAAAAATGACATAAGCCGGAAATTAAATAGATTTTATAACATGTGTGGGATAATAAGAAGAACATTAAAAAACAAGACTTTAAAAACCACGCAACTCAAATTCTACAAAGCAATGGCAGTGCCCATGCTAACTTATGCATGCGAAAATTGGACAATAAATAGAACAGTAGAAAAATAGAAAGCGCCAAAATGAAATTCTTACGTTCAGTAGCAATATCTTAGTTCATATTCAGTTACCGGCAAGTTACCTCAGTTCATATTCAGTTACAATATCTTAGACAATATAATGATGACGTCAGAATCAAACTGAATATATTCAATCTGATGGACAGAATTGAATCATTTAAGAGCGACTGGCATGATCATATTCAACGCATGCCTCCAAACAGAATTCCCATAATAATGTACCAGTATAATCCTAAAGGAACAAAAAATGTTGGCCCCCCCTTAACAAGATGGAGAGACTCACTCTCTTGATGTGGAAACAGGCCTTAAGGCCTAAATCTAAGAAGAAGAAGAAAAACAAAAGAAATTCCAAAAAGTGAAACACCTTTTCACCGTGAGTGGTAAAAGTCAGGAGACTGTGCGCAGTGTGTTTGACAACCCCTTCTACAAGAACTAACATACTGGTACCGCTACGCCGATGACATTTTAGTTCTACGAACTCTTCCGATAGCAGGAAGTCCAAAGGTTCATGACCCTTCCCTCTCAACGTACTTCCCGCTATGAATGCAGCCACTCCTAACTTGGAGGCAGAGGCTGTTTGCAGTCACCCGTTGCGGATCACACACTGCTGTTCGAGAAGCCTTTTCCGCCATCATCAATCCTCCGTTATTCTTCGAAGATGCCGTTGATGCTCTCCTACTTCTTCGTCTGACCCGTCACCGTCAACCTATACAGCAAGGGAGGTCCTACCAGTAGCTGGGCTACCGCCGACAGCTCTAAGGCTCATGGGGGTACTCAATCTCCACCACTAACTACAAAGGTCGTTTACTCCCTACGTTGGGTTATGATTATTGTTGTTATTATTATTATTATTATTATTATTATTATTATTATTATTATTATTATTATTATCCTTTTATTTTCTCATTTAATTGGTACATTTGAATGAATTATTGTACAGATATATAAAATCAAAGCACAATACAACAATATTTTAAAAAGAATTTTTATTACATTATTTCCCATGAATTTCCGCACTATCCTTGTTGTTGGAATAACAACTACATTCTGCATGAGTTTGTACAGGTCTTCATTCAAACCCAGTTGCTTAAGGCCCCACATTAGACTCTCAGGGATGACTCCGGTGCTTGAAACAATTATCGGAATAATGTTGACTCTTTTCCATATTCCACTGTTTCTTAACGGGTTCAAGAAGATCTACACATTTACTGATTTTTTTCGGTGTATTTGTTTTGAATGTTGCCAGTATTTTGGACAGAAACATCAATAAGCATGGCATGTTTCTCACACTTGTTAATCACAACCAAATCCGGTCTCTGGTGAAGTTAAGATAGTTCTATCCCAATACAAGCGCCACTTTTCGTTCCTCAGAACACTCACAGGTTAGCACTTAAAGTACGGTACCTTATCTTCAGTCAGAAGACGACATTTCTGAGCCAACGCTTGATGTAAAATTTTGGCCACTAAATCATGTCGCTGTTTATACTCGGTGCCGAGCAAATTTGTACAACCCGAGGTAACATGTTGAATTGATTCCACTGCTGGACAACCATAACGACATAGCTCATTGCCATCTCTAACAATTCACTTCAAATAGATACGCGTTGGAATAACTTGATCCTGAATAGCCAACATAAACTCTTCACTTTCTGAAAAGATCTGTCCTGATATAAGCCATGTTCTTGGCTCACTTCATGTGGATGTCTTCCATGAAGAGCTTTGGCCATCCATAATCTCACTTTTGGCCGTCATTGCATGAGAAGTCCGCAACATTCTGTCGCGACAGCTCTATCGGAGTATAGGCATCTGTTTCACAAAATGCTTTATGCAGTTTTGAAGTATTTGCCGCAGAGTGGAAATACTTTCTCATGCTCTTCACTTGCCGACAAAGTTGGTTTCTAATATCTGTGAGTCCTCTTCCACTCATATTTCTCGGAAGAGTTCAATTGCAGATTTTTAGATGGATTACATGCGTGCTTTGTCATTAAAACTCTCATTTTCCGTAGTAAGTTCGCCAGTCCCATTAAAACTCTTTTTCCGTTGTTTTGTTCGCCAGTTCAATATGACATGTTCCAAGAAAGAGACAACTTTTGTATCAACCTCATAGATCTTAAGTATTTATATCAGCCAGGTATGTGGTACAGAATCAAAGGCTTTTTTGTAATCAATATACGCCATGAACAAGTTGCGATGTTTTGCAAATTCTTGACCACACACTACTGAATCTTTGATTAACTCTTATTATTATTATTATTATTATTATTATTATTATTATTATTATTATTATTATTATTATCGTTCAACTCGTGCGTCTGTCGCCGTTCTGCTTTTCTAAGCGCCTATCATTTAACCAGCTTCTGTTGAACTAAACTTATTCGTTAATCAACTTCTATTGTCAAATTCCCTCACCAATACAAATTATTGACAAGTTCTTACCTCCTTATGATTTGTATACAGATTCTTTGAAAAATATTGAATATTTGGATTTCTCATTAATACCATAGTTACAAATTACAAAGTAATTGATTTCAAACCTCCCACTCTAAGTTTTGAACATTTCGAACACTTCAGAAATTCCTGTTTCTCGAGAAGAGATAAACCCTAAAAGAATAGTCTTTCAGAGAGACCATTTTCCAAGAAATAAAAACGAAGTCAACGTTCAAAACAGCAGATGATGAAATAGATGAGCACTTCATGTTCATTAGCGTTGGTGGCGCCTACTGGTTTTGTCTCATCAAAACGAGGGTTGCGAGAGCACGTGACAAAAGAGGTCAGAGGGCGACACTGCAGTGCCGTCGCCACCGCTTCCCTAATAAATCACTGTTTTGTGCAGAGCCGACAGAGTGGTGTAAAGATAGTTTTAATTAAAATCGAACACGTATGAAGCTGACAGCCTGCTCTGCAGGAAATTTATTGCTCTTAACAAGAAACGAAACTGGTGTGACAGAGAGGCGTTTGGAATGATGGGCTCGGTGTCAAAACGGCAGCCATCACCCTTCTCTTCACGACAAGTACTCTAAGAATTTCTCTTGATGGAGTATCAATCCTTACACATCTATCAAAAGAAGACTTTCGTCGGCAATACAGTTTTACGATGTTACACCAGAGGTTGTTCTATTTTACCTCACCGAATGGGTACTGCAAAAAAGAAAGATATATGCAATGTACTCGAAATACTTCGATTCGTTCGAAATACTCTCGGTTATCTCTGAGAACTACTATAGTACAATAAATTTCCTTATCCCAGGATCAGGAAGAACAATTGAAGAAATCTTGAAAAAGAGGATCTTGAATCCTCACAATTATAGTAATAATTAAACGATGTGCGAGAAAACTGATTCAACTCATTCTATGAAATGTAAGTAATTTCATTTTACGAAATCTAAAAAAACTGTACTTTTCCATAACGGCAGGTAAAAGCAATTTTACGTTGTTATTTTTGTTCACCATAATCTTAAGGTATAATCCTGGAGGAAAAAACAAAACATTTCCACAAAAATCTGCTTTGTACACATTTTTTACACAATTGTCACGTATTCTTATTATTTTAAAGGGTCGATAACTTGGCTTTCGAGATTCACTATTCCAGAATATTCTTGCTTGTCTTCATAATTAGCCTCTCACATATATCACTCTTTCTACGCGGCAGAGGAAAGCTCGAGAAACATAACATCTTACGGTCGTAAGATGGCAGCAGATTTCGCATTCGGATCAACCCTTCTGATGGCATGCGGACGTTCCAGTCTCTCATTCTGTTTTGACACGTCACCCTACGCTCGTAAAACTGCGTCTAGGATTTCATATTTAAAGAATGAAAGCGACTTTTAGGCTCTACTAAACTACTAAATAAAATGTTTCGAGGAGATATCTGACTGTACCGGATATTTTGATGAGAAGAGAATAACCAACGTAATCACGAGATTCATGGACAAAATTGATTAATTGTCTGAGAACGTGAAGTATTTGTATTCATTATTTGAGTAATAGCCACCTTACCACTGCTGACCTCTGACCGGGAGGTCCTAGGCTTCGAGTCTCGACGGTGGGAGGATGTTCGACACTAGCTTGTCAGCTAGGTCGAGTTCACCCGCTGTCGCGAGGCGAATTCTAGCGGCCGACTGCTTTGATCAATGGTTTCTCCGATCAACCACGCGAATGCTGGAACAGTAACGCTGGTGACTGCTGGAACAAATGAACTATGGACCGAATGCGATCTTTCCTTCCTCTTCTTTATCCTATCCTCTCCCTTACTTATACACACACTTACATGTACTACACTACTACACATGTTGGGCCACCATTCGGGAGCTTAGAGCTTACCCCGGCTAGGGCAGTACCCCACTGGTGGGAGATAACTGGTTGTGGAAAACCCCGCAATCCGAGTGAAGGTTGGCCCCGAATCTCGCCATCCAACAATGGGAAGATCACTGCCACCTCCCGCGTTAAAAATGTGCATTACACTTCCAGGACTAGTGACCTTAACAGTTAATGCGCACGGAATTGCTCATCAATCAATCTTACTGTCGCTGACGGCTTGATCGCTATTCCACTCTTACCACCATTGTTTTAATGTATTTCCTTTGATAAAACTTCCACATTCTCAAAAGATTCAAATGTTGATTCTGTTAGTATAGGGAAATACCAGTAATTGTTTGGGTGGAAGGCAGATATAAACATTGTCTATCATTCTCTTATATCTGTTATCAGTGGTGCGTCGCTTTGAAACTGTTCAGATAGTTGAATTACCTAGTTCTTCAAAATCCCATGAGAGACTTCATGACGTGAACCATTAAGAATAAGAGGAGCACAGCGCTAATTAAGTCTCATACATAGCACATCAGTTCATTTCAGTCACGAGGCACCTCTGGTTGCGACTCCAGTAATAACGCTTCGATCTAGCAAAAAGACGGGAGACATGTCTCCAGAAAGAAAAACCCTTCCGACACACAGAGATGTTTGTGTTACGTATCACTTCCGGCGCATGAAACAGAAACCGCAGATCGGGTCTTCACAGCCGGGAACAGCCCTACAAGTGTATTCCCAGAGCTCTGGTTTCCCCGTAACGCTCCATAACGATCAGGGCACGCCTTCGTAATGTCAGTCGGCAATGGTGTCAGTTCAATGTAACCGAAAGCAACCGCAGCGCAGACAGCTGTCTGGAGCTGAGGCGCCTGGCCGGGAGAGCGTGCTGGTGGGCGGGCGTTGGGGCAGTAGCACGAGTGCAGGCTCAGGGCTGTACAAGCCAACTGGGTTACGCGAGTTAAGTTACTTGGTGAGTTTTTGGGAAGGTGGAGCTACGTGGCATAGAAAGTTGCACCAAAAAATGTAATATTTATATGCCAAATTTACTACGGAATTGAAGGAAATTCAATAGTTTTTTTAAATATCGGCTTTACAGTAATTTCACATTTCCCCCCTCTTTTTTTCAAGCTCACTTTCATGACTTTCCTTTCTTTACACAACCATCATCGGGCGAGTGTACACTCAATCCAGGGAAGGTCACGGTCGTTGCATAAAATAGGGATAAACATGGTAGGAAAATAATACCATAAATACTTAAGACATACAATATACAAATTAAATATAAATATATCTACGATTATTAAATAAAGTGTTGTTGAGGGATGTTGATAAGACATTAAATAATATTAAATTAGTTTCCTAACGTTTCGGAATACACTATTCAAACCTATGGGCTTACGACACAATATCACGGCTGAGCTCCTACAGGGCTAAGCCAGATTGTGAAACTTTTGCCCAATCTTTCTAGTACATTATCACACTTCATCTTGCAAATGTGTGTGTGCATATATCTACGAGTGTTCGTCTGTGGTTTAAACATATTTTTTTTTTATTCTTCACAGTTAATGATGTCACTCAGCTCGTCAAGTATTACACGAACAAGTAAAGAGGTTTGCAAATTCTTCGTCAAAAACAAATCGGAAATGTTACTTGTGAACATTGTACTGAAATGTTCATTGTACATTCATCTTGTTCCTTCATCATTCATATTGTACTTTCATCACAATGATATTTTCCCCAGTTTGATGTAATTGTTCTGAATGAGTATTATATTTTTATATTGGCATCATTAAATTACCTGTACGTACAATAATTTAAATACAAACATAATAAAAATTTTTTTCTAAAATTATTTTGATTTAACAAGTAGTTTGTAGATAAAGTGGGTTATAAAGGTTGTTCTAAATATATTTATTAATTGAAATAGATATAAAGAAATCCATTTTTGTGGGATTGCATGACATGTTTATCACACAAAATTTATGCATCGTATGAGTTTTACATTAGTTTCAACATGTTCAGTGGAGGAACAAAAATAAAATCTTGGTTTTGAGATTTAATTGGCAGGGCATCCGGGAAAAAAATTGAATTACAAATTTTGAAATAAATTTAAATGCTATTTGTTTCAGATTATTTTGAGGAAAAAAAGTCGTTAAATTTCCTGCTCATTATAGCGTTCTGCGGAAACGCTTCACTGCAAATTAATGCTCAACGGTATCAGTTCCAGGAAGATTTGTGACATCTCTCTTAGATAATGATAAATTAATGAGAATAAATGGATGATTTAATGATTGTGAATGACAATGACCTCTCTGTTAGTAATACCTGATGAGACTTCCTTTGATAGGCGTAATGTTATTGGATGGATATATTCTCCGTTACCGTTTGACTTTACGATAATATTATTAAAATTTAAATTTGGTAAAATTTTTTTAAAGTTTTTTAATGGTGTTAAAACATGGTATTACGGATTAATTTCGTGGTCAAGGCAAACTATAAGCGCTCCTATTAAGCTCTAAATAACAAACTAGTAGAGGCAAAATTAAGTGAAATTGTAGCAATGGCATATCAGTAAAATTCAATTAATTATTACCGTCACAAAATTGATCTGAAATAATAACAATTATTAGGTGATTTGTTTATTAATCACTTTAACAATAGTATTAGCATACAAGTATAAAGTACAGTATTTAAAGAGTAATACACGATCTTGATTAGTTCGTAAAAAACGTTAACAATATTCCAAAACTCTCCCCCAACCATTGCAGCCATGAAAGCCTCATTAGAAACCCTTATCCACACGCAACAATACCAACCTGTTTAATAAGAGTTACTTTACCCATTTCCCTTCTGCAAATCTGTTTCCACCTCAAGGCACTAAACAAAATCGTGCTCCACCCTCGCTCTCCCGTTTACGAGCAGGGAAGGCCGCGTGGCCCTGCTATCTCTTGAAGCGAATCTGCAGTGCGCTCTGCGCAGAGGGCCGTGGCCAGCGCCAGGAGGAGAGAAGAGCAAGCAGCGGCTACGGGGAGCGGTTGAGGGGAACAGTTGCAGGGCACGGTTACGAAAGGGAGCGGGGCGGGATAAGGTTGCGAGGAACGATTAGGGAGGGCGGTTGTGAGAAACGGTTGCGGGAGCGGTTGTAAGGAAGGTTGCAGAAGGCGGTGTGGAACGGTTGCAGGGAGTGTTTGGGGGCGGGTGGGAAGCGGGTGCGGAGAGGGGTGAGAAACCTGGCGGGGCCGCGTGTGTAAACCGCGCCCGTAAAAACAGCGAGCGCAGCGATGCAGGAGGCGGGCGCAGCAGCTTCGGGCGCGTGCTCTTTTCCCCGAGTCGCCGCGCGGGGCGCGCCTGCACCGCATTTGCAAGTCAATGGGTTTAATACTCGCAGCTTACTAACAATTACGGAGAGCGGCGCGGCGCGCGGTGGAGAGGAGCGGTGGGGCGGAGCGGGGCAGGGTGGGGCAGGGCGAGGCTGGGCGGGGCGGGGCTGGGCGGGGCGAAGCGGGCGGGTTGCGGGAGGGGTTGGGGTGGGTTGCGGGGCGGGTTGCGGGGTGGATTGCGGGGCGGGTTGCGGGGCGGGTTGGGGGCGGGTTGCGGGGCGGGTTGCGGGGCGGGTTGCGGGGCGGGTTGCGGGGCGGGTTGCGGGGCGGGTTGCGGGGCGGGTTGCGGGGCGGGTTGCGGGGCGGGTTGCGGGGCGGGTTGCGGGGCGGGTTGCGAGGCAGGTTGCGGGGCGGGTTGCGGGGCGGGTTTGCGCGAGGAGACAAATTCGGCCCACACGACGGCTGGGCGGAACGGGGCTCCCTCCTCTGGAGGTGGGCCATGGATGTAATGGGAGGCAAACGGAGCCGGTGAAGACGGAGAGTGGAAGGAGTTGGATCTGGTGATTAATAGGAGAGAGCTTACGAACGATAGGAAGAACTGCTTTAGTAGGAGAGTTATAATTGGAGAGGAAGTAACTACCACCAATAGAGGTGTAAAAGTAGACACTATATTTTGTATTCAAGGTCCCTGGGGTTAGGAAAGATGAAAGACGGAGAAATAGATAGAGAAAGAACAGCGTGGTGAAAAAAAATGTGGGATCTGAAGGCAAAGAGAATCAAGGGGAATAGAGCGCGGGCTCAATTGCCTAAAGTTTTAAATTGACACTAATAATAGTGGGAGATCAAACATGTTGGCAAAGGTTTATGGAGGCAGCTTCGCGGCAGTTGCACCCATTCACGGACGCTGAGACTCTCCGACAAACAGGCGTTGTGAAATTGAAAGCAGGATGCCACAAATGATGTAACCAATTAGCAAAAATAACAATTAAGTTGGAGAAGGCGATGTTAATATCGAACTCATAAACCGGGAGCGGTTGCTCAGTGCATCAACTAATGTTACTGCTGCGGCTCTCCCCGGGAGGTCCTAGGTTCGAATCCCGACGGCG
This sequence comes from Teleogryllus oceanicus, assembly GCA_964035755.1. Taxonomy (NCBI): domain Eukaryota; kingdom Metazoa; phylum Arthropoda; class Insecta; order Orthoptera; family Gryllidae; genus Teleogryllus; species Teleogryllus oceanicus. Next base: position 114,554,995 of record CAXIVR010000006.1, on the reverse strand, counting down.
GCGGCAGGATTATCGACACCAGCTTTTCCCCTAGGTCGAATTCAGTCGCTATCTGAAGAATTCTAGCGGCCGGCTGCTCTGATCGGTAGTTTTCGTGGTTTCTCCGATCAACACTAGGCGAATGCCGGAGCAGAACCCTAACAAACGGGCCATGGACTGCGCGCTATCTTTCCTTCCTCTTCCTTTTCCTATCCTCTCCCCTTACACACACACACGTGCACTAACATGCACTACACAACCCCATATTCCGGGAGACCGGTCGGGATCTTAGAGCTTGTCCCGGCTGGAGCGCTGCCCGGTTGGTGGGAGAATTCTGGTTAGGGGGGAAACCCCGCTAGCCGACGGTAGGTCGGTGCCGAATCTCCCCATCCAGCGGGGGAAGATCACCACAATCTCCCAAGGGGCAAATATGCACTACACTTACGGGACTAATGACCTAAGCTGTTGACGCGCCCGGAATCACTAACCAACCAATCGAACTCATAAGTTTCATACTGGATAGATGAAAGCAACAATAAAAAAAATCGAGAAATGAAATACTAAGTAATCGATCCAACGGCCATTGTGTAAACAATTGTTTTTTCTCTTATGGAAGTATTCTTTAGGAATCAACAAAGAAACGGGGGATAAAAAACAGCTAGATACTTTTTTTCGAAATTGTGCTTGCGTTTTTTTCAATACAAGTTCTTAAAAGGTTAAACCGGTAAAATCTTCTTCGTGAAAACTTATTTGTCCTCTGTCATGACACACAGGGAAAAGTAGTGTAAGTCTATGCTTTCACAAAAAAACAACAGATTACTCGATATTTTATCATCTGTTTCATTATTACACATATGATTAATTCATAATGTAGTCCGTTGAAAAGTATAATGACTTGAAAGTATAAAAATTAACTTTTCTATCCGTGGTCACTTGTACATATAAAGAGATAAGAAAGTTGATCTAGAATTTGAATGAAAAATGGCCAAGTCTTTTAAACGATAGTTCAAAATTCAAAAAGAGACATTTTTACTAGTTGATGTTCTCCAAAATTAGTTATCGACCAGAAAATGATTCCGGAAATACTATAGTATGGTCTGATATGCCCTTTGGGTCTCAATAAACTAAGGAATTATATCTGCTTTATTACCCCACCCTCCCCTGATGAGCTTCACAACTCCAAATGAACCAATAAAATCTCTTTATTAAAGACTAAATTCGGTTCTTCAAATTTCAAAATATGCGAGTTTAAGGACCTTTACTAAATTACGCAAGCTTGAAACTATGCAACCTTTGCAGAACCGTTTTCCATATTGCTATATTTTTCAATATTTTTTCCCAAAATTAGCATCAATACTAGTTTTGTCGCCTAATACTCTAGTCATAAACACAACGTGGTTTTATTGCACAGGTTCTTTCCACTTGCAAAAGTACTGAGATGTAGTACATAATAAGTCTCAAGAAATACAACGACCACGTTGCAATATAGTTTTTTAGTAATTTAGCATACCGGTAGAGAAAACCTGTGACAGACAAAATGTCAAACTATAATTCTTTACAGGCTGAGTGAATGTTGGTAATAATGCGTAATTGGTCTAGGTAACGTACCTCATTTATTAACTCCTTAAAGGTTTTTCTTGTTTTTTTATTGAAAATAAGGATGAGGTGAAGTTTTTTTTTTTGTGTCGCGCGATATTATGGGCATCAATGTCATTAAATATTACTTTGTTCAATAATGTACATGTAGCACATTTATTGTTGATTGACCTATTTCAATTGAAATGTGAAACATCCTTTGTTTTTCTCGTTCTTGACCATAGTGAATGCTGTTTTCCTCTAACCTTGAAGTATGAAATCTTATATAAGAAAAAGGTCAACTAATTCTCGTTCACTTAAACTGATGTATTACTTTTTATAGTACAAGGTTTAGTGAACGTAAATTATTTTGTATTTCTACATTTATTTCATTAAACATTTGTAAAATAACTCTATCTCATTTTAGGGAAGATTACTCGTGGATGTCTTCCAGCAATAAAAAGCCAATTAAAAGCGCTGGTTCGGCCAACAACCGCAGGCAATCCCTCGGCAAACTGCAACGGTGGCGATGGTAGCCAACTCCAACAGTCGGAGGCGAGGGTGGCGGTAGCAGCCTGCACTGCATGGCGCCACCGCCCAACTCCTTCGTTCCACTCAATTAACTTTCCGGAGGCGCAAAGAAGATTATCACGAGCGGCGGATGCGATAATGGCGGTATCCAATTCGCGACTGAGGCAGATGAAGGGCCTATTTATTTGAGGCGAATTCGTCCCCCTGGGGCTTATCGCTCGGGCTTTCACAGTTCTTTTATTACAAGTGGAGCTGTCTTAAGACACCGAGGTCCGTAACGAAGCAGAATTTGTGGGTGAATTGTATTTACTACTCCTCGTTAAGTTTTCAATGTTAAAGCTGCGATTATATTATTTTTTCTGGAAGAAATATTACTTTTTGGGAAAGTATTGGAAATAAAACACAGTTAATGTTAATGAAGCATTACTAATAAATTGTGCCCGAAAATTGTTAGACAGGATGGTTTAACTAATTTTAAACATTTAATCCTGTATGAATTTAGAATACAATTTAAGGGGTTTATTTCGTATGTTGATGCTTTTTCATTTTTTTACTTATACAGCAAATTGCAAATATTTCCTTTAAGAAAGTTGAATTTTTAATGTTTTGGAAGTTTTGGAAGAACAGATACCCATTTACAAGAAGTTTACATATGTGAGCATTTACAAACATAGAATACATTTAGCAGAACCCGTTATTTTAGTATAATTTGTGTTGCGTTTTCTAAAATCTTTATTATACATTACACAAATCCAATTTCAGTAATTCTCATTTCGAAAACTGGGGGGGGGGGCATATATTTTCAAAGATTCAAGAGAAATTTGAGGGATCAACTTTTTTCTCATTATGTGAAAAATGAACCAATTTATAGGAATGTAACTAATAACTAACTGGGAATGAAAATAATTTTCTAAGTTTGTTTATTTTGTCTTTTTTAATTCTAGAAAAATACAGATCATATAAAAGCCAATATTTTATTTCACAAGAAAATTATATCAGTAATTTTACTGCTGAATTTTTTTAAATGACTTGAAAACACTGAAGAAATGCTCCTCACCAAAACAGCTGCCCGTCCGTCAGTCCGTTTTCATTTGTCAATGTTTCACAAATGTTTCTGTACATATCTCCTACGTCGTTAATATTTTCATTATGAGCATTTTTTTACATTGTACATTTGTGAGTACAAGTTCTTCAAATAGTTACCTATGAAGTTTCGCGAAAACTCAAAGTTTTTCTGTAAAAAAATAGATCAAAATTGCACATTTTCAGAAACACTTAAACGGCATTTTCTTAAGAGCATCTCTAAATGTTTCAATTAAAGGGTACATATAGTGTCACGTTTTATTCGTGACTATAATATTCTTATTATAGTCATACTTGAATTCTACTGTTGGGGCAACGAAAACTTGAGAAAATGTCTTTTAGGCCGATAATAGCAGCTAGGAAGAGGTTGGGGCAATACGAAATCGGTAGCCTAACGAGATTAGAAAACCAGTGCAAGAAAGAATGTGCAATTCTGCTGCATCACACTTTTGTCTACTATTTAACGACGAATGGACGAAAATTGTACCGTATAAAACTGGCGTTGCCGCATGACGACATTCTCGCAACTGGAGCAACTCCACTCTCCATACCTCCGAGAGTGGAGCAACAAGTGTTACGCGTGCCCAAGATGTGGAATGGAATGGTCGACTCGCGAGCATGATCCCCAAGCTATCCGTTAATGAAGCACTTACGCAACATTTGACGGGAGAGTAGTTTTAGCCCGCTCTCGAGCAGCAGAAATGATAATGATGGAGGTCGATATCTCGTACAGATAGCTAAATGAATTAAAGTTTCTTGCTATCATAATGTTCACATGGAGGAAGGAAAGAAATGTAGAACTATATTAACACGGTGCAAATTGATTAAGAAACGAGTCATCCAAACAACAAGGATTTTCGAAAAGCTTGAAGTTAATCTACATCTGATCGATTGTTACCTAACAAAACATCAACGGATCATCGATCATTTTAACCAATTGCCTTAAAATCAAAACGGGAGTGACAACAAATAAAAAAAGTGTCAATGGTTTTCTGGTCATTTCTTCCTACATCAGTAAATGTAACTTTATCGTCATTACCTTGCGATGAACGACAAAATCGTTATTTTAGTTCGAAAATGTGAAAAACCTAGTTATATGTTGGTGAAGAACGATATTTCACACGCGAAAGTGACATGACGTCCCGGGAGGGGAGGGGGAGGGGGAGAATCGGGAGTGACGTGCCTGCAACGATGAAATCATAGAACGCCTCGTGACAAGCATCGGCTGCGAATGTCGCGTGACATATGACGGCAAGAAAGTGGACAATAGCATTTTGCAGAGTGACATGATGGAAGCGGAAGGTGTCCATCGCATTATGGAAGTGCTTTACCCGTGGTAGAGATTAAAGCCCGAAAAAAGGAGAATATAAGGCACATAAAGCTTGTTTAGATTGCAATATTCTTTCATGCAACATTTGACTTGTTATTAAGCATTGACAGAGGTGTTTTGAAGTATTCATTTATTAAATTATTACGAGAAATATTCTTTACTCCATAGCTTTGACTCCTGCCACAGCGTTTGCAACAAGTTGTAGATGGCTTGTTCAAGAAAGTTGGCACGGGCAATACCCGCTGTTCCCTTTTTTCAGTAAAGTGAGCCCACGGTATCCAAAGGGGTCGATGATAGGAACGGTGCTAACAATTTAAATTCTCAGTGTTAGTCTCTCCAGCTGCATCGCCCCGTCACATATCTTACGTTCGCCCATCCCGCCGCTCACCTAAACTTTCCAACTACTCACCCTCTGTGCCCAGGAATGCCCAGAAACTTACGAAACTACCACGTAGACTGGTATGTTTCGAATGCAAACAATTTCTAACTCATCCTCTCTAACTCTCTTGCGATCCCTGATCTGTCCCTTCCCCCCTTTTTTCCCCCCCCATCTCTCCCTTTTCTTTCACTGCTGCCTTCCCCGCCCGCTCTCTTCCCCACCCTATCTATTCCCCGCCCGCTCTCTCCCCGCCCGCTCTCTTCCCGCCCGCTCTCTTGCCCGCCCGCTCTCTTCCCCGCCCGCTCTCTTCCCGCCCGCTCTCTTCCCCGCCCGCTCTCTTCCCCGCCCGCTCTCTTCCCCGCCCGCTCTCTTCCCCGCCCGCTCTCTTCCCCGCCCGCTCTCTTCCCCGCCCGCTCTCTTCCCCGCCCGCTCTCTTCCCCGCCCACTCTCTTCCCCCGTCCGTAGATCCCATCTTAACAGCTCTCATTTCCCTATACCATCTCGTTTTAAATAGAATCCCTCCAACTGTTCCCCCTTCTCACTAACACGGCCTGCGACGCCTTCTCGCATACCGTGCGCGCTTGCAGACTCGTAACTCAGCACCTCTTCTGTGTCGCGCCTGTGCGAGTAGCGGCCGACCCCACGCCTCTGCGGTTGCCCCGGATTGTCTCCCCCGCAGCGCCGCTGCTACTGCTCGCCCACTGCATTGCGATCTCGACCTCTACGCCGCAAGCGTCGAGGTGAAATCTTGAAAAACAGGTGAAATCTTGAAAGAGTTAAAACCAATCAGATATTCTATTAGTATTGTGGTATCCCAATGAAAATGTAGTGAATCGCACGAGATCTTCAAACTAGTCGTCAATCATGGATCTGTGTTCTTCAAACCACAGATGGATTACTCGTACATCTAACAGAAGACAGTTCTATCTTGCTATAAAATTTATAGACGTATTCGAATGAATATTGTTATCTTCGAAGTTTGTTTCTGTTTGAAACAAACTCCCCTCCCCCAAATAATTTACACTAGAAAAGCAGATTAGAAGTTTTGAAATCCAAAAAGCCCAAAACAAAATGCTAATAACGTATATTAACAAAATAACACCATACGTATCCGTCAAACATTATGAGATAATTAGATTCTTTCTTTTGTGACTTTGAATATAAAAAGGTCGGAATATCAAGATTTTCCCTATCGTTTGTTGCAATCCGCTTTTTAGTTATGTACGCTCTGGTTCGGAGAGTGTTAGTTTCAAAGGTCCAGTACTTTGATTTCAGGAAGGTGTCGTAGTTTTATATCTCAATATACCTTAAACATGTCGAAAATAAAACAGTCGACCATAGTTATGAGGGATTTCAAAGGACATACATTTTATTCTCACTTAAGGAGACGTACTACTTATCCAGTTGTTCGCTTACGTTCGAAATGTGTTCATTACACATAAAGCGGAATTCACTTAACCAGATTCAAACACATTTGTTTCAGTTACTAAAGTGAATGATAAACAAAAATGCAATAAATTTTCAAAATTGTATAAACGGATTGAATATCCTGTGCGTTCTGACTACTTGCCTTTGCCTACGGCCTACTAGAATTTGCGATTAGTACTCGTTCATAAGAATTTAAAAACATGAACATTGTATTTTTTTAAATGCAATTCTTGGGAGAAATCAAACAATGTCAAGTCGTGTGTTAACATACTTTGAGAAAAATCTGTGTTGAAAAGTCGTCTCAGCAAAATAGGTTTTACTTTTCGTTCATAGAGGATTATTCGTACAATTATAGTATTAATAGGCACTTATTTTTTTTTTTTAATTAATTATTATCTTAATTTTATATCAAGTCAAATATATATATATATTATATATATATATATATATATATATATATGTTGTGTTTGTGTAATATGTTTGTGTTTACATTGTACATACATTGTACATGTTTACATACATGTGTTTATATGTGTGGGTTTGTGTGTGTGTATGTAAAATTTTAGAGGGATTTTAAACAGATACCTAGGAAGTATCGTAATTTTCTTGGCGAGTGTTATGTAACCTGACCCTTCAAGTAATCTCGATGCTTGTGTTCGATATAGCAATTATCCACGAGAGAAGCGGTTCCAAGGTGCTACAGGAACGATTCATAACAACATCGACTCACCTTCTGTTCAATCTATCGATTATCTTAAATGAATTCTGGTTGTGAGCGCTTTCCAATTGAGAAAAACTAGATTGCCTCCCTCGTTAGAACACAACTGAAGCTTCGATTGCGATTGAACTACTGCTCGTTTATCCCGACAGCCTTGCAATTTGCTTCTGGTACTAACGAGATTTCACCAGTGCGATGTGTATATTTGGCCGCTAATTACGGAGCGTAATGTGTTGTGTATATGTGTGCTGTGCCCTAGATTATGTGACCAGGACTACATTGTAAGGGGTTAGAAATTGCGGACAAGAACGTTGCTCTGAATGTTTGTCTCGGCCAGCTTTAGACAGCATTCCGATATTGATGCACTAGATTTATCTGGTTTACATTTTCCAATGTAAACCCAATTTCGCCATCTTTGGAAACGATACTCTGTAGAACAATTATTCATGTGACGTAAATGCATGCATTGAATGTTTCATGGAAAGAAGTTTATTTCGTTTCTCGTGTATTTGAACATGGCAGATTTACAAATACTGAATTCCCACAAGCAGTGTTGGCGATAAAAAATCGCCCCTCAATGCATATCGAATTTTTTCCGATCTTACAGAGCTGTAGGTCTACTGTTATTCTATTCCAAATGTCGTTTGTTTTTTGTTGACAGTACAGTGTGTCATTTTAGACAACAAAGGAATAAAACGAACATAGAAATTATGTAGATGAATGGGCATTGTAATAAAATATATCTAAAGAATATTCAAGTACTGTAATCAAAGGCAAAACTCGCCTTTGATATGTAAATCAAAATGTTGGGATTTATTTGTCCACAAGACATATTTTCATTTTTAAGCAAACTCTTGCTGTAGGCCTGATCCAGGTAATTCGAGGATAAGAGGAATAAATTCAAAATATTGTCAGGTTTCTTTTCCGAATTTAATGGCATAGCGAAGGTCTTTTATCAATAACTTCAAACATTTCTGTAAGCTAGAAGCCTCTTTCATAAGGAAGTAGTCTCCAATAACTTATAATTCACTAAATTCCGTGCTGGTAGCAGGTATCTTGTGGTACTTCATAATATGAGTTAGGAAATAATCAACCATAGCAATAACAGTTATAATATTTACTACAAAAATGCAACATTTTCTTTCGAGAAACACTTTTCCCATCTTCAATGGTTTGCCCAAGCAAAGTGGATCACAATTAAACATAACAGAAGGTGTATCTTCCTTATGTACCTTCTATTATGTGATAACTGCTATTGTGGTTGATTATTTCCTAACTCACATCACTTATAATGCACTGTTTCATCGATTATTTTTGTGCTTTTTGTGGCAAAAAATTATTTGACTTCTTGGGAGTAATGTGTCTTGTTTAAAACTCAGTTAACATTTTCTAACTTTGGGTACAAAAGAGGTATTTTCTAATGTTCTTTCAAAGAACGATTTTAAAGTACTGTACCGCTATTGTAGGCTAACAATAATCTTTTAAATATCAATTTTATCCGCATGAAGAAAGACGCACCGAGTGTAACTTCTCACTTACAAAAACGATTTGTGATGCATAAATAATGTGAAATGGTGTTATTATGGTATTTTCACGCCACAAGCATGACACCCTACGACAGACTCGTTAAATTGTGGAAGTGATTAAACAAGTTAAAGTATGCTGTAAAACAGAGGAGATAAAGATTGTAATAAAAGCTATTGTGTGCGTTTTGTAAGTGGGCGTGTGAGCTTGTGGCAGATGTCTTCATCGCTCCCTGTAAGCTGAGAATACGATGAGTTCTTACGGAATTCTGCGAGAGAAGTACTTAAATGTAGAAATATAAATGCATAAGTGCATTCACCTAAACTGGTTACGACTGCACCTGTGTTTACCTTCCGTTAAAAAGACAACTTCCACGGTCTCCAGTAAACGTCATAGCCACAACGGCATACCCAACGTCGCAACCAGTGTCTGCAAAGCTACTTCAAAGCGGGAGATTTCACAACTTCCCAGTCTTCGGGCGTCGCTTGTTTTGTCACTCTGCAGGCGAAAGAGGTTTGTGGGAGTGAGGCGGATCCGTGTAAACCTCGCAGAGCAGTTCAGACACACTTCTGCCCCTGCTGTGCCCACGGTCGGGACGGGACGGGCGGGGCCAGCCAGGGCGGAGCGTGGTCGCAATGGCACGGAGCGGGGTGCAGCGGGGCTGGGAGAAGTCGGGAGGTGCGGGGCGGGGAGAGTAGGGGAGGGTGTTGAGGTGCGGGGCGGGACGGTGCAGGGTTGGGGGGAGGCAATGCGGGGTGTAGCGGGGAGGGAAGAGAGGGGCGATTCACAACCGGGTGGGGAAGGGAAATGGAGGCGGAGCGGCAGACGTAATGAAGACGCGTGGCGAGGCGCCGTAGTGCCGGCTCGTCAGCGCGCTAATCAGAATAAACAGCGTCCTCTTTCCCTCGCCTCTTCTCGCTTCTCCGGCTGCCTCAGCACCCCGCTCGCCACTTGCGCGGACGCCTCGTCTCGCCGCCGCCGCCGCCGCCGCTGCTACCGGCGCGACGCGCGACGCGCGACATGGTCCGCAGTTCTATTGGACGAGGAACATAGCCCCAACTTCTCAAGCTTACCTGGTACTGCATTATCATTTAAATGCAAGCGACTGGGAATGTGCTAAAGTAATCGTGTAGTGTATTTTGAACACCGTAAAAAGGATATTTTGAATTGTAGTAAACACTAAGCTATCTGTAATAATTTTTCACATTTAATACAGTTTTCTTCTTTAAATGAAAATTACAATTATAGAAATATATAGTTTTAAAAATATATTTTCAAATAAATCGATTCCATGGTTTTTTGATCTCTGAGTCTTCATAGGTTCCTGGACGTTCAGTTCATTTATACTACGCTCATAATATTCAAACTCATTGTTCAGTTATCACAATAGTATTAACTGCATCCTCTGCAGAGGAATTTGAACTGTACAAGTTTAATGTTACAACAATGCAGGAGGAAACGAAACCGAACTCTTTATGTTTAATGGATAGAATTCATCAGCAGTGGACTCAGAGATTGACATGTTAAAAAGGGCTAGGGGCCATCCCAAAAAATAGACGTTGATGTCGACAGTCTTGCAAAATCGGATATTTTATCACTTGATACAAGTTTTTTATTCAAATTTCTGTTTAATTCACAACTGATACAGGCATCGACAATGACAACAAATATTTCTCCTTTCGTTCAGTCACAAGCGTCATTTGCTTTTCATATTTGGCCTCAAACGTACGAACAATGTTATTATTTTTGATATTATTATTACGAAAAATGAATTCGTGTAGTAAAAAACCTTCAAGGCGCGAATATTCGTCTATATTCCTGAAAGAGCTCAAGAAAACGTGCACAGGTAGTGAAGGACAGAAATATGTATCTTCATTATCAGTACACATTTTCTTGACCTTTTTTAGGAATGTAGATAACTGAAGTCGTAGGCTTCCGCGAACAGAATCATGAAGATCTTGGCTGTCCGGGTGACGCTGCGTTGAGGGCAGATCACGAGCCGTGCCACCCGACACGACCGCCTCCCGCGGTTGACGGGCAGCCCTCCAGTTACGATTGGGCGACTGTTTCAGCCAATCGTACTTGGTTTCCACCGAAATATAAACCCGAGCGCAGACCACCCCGGCGCAGACCAGCCGTGAAGAAAATCGCGAAAACGATGATCGAAACGTCGGCATTTCTGCCCTCAACGCGGCGTCACCCGGACAGCCAAGATCTTCATGAATGTAGATAACGTTTTTCATTTGAATGTGAGAGTAAAGCGAATTCATCCCGTAATAACTAGGAATAACAGCCTAAATCTGTAGCTGATTTGCTACAGATAATAGATAATTCTGTTGAACGGGAGCGAGTACTTCCATATCAGTTCTTGCAAAAACACTAGTTGCTACATGTATCCATAACTCAACTTAACATATATTCAAGTTAGAACAGACATCTCAGAGATAAAAAAAACCATGCACCTATTGCACTTCTCCACATAGTACATCACATGGTTTTTAACTGTTTTTGACGCTAACTAAATATAAATAAATAAATTAATTAAAAAATAAAGAAAGAAAATATAAAAATAATGAAAGAAAAACTAAAAATAATGAAATAAAAATAAAAATAGTGAAATAAAAATAAAGAACTAAGGCGGAACTTTTCTCTCAAGGCGACGAGTCGTCCTTTTCCACCGTTTCGGGGAGCGGCTTCTCAAAGGACAACTTCTGATCATGGGCGATTGGCATCCTGTTTCATAGGAATTGGATCGCTTTTCCTACAGAAAGGACTTGGAGTGAGCATCATTGAAGTTAGCACACACTGCCGCCACAGTTTGAAACAATTTTTTTATAGTGATCACATGACACGATACTCCCCAGGGGATTATCCTAAGTCTGGTGAGGTACGGTTTTCTGCTCAGACTCCAACGTAGTGTTGGTGCTCGCACTTGCACAGAAGCTCAAAAGTGAAATAGCAGCATAAACGCTTAATTGCTTCACAGTGGTCAATACTTTTCTTCTGTGTTATGCCCGCCAATCTCCAACAGTGCGTGTAGTGCAGTAGTGTTCAAAGATCATCCGTCACCGATAAGAAACGCATGGAGACACCAAATCGAACGACACAGTTCAAGATGTCTGCTCGGCCCAGTCCGTAGTTATGGAAGGGGATGTCGCCGTCAATTAAATGTATATCGCTTGTGCAGGGGAATATTGATTTATACGGGGCTCATCTAGAGAACTTCTTGGCCCCATCGCAAACAACCGCTGCACCCACTAGCCACCGCTCCGCTCCCGCTCCCGCTCCCGCTCCCGCTCCCGCTCCGCTCCCGCTCCCGCTCCGCTCCGCTCCCGCTCCCGCCCTGCTGCCCGCTCCCGCTCCCGCTCCCGCTCCCGCTCCGCCCCCTCCCGCCCCGCCCCGCCACCACCACCGCCACCGCCACCGCCCAACGCCACCGACCCCGCCACCGCCACCGACCCCGCCACCGCCACCGACCCCGCCACCGCCACCGACCCCGCCACCGCCACCGACCCCGCCACCGCCACCGCCCCCGCCACCGCCACCGCCACCGTCACCGTCACCGCCCCGCCACCACCACCGACCCCGCCACCGCCACCGTCCCCGTCACCGCACCCGCCACAGCCACAGCCACCACTTTCACTGCCACTGCCATGCCATTGCCATGTCACCGCCACTGTCACCGCCACTGTCACCGCCACTGCCACCGCCACTGTCACCGCCACTGTCACCGCCACTGTCACCGCCACTGTCACCGCCACTGTCACCGCCACTGTCACCGCCACTGTCACCGCCACTGTCACCGGCGCGGATTTTATATTCATGCGCCGCGCTCTGTCGGCTGCACCGCTGCCGCGTATTTGGGCTTCGTTCTTTTTTGTTTGTTTTTTTGTCTGCACGCAACACGCGCCGCGTGGGCGGAATGTGAAGGGGCCGCAAGAGCTCTGATTCTAAACAAGTTGTCTACGAGGAAGATGAAAGCTGAATATCGTTAAAATAAAATTTTTCAAATGGGAGTAATGAGCAAGTGTTGCATTGCACATGTCGAAAAGGAGATGGAAATGTCAGTTAATCAGCTATTTTAAATTATATTTAATATATTTATTATGATTTATTGTTATAATTTTACATTTATTACAATATATCTTTAACTAAACGAAGCGTATATTATATGTATTATTATTGTTGTTTACAACATTCCTCATTTCTAACACCTGTCAGTATTTCTCTGGATTTTGGTCCTAACCGAGAATCTACAATTTTCAATGGTACCACTGCTGGGTGTGAGCGGTGTTCAGATCCCCAGACCTGACAGATGAAAGGGAAAACGGAAAAGAATTTTTTTGTCGTTAAGTTTAACAATAGTCGCTCATAATGGCATGTCTGTGGGAATCAGTAAAGCTTTCTGATTGGTTATATTTTTTTTTCAAGACTACATGAAAATCAGTTCACTATTCTCGGCTACTCTCGTCATCAAAATAATTTTTATTGTTTAATTTCTCACGACTTATCATTTGCTCAAGTTGGGTATTAATTCGTATATTTAGAAATATCTCCGATTCTGACTTTTTTAAGTTGTACTCTCAAGAGCAGCCTACATGTATGTTAAGATTCTTGCATTCTTATGAATTTTACTGAAAATCATTATATTTGGGTGATAGTAATCCAAAGCTTTATCAGTGACAACGGCCTTACACCAGTGGTGTATTATTTCATTATATTGTAGCACTGGTGATCAGTACTTATATAATGAGGAGGGGTTCCCCATAGCTAAATGGAGCACGAGATTGAAATGAAGCACTAGATTAAAATGAAAGAACAACTCGTTCTTCCTCACGACGAGGGAGATTTTGTATCGTGTCTACATGTGTAATCCACAATCAAACGAATTTTCATCGCTGACGAAAGTTTAATTGGAAAGGGATGAACCATTAACGTTTTAAGGGTTATCAGATGTCTAAACAGACGACCTGTGTTTTACGCCCCATATTCGACAGATCTCGAATTCCAAACTCTTGTATACAATACGTTTCTCTGCCTGCTTGGTTACGTTTTGATCACATGACCCAGAAACATCTACAAGAGAAGATTATTTTTTCTCCAAATCCCTTATAACAATATTCGGTTTGTTCGCCACTATTCTGTGATCAGTTTGAATTTGTAGATCGTACAATATTGTACACAGTCCAACAGACGGCACAGGTATTGGTGAGTGTTCGTACCACTTGGAGCATGTGTTTGGAACTTCGATGGCAGTACAGATCTGCTAGTGGATATAACTACACACCCTGTCGTGTCTTTTCATGTATGCGGTCTTTGCTAGAACTGCAGAAGCTGAGACAATATGATTATGGTTTCTACTTGTTCCTAGCAAATGCGGCATTTATCCTCTTGGGAAAGATTGAGAACTACTTTATCATAATATATTCTCAACGTCTGATCCTGGGCAGCTATTACAAGTTCTTCCGATTCTACCTTCATTCTTCCCCTTTTAAGCCACATAAATGATTGATCTTTATTGATCTGCAGCTTGTCCATTCGTTTTATAAATTTGTTATAGAGTGGATTGTCTCTCTACGATTTCTTTAACCTTTTTTGTGGCTCACATTTCATGTTAAGTAGCATCAGAAGTTCACTGTCTGTAATTCTGCGTGACTTGCATATTGTTCGCAATGCTTTTTGCTACACTTACTATGCTTCTGTTTCCTATTCTTCGGTCAGATTTAATGACCAGTCTCATTCGTGGATCATCTTGATGACTGACTACATACTTTCCCATCCCGTCTATTGCGTTGTGCCAGGAGGCTTCAATTTGTATGTGGCCTCTTCCTCCTTCTTTATGTCGCACATAGTCTATGTATGCCAGCTCTAGAGTGGGCGAAATGATGCATTGTAAGCAGTTTCTTTTCGATCCATGATTCGAATTTCTTTCTCAATTCAGTCCATTACACGAATCCGAAACTGTATTCGGCTTTAGGCACCACCAAAATACCTACTGAAGATATTTTATTCCTGGAGTTCAGAGTGGACTGCACGACAAACCTTAATCTTCTGTAACACTCCCGAATCTTCTGTAATACTCTGCAAATTCTGTTTCATTGTTTCATTCGAGATGGCCTCATATTCTTCAATGCACAGATGTTTGTATGTTTTACCTTGCTCAAGTTCTAGAATCACAGTGAGCATATCAACTTCAATGTTCATTGACGTCATTTTGCCTCTCCTTAAGTTGATTTTTTCACACTGGTCAAGACCAAACTTCCCGCAGATGTCATTCCTAAAATCATTGATAAAAGCATTTGGGAGAGAATCGCTTTATTCTTAGCAAACATTTTAAGATCATCCATGTAAAACAAATGTGATATTTTCTTTCATCACAAAGGAGCCTGTAACCACAGTCGGTATGCGGCAACTGTCAAACTAATGCAAAATAGCAGAGGGGATAGCAGTCTCCTTGGAAAATTCCCCTGTTAATCTGAATATTTCTTATTTCTAATACTTTTATTCGCTGTGTATTAGTAACCTGGTACTCCAAGACTTTATGCTAGCCTTTCAAAATCAATAAGTCTAGGATGAAATCGATAAATCTCCAGGATCATCAGTACCAGTGTGGTACACTGTCAAAGATACTGTTCCGGTAGCCAATCCAAACCACGCATAAATAAAATTTTTGAATATATACATTATTCAAGATTACTTTATTTAGTAATAAGATTTCCTTACAGACATAGGAATCTATACGACATTCTTTATGTTCAACTGGCCATTGATAGTCCTTCTCTAGGTGTCTGAACATTTTGTTAGCTATGGCTGCAGTTATAACTACATGACTGGCAGACAAGTAATTGACCTGTAGTACTTCGCCAGAGAACTGTCTCCCTCTTTGCGTAGCAAATATTTATTAATAGTTTGCTAGTTGAGAATGTAATGCTGTTAATTTCTTCATCCAATAATGCTGGATCTTATCAATCCCGATGGATTTCTAGTTTCCCATGTTCTTAATCGCGTGGGAAGAGGTTCTCTTGCGAAAATTCGTGAACATGTTCCATTGTTTTCACGAGTCCACCAGCAGCATCAACTTCAGATAGAAGCAAAGATGCGTCTTTGTTGTAGGATCTGCTTTCTTTCCACATTTCTGCCCACAATGCTTCAACATCGTCTTTTGAAGGGTGTAATGCATTGCCATTCGGTTTTTGAGCCAGACTGCGATAGGAAATCTTTACGTGTGTTTCAAATAACCGATTCAGTACACGGAAATCTTCTCTACGTTTGTAACGTCTACTTCGTTGAGCCCATGCTTGAATCTTCTCTTTGAGCTTTTCAGCTACTATTAGCATTATGTCGTTTTGAATTTAGTATTTTTGTTAACAAGGAGTATATTTCGTTGCACTTTAGAGTGTGCGTTGATTTAGAAGTTGCCTTGGCTAAAAGTGATATTTCACGCCGTGTGCAGGCTATCCGTTTTATATTACTTTGCTCCCATGGGGGTACGGAGCTATTTACTGTTCGTCGGCCATTGGTGCTCTTGACTGGCTCCAAAATTATCTGAGATATCAGATCTCCAGTTGCAAACACGATATGATTGATTTCAGTAATATCTAGATCTCTACCTGGGAACTGTACCACCTCATTTAAGTCAGAATTTGTTGTCTCTATCACTATCTTAGCTTTAGCATTTTCGTATATTCTCAACGTTGCCCGAGATTCGAATGGAAGTAGACAAACTCGCTCTATTTCGCGTCGATTCTATTTCTGACCCTCTATTTTTCGCTTTGGTGTAGTAATAGCACCACATCAACTTCTTTAATTCATCCTATGTGTCATCTCTGACGATGGCACCCTGGACTCTGGGTCCCTGGGACTAACATCCGTAGGATAGTCAGACGTCGACAGGGTGGCATTATCTTGGTTTCTGAGGAAGTGTGGGACTTTGGTACGACAAGGCACGTTAAGATTCATTACATTTCTTGTACTATCCATTTCGCTCTTTGGTTTTAAGGAAAGTTTCCTAGGAAGCGTGTTAACGTTCACAGACCACACTTAACCCTTGGGCTATTTCCGTTATCCTTTACTGTGACCCACAGTGGAACATCCACCCACAGGACTCAGCAAGGGCCCCTCCGATCGCCAGTCGGCATTAGTAAACCCCTTCGGATTTTCACTGACTGCTGAAGACAGCCCTCTTTGCTGGCTAAAGGTACGTACCTCTACTCTAATCACTGGCCTGGTGTACCAACAGTTTCTCTCTTGTACCCTCCATGGGCCGATAACAAGTGGTTCACAGGTACCAACAGTTTCTCTCCTGTACCCTCCATGGACCGATAACAAGTGGTTCATAGGTTCATGACCGTTCTCCCTCTCTTTTGGAGTACTTTTCGTCTAACCCTCACTTTCAACCTATTCAGCATGAGAGGACCCACCAGTAGCTAGGCTACCACCGACATAGCTCTCATATTCATGGGGTACTCAAGCTCTGGCACCAACTATAAGGCCGTGTACTCCTTAAGTGGAGTTGTTGTTTTTATTGTTATTATTATTGTTGTTATTAAATAAATATAGTATACAAAGAAGGAACACGGAAAACGGCTTCAGTGATTTTCAAGTGTCAGCAAAGGAATATGTAAATAAATTAATTTTTAACTTTAATTAATCCACAAGACATTTTCAGTGGTTTCCATGTGTGGCGGAGATATATAAATTAAAGTATTGTGACATACCAGACTGTCACACAATATTTTGATGGGAATTGGGGACAAAAATTTATTAAATTCATCTTAAAAAGTGTAAATGTTGAGGGCATAGGCATGCAGGCAGGGCGTTCCTTAGCAACCAGGGAAGCGGAAGTAAATAAACATAGCGCGGCAAGTAACGGGCAGAAGATTGTGATATAAGGGCATGTAGAATTGGTGGTGAACTGTTAATGGGGTATGATGTAGAAGGAAACTCGAGATTGTTTTGTAAAACAAGAGACAAGAATGTATGAAAGTTATCGAGGGTTGAACTTTTTGTAATATTTGAGAGATGAGCTTTAGACCGTGTACCGTGCACATCGTACTGCAAAGGTTATTGTAAATGATAGATGCGGGACTTGGTGAAATTTTGCGGAAATAATTGAACAGTGAGGACTTATAAATATTTTGTGGGTGTAATTCCATTTGTGACTTTGAATAATTCTGGCACCGGGAGTGCGCAAATCGGACTTGAAGAAAATACGGACGTGAGAGCAGGGAAGAAAGGCTCGAGACATATCTTGTAGTTTAGGGATGAATTTTATATTTTATCGCGTTAAAGTTGGAGGAATTAAATAGAAGAAATAGACTTTCGTGTATCGTGGATTAAGTAAAACGTGACAGTCTTGGAGTTAGTGCCCATCGTGGCAAAGAATAGGGAAGTAAGTGAAACAATAAGTTGAGGAGGACATTGACCCGGCAGCGGACCGAGAACAAGATACAAGAGAAGATTGGTCGAGCCGGTGGATTCTTCCTGGCCTCATCGTCCAAGAGCGCATGGATATCTAAAATAGTAAGAATAATAGCGCTAAAGATAATTTTACAATCGATCATGAGCAAGGTGACATTTCATGTCAAAAGAATTAATTGGTAAATAAACTTATAACGTTCTCATTCTGAAGAAGAAAAGTTTATTATCATTTCTTTAGCATCTTGTGCAATCCACAGTTTAATAATTTCTTTCCAGAAACAAATTTCAGATTCCTCGCTTCTTCCGTATGGAGAGCGGATCGAATGATCGTTTGCTAGGAAGAAAGTAAGTACCGGCGACGATTATTTTCGTAAGAACCCAACCGGCAGAGCTAGTAGGATAATTATTTCCCTTTAGATGTGTTTGCGGGAAATTTAAAACGCACCCTTTCCTGGCGCCCAAAAATGATATAAATTCGGAAACCGGTTGCAGATATAATTTGACAGAAACGGAGAGCGTTTCAGTATTAGATAAAGATAGAAGAATTAATTCACAAAAAACGGTTTCAATATTATATTATGATATATTAAAACTTGTTAAGATACCATTTTTTCTTAATGAAATGTGTTCCTTCAAAACGGATCTTCAAATACGGCGTTGTTGAATTTTTCGAAAATGTGAGTATTTTTTGTGTAATTTAGCGTCATATACAGTCGCCCGCTTGGAATTTTTTGCGCTTCGTGAGCATAGGATGAGAAGTTATACCATGCAGTTTGATGCTACCTAAGTTAGAGTTTGTATATTATTTCATATTTCTTCGTTCGTTCCTTAATTCGAGCTTTAGTAATACGTTTACAAATTAACTTTCAGATATTATTTAAAACGTATTTGATAATCCATATTTTTTGTCCATGTTGCAAGAAATAAATTTGCATTTTCAATGTTTTTGTATTTTCTTTAAAGCAATCCGCATGGAGAGCATTTAGGATTACATGTTCAGACAAGAATAACGTGTAGTCCGTGTTAAAACTAGCAAATTTGGAGAATATTACAGAACTATATTTTTAATAGTTACTATTATATATTTTTACATTTATTTGCTATATGGAAGCAGATAAATTTCAGACACAGGTTAACTATTAAATAAGGAAATGATAAATAATGTATTATAATTTTAAAATTTTTCTAATGTTTCAAGTTGTTTTTAATCAATAGGGTTAGCAAGTTTGGAAACTTAATTTTGCACGCTTTATGGAATTGTGAATTTGACAATCACCCTTGTTCCAGAATTTGCCCTTAGTTAGGAACAATCTCTGTAACTGCGAATTCCTACACGTAAGTAGAATGCAGAGTTTAACCGATGTTAGGGTCATGTGTTGAAATTTGCATTTTAATGAAAATGGCTGCAATCTTTTACTGCCTGTAGAGTCGCGAACTCAACAGAATTGTATAGCTGTAAAGAATTTGGGAAAATGCGGCGGTAACAACTATGAAACAAAGTGCTTTGAAATTATTTTTTACACTTGTCGTGAACAGCGTCCAACGCTCTCTCGCCTAAAGTCACATCCCGCACGAGTAATAAAAATATGTAATATACGTTTTACATGTTTAGTACCGGGTTTCGTCATTAGAGTTTTTTAGCGTTATTAAAGGAGAAAGGAAGTGTAGAGTTGAACAGAATTTTGGCATTAAATAAAATTTGTTGTACAAGCACTGGTATTAATTTTATTTATTCCAAATTTTTTCTATATATTTTTCAGTATAATTTTTCCATAAACCTTGTATAATTTTCCATAACTTTTATCGGGTTAATCTTTTTAATATTTAATCGATTTTACTGCATTTGACTTGTTCTTATTGCTCTTCCTATATTTTTGTGGGCTATAGTAATAAAAAGGTTGAAAACAAAAGTGATTAGAAAAGTAGATAAGTCTCTGTCCAGAAAAGAGAGAGATTCAGATAATATAATGCCATCTAAAAGCTGTCAGCAAAGGAAATGGTTAAAACCAGAAACAATACAGCTGATCGCTTAGTTAACATCACATGGGCTCGTAGATAACTGTAAGTTTAGAATGTAAAATGAAGCATCTCTCCCCAAAGTACTACATCAACTTTATATTGCGATGATTCGTGAGAAATGAGAAATCGGTTGTTTTAAAGTTTTATACAAAATGTAAAAGATAACATACATACAAACAAAATAAAATTGCAAAATTGTCACAAGTTTTCGTGAAATGTTGCTATTCTATCACAGTTTTATGACGTAAAAGTAAAAGAATGGATAGGTATACTTGTCCATGTGAAATATAAATGAATGCTAATGAAACTGTGTAGCTAATTGAAATTACCTTTGTTACGTGCTTAGAAAGATTTCACACGATTGCACCACATTTATTTCAGTTTCGATTCTTCCATCATCTTACGATCTCCATCAGTCGGTTTTTAAATTGTATTTTTTAATAATAATAATCTGCGTTTCAAAGGCATTCTTATTTACCCTATGTTAATAGCACACAGATTTGAATACTTTTTTACATTACTCTTTCACAGATGGAACGGTAGACAGCAAAAAATAGAGACTTCACCTCCTTGAAAATTTTTCGATGATAGACGTAACGTGTGGAACACGAATACACAAGTATGAGGACGAGGCACAAAAATTGCAAGAATCGTATTCCAAAATCTTTTGTTCTACAAGAGGGAATTGTAGTGCTGAAAAATAGATTAATGTATAAAAGACTAAAAACATAAAAATGCAAAGCACTTAAAGTATAAAGAGTGAATACATGAAATATAAATGTGTGGGATTCTTTAAGATTCCAATGAAGAAAACTTCACGGTACTTTGTCTAGGGCTCTAATAAAGAAACTACCAATATTAGGTTCTTCCAAATATTTCAAAATTTGTTTATGAGTTATTGCCAACCCACATTACTCTCCACTAGAGCCAGTCGCTCTCCTTCTTTATAAGTGACCATGTCCCGCTGACATGAAACCGAACGACAATTGAGATATTGGCTATTGCGGTGCAGGCAGGCATGGCAGACTCTTGATCTGCAAAAACAAAATTAAGTCAGTATCTGAAGTTTGGTTAAAAATAAATGTTTTGAAATGAGAATAGTTGAAATGTTTTTCTGGGTCTCATTGAATTTTGATGCATGATTGTTTACCACCAAGATAAGCATAATAACGTATCTGCGGTGAACTGTCCTTATCATTAAAATTCAAACCTGCGCGCTACTATGGCAACTTAGGCACTGAATGCAAGCACAGTACTCTTTTCAATCCCAAATTCAGTAAAAACCATTTTCATTGGATTTTCAATATCGAGTTTGTTAATTAGCACTTCAAAAAACAAACGCGACATTGCATGATCAAAAATATAATTTTACCCTTAAATTGCAATTGAAAAGCATACGACGATGAACTAAAACCTGCAGAATTATATCAGGAGTCTGTTATACCTATTGCATTGTTTTCATTTAAACTACATCAGAACTACCTTTCCTGGTACCATTGAAATTCCGAGAATAATACTAATTCATAGAATCTAAAAATTGTCTAAACAGAAACATTGTTTGCATTTACCATTTCTACACTCCCTTGATTTAATTATAGAACACGCACGGAAACACTTGCTAATTGCGACGCGGCATTCTCAGTTAGTGAAAGCCAGATAGATATTTTACTGTGAAAGATTCTCGAGAGAATCTTTCAAACATTCATTTTAAAAACTGGTGAGGCAAGTAGTGCGCAAAACACAGTCACGAAATTTTGGCACATTTAGTTTCTGACATTTTCAACGAAGTTTGTGTTATTATATAATTTTGCGAATCAAAATATAGCTTGTTCATTCAACATTTGCAACTGTCAAAAGACACTGACATGAACTAATGGCTTAATGTTACGCAGAATTTTTTTTAAATTTCGGGCGGCGGTTTAAGTTCCTAGACCTTTCTTTAGCTGTGTCAACTGCTAATGTCATTACTCCTGTAAGTATAGTGTATGTTTTTATCGCTGGATGTGACTGTGATCTTCCGCTATCTAGTAGGATCCGGCGCCGACCTACGTTGGCATGCGGGTGGGATCCCCAACAAGGTATCTTGCTTCAGCCGCGACAAGCTTTCAGCTCCCAACCAGTCTTCCGGCATGTGGGATAGCGTAGGGCATGTTAGTGTAAGTGTGTGTAAGTAAGGGAGAGGATAGGACAAGGAATAGGAAGGAAAGATCGCGCGCGGTCCGTGGACCGTTTTTATGGTGCCGCATCGGCAGTCGTCTGGCATCCATGGTCCGCCACGGAAAACTACCGATTAGAGCTGGGACCGCTGGAATTCTTCAGACAGCGGCTGAACTCGACGTAGCTGACATGCTAGTATCAAAAATTGTGCAGCTTCGGGACTCGAATCCAAAGTCCTCCCGGTCGGAGGTACTATAATGCCATTAACTGATGACCTTCGCCGGTAGTCCTCATTGAAATACGAGGGAAACGGTAAGGGTAGGAGAACTTGCGGGTTCGGTTCGACCCCACGACTGCAGTACCGGAAGCTGGATGGCGCAGGTCAGTGCCGCATTCCGCGCGCGGCAGGGCGCCACAACCCCCTCGCACCACCCCCCATTCCCCGCTCCCCCTTTCACTCGCCTCACCCCAACGCGCCCCCCCCCGTTCCAGCCGGGTCAGCGCGTTCCCAGGGATCGATGCCTCGACTGCCGCAGCATTCCGCGCGGGCGATAAGGGAAATAATAATATTTTACGTCCTTCGGGAGATATATTAAAGCGCGCTACCTTTCGCCGAGGCGTCCTCCAGATGGAAATGAAACCTTCGCAGACAGCGCCTGGATATTACAACGCGTCCGCGCCGTACACAGCCGCCGCTGTTAAACTTTTATGGAGGACGGAAAATTAAAGCGGGGAATCTCCAGTCCTGCCAGGCGCCGGCGACAGCGCGCGCAAATCCACCTCCCGCCTCCCCCTCCCCCCACCAGCCGCGTCTCCCGCGCTGCCACACGGGGCGCGCGCGCCACCGTCGGGTCTATTCGTTCCGCGCGACACTGCTCGTTGGAGCCGAACATGTGTGTGAGTGTGTGTGTATATTTCTGTGCTTTGAAAGGAAGAGCGAAATAGGCAGGAGAACAACTTCAAAATAATAAGCGTCACAGGGAGGAACATGTCAGCTAAGAGAGAAGCTGAAAACATGGAGGGAAGAAAGTGTTCGGAAGAGCGCACGTCAGACCGAGGAAGAGAGCAAGCGAACAACAAAAAAGAGAGGGAGAGAGAGAGAAAGAGAACGTGTATAGAAAGGGAGATTAAGAATCGTGGATCGAGAGATTAAATGAGGGATTTAAAGAACGAGCGAGAGAGAGGAAGAGAGAGAAGAAAAGATTAAATAAATAGAAAAGTTTGTTTTATTTGATTTATCTTTATGGACCTAATAATTATATTACATTTGTGCAAATGAACTCTGAAAGGAAGTTCCAGAATCATATCAGATCATCCAGAATATACTATTCACGTATTGCTAATGATGAAACGTACGAGTTCAAGTCCCCATTTTATTGATATTTTTTTGTTTTTTGGAAAGTTCACCTCATGTTATGTTTTTCATTCATTACCTTCATGCTCTTCTTATTTTAATTTACTAATCTTAATTTCACTGTTTTAAGATCTGATTATATTATTAGGAATATGTATTAAAATACAAAATTATATGGTTATTATGACAATTAATGAAATATTTTCAATGCTTCTTAGTATTATTTCGTTCATGACCCATGTATTCAGCAAATGTGTCATTTTGTGCATGAGGAAGTCTAGACTACCTTTTTCCCCACACCGAGAGAAAGAGAGAGAGAGAGAGAGAGAGAGAGTGAGAGAGAGAGAGAGAGTAACATCGAAAATAATGATAATAATTTTATTATCATTATTTTCATTACCCAAATTTTCGGGTAAGAACTTATTATGTAACTCATGGAACGAAAGATTGAATGATTAAAATTAATTCCATTAAGAATTCGAAATACTCAAGGTTCAAGAATATTTGGGGAATGAAATTCGAAAAAGTCTACCTACCAGTGCGAAAAATCCTGCATTTAGAATCCCCCTTCATCTCATTTTATATAAAGGTTACATTTTTTATAATAGTGTTGCAAAAAAATTGTACCACTAGTGGTATTTGTCCCAAATTTGGAAAGAATCCTTTTGAACGACTAGAATCACACGCAGAGTAGTTGAGATTCCAAAATGTTACTCTCAAATATGAGTTTTTTACGGGAAATATATACAAATTTTCTTTTGGAGAAAATACAATCTAACTTTGGTTGCTTACCCTGCTTTTAAATCAAAATATTAATCAAGTGAACTGACGATAGAAAATTGTAACTATCTGCCTTGTTGTCCAGAGGCATTTAGAAGTACAACGTATAATAGAAGAATTGATTAATGGAGATCATAACGACAAATGATAATGAAACAACTACTTAAAATGTAAATCGATGGCTAAATGTTAACAACACTTAGCTCAAAAATTGCGACGATAGGGGAAAGAAAAAATAAAGATAGTCCATTAAAAGCTAATTACAATGCGACCAATGTTTGTCATTTTAACACATTTCGAGTTAATATTTGTAATTCATGTTGTTGGAATACGGTAGAAAATAATCTTATCTTTCGGATGACATTATCTGAAAAAGGCCAAATTTTTACATTTTGTTAAAATTTATACATCGATATTACCATGATGGGTGGTTATTTATTTTACTACATTCAATTGCGTAAAGTGAACAGTTTCTATTTTAAAATGGTAATTTTTGCCTTGAACATGTACGATATTTATAAAAGTAAGTTAAAAAAAAAAATTAAATTAATTAATGTTTCTAAAACAGTGGAAATGGATGATTTTTGTAGGAAAGTGTATTGGTATGATAGATAAAACTTCGAAAAGCATATACGTGAGTAAAGGTATTATACGTAACATTCCACAAAGATTTATTTGTACACTTTACCAACTAATCTTTGAATATTAATTATCCAATCTTTCAAAATGTTTGTAATTTCTTCACTTGTAGTTTATGCTATCAATTTGTATTTTATTTCTTCATAAAATTCTTGAAGTTCCGTCCACACATGTTCTCTGTTTCTTTTGCAGCAGTGTTTTCCTGCCATTGAACCTCCAATAATAGGTGTCATTTGAGAGTTATAATCATTACCAAAACGTCTCATTTTTATATTATATTGATGCTTACAAGCTATTATGAACATAAAACAATTTCTATCGATAACAACAAAAGGTAAACAAAGTGATTAAGGTGAAGTGCAAAGTCCATATTTATAAGTCGATAGATATCTGGGATTGGTATAATCAGGGAGGACTCTTGCACATCATATCCGACTTTAGCGAATGAGCTT
Source organism: Teleogryllus oceanicus (assembly GCA_964035755.1). Classification (NCBI taxonomy): domain Eukaryota; kingdom Metazoa; phylum Arthropoda; class Insecta; order Orthoptera; family Gryllidae; genus Teleogryllus; species Teleogryllus oceanicus. The sequence goes on along the minus strand of CAXIVR010000006.1, from coordinate 114,529,627 downwards.
CACCAGTTTGCTTCACAATATTTGCGGGAATTTTAAATGCAACCTGTTACAAAAGTATCACCTCGTTACAAGTCATTTAAATATATTTATGAAGAATTTCTTTTTAATACTGCATATTGAACACCTTCGTGTTATTTTTGGTTGGTTACTATTGAAAATTGTTTCTATGTAAGGTTTTCAAAAGGTTTCTCAACGCTCCTCACTCTCCATGCAACATGGCGGCCAGCGTCAGGTCTGGCTTTTCAAATGTAGTGTCCCTGTTGTGGTCACGTGGTTCGTGACGCAAACTGGTGTTGCGTAAAATGAGAAAAAATCGGTGTGCCTGACTAACTCTCTCATGTCCTTCCACGATGGGTTGAATATATTCTTGCCTAGCTTTGATTTCGATCAGCTTTGATACGAGCAAACACGAGTGAAATAGTCAACGAAAGTTGTTCATACCCGAGCGTTTACGAACGTAAACAGAGTCATTTCGTTTATTCAATTCTTGTTTTACGTGATCAATGGGTTTGGAAATTTTCACGTTGGAAATTATATCTGTGTGTCATGCATGATTTTACAAATCAAGAACTTTTATTTTGTAGCATTACGCATGTTATTTTTCGCTTGTTTAGACGTTTAGTTGTGTCCAACTCTTCCTGACCTCCATGATCTTTCCAAACCTTCCTAATCTTTGTTGAGACTCCGAGATTTTTCAGGCTATTTGTTGGTTCTCGGATGCTTCAATACGACTTGTCCTCTGCCTACCTTTCTTTCTCTTGTCATTCCGATTAACGAAAATAGTATCTTTCCGCAGAGCGACGAGCTTCTTCATAAAAGAAAATACTTTTCTTTCTCCTACAATCTGGCTTTCGAAGTTGTGTGAAAAGTCAGTTTCATTAAGAACAAATTAGATTGTTCTCTTGCTATCTTTAATATTCTTAACATTCGTCTTCTTTATTTTTTGTATATAAAACGGGAAACTGATATTTGGCAAATATGAGCATAGGATCAGAAATGATTAAATCAAGCAATCCGCGGCTTATATCTCACAGATACAACACTGTCTCACAAGGTCTTCTTGACAAAATATTTAAGCTCCTGAAAGTCTACTGAGAAAAAGGAACTATTTCAACTGAATTTGTTAATGGTAATAATTTTTATTTATACATTAGTTTGAAGCTGTATTATTTTTAAAAAGAAAATAAAACAACTAAACGAAGTATTTGTAATTTTTTTTTAAGTAAATTTAAACTGGAAATTCAAAAATGTTTTACATTACTTCTAATATTATTAAATAACTACAAATAAAGAATCATTTTGAATCATTTATAATAATTTAGAAACATTTTCCAAGAGTCGATCTGGATACTCGAGGTGGTTAGAGCGTGTGCCGACCCAGCGTTTCGGTCGGAAGGGTCGCAGTTTCGAATTTCGTCGTGAGGATGGTTGTTTGTCCTCGTGTATTGTCACGGAAGGCCTTGTGAGTCTGCTGACCATATACCGAGGAGCCCGCAAGTGATTCAGTTTCTATTGTAAAGATAAACATGTTTCCTCCATGAGGGACATAGCGGTCACCCGGCGCGAATAGTTAGAATCGGCATCCCCTGAAGCTGTAAAAGCTCCAGAAATAAAAAATAGAAATAATTTCCGAGGGAGCGGGACCCTGCGCCGGCCGCTGGGGCGCGGTGGATTGTTTTTTGTTTTTTTTTGTGTGTGTTTCCGGGCGCGTCAACTGCTTTGGTCATTAGTCCCGTTAGTGCAGTGCATGTCTTTTCTCGGGAGATCACGGGGATCTTCCCCCGCTGGATGGCGAGATCCGGCGCCGACTTACCGTCGGCTAGTGGGTTTCCCTAACCAGGATCTCCCACCAGCGGGCACCGCCCCAGCCGGGACAAGCTCTAAGCTCCCGCGGTCTCCTGGAATATGTGGTAGTATAGTGTATATTAGTGTAAGTGTGTGTAAGGGAAGAGGATAGTACAAGGAAGAGGAAGGAAAGATCGCGCGCGGTCCGTGGCCCGTTTGGTAGGGTACTGCTCCGGCATTCGCCTGGTGTTGATCGGAGAAACCACGGAAAACTACCGATCAGAGCAGCCGGCCGCTGGGGCGCGGTGTAGTCTCCGCCTCTTGGGTGGGGGAGGAGAACGTGCCTCCCGACGGCCACTGTGGAGTGCGATAACGCACAAAAAAACCTCGGGGCTGGTTCCTTTGTTCGCCGGAATCGAATGAGCACTCTGTACGTTCTTGGGATGTAATTGAAAGCGAAAACGGGTGTCTTTCTCCAGAATGTGGAAGGAAGTTTTAAAAGTGGTTCACAGAGTACACGTTGAAATATAAAATCGATTGCATTTTTTTATTTTGTGAGTCTTTGTTTTTAACACCACGTCAAAAGTAGTGTTTATCTCGTTTTCTAAAGCTTAATTCCGCTGGAATATTGAAATTCATCAGAGCGCTTTTAAAACATGTCTGTAGTTTTTTATATTTAACTACCCGTATTCTTTCTTCTTTATAGTTTCGTATAACCAGCAACCAAAAAGACAAATCATAAATTAACCTCTCGGAATTCTAAAAGAGTAAAAAAGGATTAAAACTAAGCTACATTTCATCCGGTTTGACTCCTCATCCTCCCTCCCTCTCGCAGAATCAAACTAAACAAAATGTAAATAACTCACAAATCGCAGTATCTCATCTCATAAAATTCATCTCTCCGTTAAGAGGTTGCTTCCATCGTTGTAAAAACACCTCCTAAAACGTCCATCGGCCAAGATAACATAAACACGTATTTCAAAGTAACTTTCTTTCAAAGCCATAGTACATATTGCCCTTATCTTCATATTCTCACCAAGTTTAACTAAGTACTTTATATTGTTATAGGCTAATTAGTCATCTCCCTTCCATCAGCAGAATCTTAATGATGACTCATAATGATTTACCTCAGTGCAATCTCTGCCATATCAAAGCATCAAATTGATTTTCAATCTCCACTTTTAATAAACCATCATAAATTCTGATTTACCGAAGTCTAGTGAATTACCTACTTCTTTTAAAAAAATCTCTATCATCAATATTGCACTTTCGCAATGTTACTGTTTACTATTTTCGTATATATTGTGTTTGCTGAAAATGCAGAATGCGCCACGTTGAAGAGTCGAATGCTCTTTCCGAAGAAGAAAAAAAACAGAAAAACAAAACAGAGGTGCTACGAAGTGGCACAGACTTTCTCATAGTAAAGTTTAATTTCTGGGATGTGAACTGGTACTGTACAGTCTTGCCCCTCATTCTTGCCTACTGCCATCTATCGCCGCCCAAATTACATTTTTTTTTAAATTTTCTCAACTTTTCGGTTTCCAAGTAGTATAACTTATTAACTTATATTAACTTAAAAACATTAAAGAAGGCTAAAACCTCGCCCTAAATAGCAATTTTCATTGACAAATTTGAGGCCGTTTTTAACAAAATGGCGTTAAGCGTCACTGTAAATGCGAAATTTGAAGTTCGTTTTTTACAGGAATCTATTGAGTTTTCGAAAAACTTCATTTGAAGCACTTCCACTCACAAATGCAATAATGTGTACAAAGAGTATACCAAAATGAACTTAACGTCATATTAAACAGTGACATTAACACTATCCCTTGCAGAAGTTTGAAGGAAAAATTTGGAGTCATTGTTGAGAAAATGGCGTATGAACGTTTCAGAAAATGCTAAATTTTGAGTTCATTTTAACAGAAAACTGTTGAGTTTTCGAGAAACCTTGTATGCCATTATTTAAAGCACACGTGCACGACCTGTGCATGACACATGACTATGAAAGAAATACTTATGGACGACAAATTTCATTTGAAGGAAAAACCTGTCTTCAATTTTGTAGTTGTAGAAGACGCCGAAAAAATTCAAATTTTTACAATTTTCGAAAATTCAGAGTCTACCGCAAAAATTAGACATATGTCACCTTTCTGATTTTCGCGGTAGACTCTGGATTTTCGAAAATTGCAAAAGTTTGATTTTTTTCGGTGTCTTCCTAGAATTATAAAATTGAACTTCAAATAAATTTGTTTTCCGAATTTTTTTTTTTTTTTTAATTTTTGTTATGATAAACAATTACAAAAACAAGATTTTCTCAAAAACGGCTCCAAATTTTTTCTTTAAATCTTTGGTAGGTATGGTACCAAACAAACCCTACAGGATGAGATAAACGCCATATTGCTCTATTCTTTTCTTTTTCCAAAACTTACAAAAATTTAATTTTTTGACTGGTCTCTCACGTCCCTAATATTTGTATCACAGGCGATTTCTTCACGTTGTTGTGATTATGAGCTTGTTCATTAAATAATGTCATACAAGGTTTCTCAAAAAATCAACAGTTTTCTGTTAAATTAAGCTCAAACTTCCGCATTTTTAGAAAAGCTTAAAGGCCATTTTCTAAAAAAAATTGCTGCAGAATTTTCCTTCAAATTTTGTATACGGATAGTGAAAATTACGCTGTTTAAGATGACATAGAATTAATTTTTGTGTATTCTTTTTTTTTAATTACACAAATGTAATTTTTTAAATAATGTATTTTTTAATGTCACGCGCCGTTCATACACACATTTCCATAGATTTGTATACAGTGTTGCATTTGTGAGTGAAATTGCTTCAAATGTCTTTAAATTAAGTTTTTCGAAAACTCAATACATTCCTACGAAAAAGAGCTTCAAATTTCGCATTTACAGTTATGCTTAATTGCCATTTTCTTAAAAACGGCTCCAAAGTTATCAATGAAAATTTATATTTAGGACGAGGTTTTACTCTTCTTTAATATTCTTGAGGTAATATTTCGTTTCTATTTCGTTTCTACAATTAGAAAACCGAAATAGTGAGAAAATGTAAACAAAATGTACTTAGGGCGACCATAGATGGCAGCTGGCCAGAGAATGGAACATTATTATAAAAGTGAAGTCGTACCTGGACAGCCAAGGAATGGAACATTATTATAAAAATTCCCACGAGAAAGTCTGTGTCATTCTTTTTTAACTCTAGTTTCATTTTATTTTTTATGACATTATTTCTTAAGTTTTTTTTATTTTATGACATTATTTCTTAAGTTCTTAAAATGACCTTTCGTTGATTTATTTACAATGTGTTATGTCACTTATTAGGCATTTGGGTAAAAATTGACAAAATACTAAAGATGAATATATTTCACTACTGCAGACAATAAAATACTTTATGCAATAAATGTGTTAGTGATCAATTTCTTATAAGGATTCTTGCCGCGAGAGAATGTTTGTTCCACTCTACACTCTTTAAATCAGCTCCGTCTCACCTTGGGACAACAGTAATTGTAATTTAGTACTTTATTTCCTTTCAATTGAGTAGGGCCATAGCCAGAAGAACCGAGCGGCGAGCACGCGCTAGACCTGAATTTGTCAACATAACGCACTATGTTTTTGTTTTGCTTTGACGTCCAAAATATATTTTACTGATCACAACTTTAAATCGTCTGAGAAAACATGAATTCAAATAATACAAACACTATAAAACCATGTTCAGTCGAGATTTAGGTTCGCCACTTTGCCTATTAACATTTTGAGGTTTAATGTCTCGTAATTATATCTCGCAATTAGATTGCAGTAATGCAATATTTGTATAGTCGAGATTCTTTATTCAATAATGACCGAAAATAGGGTAAAATAAATTCTTAGTTATTTTCACATGCTAAAAATAAAAAATAATCTAAGAAATGATATGTAGTATCTCGCCAATGTGATTCTCGATATGCGAATGGCTGTCCTGGTGATGGCGCTTCGAGGACTATGATAATCGAAAGCTGACGTCCTGACAACCATAGCCTTCCTTAGGGTTCATTCATCCTGAAAAGTCGACGCTAGAGTTACGTAGACATAAGTGATAAGTCACGATATATCCAATAAGTCGTTAGCTGGAGTGCCATGATTATCGATAGAATACATGACACAAAACTGCAATTTTGTCACCTTGTTCTAAAGTAATACAATGATAAAATTTAACATCCAGAGAAATAAGTGTTTAAAATTTAGAACTTCTCAATAGATTAGAATAATATTTTGCATTATTATTCCATTAAACATTTTTGTCCAAGCCATTTCAACATGTATTTTTAACACGAGCGAACAGAAACTGCAAGGCAAGGAATACTGCGCGGTTCCGTATCCAAATCGACATAGTATTTTAAGATTTATGAAAACATTAATGCAGTAGAAGGTTTTGTAAAAGTAAAAAAAAATACTATTGTCAATATATCGGATATGGATTATATTCACATTAAAAAAAGTATAAAAAGAAGAAATTTATTAGTAAATTACAATCCAATTATCGGAATATGCTTAAGCATATTTGTGAAAGAAAATCATTGATAAACATATCAACGTTCCCTTTTAAAAAGTTATTGATTATCACAACTAACGAGATGAAACCAATTTTCTATCTTTTCAAGCACTATCACTTTCCGCATGGTTTCGCCTCTTGAAGAAAACAAATTAATTCATCATTTCTGTAACATATTGATGGCATCTATTCCCAGAACCTCTCGGATATTGGCGAAGAAATTTCATTTTTCCTTTTGATTTTTCTTGACTGTGGAATTATCGACTGTCCGAAGATATTCTCAGCAATTGCACTTCAAGCCCTTCGAAATCTCACTCTCCCTATGATCTTTAGCTCTACGAAAAGCCTCTTCCAATAAGGCTCAAGAGCATAGTAGAGTAATGAATTAATGGAGAATTTAATCAAGACGACCTGGATTTGCTTTTTTTACAGAATTGGGGAGCTTAGATATGGCCAATTTAAATGGTAATTAGTCGTAAAATTGGGTTCAGGAGAAAACGTTAACCCACACCTCGCGCGAACATTCACATATTGCTTCTGAGCTTTTCCTGTCTTCGCAAATTTTGACTTTTTACGCTTAAGTTCTAGAAAACTGAGTATTTTTCATGGAATGAAAATCTCCGTACTTATTCAGAATTTTAAAATCGTTGCATCGCTTTCACCACGATTTTCTCCGTAATTTTATTTTTGTTAAGAATGATGTTCATTGCGTGACTTCTGAAGACAGAATAAAGAACATTTTACCATAAAAAAGTGTTATTCCTCTGTTGACACATATTTGAGAAGTCTCAACAGAATTATCAAAATACATCCCATTATGACAATTAAATGATAACTTATTTTCAATCCAAGAATAGTTTTGAACTGGTTTAATTTTGTACTGTTAGATAAAAACATCGATTTTATATGCTTTCGAAAACGATATCATTAAAATAGTTAAAATTAATATCTCTGGATAGACGTATAAAATTACCAGTCACTGCATTATTGCACCAAATGCTAGTGTTGTTTAGTGAGGAGATTTGCTGGTAAAAGGTTCGGGCTCGCAGCTTGAAAACGTGATTAAATTTATTCTGATTGAATTTTCCACTCGCGATTACTCTCATCAAGACTCGAACACTAATTTGAAATGGCACATCCTTTGATGCATACTCTAGTGATATACATGTAAATTAATGCACAGGGACATGCATACATACATTCTAAATACTTTGGTGACCCCAATAAAACTTTCTCCAGTATAAGTCTAATCAAATTATTTTCCGCAGTCGAATGATCCCCATCATTTCTGTCTCTCTTATCCATATGTGTAAATGCCGACCACCGTTAGTGACCAGCGTAAAAGCAAGTGTACTAGTGATTGGGAAGTCTCGGGTTCGATGTATGTAGGGTGCTAGAAATTGTCTTGATGTGTTGAATTTCAATATTTTGGTGCCTCCTGGAATCAAATACATATGCACACTGCTGCGATCAGTGCTTTCCATCATCACTTCCGGGCATTTTAGGACATTGCTCCCACATATATTGGAGCAATGCCATAAAGTACGCAATCCTATCTTCCCACTCCCTACTAGACATCATCCTCCCATCCCAAGCAGAATTGGAGCGCCCTGACTGACTCCCATCCCCTCACTGCATGATTAATTACAGTGATTGTTGTTCATACATCAAGCAAACTTTGGGGACTTGATATTGTTTGGAAATAGGGAACGATTCGTATCAGGAGAAGTGTGTTGATTCAATATAGAAGAAATGTGTACGCTAGTCCCGTTCAGGTCATTTTAACAAAATTTCACTGGAACCTGTGCCCGGATTCATCCGACCCGCTGACGACGAGTCAGAACATACAAGGTCATTTCCTACTTTTATTTCTGAAACTCTAAAATTTACCATACTTCATAAGTGTTATTTAATAACTAAATGATTTTTTTTATAATAAAGAGTTTTCTGTAATTTTTTAAGCTCCTACTATTAACACAGTGGTGTTCTGTGATTTTTCTTTCGCAAGTTAAATATGTTTGGTTTTAAACAGTAATTTTAATCAATAACGTATTAGTTTGAATACATTTAAGCATAAAATGTTGGATTTTTTATATTATCTATTTTTTAATTGGCTAAATATTGATTAAATATTGGCTTAAATAAATTATGTTTGAGAGAGCGTAGACGGGCTGAGGCTCAGGGTCCCGCGCCACCTGGACCTGTCGCTAGCGGAGTCACCGCCCGCTCCGCCCCCTCCCCCCACCGGACGTCGCGTGATTCACCGCGCGCCCTCACGTCCCGCGGTTTCCGGGCGCGCGGCCGTCGCTCTCACCGACGCCACCACACACTCCCACTCGCGCAGTGGGTCGCTCTCTCGGTCTTAGGGGCCAAATCTTTGTTAATTGAGAGTCGTGATTTGAAAGACGCAACACGACAATTCTGTGGAGAACTGAACTGCGCATGCGCCGGCATCAAATGACGGGATTTCGAATGACGGATCCCGACATTCTCCCTGTTTTATCGTCTACGACAAATGGGTACGTAACTTACAACTTAACGTAGTTTTCCCCGCCACCTCTAAACACGAATTCAACACTAACACTCAATAAGCGTGGAAGTAATGAAAAAGACAATATCCTTATTACCAATATAATAAGGCAGGAACTTAATGGCTATTTTTTTAAGTTCATTCAAATATGTCAGAAATAAACTAACGTAATTATTAAGGATTTGGAGGTTGTGAATGTACTGAGGCTCCTTTGATTTCATATAGGTGTCTATCATACGTTTTACTATCTTGTAATGCTTATAAAAGCAAAAATGGACTCAGAGATGCACAGATGTTCAATAAAATCTTTTAGATCCTGTTAGAGGTATTCCGTTCCAATAAGTTCCTAGTTTTAACGTATGTTTTCAATTGTACGACATGCAAAAAGTCATTTTTCTGAAGATACGTTAATTCCTATTGACGATAATGTTTACGTATTACGACAATGGATTTTCCGTCTTGCAAAAACTCTCTATTGCCTTTTAATTTTACGTAGCGAGACTCGAACCATCTGGCCCACTCTTCCGTCTGACCACGCAAATTTCGCTACGCTCCTTTCACCGTCAAGCGGAGAAAGAAGATACTACACAGGTGACGAAACAGGCAATTTTGAATTCAGCTCAGAGTTCTTTTAGGTTTATGGTTCTTTTCACATGCAGTAAATCTCAGCATGGGACGGCAGGTTTTACTTCCCCTCCGAAGGAAGGCGTACGAAGCATTCCCTCGCCCAAGGGTTCGATCGGGTTTGAACCAGCAAACTTATCACAGTCCGATATCACTGATCGCGCACCCGAAATCTTCGTTCAGATTCAAGTACTCACGCTGTGGTCCACAAGATCACACGACGATGGAGATTATTTTGAATGGATCCTGCGTTAGACTTGTCATTGTCACGTAGACTATTGTTCAAGAATCTATTGTGATTAGGACTTCAATGAATGACACTACAGTATATCAAAATCATGCGCTTCAACATAGTTTGTAACGTTGGTTGGTGTAAAAATAATCATTAAATTTTGAAGGTGAATTTCGTAAAAAATATTTTAAGAACCGGTGATTTTCAAGAATTTTTATTCAAGTCTAAAAAAATAAGTATGTTAAAATTGCAAAGAACGGTATAATGCATAATGTGAGTGCGAATAATTAAAGTTGAGGCGGTACTTTGATGATTTAAGATCTTAGCACTGCGGAAAACAAAACGTAGAGAAAACATTAAACGGAAATTGCCTCAATTGTTTTTTGTTCCCCCCCTCCTCCCTCTAAGTGATTGTTGTTTCAGAGCAGGCTTCTACATTTTCCACAGCTTGTTTTCAGATCGGAAACACCCATTGGTTAAAATAGTCCACATTGACACAAGGGTTGCATGGTTGCACAGAGAAACGTTCACATTTGAATTCGCTGCTTCAATAGGAAGAAATGTTAGAAAATGAAACTGTCTACAGATCCTTGAGATAATATAAGCATCTACTTGCATGTACAAAATATTTTACAAGAAATTATATCTCGAAGGAACTTGTCCCGGACTGCTTGCCGCAGATCATCCCTGAGGCAAACCCCAGCGTAAAATTACTCGCCGATTGGTTAAGCCCTATAATAAATGTAATATATAAATATATCAATTACAGAAAATAAATTAAATAAATTTAATTAAAAATAACAAAATTATCTACCACTTTGGGATGAAAATGGCAAAGGTTTGTGACAGATTTGCGAAATGATCAGTTCAAAGCTGAATATAAGCTGACTTCTGAGACCGGATCCTTGGCTTCAGGATTTTCACCCTAAACATCTATGTTGCACTATACCTGGATCGCAGCGTCTCCTGAACAGCCCAGAGTCTATGTTGACTCTCCGTGCTGTTTTACTTAAATGTTCTTCTATAATTTGACGATGCGTTCACAAAGAACTTGGTGTACAAAACTGTAGAAGTGACCACACATGAGCAAGATAGGCTAGCAATAAATAGCCTGGCTTGCACTTATAAATATTTCGGCACCGTTTTCCTCCTCTGATTCTAAATGTCTTCGCCGCTCTCTGTTTCAGAGTGGGAACAATACGACAAACATTTCTCCAAATTGGGTTTAGACAAAATTTCCACTTCGCTCGAATGTTCGTGATAAGAGACTTGAGAAGAGCAGGCGAAAATATTGATGTTATATGTGGAAAAGGAATGAAATCATGTAAATAATATTCTTTTGTATAAAAGAAATGTGTTATCCCTGCTACATGTTTTGTTGTGGCAGCAACAGCAACGCGGCAGCAACAGATTTACAAACAAGCTCGCGAGTCGGGCTTGCTCGTATGTGGCTGCCTTGCTCCTATATAGCTGCCTTCATGGAACGAATGGCCTACTGTGCTTCGGCAGCTCGACTCCAGCTGCGCTACTCATGTAAAAAGTAATGACACCTTGTAAACAGTATTATTTGGAATAAAATAAATGTTTCGTTATTTCTGTTATCTACTTCGTTGTGGGAAAAATGCGGCGGTAACAGATGTATAACCATACTCGCGAGCCGGACTTGCTCCTATATAGCTGCCTTCATGGAACGAATGGCCTACTGTGCTTCGGCAGCTCGACTCGTGCTGCGCCGCTCAAGGCCACCAAGGCGCCGCGACGTGCCTGGCCTCGAGAGGTGGCTTCGGGCAACAACTGATGTCACTGCCGTGCCTTTGACCGGGAGGTCCTGAGGTTCGAGTCTCAACGGTGGCAGGAGTTTCGCTACTAGACAGACAGCTAGGTTGAGTTCTGTCACTGTCTAGAGGAGAATTCTAGCGGCCGACTGATCGGTAGGTTTCCGTGTTTTCTGCGATCAATACCAGTCGAGTCCCGGAGCTCTCCTATACCAACTGGGCCGAGGACCGCGCGCGAATTTTCCTTTCCCTTCTTTGTCCTGTCCTACCCCTTACACACACACACACACACACACACACAAACACACACTATCATACAGGCCGGTAGACCGGTCGGGAGCTTAGAGCTTGTCCAGGCTGGGGCAGTGCCCCGCTGTTGGGAGATACCTCGTTGTGGAAAAAAACAGCTATCCGACAGTGGGTCGGCGCCGGATCTCACCAGGGCAAGATCACAGTCACCTATAGAGTTGAATCATACACTACACTTACGGGAATAATGACCTTAGTAGTTGACGCGCCCGGAATCACTAGTAATAAATCAATCCTTCGACACGCGGCGCACGCGCGGGTAGCGGCAGTTTGCGTCACTTTGCGTCGCGTCACGTCGCATCACGTCATGTCGAATCGCGTCGAATGCAGTGGCTTCGCGGCAGCGATCTGTGTGTGGTCCCCGCGCACTACAACGGCGCGCAGATCGAGCACCCCGACCGCGATCCGATGCAATGCAACGCAACGGATGTGAGCTTAACTACTCGTGTATGATCAATTAATTACACCGGCTTTGTTACCTCCCTTCCTGTTACTCGCTTTGTTATCTCATTGAATAGGTAGGCTTGCCTTAACCGCATTCCCGTTGATTCTGCAAGAGACGATTCATTTGTCGCATCAAGTATTTTATTTCTTCAATGCACGCGGAAATTGCTGAATCAGCTGGCGGCGCTCCGAGCACCATTCAAGTACTTCGAGCTGAACCTCCACGTTGGCGTGAGTGTTTTCATGGTGTTTGTGGCGTTGTTGGATTTTCAAACCTCCACGTATCCCACATGATTCTTTCACCTGTCGTCGTCATTCACCACTCATGACCACGCAACCATCCTTCGGACATCAGAGGCAAATACCACTGTGAACGTTTGCCCAGATATGGAAGGACATCAAGCTTTTCCTTCGCCTATGGTCAGAAATGAGTTTGGCTCTCATCACAGGCGCAAATACTGCACGGTTATCAGATATATCTGAATGACTGTTCAAAGTCACTTAACATATCATTATTTAACGAAGCTGTTACGAAATCATCGTAGAGACGAATCCTTCAGAATTCGAAACATCGAAAAAAAGTCAATCTGAATTGAATCTACCTATTCCTTTAGGTAATCATTTTCCTAGAATGATTAATATTTATCCCACTTTTATTGTGACTCAAAGGAACTGGAGACATAAAATACGATTAAAAATTTCGTTCAGAAACTTGCGTTTTAAAGCAGTTATAAAAACACTCAGTTCCAAAAATTCCTTGAGTTAGTCATCAGCAGTAAACCATTTTTCCCTATTTTCAACGCAAGGTGTCACTTGGTAATTTCCTTATTATCGGTATGGCAACGACGTAAAACAATGCATACAAATGTAGCATTCGCGGAATATTGCTTGGAGAAGAATGCTTAAATATTTTCCACATAGATAAACAGTCTAACTCTGGATTTTTATTCATTATTCATCTTAATATGTATCTCATATATAGCTACATAATGAATAGGAATTTTTGTTCATTTTTTACGTCAAAAACTGTTCAAAACTGTGTGTGACGTGCTATGGGGAGAAGTGAATTCTGTGATCCCTACTCTAAGCCATATATTTATTTATTTATTTAATTAGTCAAAAACAGTAAAAAATTGTATGTGACGTATGGGGGAGAAAATCATCTATACTAATTGAATTTTGAATCAATATACTAATTGAATTTTGAATACCGAAAGCAAATGAGCGTTTTTTATAAGGATTGTTAACAAAAGTATTCGCTCCGATGTAATAAAATATATTTTCTAGGGAAAATCAGCAATAAATTTGGGCTCTTATCCCATCGTGTCCTTCGTCAAGAAATAATACTTCCTGCCGCGGCATGGAGAACAATAATTTGAATAACTATATTTCCCACTAAATTCTAGAAGACGTGCACAGATAATGAAGTTGCATTTATGTCCAGAAGCAAAACGAGGGGCCTTCTCATCATTTACTCAAAGGATCAGGAAAAATGACTTTACGTTTTTAACAATATCATCCCTGTAAAATATACATTATCCCCCACTGGCTCTTCCCTTGGCCTTGTTTTTGTCAACAAGACTTTCAATGAGTTTAAAATCTGAAAGTAAGTGTGGAACATTAGCTAGAGGCGAATCGTGCAAGTTTCTTGAACAAAATATTACAGTTTTTAAAGGTTTGTCCGAACAAGTCAAATTGCATACATTTTTAAAACACGTGAATTCTAGAAAACTATATTATTTAGACACATATAACTATATTCAGTGGTTGTGAAAGGAAAATTTCCTGTTATTGCTCTGAGATGGCTTTTCCGTGTGGCGAGATAGTTGAGCTGAATCATCTGACCCGTTAACTACTTTTTCCTTCGTCCCAGTTGTAGATAACGCCATTTACAATAATCTTTTTGTAGCCGACTGTCACTTGATTTACCGTTTTTTCTTTCTTCATTGGCAACTTCTGAAATCTTTCTCTGAATTTGGTTCCTTTTTTTTTTGTTTTTCATTTTCATGTTTGTTTTTCATGTTTTCAAATTTGGCAATGTACAACGTTGTGCCACTTTTTTCTTTAATAGAGATGACTTCTTCAACTCATGTAGTCACATGCAATTTTTCTTCGAAGAAATTTCATACTTCTAATTTTGCATAATTGCTGGAGGTTTAAAGTCCCTTAATAACATTTTTTTGCTTATCTTTTTTCTCCCATTTCTCTTCTTTACTTTCTAAACTTTTTATCTTCTCAAACAACAACATTTATTCCAAGATTCTTCTTTCGCCTCAGTGTCTTGTTGAACAATTTCATTCACTGATTGCTTGACATATTGTTTAAATTCTTGGAATTAATTTGTGAGAGACATTAGTTGCTCGTGAATTTTTACTAGCAACGTTGATGAATCGGCTGTTTCATGACCGTTCCCTGTTGTTTTCGAAAAAGATTTCATTGTGGTTTCTTTAGAACTTGGAGGTTTAATTTTGTTTTGGGGTAGAGACGCCATCTCTTAGTCGACCGTTGAAATTCTTGTTAAAACATTATATTCTGCCGGGGCTCAAAAGATGACAAAAGAGTTCAATACATGTGGCGGGTACATCTCATCAAAAGTGATTTTTGTAATCTTCCGGTACACTACCTCTCCTCATATAACAGATATACTTGTGCGTATATTTGTTAGGTGATACGACTCATTTGTAACCTGCTTATCCAAACTGCTTTTTGAAATTCATCAGAACTGGTTCTATTGAATATTGGCATCAGCCAAAATTTATAAATTGTAATAAAAACGTTGGAGTCGAAAATTATAACTTAAACTTTAGCATCTTAAATTATAACGTAAATAGTAGCATCAACCAACGTTTCACACAGACAAATATAGAATTATACAAAGCGAAATGTATTATAAAGTTTGTGCACTACTGCCAAGAAATTCTGCAACTGTCGATACCACATAATATGAATTTAAATAATTAGTTAAATAAAGTTAATTAAGTACATAGTATAAATCTGTTTTGGAAACAAAACATTGTAACACAATGAACAAATCATAAATGATAAAAATTAGTAGTATATCTACTGAATTTCTTAATTACGCTTGGGCTTTGGGCTCCTGCCCCAGTCATCAGCAATGTTAGCTAACTGTACAAGAGTTGGCAACTCCGCAATACTGAGAAATCCACCGCTGCAACTACAATGCTACTGATACGAGAGAGTGTCTTTATTTCATTTTTCAGTGTCCACATTTATTAGCAACAGATGAGAAATGATCGTTGTTTATGCATCCTATGTGTATTTTATGCAATATCAATTATCCAATTATTTACCTTGCTTCTTCGACGTATGGCTGGCACGGACGTCAGGCGGCAAAGGAAAAAACTCAAATAGGTCAGAACAAGTTTACAGAAAGTCTCACCGTGTATACGCACCCACAAGGGCCATCTGCATCTCCCAAATCGCATGTGTAACCACGAACGCACTCATTACCCCTAACATTGTTAAATTCAATCAAGAGCGAACTTCGGTGTTTTAAGTATACTCCTCCGTTACTTTGAAAATGTTTGATCGCTGATTATAGTAGAATTATTCAAACATTGGGATCTCACATTTAATCAAGGCAAGCTTCAGCAAAATTATTCTTACTTGTCTGTATAATGTGCTCCAAATTCGTTAACCGATGATTTTTATTCATGTTGTTTCTTTTGTAGAAGAAAGAAATGACTTCTCTTCCTGGTTATCGAAATAACTCCAGAATACATCGCAGGCGCTTCATTTGAATTGGTTTGGACTTTTTCTAGCGATGCACTGTGCGTAATTTTGACAATTTAGGTGGAAAAATGTCAGAATCTTCAAATCTATAAATTGATTATTGTTATACAAAGCATGTATTGTAAGTGAATGTAATGTTAATGTATGGAACAATTTTCTTTGAAAAATTTTGACAGCAATTTTTTTCTTTTCAAAAATAAAGTCGAGCAACATGTGCCAATTCACGAGCTGAAAGAGATAAAGGCAAATAGATCCAAAATAAAAGTGTATAAATAAACCATAAACTAAACGAATTGTTATATTATTGTGAAGAGATGAGAGAGAAAATAAAAATATAGATTAGCCAATATGGAATAAAATTAAATAATTAGAGTAAAAAAATGATTGTAACGAATCACTGAATGAACAGTCTCCATCTAATGGATCCTCGGATGAGGTCCCGTCGAGGTGGGTTGGTCCACGTCCTGACGGAGGATACAGAGAGGGCTCTCAAGTATTCCTTTCTTTCACAAGTCATTTTTCTTCTCCCAATTGTACATTCTCATTCTTTTATAACATCCTGTCTCTTTTCTTGTCCCTCTTCTATTTCACTGGCTCCCTCTGTATGCCGAACGCCTACCCATGTTTGCCGTGCATGGCGACCCGTGTCGGAGGTAATGTGTCTTGGCGGTTGAAGGGCCTGTCTGTTTCCCAATTACTCTCCTCTTGCTACATTTTTCTTGGCATCCATGGATACCTGCTCCTACGTATTTTGGGTAACTTTCCTTGTAGGTCTCAATAGACTTGCTTTGGCTACGGACTCTTCTAGACGGGCGGGCGGGAGCTAACTCGCTCCCGATCAATCGGCTTGGGCTAGGTCTTGTACTGACCTGCAGGGTGAGCGGGGATCCACGGCGGTGCAACGCTGTGGTAACCCCACTACGAGTATATCCCACTATATCCCCGTGGCAACCCTGGCACTCCGATGGAATGTTCCCTTGTTGGACTCCGTGGTGGGTGGGGACCACGGGGATGAATCTGATATCCTCTTAATGGATAAAAACCTTCCCCCACCCTCACCCTAAGGAAGAGGAGATTTGTTGGTGAAACGGTAAATATTGAGAGTTTTTTTGTAATGACTCTGATAGACCTACTAAGCCTCGCTTTCTCGTCATGTCATGTAAAAGTGCTAATGAAACAACGAAAAGTGTCATCCCGATTAAACTTTCCAGAGAAATCGAAAAGTTTGGCACATTTCACTCGGTGGTTCGTCAAAGAAACGGCACAATCCTTTTCGAATGTCGTTCTAACGAACAGATCAGCAAAATCACTGACCTAAAAAGTATCCGGCCTCCAGGTGCATGTGTACGCCCACCCGACCTTAAACCTCTGCAAGGGTGTGGTAAACCATGAAGTCTTTTCAATCGAATCGGAAGAAAACTTGAAAGCTTTCTTCCAACCATATGGTGTGTCCGACATCTACAGGATTCACCGGAGAGTAAATGGGTACTCACTCCTACCTCAACTCTGATACTGACCTTTGACCATCTCTACCAGAGAAAATAACGTGTAGTTTCTACAATCTCCGCGTGAGGCAGTATGCTCCAAATCCTCTGCGCTGTTTTAAATGCCAGAGGTTTGGCCATACGCAACCTCGCTGCATGAGCGCTGCGCTTTGCGTGCATTGTGGAAGGGAGTCTTGTAACGAGTCTAACTCCTCCGCAGATGCAAAGTGTGTGAACTGTTGTGGAAAGCACCCATTAAAAACCCTAACCAGTGCCCCATTTTGTTAAGAGAAAGAGAGATCCAGAAGATCAGAGTCTCTGAGAAAGTTTCCTTTCCAGACGCACGACGTCGTTACCAGACGCGAAATCCCGTGGACATGGCCCGAAGTTTCGCTGACACCGTGGGTCAACAGAAGAAAGTAAATTCTGAAACCCAAACATCTAAAGCCTCCTCTATGCGATGCTACCTGCCAGGTGTCCTTTGATGACATCGGCGGAGATGCCTATCCCAAATCTCTTGTCCAATCTGAAACAAAAACGGAAAACAAAAACATAAATATCTCAACAAACACTCAAACGCATCCAGAGAAGCCGAGGTCGACAGGCCCTATTGCTAGATCTAGGTCGCCTGTCTCAAGGGAGAGTGGCCTCCCAACACATGCGACTCTCTCGAGCAGTAGTCAAGACGATTGCAGGGAACGAGGAACTCCGCACGAACCAGCCTATTACTCTCCGACAGAGAAGGAAAAAGAAGAAAAAGAAACCCGATACATAATCCACCCTACAATCAAAAAATCCAAGAACTAGAAACTATGGCACTATGTATATTTTCTCATGGAACTTAAATGGATTTTGTACCCGTTTGGACGAATTAAAGTTAATAATGTCTATGCATATACCCGTGGTTATCTGCCTGCAGGAAACACATCTCCGTTCTGAGCACTCCCTCTCTCACGCGGCTTTTGTTGCTACAGTCAAGACGTAGACGCTGGCCTCCGCGCCCCTGACGGAGTCGCCACTTTTGTCACAGACTCTCTGGCATTTAATGAAATAGACAGACGAACCACTCTCCAGATATCTTGCGTTCGTGTGAATATCCGAGTTATTTCTGTTACCATCTGCAACGTCTATATCCCGCCTGGACAAGTATCACAGAAAGAACTGGAAGATGAGCTCTCTCGGGTGCCCGCACCTTTTCTTATTGTGGGAGACTTCAACGCCCACAACCCTGCCTGGGATGTCAAAAGATTGTGCACGAGAGGCAAGTTACTTGAAAATATTATCGATAACCAAAACTTAATTCTCTAAATACTGACGAAAGCACACTCTTTTCCGTAGCTTCTAACACTTTCTCGTCCGTGGACCTAACTCTCTGTAGTCCCTCTGTTTCTACAATCTTCGAGTGGACTGTCCTTGGCGACCTGCATGGCAGTGACTATTTTCCCATTGGGGTCAATCTCGATATTCCGGATCTGAACGTTGCCCGCCCTCCTCGCTCGCTAATTCGCCGAGCTGTGTGGGAAACATTGAAGAAAGAATTACGAATATCGGAAAACTGCTCAAACGATATCGATGCTATGGTTGCCCATTTTAATAACTCCGTCCTTCATGCGGCCTCATTTGCTATCTCGAAGTCGTCGGGCCATGCACGACATCCCTCTGTGCCCTGATGGAACGCTGATTGTGCCACCGCGGTTCTTGATCGGAAAAGGGCATTGGCAAATTTGAGCATGCAAGTTATTGAGAGGCATTGAGATTTGCATTGAGAGGCAGCTGCAACTTGTGCTCAACAAACTGCAGGAATGGAGCGATGAAACAAGATTCAAGTTCTCTACCTCAAAAACCAACTGCATGCACTTTTACAGGATCCATCACCCCCTTAATCACTCCGACCTTTTTCTTGGAGGACAGGAGCTTCCATTCCTTGAATCCGCAACCTTCCTTGGGCTCACATTCGACAAGAGCCTAACCTGGCGAAAACACATCCGTAAACTACAGGGCCGATGTGTATCACCTATAAATTTCCTTCGCACTCTTACTGGTAGCTCTTGGAGCGCAGACCGTGTTTGTCTTTTGCATTTGTATAGAACTCTCATCCACCCTATCTTGGATTAGGGTTGCACAGTGTATGGGTCAGTGTCTCCATAAACCCTCCGACCATTAAATACCATACACAATGCCGGTATAAGGATTAGTACAGGCGCCTACCGCACGAGTCGCATCGAATGCCTCTTGGCCGAGGCTGTAGAACCATCTCTGAGTCGAAGGCGGGATATTTTGATTGCCTCATATGGCGCGAAATTATTCAATGTTGATACTCCCTCACGCCAAGCAGTCCTCCATCCAACCCACTTGATTTCATATGCAGTTAGACCATCGTTACCCCATCCCCTGGGAGTCCGTCTCCGTATGTTTTTACAGAAGCTTCATATAAAACAACCCAACCCTGTGAAACCCCGCGAAACCTTGTTTCCCCTTGAACGGTACACCGGCCGATAATAAATCTTAGACTGTCTAACCTTCCTAAATCCTCAACTCCCCCCAGTACATTCTTATCGAAATTTGAGGCGATAAAATCTACGTATCCTGGCCATTACTTCATTTACACCGATGGCTCCTCTCAAAACGGCAAAGTCGGATGTGCCTTCTATTGCAGTAGAGCCACGCGAGGTTTTCGATTAGACTCTTCGTGCAGCGTCTATACGCAGAGAGGTATGCGCTCTTGAAGGCATTTAAATTTTCTGTGTTGATGTCATTAAAGAAAGTAGTGATCTGCAGTGATTCTAAAAGCTCTCTTGAATCCATCTCCTCCTTCTCGTCCTGTGACCAACTGACAATGACCATCCAAAACCAAATCCATCATCTGTTGGTCCGCCACTATATTTTAGTCCTTTGTTGGGTCCCTAGACACGTGGGAATAAGAGGAAATGAAATAGCTGACCAGGCAGCAAAGTCTGTCGCGAAGAAAAGAGGGTTAGACATCTTCACAGTCCCCACGGAAAGCTCTTTATCAAACGCTCTTATCTGCAGTGAATGGCAAACAGAGTGACATAACTCAGATTTTAAGCTCACGAGAATCAAGGATTCCATAAATCCTTGGTCTTCATTTCGTGATGCTCGGCGCGATGAGATCCTTTTAAGCACGCCTCCGGATCGGTCAATGCCATTTCTCCCACGGTGATCTCCTCCATGGGGAACCACCCTATATGCGAATACTGCAAAATAAATCTTACCGTGGAGCATGTTCTCTTTCACTGTGTTAAGATAAGAGATAGCCGTCGAATGCATCACCTTGATAGCTTCCTAGCGGAGATTCTTAGAAATGACGAATTTTCTCTCTGCAAGTTTTTTAGCTTTTACGAGAGACCAACTTGTACAGTCTTATCTGAGAGAAGATGATAATGCCAATTATTGGCTCTTTGCCCGAGAGTTTAAAGTAAGTATCTGGCATTTTTCTGCCAAACCCTTTTATTACGATACATTCCTTTTCAGTTTTACTTTGCTTTCTATTTAAAGATTTTTATTTTTCTTTGTTAGCTCGGCACTGCAATATTGTGCACTGGTCTTAAAATACTTTGACACGGGCGCAAATGACCTTAGCCTTTGAAGCGCCCTTAAACTCAATCAATTGGATGAGGTAATTGCTTTTTAGTATCTTTTGACAAATATCTAGCAAATTAACATATATATATATATATATATATATTTATATATATTGAAACGCACCGCGTTTCTGCCTAAAGAAACGGTGATACAAGTAAGCACGCGGCAAAACGGTTGCCAGAGGGCGCCCGCTAGCCACAAGAAACAGTTACGGGCGGCGAAGTGTTGTCGGTTGGCCGAAGGCGTGAGAAAAGACGCCGTGAGGCTTCAGTGTACGGCCGGTCGCCTGTAAGGAAGGAAGTACCTGGGGCTGCTCCGCGTTCGAACAGGGTAGAATAGTGTCGCGAACGAATGAGCGCTAAAAAAAGTGATTGACGGACGAGTTGTGCTAGATATAACCATCATTAATGGCTCGGACGTAGTGCCAGAGTAACAGCTATTATCCGGGGTAGTACTGATCGAGAGAACTTGTGTGCAGAGGAGTACGCCACGAGACTAGTAGCCTGGTGAAATGGTGAGACACGTGCTAGTAAACTGTACCTTGAATAATTAGTGGCGTTTGTCAGCTCGCGGAAGATGACATCGAGTAGATCTGGGTGAACTGGAAAGGAGTTCAGCGGGGAGGCGCAGAGGCACCGTGGGAAGATTACGCTGGAGAAAGTGCTTCGGAAACGCAGCGCATCGCATCGGCTGGCCCCCAGTGGAGCGGGCATCGGCAGCACAGCGAAGGAGTACGAGACTACCCGAGAGTCCCCGAAGCCGCCGACGCTCGAGAGGGGAGTATTAAACGGTAAATATTTCCTCGATCGATGTAAGATCGAAAGAACTAACAGTGATTCTGGGTGAGGTAAAGAAAAGGATAAAGACCACACAGATATTTGTAATCAATAGTGATTTGTGTAGAATAATAAATAATTCATGTTTGTTTTGTTCACGGAACAGTGGTGTCTGATTAATAACCCCGAGCCCATTCACGAAAAAGAACACCTGTCCCTTGCAAATAAATTTACTGCGAACAAGCCGGGCTTACTGTTACGTCTCAATATATATATATATATATATATATATATATATATATATATATATATATTGAAACGCACCGCGTTTCCACCCAAAGAAACGGCGAGACATCAAGCAAGAACGCGGCAGAACGGTTGCAAGAGGGCGCTCGCTAGCCACGAAAACGGTTACGGGCCGGCGAGGTGTCGTCGGTTGGCCGACCGTGGGAACGAGGCCGCGAGGAGTCAGTGTCTGGCTGGCCGCCGGCGAGGAAGGACGTATCTGGGGTTGCTCCGCGATCGAAAAGCAAACTAGTATCGCGAACGAACGAGTGCAGAAAGATTAATTGACGGACAATTTGTGCGTGATAACAATCAATAGTCGATCGGACATATTGCCAAAGTGATAGCTGCTATTTGGAGTAACACAGATCAAAAGACGTCGAGTGGATCGGAGAATTGGAAAGGAGACGTACTTCGGAAGCGCAGCGCCTCACCTCGGCTGGTCCCAAGTGAAACGACCCCGCCAAGCAGCGAAGGAGCGCTAGGCAACCCGGGGGTCCCCGAAGCCGCCGACGCTCGTAGTTGAAGAAGTAACGGTAAATATTTCTTCGATCGATAAGATCGAGAGACTAACAGTGATTCTGGGTTATATGAAAGAAAAGGTAGAGACCACCATAGATATTGTATCATTAGTGATTTGTATAGAATTAATAAATAGTTCAGTTTATTTTGTTCACGGAACAGTGGTGTTTGATTAATAACCCTGAGCCCATTCACGAGAAAGAACACCTGTCCCTTACAAATAAATTTGCTGAGAACGAGCCGCCTACCGGTACGTCACAATATATATATATATATATATATATATATATATATATATATATATATATATATAGTGACATACCAACATGTCACACATTTATTTACTAATATTTGTCGTAAATGGGGTAAATATATAAGGATAACAAATAGAAATATGGTGCCCTAGCAATGGTAGCCGATTTGTTGTCAAGGTCAATAAACTTCATTGTGGCATTGGACATGAGGGCACGGCTAGCTGATCAAGTAAATAATTTAGGGATTAGTTAAGAAAGCAAATACAGTCTAGGCATAGCTGGTTGATTATGTGATTAATTTAGGGGTTGGTCAGGAGAACAGTGACAGTCTATTCACGACGGAAGTGGGTCGAATGTTTCTGGTGAAAACAGTAGAAAGGAATAGGCCGAGTCTTGAAGGGCTGAACAGAAAGGTTTTCACATTCTGACAAAGGTCGAGGTGCTGTGCGCGTCGCTCGCGGATGATTAATTCTGTGAGATTGGAACTTCTAAATTTTTCTTGAGAGTGAATAGTTATCGGACTCTGAGTAATTCTACGTGTGGACTTCGAATAATTTGCTGTGTAAAAATATGTAGCTTGTAATTTTCGTGTGTGTGCTAATAATTTGAGACTGATAGAATTTATAAGATCTACAACAAGTTGGGAATTTTTTGGGATTATTTGGTAGGGGTTTGGGGACAAGTTGGGAATATTTTTGCGATGTGCAGAAATTAGAATTTGAATGAACTTGTACGAAACAGGACTTCGAATAATTCTGAGTAAATAATAGTTTGCTGAACTTAAACATTCTTGTCGCGTAATGAGAAAGAACTGGGAACTTCTTGCTAAATAAATCAAATTAGAACTAAAAGTATTTGAGGCGGAGAGGATCAGTGACTCGACAACATTTGTGCAAGACCAGGAGAGATGAATCTGGTCACCGAGAAGAAGAGGAAAATGGTTCTTCGTGGCGCCCGAGTTCAAGTGCGCGCGAAGACGGGTACTGCAGGATAAGGCTCGAAAGAGCTTATGACCAAAAGAACATTCTTTATTTGTTA
Source organism: Teleogryllus oceanicus (assembly GCA_964035755.1). Classification (NCBI taxonomy): domain Eukaryota; kingdom Metazoa; phylum Arthropoda; class Insecta; order Orthoptera; family Gryllidae; genus Teleogryllus; species Teleogryllus oceanicus. The sequence goes on along the minus strand of CAXIVR010000006.1, from coordinate 114,505,674 downwards.
CAAATTTTTCAAGTCATATTTTTGCCTGGCATTGAGAATAAACCATAAGTTTCTTTTGAAATAGAACAAACGATTTTCATTTGGCCAATTCCAGCTAATAAGTAGCTAGACAATATATACGTCGTATTTGTTTTCAGATACCTCGCCACACTGTATAGATGGCAGATCGGATAATAGGCTATTAGTAGGAAGCGATTATTCCTAACGAAACCCATCAACCCAGCTAGCGGGATATTGATTTTATTTAGATAACGGTTGAAGCATTAATTTTAGTAATATTAACGTAACCTTTTCCTGGCGCCAAACATAAATTCGGAACGGGTTACATCGAAACGCCCAATAATTATACAAGCATATTGTGACTGACCGGGTTCCAATCCAGTGCATCAGTAAATTTATTAAAGGGATCAGGTCTTCTTTTTTGAGAATGGGCTCTGGGGTAGGGTAAACATTGATACAACTTTCCAATATAATTATCATATACAACTTTATTTCTGTTGTTGTAGAGACGCCTTGAAATTCTCTTAACTTTTACGTCCTTATGCTACGAATCACTGCCTTGCCTCATTAAATTGTGGCTAAAGTATTCGAATGTAATACGAAATGAAACCTGTTGGTCGTTAGGCGACGTTGTTCTTCGTTCGGCTCGTGCCCCAGTCGTTCAGCGCCCCTCGGCGTTGATCGGCTGATGCTTCGGCGGGCCGTGGAGCGACCGCTACGGCGCTGCCCCATCCACAACGCGTGTCCACCGTTTTCGGCTTGTGTTGCTCGTCTCCGGGTAACACTTAGGCGGCGTTGGTCCTTTCAAAGATGGATTTCCCTCACCATGCCAAAATTACATCACTTCTCATTTCGTTTATTGTTACACCACACGGTTCTCCCACCGGCTCTCACATCGCCATCCATAGTCTTGAGTTTCCACGTACCGACACGTCACAATCCAGTCCTTTCTGCAAACTATTCCGTCGGATTTCCCGCGAAGCTCACCCACACTTTTAAGTCCTTCATATCACGTCGTTTGCTCCAAGCCTCTTACATCACTATTAAGCATTCGGCCACTTCCGCGTGATACGTGCGCTTCCTTCCACTGTCTTGTTCTCACTGCCCCTGCTCGCGCCTCCCCGTCCGTTGGCTCTCGCGCGTCGCGGGAACTTTTCTCGTACTAGGCAGGAACTGCCAACTGACGCGCTATTTGAATTGTCGTAAATACTTTGTGTTTCGTCTAGAAACGCGGCGCGTTTCAATATATATATATATATATATATATATATATATATATATATATATATATATATATATATGGTTTTGAAGAACCCACACATTAATTTAGGGGGACATTTTCCCCTCATTGTCTGTGCCCACACTTCCTCTCTCCTGTTTCACTTTCCTCTTTATCTCTTTTTTCTCCCATTTCCCCTATTCCCGCGCCCCTTTTCCTCTTTTATTGTTCCCAGATACAGATATTCGTTCTTCTTTCCTCAATCTCTCTCCATCTAACCTAACTCACCACACCAAAAATGGGTCTGAAGTTGAGCAACGCAGTTTTTTAGAAAACGAGCAAGGAATGTTGAAACATATGTGGGAAAAGACATTAGTATGGATAAAAGTGAGTAATCCACTCAACGACAGTGAGGAATTTCTGAGAGGATGCTAAGAACGGAGAGAGCTATACCACAATACATACTGTAGCTGCAACGAAAACTAAAGCACCAAGTTACAAATTAGTGGTGATACGTAATAAGCAATGGAAACAAATATATTGTTGAGATATGAGACTAGCAACGTGCAGGTTGCAAATCAGAATAATGATAACGAGGTTGCATGACACAATGCCCACGAATGTTGGACCCCAGCCCCCTAAAACCCACTTTGTGTCTATCAGTATTATAATGCAGTATTCTCCGGGCAGAAGGGATATAAATAGCCAGCCTACCTCTCAGGTAAGCTTCATTTTTCAGACACATTAACTTTCATTATTTCAACATTTCAGCATTTCTCTCCTCTTAGTACAAAAAAAATGAAAAAATTAAATTTATCATGCAATACGACAATTTTCCTTCAGAGGGAATATTTCCCCTTAAGATAATCTCCAAGAAGATATTGTCGTTGAACAATCACTGCTTATATCTTTTGTCTTCCTTTATAAAACAATTAATATAATTTGTATCATTCTCATGCTCAAAATTTTACAACACTATTACGTTTAGAGCTTTTAGTCCTTTTATTTACATTATTGTTTCTCATTATTGTTTTACGCTGATCTATCATTAAATGTCACAGCAAATTAGTATCCATTAAACTATTTCAATTAAAGTATTCCTTTATTTCGTTTAATTCTTTTGGTTTTTTTTAATTTTGTTGGAGCATGTCATTCATTTATCAAATGTGAATTATTAATCAATTAAATACAATTACAGAATTAAATAGGCATTATTTACTCAGAAGCAGAAGTAGCGCAGAAAGGAAAATTCAATAAAGCAAAATACGGGAATGAAACATAATTAAAAAAATAACGAAAGGAGAGTGAATCGGTAATGAAGAAGATTATTGAGGAATAAAATCGAAGTTAATCTTAATTGCTAATTATGGCCCAGAAAGAAGGTGAAACCCAAATTAAAGAAAGATACATAGTATTTGCTGCCAGAGTATTGGGCCGGAATGTGGAAGAAACGTTCAAAAATAAATCTAAAGAGATCTAAGAAAGGCGACAAAAAAAGGATACTAGAATCATTGTAAGATCAATCTCCACGTTACTTGTAGTGGGTTCATCACACGACCACGAATGTGGAAGAAACGTTCAAAAATAAATCTAAAGAGATCTAAGAAAGGCGACAAAAAAAGGATACTAGAATCATTGTAAGATCAATCTCCACGTTACTTGTAGTGTTTTTTTTACCATGTAATGTGTCGTGCCATTAGCTAAGGCCTTACTATATCTATACTAATAAAAATGAATTCAACGACATGTAATCGACATCGATTCCACAAAAATGAGAGTATGAATAGATACGACTCTTCTTCAGAATGGCCAGCTTACAGGCTCTTCTTCAGAATTTGACGCAGTGTCTTTGCAAAGTTTGGTAAAGATTAATACCACACAAATGCGGAAAATAAATAATTTAAATAATATGCTGGTAGATGCACTGCGGCCGTTATTTTTCGCCTGTCGCTAAGAGACGAGTTCCTGATATATTCCGCCAGAGGCCAGAAGCGGTGCGGTAGAATCGCAGAGTAGAATCATAGGGCGATCGATCTGTATGAAAGTTAGCACATCTATGTGTTTTCATGGAGGTTTTTATGCTATTAATTTTTTGGAACTCCACTAGAAGGCGCTGCAGTACAAGATGGCGCTTCAGTTAAATGCGATTCCCAACCATGGGAACCCAGCTTCATTATTGCTGGGCGTTGCCGTGTGACAAGGGGTGAGGCCGAGGAGGCCAGGAGGAACCAGCAATGCAAGATAGAGAGAAAAGGGAGGGAAAGAGAGGGGGAAGGGAGAAAGAAGGGGAGGGAAATAGAGAGAGGGAAAAGAGAGCCATGGAAAAAGTGAGCGAAAAGAGAAAAGGAAAAAGGCGAAAAGAAAGAACGGGAAAAGAGTGAGTAGGGTAAAAGAGAGAGGCATAAAAGTAGTGGAAAAAGATAGAAAGCAAAAAAGAGGGGAAAAAAAAAAGGAAAAATGGCAAAAGGGGATGGAAAGAAAGATAAAATATAAGGAAAGGGAAAAGGGAAAAGAGAGGAGGGAAAAGTGAAAGAAGGGAGAAGAGGAAGGGGAAATGAGAAAGAGGGAAATAGAAAGGAAAAGAAAAGGAAAGGGGGGTTGCAGTGAGAATAAAAAGGGGTTGGGTTGGAAGGAACAGAAGGAATAAATGAGAGATGGAAGTGGATAGGTCCTCCCACTAAACGCTCGTCTCGCCCGTTTCCGTTGCCGCTGGCGCTCGAGGCTCCGCGGTCCCCTTCCCGCACATTGGGCGCATTATCACTCTGACACCTGATTTCCTCGCATTGTACCTTTGCACAATGCGGCTGCGGGCGGTCTCGGGTGCACCAGTACTCCATCGGCCCCTCCAGCCCTCCCTCTCGCACATACCCCCGCCCGTGCAACGCCCACCATGCACCAGCCAGCACAAAGTAATCAACCCACCTCTCTGACAGTGAATGTCCTCCTGCCCTCGCTCCAATTCTACCATCCTCTTCTCTCTCCCTCAATCTTCCTCACTCAACATCATTTCATTCCGTTTGAGTCTTTCCTTCAGTCCACAGGACACTTTCCTGCCTTTTCTTTCACGAGCGTTCGTTTTTTTTCACTACTGCGCAACAAACAGCCCTATTCGCCATTCACCCACGTACGTGCTCATGCGCTCCTCAGAACATTCCCCGTACTCTCTATGTTTCTCACTCGTAATCTTTTGGTCTCCCGATCGCTGACCTGCCCTACCGTCATCCGATCGTCCTTGCCGTTATTTGTTACACCCTAACCAATTGTCTACAAAAATCATTCTCACTTCGATCCCAAGGCAACAGATCCGTTCTTCCACATATCAATCCTAAGGACGAGGGGTTAGGCTTTCGCGGTCGGACTCCGTATGCCTAGGACGCCGTGTCCTAGGTATGTCTCCCAGACAGCCAAGTAGATACAATCCTAAAGCCACTATCTGCCCTCACATCATCTTCCTGCCCTCTGTTCGCCACTCCCGCACACTCGAGCGCTTGGAAATGCACTCCGAGCTAGACGTTCTCTGTAGACATTTCATCTTTGCACCGACCTTCATTGCATCTGCACTTGGCCCCGCCCCCTTGGCCGCCTCTACCGCCCCCACCTCCGCCTTCGTCACCGTCTCCGGAACAGTCCCCGCTCATCCGCCACCACGGCCCCCGATTCCACCACGTCCGCCGCCGCCTCCACCTGAGCCCGCATCGCCCTGGGCCTCTGCGCTGCCGAAAAAGCGGCGCGCTCCAGATAACGCGCCCGCACAATGGGGCGACGCCGGAGACAATGACGGCGTGTTTACGCGCAGATAAAACCCCGCTCGCGGCGCAGCGCTCCGCCTGCCGGTATTTACGGCGCCGGCGCCGCCGCCACCGCCGCTGCACACTGGGCCGGATGCGGAAGGCCTACGTAGTTTTTCAAAATATTTGTTCAAACACAAAACGCTCCTCCTTCGGTTGCGGTAGGAGCTCAGAACAGGGTCCAAGTATGCAAAGTTAAAAGATTGTCCTCCACGTTAGATATGGTGCTTTTATGATGTGTGTCTGTATTAATCTTCTCCTGCGGTCAGCTATTCTATTTAAACATCAAAGCCATATTTATTCTTCTATTCATTCACCTCTCCTGACTATCCTTTGCAAAGTGGAATACCAGAGTCAACCACTACTAATAATCACCATCCCGAGAAAAGACAAAGTCGTAAGGATTCTTTCTAGCCTATGTCTACAAGTAAGTTTCATATTCGTTGCGTAGAGTGAAGAGTGAACAAAATGCTGTTGGAAGTAACTGACAGAACTTGTAACTGTGTTTTGGGCATTCTATGGGAATAGTGGGATCTCAATTAATGTCTCAATCAATCCAAAATATCTCCATTTTTTCCTTCTGTGTTTCATTCCTTATTAAGATCGGCATGCGACAATTCAAAATATTTGATGAATGGAACTTTTTATTTTAACATTCATATTCGATATATCGAGATTCCATTGAAATCACAGAATGCGAAAAAAGAACTCCGTTGTTTTTTTAGGAAAATCGTCGTTGTCCGACGACCTTTTGGATCCATTCGCGTTCCTCGTTTTACGTGAACGTTCATTTTTGTAATAACAAGGTATTACCAATTCCTTTGCTGTGCGTACGCTTGACTTGCCTATTTTCATTTAATTTTCATTACCAGAAAATGAAGCAATGCTATTGATGGGTTGCTGTATTTCTCATTGTTCTTTTATCTAATCTAATGCTATTAGCAATGATTTGACACGAAACGCAGGCGCTGAGGTTGTGGGAGTCCTATTAGACAAATAGAGATGTGGTCCCATTAGACAGCTCCTTAAGCAATTATTGTTCATAGGCCTCCAAACACTTCTCCTTTCCAGTTTTTCACTGCAATACAATATGTTCTTACTTATATGTTAAGCTGGACATCGCATATTACCTGTTCCTGATACTTCACAATGACGGTCTCTCTTCTGCCTCTAGTTACTATAAAATGCAAAATGATTTTGAACAAATAACCCTATTCAATTGATCAATGAGCCAACGAGAATAACAGGTCAACATAACTTCTACTGTGTTAGACATTTTTTTATAATATCTTTGAAGGTTGATTTAGCTGAGGTTGATTCTCACGGCATTAGTGACCATCTTATGGTACGATTACTTCCTCTTCTTCTTCTTCATCTTCTTCATCTTCTTCGTCGTCTTCTTCGTCTTCTTCATCTTCTTCGTCTTCTTCGTCTTCTTCGTCTTCTATGTAGGTTGTACTCCTGTTTTTCTTCACGCTTCATCTTGGGTATTCATTAGATGTTGTCTGTTGATCTTCCCTCCATTTTTTTGGCCTTCTAGGGTTTGTTCTTCCTAATGGTATCAAATTCCTGGCATACTTATACTTGAAGTCATAATCAAAGGTATTATTTATATGAAAAGTTATTTTGAGCACAGAAGTCAATTAGGAGATCTCCATTATCATTCTCATGGAATCGTTGTTTTACTCCATCCAATGGATGGACTCCATTCGTGCATTCAAATCCCCTGATATTAGAGTAAATTGATTTCCTGATATTTTGTCTATTATATTTTGTAGGTATTCATTAAAGGCTCTTCGTTTTTCGCTAGTTAGGCTATATCTGGAGCATACATGCTAATAATATGGATACACATTTCGTTTATTTTTATTCTAAGTAACCCTTCGATAACATAATTTATTTCGTCAATTTGCTGGTATTTTTGTGCAGGAGTTTTTTCCCGCCATTAGGGAATTTTGATTTTTTTTTTTCTCTATAAGTTAAAAATCAAATTTCTTCTCAACAATCTCCGTCATTATTTCCTGACATTTTCTATTCTAGGATTTAACATTCCACGACCCTATTCTCATTATTCCTTGTTTGTTTATTCGTTGTTTCCTTTCCTTTGCCTGCCGGGTCCTGTGCAGTTTCGGCGCTTTGCGTGGTTCTTTGAGTGGGGCGAGGCGGGCGAGGCGGGCGAGGCGGGCGGGGCGAGGCGGGCGAGGCGGGGCGAGGCGGGGCGAGGCGGGGCGAGGCGGGGCGAGGCGGGGCGAGGCGGGGCGAGGCGGGCGAGGCGGGGCGAGGCGGGGCGAGGCGGGGCGAGGCGGGGCGAGGCGGGGCGAGGCGGGGCGAGGCGGGGCGAGGCGGGGCGAGGCGGGGCGAGGCGGGGCGAGGCGGGGCGAGGCGGGGCGAGGCGGGGCGAGGCGGGGCGAGGCGGGGCGAGGCGGGGCGAGGCGGGGCGAGGCGGGGCGAGGCGGGGCGAGGCGGGGCGAGGCGGGGCGAGGCGGGGCGAGGCGGGGCGAGCGGGCGGGCGGGCGAGGCGGGGAGGCGGGCGAGGCGGGCGAGGCGGGACGAGGCGGGACGAGGCGGACGAGGCGGACGAGGCGGGACGAGGCGGGACGAGGCGGGCAAGGCAGGGCGAGGCGAGGTTGGGCGAGGCTGGGTTGGGCGAGGTTGGGTTGGGCGGGGCTGGGTTGGGCGGGCGAGGTTGGGTTGGGTGGGCGAGGTTGGGTTGGGCGTGGCTGGGTTGGGTGGGGCTGGTTGGGCTGACGGGGCGTGGCGGGTCGGGGCGGGAGGGCGGGGAGGAGGGCGGGAGTGATGAGGAGGGGCGGGAGTGGTGGGGAGGGGCAATGTTGCGTGCCGCACGTGCGCCGGGGCGAGAGGTCGCAGCCGGCGCGGAAGACGGACGGCGCTCGGCGTTTTTCGAGTGCCCGCTCCTCTCGGGGGCGATGTGTTGCTGACAGGAAGCGCGTTTCGTTTCAGATGAACGCGTCGGCGCTCGCAGCAAACAAATGAATACAGTAGTCTCGCCATAATCCAAGTTCCGGTTAACCGAAACAAACCTCAGAAAATTCAACTAAATAATCCGTTCAGAAGCGGATCGCAAAAGAAAATAATTTTGTTGCTGCTGTATTAGCCGGCCTGTGTGTGCGGTGGGCGATGCTGTTACCGATTCTATGAATATGAATATTGCGATTTTTCGGAATTCAATAATCAGCGGATTCGTTCGTCAAACATAATGTTCAACGTTTGTAATTGCCACTCTGGAATGGTTGTCTCTCTATGACTGCGGTAAAAGTGGTCAGTGACTTTCATATTTTCTAAATTGTGTTTTCATATTGTTCATAAATAAAACTCGGCTAGTTTTTCTGGTATCCGAGGTATTCTCATTCCCCATTTCGTAGATAAATCCCTAGCCTGCCTAGTTACCGTTGAAATCTCATTTCAGAATGGGATAAATATAAACAGTTTTATTTCACATCATATAAAATCTAGAAAAATTGGATCCATCTCTTTTACATATATATACACATTATACAAAATAGCAAATACGTTAATCAAAATTCTGTAAATTCTGAAAATAACGCTGAATACGTTTGATAAAAATACGCTTGTAAAACAAAATAATTAAAAAGTACACAATTGAAACAGTTTACGATTTGCCTCCCCGTACTGTTTCCAACTATAAAATTGAAAAAGAATGACCCCCAACTCTCTTACATGCAATTACAAAATAAAAAATAAACTAAATTCACACGACACTAAAATTGCACAAAACACAGCGTAAGAAAATATAAAATGAAAATTCACAAGATATTCAAATTTCATCAGAATATCCACGTTCATTACAGAACGCAAAAGTAAAAAATTAAAATAGAAAAACGTAAAACAATTAATTTACTGTCACACGATAGCTTTGTTTTCCTATTTTACTTCCTCGTCGTACAGTTTCTAGCTATAATTTTACTTACAGAGATACATTTGATCATGTTTAATTTAAGCACACCTGTTTACAAGTTACCTTACTGTCAAATGCTGTAAGACCTTACAAAGGAAGAGTAGGAGAAGATAAATATAATAATAGCCAACACAATATGAACTTATACAGTGTAGAAACATACACGTTTTCACAGGAAAGTGTTCGATACTTCGTAACTTCAAGGCAATTTATTATGTAATGGTTAATGCGGTTACTGTGGTTATAGAAGTGCCTCTTGGCACAGTTATGATCTACTTTAGTATGAAATACGTCTAAATTATTGTGGTAAATACACAAATTCAATGAATTATGCTTCAGATCTTACCAACTAATACGGAAGACTACTAAAGGTGATGCAAAACTACACTGTAATTTAAGAAGAATACGACAGTCATTGCCTACGTAGGATCACGCATTACTTTGAACATTCGAAAGCTACCAAGTCGATAACATTGTTAAAATTTAATAAACGTCCCCAGTTCAGTTAAAAAGTCATTTCAGACTAATGTTAAATTGTTTCTGACATTATTAGAAAAAAAACACTTATGTTTACCGATTCAACTCTTATTGGAATCTTTGTCAAAAAATTCATCTTTGAAGAAGATCCCAACAAGAATCAAAACGTCCCGAATTAATATAAAAATCTGAAAAACGTATATGTGTCTGTTTTAAGAACGCCAGAATTAATTTAACAATAATAACTGTATAACAGACTTATTTCTTTCAGACCAAAAAGTCTCTTATTCAACATGGTTTTGTTCCAATTAATATCACACAAATATATTTGTTTTCAAATTATCTACTTGTTACATTATTACGAATCGTGGAACAGAGATAGTGACAAAGCTCTCGGCTTCCTCACTTCGACCCAAACAATTGGATTCCGAAATTGTGGTGGAAATGTTTCGCAAATCTACAAACAAAATTGGAAAACGATTCGCCATAATTATGTTTTAGTCTCTATTCTCTGTAGTTTCCTACAATCCTGCATTTAAACAATCCTGTGTTATGAATGCTTCCTCGCAACATTCCACGTAGTGTAACGGCAGCTTTAATCTCCAATTTCATTATTAATTGAAAATTACTTGATCGTTAGTTTCGCGCTCTCGCATTACACTTTTAGTACTAGACGAAATATCATCAAATGATTTATTTTTACTTTTATGCGTGGTTTGAATTGAGACTGCATAAAATGCAATCAGTCAGAGTGACAGAAATACTCTCAGTATTATTTTTCACATTTCCTGTTCGCAGATTCCCATCGGTACATTAAAATACAATAATAAACATGAGAAATGGCAATAAACGATTTCCTGTTAATATTGATTGATTGATTTTTTCGTGTTTCCGGGCGCGTCAACTGCTTCGGTCATTAGTTCCGTTAGTGTAGTGCATGTTTTTTCTCGGGAGATGGCGGTGATCTTCCCCCGCTGGATGGCGAGATCCGGCACCGACCTACCGTCGGCTAGTGGGGTTTCCCCCTAACCAGGACTCTCTCACCAGCGGGGCACTGCCCCAACCGGGACAAGCTCTAAGCTTCCGACAGGACCCCCGGAATATGTGGTAGTGTAGTGCATGTTAGTGTAAGTGTGTGTGTAAGAGGAAAGGACAAGGAAGAGGAAAGACAGATCGCGCGCGGTCCGTTGTCCGTTTGTTAGGGTACTGCTCCAGCATTCGCCTGGTGCTAATCGGAGAAACCACGGAAAACTACCGAACAGAGCAGCCGGCCGCTAGAATTCTCCTCCAGACAGCAACTGAATTCGACCTAGCTGAAAAACTAGTGTCGAAAATCCTGCTGCCGTCAAGACTCGAACCTAGGACCTCCCGGTCAGAGGCGCTGCAGTGACATCAGTTGATGCACTGAGCTACCGCTACCAGTCTGTTATTATTCCAATATAATGGCATTTAAAGAATATTTGAAAAGAGAGGTCATAACCGATATGTGTAAAATATTCTATTTTATGTGTATTAATGGAAATTTATTTTATTCGCCATAATATAATTTTTTGCTTCAAATAAAACTTTTAAAATAAATAAAGCTTCATATTAATAAGGTTTCCTTTGCATGTTCCAGTATATCCTTCCTTCAATATGATTGCATTCTGTGAAATATACTTTCTGAAATTTAAAAATTAAGAAATTTTGAAGATTGCCGATAAAATACGCATTTTGGAGAGAAGAGAAGGAGTAGAGGAGTGAAAATGTTGTAATGTGTTCGATAAGTTGAAAGAGTATTGTGTTCCATGATATATGCCTTTACTGTCGTACTTTACTTCGACTTTCGGTCGTATTAGTTTCCCCTCATTACAACAAGGTGAATGCAGCCATGCACCACACAGGGAAATTTTTAACTCACGCAATGCAGCAGTGGACATTATTAGGCCATATGGCATCTGTGTCATGTAGGACAGCGCAATACCGTAATTATCGGCATGGATTATTGCACTGGTTGAATGTATTGTAGAAGCTATATGTTCTTTCTCGCTCTACCCAGGATTAAAAGTAGTCGCCATAATGGAAAATTACATAACTATTCTGTTGTGGACGAACTGACTTTTAAAAAAACTCACTGATGGTAATTTTTGTCCTGAAAATGTGACATTCAAGAAACCAAATGGATCAGACCACGAGTCAAACGTGTTTGAAGATGGTGAATGAAAAAAGGCAAGAATCAACTCAACTTAAATTTATTAATCAATCAATCAATGCAATCACTGTCCCTTGAGAATATTTTAGTATTGACAAGAAGTAACCTCTTCTTTTGATTGTCTTAAATAATTGAAACTATTGGAGTGAATAATACTTAAATAAGGCAATATCTATCATCACGTAATGACGCTTAAACCTTTCGTTTCGTAAGTTTCAGCGTGTTCTATTCTGTGCCACCCAGTTTTTTACTTTTTTCTGCTGCCCAGAATTAAAACAAAAATTATATATAATTACATCTAGTTTAATTATACGTAGTTGTAGGGATCTTCTTTAAAAAATTCCAAAAAGTATGAGTTTTATTAGTATTATAATTCGATAAAACTTCTTTTTGACATTATCCATCAAAGTGCGGTAAATCGATATTTTCTTTTTTATAAGCGTTATATTACTATTAATAAACATTTTTTACCTATTTTTATTAGAAAATTGTTTGATTGATATTAACACTTCTAAAAATTATTATATTGTTAAAGTATTGAATTAATAATAAAACTAAAACAACGTTACATGTTATGTTTATTAAAAATTATATTTGAAAGCATTATTATTTCAGAAAGGAGAAAGAATATTGAAAAAGTATGATAGTTTTGCAAAAACACTTAAAAACCTTTGGGGGCCTATGAAGCACTACAAATATCGATGCAAACAAGTGTTTAGAATTTTTAAAGAAAGCATTTTTATTCTAACACTATACTATTTGGTTTATCATCAAATGACTCGTACTTCACCTTGTTGGCTAAACAACGTAGTCTTCTTTCTTTTTCAAGTTTCTGCATAGCAGAAATTTTAAAACAACGCAGTTTCTCCGACTCCTCTCGTTCATTGTGATGTTCAAATATGACTCACTTTTAAATGCCGTGTTCATGTTCTGCCAAGCAGTTTGGGGAGGCGGTTTTCTCATTAGCTGTAAAACCTCTACATACTGAAGAAACTAATATCCCAAATGGTGCGGCACAGGTTATCAGAGATTCATATCCAAAATATTCAGTTTGCCACAACGTTCACGGCATGTTATGGTACTTCTTTCGAAATGACATCTGTTAAAGGATGATAAAATATCAATACAAAATGTTCTAAAGCAAAATTATCTACATCCAAATATCACAAATATAAAATTTTCTGGTAGCCATTTAATAATGACTGATATTGACATTTTACGAAAACGTCAATTTTCTATTAAGGTTGGAAATGCATATTAGGAATTCATTGTTCATTGACTAAAGATAATAAACCTTTATTTTGACAATCTGAACTACTTGATCATTTTTAAATGCGAAGATACTGTTCTTGAATACTAAATTAAAGAAGTATTTTACAATTTGTCTTTCTGCTTAGTTGGATCGCAATAAAGTTTCCAATGTTAAAAGATTATCTTTAAGAAGCTGGGGATCTCTTATTTTGTTCACAGATTTTTGATATTGACCAATCAAAACGGTAATTCACTGAACGTTTAGGACGTATATAATGCAAAACCGTTATATTATATTGATATGACCAGCTAATATTGAAATAACCAACGTTTGTTTCATTTTCTGCTAGAGTTGTTCAATGAAGCTCCGTGTCTTCACTCGATGTTCGACAGCTAAATGTTTAGAATTGTAAAGTAAAACAAAATTAGAGCATGGCATTGGATCTTGCACACAAAACACTGTATAGAATGAATACTGAACATTTTGACTGAATAGGCGAAATAAAGCCCCTGAACATTTTAACACACAGGACAATTTGGTGTCGTACTTTGCCAAATACTACACTTTGTCACTCTGGACCCAAAAATGGTTTTTGTCGTCTTGAAATGTGGGGTATTTGCATTGGAGCAAATCTCTGAGAAGCGTTCGCAACACGGAGATTCAGTGGCGAGGGGAATCCAGGGAGGGAGGGGGGACGAGGGGAAGGGAGAGGGTGGCGTCGCAGAAGGACTTCGCCGCAGCAGTTGGCGCGGCGTGGCGGGAGGTAAGAACACGACTTAATTAATCATCTTTAGTCTAATTACGGCTGCCGCACAATAGCTCTTGTGTTAACGCTGTGTTGGAGATAAAGCGGGCGACGCAATTTCCGTCACCGGCGACGACAGCTCCGGTGCCGCCCCCGCAGCTGGCCACGCCACGCCACGCCACGCCACGCCACGCCACGCTACGTCACATCCCCCCACGCCTCGCCTCGCCACACCTCGCCTCCCCACGCCTCACCACGCCTCGCCACACCTCGCCCCCCATGCCTCGCCACCACGCCTTGCCAGACCTCGCCACGCCACGCCACGCCACGTCACGTCACGTCACGCCACGTCACGTCACGTCACGCCACGTCACGCCACGTCACGCCACGTCACGCCACGCCACGCCACGCCACGCCACGCCACGCCACGCCACGCCACGCCACGCCACGCCACGCCACGCCACGCCACGCCACGCCACGCTCTTGCCTTCGCGTGGCCGCTCATCGCTGTTCCAAGCGCAGCCTGCGAAGGACGCATCAGACTACATCGCCGCCCCCGAATCCCCAACATCTGCAATGCACATTAATTGATTGATTGATTCTGGACGTCAATTGATAATCTCATTGGTCCCGTAAGTGTAGTTCAGTTTTCATCGCGAGATGTAGCAGCGATCTTCCGGCGCCAAACCGAGTGTCCAGTGGGGCCCCGCCTTAGCTGGGACAAGCTCTAAGCTCCCGACTGGTGTGGTAGTATAGTGCATAGTGCCATTACCTGATGTTGATCGGAGAACCCACGAAAAACTATCGATCAGAGCAGCCGGTCGGCAGAATTTTTCTTCTTTCTGAATTAGACCTAGCTATGTAGCTAGTGTCGAAAATCTTGCCACCGTCGAGACTCGAAACCTAGAATCTCCCGGTGAGAGGCACTGAAGTGACATCAATTGATACCCTGAGCCACGGTTGAACGAAATTGGAGTGTCTGTGATTTCAAAACGTCTTTTTATCATTTTATATGGTAAGTTACATGTTATAAAAACCCATCCGATTGTTTTACAATTACATTTTGTCTGTTGTTCCAGGGCTAATCTCGGGAACGGCTAAACCGATTTCGATTTACTGAAACGCGGTGTATTTTGTCGGGTGTAATTTAGAATACATTGTTCACATTATGCTTTTTATATGAAGATGATTTTACAAATCTACACTTTTATTCCTATCTTAATGAAATGTTTTGCACTTGACATCCCAATCAAGAGAGATGTCACTGTCTACAAGAGACTTCACAAAGATCTCCCATATCATCGTTTTCTCCTCCTAAAGCAGAATGTAGTAAGTGCGCGTTTTTTTAATTTTTTTGCAAAAATGTATGAAACTGTGAGAAAAACTGTCACAGTGCAATTAACATTTGAAAAAAGAACTATAAATCCATATGATTTGTTCTAAAAATGCCATTAGGTTTTGAGTAATTCAAGTTCAAAACAGAAAATTAGTTGCGATAACCGGCTTTGATCGTATATTGGTTATCGTGCCGGGTTACTGATTCCAAGTTTGCGGGTTCAAATCCGGTTGGGGGATTTTTGAGGTGCCAAAAATCGACGGCATGCGTGCGGACGCTTGTCGGCATGTAAAACAGATCCCAGGAGATGCACTTGACTGATTCTGACAAACTTCAATCCTCTAGCAATTTAGCACCAGTTGGAGTTTCGATTTGAATTACTGAATTAGATTGCGGATATTGTATCCTGTCCTGTGCTATCTTGTATTCAAATCAAATGTCAAAATTGGCGCAATAGCGTCTATAGAGAAAGTAATGGCAAAATATCCTAGGTATACTTGCTAGGATAAGTCTAGAGGCTTCTGGAGACTAGTCTACAAGAAGGCGCTAGAGGCTTCTGGAGACTAGTCTACGCACTAATCAGTGTATGACACTGAAATAAGTTGCCATGGAACGAGGCAAGGTATTGGACGCGGCGGATCAGGAAGGGTGGAGTGGGGCATGACAGCGGGTGGGACGACGGGGCCGGTGGGGCCGATAGAGATAGTAGGTAAATAGTTTCCTATATTATTTGTGGCTCTCACACGTAACCAGTCTTTATAAATGAAATCTCTAAACCAAGAAAGTTTTACGGAGACGTGACAAACTGCATTTTGACTTTAAAAATGTGAAGTGTTGTTTTAACGCATGTAAATATCCATGTCAAATGCAACCCGCAACACTCGACAGCATTGTCAAATTATATAGTTAAGCAACTCCAAAGAGAAACGTTCTAGGGACTTCAAGTTACCTTTTTAAATTTTTAAAATAAATAAACCATTTAGTTAACAACTTCCTCTCTTTATATGGGAAACGATACATGGAATTTATTAAACGAGATTTCTCGCATGTGACGCTAGTATTTATTACTTGTGCAAGTAAGGTTTCTTGAAGTCTGCCGGCCTGGATGGGATAGACACTATGCCGAATCACCGCCTCGGTCCGAAGGGTCGCGGGTTCGAGTCTCGCCGTGGGCCTGGTTGTTTGTCCCTAGTCTTTCATGTATTGTGTGTATTGTCGCGGAACGCTTTGTGGGTCCGCTGGCCACAGACCGAGGAGCCCGCATGTATGTGTCTAGTGTAAAGGTTAGTATGTGTCCCAATGAGGGACATAGTGGGCACCCTGCACGGATCGCTGAAATAGGCATCCCCTGAAGCTGGAAAAAGCCTAGAAAGGAAAAAAAAGTTTCCTGAAATCTTGTAGAAAAACAGCATAATTTACATCCAAATAAAGTCATTATATATAATATCATTTAAAATTTTGTAATATAATAATAATAATAATAATAATAATAATAATAATAATTATGTGTGTTTGTGTCTATATGGTTATTTTCAAACACAACACATGATTTTCTAACTACCCAATAAGAATCCAAGAGATAACACAAGATGCGTACAAAATAAGAACAATAATAATAAGAGTAATAAAATATTAACAACAACAACTCTAAATGTTTTTGTTAGTGGTATAGAAATATCTTTACGCAATAAAGACGTAATTTTCTAAATACGCTCATTTCACGACACTACGGCACTGCACTTCTTTCTCATTCTATATTACACTCCCTTCAACACCGACTCAACCCTTCTATACAAAGCGACCTTAATAATTATTAGATTTTGCATTTAATAATACCCAAAGTAAATAATTGTTACAATAATAACTGCTTTAATAATTGCCTAAGCCGCAAATTAATAATATGTATTAAGCATTATTAAATAATTTATTTTTGAACTTTTAAGATGCCTGCGACAATCCTTGAGCACTTAAGGGAAAGAGTTATAGAGTGACGCAGGTAACTTAACAGTCACAGTCAATATAGTCCTTAATAGTTCTGCCAGTAGACGAAAATTTAAGAATGGAGCAAGATGAAAAACAGGTTCTCTAGAAGTAATTTTCCAATCGCAATATTTTCCTGGCACAAACATTTTCCTTCTGAGGTTTACTATTAATAAGCGTTTTTTAATAATTTCCTTTATTTTAAATTCATTTACTTCTCAAGATACTAAAGAGAAAAGTATGGTTTTTGTTAAACAAAATAAGTCAATTTCTCGTCAATCTTCTTTGTTAATGAAGGCGATAATATGCGTTGAAACGTTTAGTGATATACGCATAAACTTTTCTTGGAACACAACAGCGTTGGAATACTCGTCTAGCTCGCAGACATGAGACTGATTTTGTAAAGAAAGCTTTCTCCCACAAGAGACAAGCGACAAAGCTACTTCGAGTATGAAGTTTTCAGAAGAGTTTTCTCCCGAAGATTGTAATCCCTTTTATATGAAGCATCCTCATGTTTTGAAGAACTTTGGACCCCAGAAATGCAAAAATACACTTCTATGTGCAATAAACTGGGAATATGGAGAATAGGAACGTGAGAAATACCTCATAAATATCGTATAAGAAAATTTCGAATGAAATACATAAAGACATAAGTATAGTTCAAAGAACGCTGTTTTAGCCAAACTATCTATTACTACTCCCTAAAAGGGATCGCTTTGTGTCCTGCAAACACAAAAAATCAAAATAAAAACTCATCTACTGCAGCTGTTCCAAAATTGCGTTACTTTGAACAAATTCTAAATTATATTCAAAATTAAAACCATAATAAACGAAAAACAGTTGTGACTTCGTGCGAACTTCAGATTTGCAATCTACATCGAAATGGCAAATCAGGAAACGTTCCTGTTACATGGTTGTGAATTGTCAGTGTCTTTTAAGAGAAACATGGCTACAGAGATCATTCATAAATTCTCTCTGTAGCAGACTCCATTAAGTCAATAGAATATTTTAATTGTCATAACTTCCTGCGCTATTACGGTTGCTAGCGTCTTCTGGTTTTGTCCTGTTGGGATTCAGAACAACGAAAGCTTGACGTCCATTTCTGCTGAGTTTTAATATATTAACAGCGAAAAAAATTACGTAAATAATATTTGAATATATGAGCCAGTTCGATTTGAAGACTCTTTTAAGGTATAATTACATAGTAATTCTTACATTTCAACCTCTTTGACGGTGCACCACATTGCCAATTTGCTAAACCTGTTAGAATACTTTTGGAACAAATATGCCTATGAAACTTGATTTATGTAGCTGTAGGATTATAGGTATTCTAATAAAACTGAAAATATAACACACGTGCAAATTTTTATAATAATAATAATAATAATAATAATAATAATAATTGTTGTTGTTATGATAATACATTTAGATGAAAGTATATTTTATTTGATTCTAATTCCAAATAAGAGATGTAGTATTTCAAATATGGAGAAAACAGTGTTTTATTACTAAATCAGGAAAATATTGTAAATAACAAAAGTTTTGAAACGTAAGAAAGTGTTTTTAAATTAAATAATCTTCCATAATTAAAAAAAAATTTTTTTTGGGAAAAACTATAAGATTAAAGATAATGATAATAAAAAATAATAATAATAATAATAATAAAATAATAATAAAATAACAGAAACATGTGCACACTGTTTGTATTAAGAATTCTAGATTTTGCATACATCATAAATCATTTGAATAATCTGGGAAAGAACAGTCATATCATCTAGGTAACACTGCAGAGATTAAATTCTACAAAATTCCAGCTCGTAGTTAAAGGTACACGCTCGTTCAAACAGAAGAAAACTGGCAAAACATCGTTAAAACGTAAACGACCCGCGTTCTGTCGTCAAATGTTGCGGAGAGTAAACGATGGGAAGTTAGAGCAATCCCACGATTTATTACGAGATGCCGCACATAACAGTATATCGGCTGACGCTGCTGACTATAACTACTCCATTTATTTCCTTTTTTGTGGGCGTACGCTTATTAAATTGTCGTGGGACATTCCGAGGCAAATGGGGACACTGTAAACATTTGTGTGGGATTTTTGGTGTTGGCAGCGTGACAACACTGATTCAACCACTGTTTTTTTTTCGTGAGGGTTATTAGCCTCACTGTCGGCATCAGTTACATCCTTGTTACGGTCGGTGTCCACAGGGACGGCTCGGCATGGTTGACCTCCTCAATTTGGATTCATTGCGCGCTCGGAAATGCACCGAAATGAAAAGTGAAACGAAAATATCGACAATAATTTGAAGTCGTCTTGGGGATGAAACTAATTTTTTAAAAAAATTTAAATAATCAATTGACAGACCTTTCCTCCTTAACCAGTTCAATGTCTTCGAATAAACCGAGAAGACCTGGTGTCTGTTATTCAAGAAGTTCAGAGATCACTGGAGTAATCGTACAATAAAATAATAAGCCATGATTTCAATCTCAAATGAGAGATCATTAGTATCTGTAACTGATGAAGGTTACGTCAGAGATGTGGAATATTTTGTCATAGATGGACTGCTGGATGCTAGATGGACTGCTAGATGGACTGCTAGATGGATAGCTGGACGAATTGCGTCGCGCCGGTTGAAATACGCCTCCGGGGCGATCCAACTGCGTGAAAGCTCTTGAGTTACGCTCTCAGATTAACGTTTCGGAATACAACCTCTTACTCAATTTGATTCACGATCTTTAATATCCACATTGTTACAATCCACTTCATGTCCGGAACATTGTACATGTTTAGAGATAATATTTCAACATCCATATTTTGAAAAAACAATCCATGCTTCCATGCAGGGGTACTAGTGCTAAGTTCTCTGAATAACGAGACAAAAAATTCATTTGAAGTATTCTTTTGTTTTATCAAAAATTACATAAATGTATTCTTTTTACATTTCTCACGTCGTTAACATTTCCATTACCGGTACTTCTATTCACTATTGCATTTTGTAAGTAGTTCTTCATATGATTTTTCGAAAACTCACTTTGTGTGCGAAAATAAGCTTAAAATTGCGCATTAAATCCTTAGGTCCATCTCCGCCGGTATCAGGTGTCCGGTGTGAGGTGTAAGGGCGCATTAGTGTGTGTCCAGAGCTGGACGAATTGCGTCGCGTCGGTTGAAATACGCCCCCCGGGGCGATCCAACTGCGCGAAAGCTCTTGAGTTACGCTCTCAGATTACGAGGAAGCGCCGCTCGCCCTGGGCGAAGTCCCGGGACCCGCGTGCCTCATGTAAAGCAACATGCGCGCCATTTACCCGAATTGCGTCGGGGATGTTACGTCCCGTAAAATAGTACATAGTACCTAGAGTACCTGTATAGTATGCGCCGGTAGAAATATCACTTTGTCCCGGCATAAAACATTAACAGGACTAAGTACTACAACAGATGACATATTCGGAAGAATCAATCAATCAATGACGACTCCTCAGAAAGAAGAATACGGCTTTCTTTCATTGCAACTCCGCAAGAAGACCGCAGCCTTCGGGAGCCGCCCGGCCGACCCGGTATAATTCGGCAGCAGCAGACGCAATGAAAGAAGCGCAAGCCTGCAATCAAGCACAGGCCGCAAGGCAGAAGCGTTCATGATGAACTCGTGTGAAGGTCAGTTGATGTGAACGTCAGTTGGCCCGTTAACAGCAAAACAAATGTTTTATGCATTTGGGATTATTTATCACGTGGGGCCCTTGTAGTATACTACATTCAAAAACAGGATTACTCTTAACACCCTCTAAGAAATGTTCTTTGTACCGTAGTCTTTAAATCTCTAGCTGTCATTGTACCAGTAATGAAATAAGGGAAAGCTCTACTGCGACTGGAGTGTGTGTCTTTTATTTGCGATAAGAACATTCCTTAAACTGTCATTTTTTTAGTTCAATCAAAACAATGTTTAACTTACTTCCTCCTTCGAAGATCATAATCGTGTTAATTTATTGCGATCAGCGAAGAATGAATGTTGTCTTGGGGCAATTGGGCACTATAAAATTCAGTATTATATGCACAATAACATTATGAAAAATCGCAGCTAAACGATTATAGATTTTCAAAACTAATTACATTGCGTTGACCAAACAATATCAGCTTTTGAAATGTGAGCACTGTGTTTTAGAGGTAATACGAGTGTAATAATTTACATCTTATTAAAACAACTTTTAATTGTATTAATAAATAATATTTATAATTGATGGTATAGTTGTGGAAAGAACAGGGATGACAAAGATGGTACCATATGGTAGCCAGAATTGGCACCCAGAATTGACACCATATAGTAGTCACTACATGCCGAGAAGGTGGCAACGGTTTAATGATAAAGTGGAAGACAGGGCACAATGCAGAAAATTCAAGAACAAACCTGCCAATCATATTATAATGAAGAACTTAATGTCAACTTATTTAATAGTTGGTACTGTGGTTAAACTTCTGAATCTTGTCTTGAGATCTCAAGAAACCCCCTTTTCTTTAGAGTAGCCAAGAGAGGAGACGAGGCAGAAAACTTCCGTCATTAGAAGCCTCTTTAGAACGTTTACAAAAATATTTAATTGAACCGGGAATATAATGCACTAATCTGAATAAAATAATAAATATTTCTTCACTACAACCCCTTCCATCGATTGAATCTAATTTCAAGTAATGAAATGATTCCTACAGTGATTAAACTTCTGAATTTTTCGTGAAAATCTCAATTAACCTATCTGTATCTCTGGTAGGGCTATAAAATATGCTATTATCGACTTCTGCATTTTTCACATCTTTGCTAGTTCACGTAGTGAATGAAAAAATTCCACTATTTTCCTCAAATTAAACCAAACTTTAACCGCCCTTTGACCAAATTTGTAAACTTACGAGAGGTTACCAAAACAAAAAATTGATTATTATTTCAATTTTTATTTTATTTTCATCAGAGAAACCACAGTAAACTACCGATCAGAGCATCCAGTCGCTAGAATTCTCCTCCGCAGCGGTTGAATTCCACCTACCTATGTAGCTACTGACGAAAATTCTGTCAAGGTTGGGACTCGAATCCTAGGACCTCCCGCTCATAGGCACTAGAGCGACAAATGATGTTGTCACTGAGCCGAATAAGCGGGTTCCCCCTCTTCACAAACTTCCTTAATCCGACTGTTCGGTGAGAGGTCATTAGTTCTAAGGATATTAGGTCATATGACACGAGTCTAATTTTTTTAAGTTTAATGACAAGTAGGCCGCGAAAGCACGTCTAATAAAAATTTGGTTCAATACAAATAGAGAACATAACACATGTCAGTATATTATTGTGCCTAAAATGAAACTACAATATACACTCTTTAGAATTCTATAAACTCTTCTGTTGTTGGACCGGACTATCTGGGAGCAAAATCGTCCAACTTATTATCCGAAAAGTCACCCAAAAGATGCACCCGAAATCATCCAAATCCATTCCTATAATTCCGCAGTTCCTTGTGTAAAACATTTACGAGATGCCCGCTCAAGACCATCTGCATGAATTGCAGGTAGTCGTGGTACGGATGGCAAATCCATGTGGCAGGAGGGAGTGACACTTATTACAGTTGGAATTGTCTTTCCAGCTGATTTAGGGCGATTGGAACCGAGGAAATCAAAACAGATCTGCATTCATCAGCCGATGTTTCCGGTCGCCGTTGGATGAGATCGTTCGGTTTCAACATGCCCATTTCCATTTACTAGCACGTGTTTGAACAAATCGGGCATCTCGGACGCAATCGTTCGAAGACGGCCGTCCGAAATTTAGTCCAAAATCGGCTTCACTATGACCGCTACTTTAGACCTGTGCGTGCACTACGAGTTGCGAACAATGTTCAAGTAAAAAGGAGGAGACACGAAAGAAAGGAAAAAAGCAAGCGTCATCACGTTTCTTTTTATCAATATTTAATTTAGGCTAACGTCAGCTCTATTTCTTTCTTCTCTCCATTTGTGATCCAAATGAAAAGAATCGTTTACGAAATGCAGATGAAGATGGGCTGAACATCTCTTTTTAATTTAATCGCTAGACAGAGACACTACCATGCATGCGTGTGTCAGCGTTCAGAAAAAGGATATTCATGATTTCTGTTCTAAATTAAACAATAAACGATACACGCAGTAGATGTTAGTCACGTGAAAAAATAAATGACAACAAAATATGTTAAAAATTTGCTAAAATGATGACATTTAAAATACAAAGAAGGGTGAGAGGACAATTGATATGAATGGAGGGCTCCTCTCCCAAATGAGGGCTGTCCTCCCAAATGAAGGACGGTCCTCCGCAATGAGGACGGTCCTCCCAAATGAAGGACGGTCTTCCCAAATGAAGGACGGTCCTCCCAAATGAAGGACGGTGCTCCCAAATGAAAAACTGTCTTCCCAAATGACGGGCGGTCCTCCCAAATGAAGGACGGTCCTCCCAAATGAGAACGGTCCTCCCAAATGAGAACGGTCCTTCCAAATGAAGGACGGTCCCCCCAAATGAGAACGGTCCTTTCAAATGAACGACGGTCCCCCCAAATGAAGGAGGCAACCCTACTGTGGTGTGAGCGCCTTGAAACGCAGTGTCCATCCGGGTCTCCAGTGGCGATTTCGCAGCTCGTCCATGGTGGCGGGTCGCATGCAGCGCGTACGCAGCGTGCCTGGCGGCGGAGCCCACTCTACTCGCGCTCCTCTGGAGATTTAGGGCCATTATTTGTAACGAGCTGCGCTGCTCCCTTAGCAGTTACAGCGATTTGCGGGGGCGGCCGCAGCGGCCACGCTACGCTCGCGAGATTTACAATTCCAGCGGAAAGAGTAACGGGCGCGCCGTCTGGCGATGAGGTGGACTTAAGCATTTTGAAAAACACACCCAGGAGAAGATTGCTTTAAGTTGACTGGATTTAGTGTTGTTGTGTTATTAGCGAATTGATTAGGTAATAATTAAGGTATAATTAGCGAATTGGTTTGTAAATTTGAAAGAGGATGTCGACAGGCGCAATTTTAGTTATTTTAAAAGCTGAATGACTGACTGAGTAAGAACGGAGTCATCATTTCCGTTGTCTGCTGCGACTCTTACTGGGAGATCCTAGGGTTCGGGTCCCAACGGTGGCGAATTTTCCACACTCTCTGGAAAGTCAGGTCGAGTTTAGGCGCTGTCTGGAGAAGAATTCGGGCGGCAGGCTGCTCTGATCGATAGATTTCCATGGTGCTCCGATTTGTACCTGGCGAATGCCGGAGCAGTACTCTGACAATGGACCATGGACTGCGCGAGTTTCTTCCTCTTTCTTGTTCTACCCTAGCACCTTACACACTCTTACAAGCACTACGCAACTATACGAGTGAGAAGTTTAGAACTTGAACGCCGGCGTCAGATCTCACCATCCAGGAGATAAACACCGCCAATTCTCGAGATAAAACATTCACTACTCTAACGGGACTAATGACAATAGCAGTAAAAGTATCCAGATAAACGAAATAATCACGGGCAACGTGGCTCAGGGCATCAACTGATGTCACTGCAGGGCCTCTGTCCGGGAGGTTCTAAATTCGAGACTCGACGTTCTTTTAACATCTGCTTTATTTGCAATTTGTTCTACTTGAACATTCGGGAAATATAATTGTACATTAGTTATTATCCTGTAAAGAGACCGTTCACATCTGGTTCTTCCTAAATATTATTTTCAAAATGTTTTCCAAACAGAGAAAGAAAAAAATGAATCACATTATAATTACAATAATTTAAACAATAATAAAAACCTACATACAATAAAGAAACACTGAAACAAAATGAAAATGGTATAGTATAAAATTACAGTTATTACACAATTTTATTATTTAAATCTGTGGTCCAGATCAAGAGGATGTACTCTTTTTAATCATCTTGTCATTGTGCTGTTGTCTAAGATGTTGATGGCAAGATGATTGCTATGCTTTTCAAGTCTGTGTTGGTATTTCAGAGGTTTAAGAATGATTTCCTCTTTAACAGTGGTGATATGGAGATCTTGATGTATAGTGGCGTTTGACTCAAACCAGGGAGCATTGCTTAATAATCTGAGACTTTTTGACTGAAATCTTTGAATTATTTCTACATTGGAGTGTAATGCTGTTCCCCAGAGTTCAATTCCATATGTCCATACGAATTTCAGTGTTGATGTTTCAGTATTAAATGCATTTACATGTTTTATTATATTTTTTAATGACTATTTTTGCTCTTATTGGATCACCCCTAAACGCCATGATTTTAGTTTTGCCTCTTCATATAGACATGTAATATTGCTTAACTATATAATCTAATTTATATATTGCTTCCTGGATACTGTCTTCTGTGGAGCCTATAATGACTTGGTCATCTGCAAATAATACTGTGATAATATTTACATCATTTACTATATTATCGGTGTCAACCCTTACCCCTTTCCTAATTCCTTCCCATTTCTAGACGCTGGGTAGTGACGCAGGACCGCGTAGTAGGAGGCGCGTACGCGGAGATTCTACCTGGCGGTCCTCTTAACAATCGACAGACGAGACGATATTTAAATACTTGTATACTCTCTGCTTACATACGAGAGAGATATTAATAGAGGATTACTCCGCGCTCAACGCTTGACACGGGGCAAAGAGATGCGTTTCTGATGATCCCATTTATGAAGATTGGTTGCGTGTGAGAGCCGCAAAAAGTATGTATACTACTGAAATAATATAGGAGACGATATTTTACCATGGCTAAGGGACCCCAGTGCTGTGTAATGTCTAGGGCCGCTGGTTCTTTAAAATTTTCGTGTTCCAAACAGGCAATACAGTCTTAATACAATTCAAAATTTTCTACATGAATTTTGCATTGTATTTTAGTAATAAACTTTTATATCTTTCGGAATTTTGTACTGCATGGTTATTGCATATTTTAAAGGTTTATCGTGCATTTTATATGGCGTAGAACAATGTTTTGTTTCTTTGCTCCAGGGTCTGTAATATATGCTCGTTCGTCTCACTCTCTACAATTTAACTTGGAAAATCCGTGACAGAACATGTGCAATCTGATACCAAATTATATGCTTCAGGTACCCAAAATGAGACAAGCATAAGCGTATGTAGCGAGTTTGTGTTCTTGGTAAGTTCTGAATTTGTGGCCTTATCCGACTAATTTGTGCAAGTTATTTAGCTGTAAAGTAAAATAAATAATTTTAATATAGAAAAATTCCTGCAGTATTTACTAATATAAAGTTAATACGTGTATTTTAATTTAAATGCAAATATAATAATTACCTACACTTATTACATGGCCATTAGATGTCAAGATCATTGAATTGAAACAAAATAGCTGAAGCATGAAATCCATATATAATTAAAATTTACATTCATTATAATGTTTAATTATGTATATCATTAATTAAATATTGTAGTTTTGATTTTATCTTATTTTATGATTTAAATCAACTGTGTTTTTCCTAATAGTTACTTTTTATTCATTTAATTGAATTCATAGAAAAAAATTGTAAGTTAAAAATATGTCTGATTTAAATCTCGTCTAAAGAACATTGTGTTTTTAATAAATACAAATACAATTGGCATAAAATATGACAATAATAAAGTTATAAAGTTTAGTACGTTCTGTTATTAAAAATTTTTTTTCGTTGTTTCTTCGTTTAAATAGTGTTTTCCCTGCACTTTACATGCCCATTGCTGTATTCCTTAACGATTGGAAGAGGTACCGCAATTGTCAAAAAGAGAGGTGTGCGTCGCACAGCCATACAACTGCCCTTTTTTGACGTAATTTCCTCGCACCGTCATGTACGAATGTATGACCGTAGTGTCTTTCTCAGGCTTTCGAAATTACGGTGCCCTGGGCGAAATATAATTACTTCGTCCTCCCCATTTTGTGAGTTAGATGTTAATGCATTCAATTTAATTATTAATTATTTTGAACGAATAAAAGTGGCCGACTGACGCCCCGGTCGCTGCGCTCAGAAGTCGATCCTCATCTTGCTTATGCTAAAAGTCTCATGCCAGCATTTCGAACACTCTTTACCTTGTTTTCTATTTTCACGGACAAGACGTAAGAGTGGAATTTTCTATTTCTTAAGCGCGTATGTACTGTAAACTATTCAGAAAATACCATGTTTTTTTTATTAAATATTTTCAAGATTGTTTTTCAATTACATTATCATACGAGAACGGATAATTAAAAAAATAGAATCGTGTTAATGAATTTTTTTATAAAAGCAAGTAATACTTTTTATATTGTACTTTTGAGAATTTGTCTTCAATTGTTAGCAACTAAAGCGTTTTTCGTTGCATTAAAATTCCTTTCAGTTTTCTAATATAACGCTCATTACTCCTAATTGTATTTAATAATTCTTTTTACAGACAAATTTTTAAGTGCACCTTTCCTTTAGTGTAATAAATAGTTTTATCGGTTACATTATATCGAGTTCTCTTCTACAGGCAATTTGATAAATGCTATATTCTCGACGCAACAAGAAGGTATTCTCATCTAGAGGATTTATCGATCTGCAATACAAAATTCACAAGCGTCTCTGGGGGAAAAAGAAAAACAAACTGACATATTTCAACAACATCTGGTCGCATAATAAAAGTTATCCGCTTTTCACTGATAGTCGCTGAGTTTAATCTCTTCGTGTCAACTCTGGATGACAAGCACGAAATCTGTTTCTCACGCTTCCTCGAGTCCGTTGCACGAGAATAGCTGTCTCTTGGTCCGTCGCATTCAAACTCCAACGGCCTTCTTCCTTGCAGCCATCACTTCAAGAGAATCCTTGTTGTTCAAGCAGCGCCGTATCCTTTGTTCAGTTATAGGCTACCCTGGGGCACACAGGCTCGATTACCGGGTAGTCAAACGGCTCTACAAAGAGGACGGAACCTGGCTTTGCATCAGAGGAATTTATGATGAAACCATAGCTGAAAATATGGGGAAAATCTTCCATTCTGCATGAGATAAAAAATTGATTCGCCTCTTTAGAACTATCGACTGGGGCTGAGATTCCAACGTTATGTACGTGGGACATAATATCACCACGAGTGTACCAGAAGAGGTGGCTCAGAGCATCAACTCATCACTGAAGTGCTTCGGTGGCCGGGAGATTCTAGGGTTCGAGTCCCGACAGTGTAACAGACTTTTCGACACTAGCCACATAGCTAGGTCGAGTTCTGCCGCTCTCTGGAGGAGAATTCTAGCGGCCTACTGCTCTGATAGGTAGTTTTCCGTGGTTCCTCCGATTAACACCATGCGACTGCCGGAGTAGTAACCTACCAAACAGGCCACGAGCTGCGCGCGATCTTTCCTTCCTCTTCCTTGTCCTATCCTCATCCCTTTACACATACTTCCACTAACTTGCACTACGCTACCACACATGCTGGCAGACCGCTCGGGAGCTTAGACCTTGTTCAGGCTGAATCTGTCCCCAGTGATAGGAGTTACCTGGTTGGGGAAAACATCGCTTGCCGATGGTAGGTAGTAGCCGGATCTCGCCATTAAGCGAAAGAAGGTCTCTGCCCCCTCCAGAGGTAAAACATACACTACACTTACGGGACTAATGTCCTTAGCAGTGGACGCGCCCGGAATCACTAGTATCAATCAATCACTACGAGTGTGGTATCTAATTGATGCCAGTCAGTTGTTCTTGCAACAACCGGTAGCGGTAGCTCAGTGCATCAACTGATGCCACTGCAGCGCCTCTAACCGGGAGGTCCTAGTTCGGTCCTGACGGGGCAGGATTTTCGACACTAGCTTTTACTAGGTGATTCAGCTGCTGTCTGGAGGAGAATTCGTCACTGCAGCGCCTCTGATCGGTAGCTTTCCGTGGTTTCTCCTATCAACACCAGGCGAATGCCGGAGCAGTACTCTACTAAACGGGCCACGGATCGCGCGCGATCTGTCCTTCCTCTTCCTTGTCCTATGCTCTCCTTACACACATACTTACATTAACATGCACTACACTACCACATATTGCGGAGACCTGTCGGGAGCTTAGAGCTTGTACCGACTGGGAGGTGCTCTGTTGGTGGGAGAGTCCTGGTTAGGGGAAACCCCGCTAACCGACAGTAGGTCGGCGCCGGATCTCGCCATCCAGCGGGGGAAGATTACCGCCATCTCCCGAGAAATAAACATGCACTACAGTAACGGGACTAATGACCGAAGCTGTTGACGCGCCGGAAACACGAAAATCAATCAATGTTCTTGCAACACACTAGCGTTATCTCTCACACGCGTCACGTTGGCCGAGATCTCAAGGCCAAGCAGTACAGGGTTCCAGGAGTTGGCGCGAGGCGGCGGTAGGAGAGCCCAAATTGTATAAAGGAAAAATGTTAATATTTTATAAAGAAATGTATGTTTAATTTTTAATATATTATTAAATATATAAAAAATAGAAGCTCGTTGATTTTATTATGGTGGCGAAGATCATGGTGTGTTAAATACACCACTGAGAGGAAATGGCGTTTTGTGAAACTATTAAAAGTCGAGGAGAACTAGAAATATACTATTAAAAGTCGAGGAGAACTAGAAATATACCCTTTGACTAACTGAATTGATTTTTGAATCCTATTATATAACATGGAAAAACGTTTTTTATATTGAATAAAGTTTTGCACAAGCAAACAATTTCAACGTTTACAACAATGCACCACAAAATGAATGTCAGCACTTTATAATAAGGAATAGATATTCCATATTAGGTTTTAGTATAACAATGAGTAGTTCTACCGTTCTATATCTTTACTTTAGGTCTCTCTTATTGTAATTTTGAAACTAAGATATTTGAATAGCAAAACACAATCTATAACATTCAGGATAATTGCGGTAATATCAGTGAGCTACTTATTCAAGTGGTAAGAGAAAGAAGAAGAAGGAGGGAAGAGAAAACATGATTTGGAGGAGCGATCGGGAATTTACTTTCGACTGTCGTGTTTGTGGGCAGATGTTGCCTATTTTCAACTTATTCATACTTTCAAATCGGATTTGTCCATTATGTACTCCGACTTAATTAGAGTATTAATCCATGTATATGCCTTTGCACTGTAGATCTTTTTTTCTTCAACCTCTTACGACTCTGTGTCCTTCTCATCACGCTGTTACTTGTCACTTGCCTACATAAAAACTCTTTCATATTGTATCTCAAGAATATTTATTTAATAGTGCTTTGCCCTTATCAAATATCACTATTTACCCTACCTCTTTCCTCCTTTCACTCTTTTCCCAGCACCTTGGCCTTCTCTGCTCTTCCGCTCTCCGCACCCTCAATGTGTTTGTCATCGTCTCCTCTCGGCAGAACCTCAACGACGATCGGGAGAGGTGATTCAGAGCATCAACTGATGTCGTGGCAAGACCTCTGCACGCAAAGGTCCTACGATGGCAGGATTTTGGACACTTGCTAGAGAGATAGGTGGAATTCAATCTCTATCTGGAAGAGCATTCCAGGGGCCGCCTACTCTAATCGGTAGTTTTCTGTGGTTTCTCTCAATTCCACGCGAAAGTCGGCGTAGTACGCTAACAAACAGGCCACGGACCGCAGGCGATCTCTCCTTCCCCTTCTTCTCCCATCCTCCACCCTTACTTACACACACTTACACTAACATTATTATACTACCGCACATCCAGAGACCAGTCGAGAAATTAGAGCTTGTTCCGGCTGGGACGGTGCCCCGCTAGTGGGAGATACCTGGTTGCGGAAACTCCGCTAACCGACGGTTGGTCGGTTCCGGATCTCATCATCCAGTGGGGAAAGATCACTACCATCTCCTGCGATAAAAACATGCATTCCTCTTACAGGACTAATGACCTTAGCAGTTGACGCGCCCGGAATCACTAATCGATCAAACTCGCGGCCGCTGACCGCTCCTTCCGCCTCCGCCGTGGACCTCCTGCGTGGCACAATCTTCCGCCGCCTTCACCGTCTTGCGGCCCTCGCTAGGAATTAGTTGACGACGGCGCCGCGCAGCGTCACGCAAATTAATTTCGGGATCCAGCTATTCCGACGCGCCTCTGTTTATGACAGGCCACAGTGGAAGCCTCTCGCTGCCCGCCTGCCAATTCGCCCACGCGCCCGCAATATCTCACA
Source organism: Teleogryllus oceanicus (assembly GCA_964035755.1). NCBI lineage: Eukaryota > Metazoa > Arthropoda > Insecta > Orthoptera > Gryllidae > Teleogryllus > Teleogryllus oceanicus. Next base: position 114,474,670 of record CAXIVR010000006.1, on the reverse strand, counting down.
TCCACCTTCCTTCCAGCCCTCTGCACCTAGCACCCCACTCCTACTCATCGTATTGTGTCCACTCAAGATTTCACTGCCCGCCCACTCTCAATCACTTCATATTCCCATAAACATACTTCTGTCCACATATTTCTCCCACCATTCCAATCGCCCTTTTCATACGATTTATTTCTTTATATTAGTTACATATGTATTTGGTGCTTACTATCTAACTTCTCTTAAACTTACAACTTATCGTATTTCTACGCTTAATTTTAACATGAACAATTCAATATGTTTTATGGCGGGTTACAGCCTTACGTAACGGAAAGTGTTTACTAAACCAATCTTATATACTAAACTTACAATCTACACATAGTTCTAGTTTCATTTCTCCACAACTTACATTACTACTCATCGACTTAACACCTCGCGCGAGGCCATAGCGCCTTACCACCTAATCACCCGCCTCCTCACCCCCCCCCTTGCTCCACTCTTACCCCTCCACCCCCTCCCCCCCCCCCATCCCTCTGGCCACCCTCTCTCCCGCTCCATCGGCCCACCCTCTCTCCCACTCCTCTCTTCCGCCACCTGACCACAGCGCTGTCATAGCCGCCGTGCCCTCCCTCAGCCGGTCGCCCATCGCCACCCGTCGGCCTCGTAAACCAACAGCCGCCGCCGCCACTGGTCCCTTAATGGTGCCACTGGCCGCCGCACCTGCGCTGCCCGCATAGGCGGAGGAGCGCGGCGCGGCGGGGCGGGGCGGGGCGGGGCGGGGCGGGGCGGGGGGGGCGGGGCGGGGCGGGGCGGGGCCATGTGGCCTGGTGCAGGGAGGGAACGTCGCACTAGCGCAGAAAAGCCACCGCTGTGGCTGGGACAGAGGGCGCCGCTACGTTTAACCTCTCAATTACGTCATTTTGAAACAAATTGGACGAGGCAGGCCAATAGGCTTTACAGCTCCGGATACAGCTAGACACGTGTTAAATGCTAATAAATTAATTATGAAGATTTTTAGTCTAATACAAACATTTTTAGTCTAAACAAATTTCTAGTCAAATACAAACCATATTTTATCAAATCATGTATTTCTCTTAATAAGAAATCTATTCTTCAATTTTTCAAATAACGTTCCCAGGCTAAAAATCCATGGAGGGGGACATATTTTCCATTTGGGAGGAGAATGACGTTATCAAAAGTGTACTTGTATGATTTTAGAATTATTATCAAAAAAGCCCTTAATATAATAACGAAACTGAATAATGTTTGCTTTTCCATTGTCAATTAATTTTTACCAATATGATGGAGGAAGGTTATCATGAACCTTCATTGGAAACCCTACTTCTTCTAAAAATCGTATCTGTTATCAAGATGCAACCGAAAGATTCAGATTTGTTTTATTTTCAGTCTAATCTATTCTGGCTTCAGAGTATTTTAAAGTAGTGTACAAATACCAAATTAATTATCTCTTTTTAATATTGATTTAAATAAATATTTCGAAATAAGTATCACTCTCTATTTATTAGTTCTTATTTGGAATGTCTTTCATAAAAAAACACATAGAATCGGAAATGAAAAGGGCCGTACCTCCATCAGTAAATTCAACGAAAGAATGTTTACAATAGTGGTGAAGTATTTGACGTCATATAAATTTTCCATTCCATTCTTATATGCTAATTACATTAACATCTAATTACATTTTCGTGTCGTAACAAAATAAATTTGTAAAATCTTATTTAAAACAATCTACAAGTTCGCCATTATTATTATTATTATTATTATTATTATTATTATTATTATATATATATTTATTATGTAATTATCATTCTGTAATTAATTTGTACGTTGTAGTTCCCAATTCGATTAACCAAGTTTTCAAATCGTAGTTAGGCAAGATCGCTTTAAGTAACACCGCAATAGCAATTTCTCCTCTCAGAACTGAGTCATCAGTTCCATGAATCTCACCGACATACAATGAAATTACCACGCCTCGCGTCGCTATTTACCTTCGTAATTCTGCCACTGGGAGGCACGCATCTCCATTGCTATCTCACGCGATGACTCTTAAACGCACCCACGAGGCAGAGGCGCATTGGACGACGACGCATCGCCGACGCCGCCATTCCCCCCACCACCTCCAATGCCGCCGCTGTCCTAAAGTAGACTTCTCGCCCACCCGGCAACCCCGTCTCCCTCCCACCCCTCGAACGCGCAATCCCGCTTCCAGCACTCCAGCCGCTTCTGGCTCCTCCACTGCCCCTGTCCTCCCAGCTCTACTACCCCTTCCTACCTACCTCCTTCTCCTCGTAGCCGCTCCACCACCCCCGCCGTTGATACACCCACGTTTCCCCCGTCTGCCTCTAACCTCTCTGTTCTCCCACTGCCAAATTCTCCACCGCCGAAGTTCACCCTCCCCGTCCCTCGCCGCCTCCACACACAACAGTGGGCTCGTCGCCGCTCATCCAATGCCTCCTTTCCACCTCCACTGACCCAGTCTCGTCTCGCCCCTCGCGCTGGCACTGGTTCTCCTTCTCCGCCACCCTTCACCATGCCATCTCCATCCTATCTCCGCCTCACATCTCACTTCTCCGCCTGGGACTCGCCGTTGTTCGCCACCTTTCTATTTCTTATCGACACGCCATCAACCTACTTCCTTTCTGTTCTATGGTGGTTCTGGGCATCAACATGTCACTGCAGTGCCTCTGACCGAGAGGTCCTAGATCCGAGTCCCGACGATGGCAGGATTTTCGACAGTAGCTTAAGAGCTAGGTCGAGTTTGGTCGCTATCTCGAGGAGGATTTTAGCGGCCGGCTGCTCTGATCGGTAGTTATCAGAGTTTTCTCAAATCAATACTAGGTGAATGACGGAGCAGTGTCCGAACAAACGGGCCACGGACCGCGTGCGTTCTTTCCCTCCTCTTCCTTGTTCTATCCTCACCCCTAACGTATACACACTTACATGCACTATACTCTCACAAATACCCGGAGACCAGTCGGCAGCTTACACCCTGCCCCGCTGGTGGGGATAACTCGTTGGGGCACACCCGCTAGCCGACGGTAGGTCCGCGCCGGATCTCACCATCCAGCGGGAGAAGATCAGAACCACTTCTCGAGAAAAAGGATGCACTACACTTACGGACTAACGACCTTAGCTGTTGATGCGCCAGGAATTACCTATTAATTAATCAAAAAAATAATTTCCGTCATCGGACGGTCCACTTCATCATAACCCGATTCTTGCGTTTCCCAACCACGCCCCACCATCTCCCCGTGTCGCCCACCGATGCCTCACCGTCTCCAGTGAGCCTATCTAAAGTTACAGCAGCTCGTTGCTGCACGTGCCACGGCTCTCGGTCTACATCACTCGCTTCTCGGCCACCACCGACTCTGCCGCCGCCGCGGTCCGCACTTCTGGACCTTCATTAGCGAAATTACAGCTGCAACCGCGGGAAACCACCCTGCGCGACAAACATGTGTCGCCTCATCCCCGCGCTGTAGCTCCGCCCACCTGGGCAGACGACCCTTCTGGGGTGGGAATAACTACTGGTTATAAACGAACGACCGAACGAAGTGGCTCAGTGCATAGCGCGCTGCATTGTTACTCGGGAGGTCCGGGTTCGATCCTCGGGCCACCCGTTTTGACCGGGGGTTTTCGTGGTTTCCCTCGGTCGTAAGGCGAATGCTGGGATGGTTCAAAATCCCATGAACAGCTCCCACGAGCTCAGCTCCCACCATCATCCTACTCCTTTCACCCCTCATCACCACCCTATCACTTCATTCCTATATAATAATAATAATAATAATAATAATAATAATAATAATAATAACAATAATATGAATAATAACCACCAGGGAAAGCAAAGGGAAACTACCCTAATTATTTCCTCACAAGAAAACCCATCAAGATGGGTCACCTAACTTCCGTCTTTACGAGTAGAAGAACAGAACCGAAGAACTGAATGAACTATTTTAAATTTTTGTTCGCTTTTTTTAAAAATCTTCTTGCCCGATTATGACCCAACAACTCGACAAAACCGGCTTTAAAAAGTGAAATTAAATAAATGAATGTACAGTGAGTGCTTGTTTTTAATGTAGTTTAATAGTATTTTCGATGTGGTTAATGTTTTGAGTAGCAAATGCATTTTAAGTTGTGCAGAATTTTCGATACTAGCTAGTTATCCAAGTCCAATTCAGCCGCTTTCTGAAGGAGAATTGTAGTGGCCGACTGCCCTGATCGGTAGTTTTCCGTGATTTCTCCAATACTCAAGCTAATGCTAGAGCAGTAATCTAACAATCGGTCCACGAACCGCGCGCCATCTTTCCTCCTCAATCTATGTCCTATTCTCACCCCTTACTTAAACACATACACACCACACTATCACACATGTCGGGAAACCAGTTGGAAGCTTAAAGCTTGTCCCCGCTGGGGCATGGCCTCGCTCGTGCGAGATACCTGATTAAGGAAAACACCGCAAGCTGACATGTAGATTGGCGCCGAAATTTGCCATCCAGCGGGGAAGATCACGGCACGCATTCGCCAATGCCTACGGCATCACTTAACACGGGATTTAAAACATGTTCGATAATTGTTTTGGGTTAGCCCTATGCCCTTTCCCTCAGTTACCATCATCCCCTTTGCGTTCCACGCCGCGCCGTCTCTCCATCACGCATGGCGCCTGTTCACCGACTTCCGTCCACTCCCACCGCTCCCTACCCATCACCACCCGGAACGGAACAGCACGGACCCAACTGCCCGGCGGCGGCGGTGGCGCGGGTCACCTTCCACGCAATCCGCTTTTCTGGACGCGCGAGCTCTAATTTGCGGCAGCCCTCGCCACAGGACGCGCTCAAGTTCCCTCCGAGCAACGCTGCCCGGTGGCTCATTTTCCACCAGGAGGTGGAATTCTAGAGTACAAATATATAATTTATTCGATAACACGTCTCAAAGTTAACTACCTGTAATAGAGTACAAACATAGAGCAAATATACTCTTTCCTGTAAAGAGGGGATATGATTTTTCCTCTATAGTAAAACACTACAAATGGGAAAACGTGTAAGTTGTTAACCGGCTAAAATAACTAATTTAAAATATGATCAGAAATATTTCCTTTTGTATTTTCAATTCTTTTATGTGCACATATTTTAAATTAATAAGGTTTTCGTAAATCAAATCAATAAAATATTTCAAGCATTTCACTGTAAATCGAAAAATAAATTTTAATGAATATGTGAAAAAATAAGTTATCCATTTCAATAAGAAACAAGCGTCTTAATTTGTTCATTGCTTTCGACAAAATGTTTCTGATGCGATGTACACGGTGTTACTTTATTGGTTTATTTCCTTGAATAGGCTAGCAGGTAACGTTATTTTGAGATGAAAATTCCTCATCCACTGTTTCAAAAGATCATTTCTTATTGATAAAAACAGGGGCGTATGAATTGGTGTATGAATTGCGACCAGTGTTGCACATCCTTCACTCGCAGTTCGGGTAACTTGAGAGTGTAACGCACGCGCCATCTCAGCGAGTTTGAGCAGCGCGCTCTTCTCAATCTAAACGAAAATTGAGAAGTGCAAAACTCCTTGGAACACGGAAAGCTCACGCTACTGCAAATGATACGTTCGTAAATCTGAAATAGTACAGTGTTATTGAGCAATTGGCATGTTATTTCTTGAGCGTTGTATGAAGGAGAAATGCAACAGTTTACGCGCAGTTCCAAGCGCAGATATTTTAAGCCCATTTGTTCTTCCGTTGCGACCTTAAATGTACTGTTATATGGCCGCAGAGCAAGCGGAATGATTCACAGGTCTTTCACAATTCAGGTGTCGTTTCAATCGCAAATTGGTGAACACCTTTAGGAGTCTAGTAGGAAACGCATTTTTTCTCACAATTAGCCTTATCTGATAGCTCTTTCAAGGAAGAAGATCAATAAATTGACACTTCTACACTTTGCACGAATGAACACCACGACATCAGAAAATTAGTGTCACCGTCGAAAGAAAATGTTTTTCCTCTTATATAGGAAGAAGGTATGTCATTCTTAAAGCGAATATAAGAACATGCCATAAAATAAATTCATGCGAAACTCCGTTTTGAATTATAAATTATCTAAGACCGTGTTACGGTGAAGTTGATTTTTTTAACTAGTGACGTTCTGAGATTCCTAGCTTGGATAGCTACATCTCATAACCCACAGGAAGATATCATGGAACAATAATGCATTTTGACTTTTACCCCTATAATCTGTATCTCGTCCCCAAAGCGATTTATCGGAAGGGATGGCTCAGTGCATCAACTGATGTCATTGCAGTGCCTCTAACCGGGGGGTCCTAGGTTCGAATCCCGACAATGGTAAGATTTTTGTCTAGCTTGTCAGCTACATCGAATTCAATCGCTGTCTGGAGGAGAAATCTAGAGGCCGGCTGCTCTGGTCGGTAGTTTTCCGTGGTTTCTCCGATCGACATCAGACGAATTCCGGAACAGTACCCTAACAAACAACCACGGACCGCGCGCGATCTTTCCTTCCTCTCCCTTGTCCTATCCTCACCACTTACACACACTCACACACTTACACTAACATGTGTAACTATAACATGTAACACACTGCTACATATACTGGGAGACCGATCGGGGATCCCCCGAGTCTCCGGGAGACCGGTCGGGGACTCCCCGCTGGTGGAAGATCCTGATGGCGGGAAACCCCGCTAGCTGACGGTAGGTCGGCGCCAGGTCTCGCTATCCAGCGGGGAAGATCACCGCCATTTCCGAGGAAAACATGCACTATACTTACAGGACTTGTGACCTAAGCTACTGACGCGCCCGGAATCACTAACCAGCCAACCAACCAACCAGAGGTGCAATTGTTGATCCCAAAGTGCGTCAAATACGAATATTTCAATACTGGCACTGACTATGTGGGAAAATAGAATTTGTGTTGTATCTGCTTCAAAAATTTTTACATGAAATTGTTGCTTTTCTGACGACCTAGGGATACTTCTTTTCTGGAAAGGTCTCGCAAATATTCCGGAAAATTCTCCTTTATGAAACATTGAAAATAGAAACAAACGAATATAGATTTTGAAGTGAGCCTCATTTCCTTTCAGTTTCCTTTTCAGTTTTCCTATCATAATGGTTTGGTTTCCTGTATTAGTACGTACTTCTCATCATATAGTTGTTCGTGCATTCGTATCACCGTCGCGAAGCGCTTTATGTAGTCATGCTCCTTCTTAATTCTCCATTAACAATTTCTCATGGTTAGCCTCTGGTTCAAACCCAGTTAGGGACTCGGAATTTTTACGCCTCGTAATACAAGAAGACGTATCATTTAAGTAATTTGTGACAGTATCATTTTCTGTCACAAATTGTCTTGCATTCGAATTTCATGATCTGTTACGAATTTTTCATTTTAAATTTGTAACCAGGCCTTTGGTCCCCTGATCATAAGTTCTCTCCTTCTGGATAATCGAATCTAAGCTAGTGAATTTTTATACCCTCATTTGAGATAGAATTTTCCGCAACTGGCGCAGATTAACATTTAAAACAACTGAGAATGGTAGCGCACCGATTTCAAAAATACACAGGTTTCGTTACTTGGTCAACAGATAGCGAAACAGAGCAATGGCTGGGAGAAGTCCATTCCATGTAATCTTCGGTACGCCGGAAATTGCGGAAATTTAGTGTGTCTCTTTTGTAGGAGTTGGTATTGTTGCATGTCGGAAGCGAATCTTCAATATTGAATCTTCTATATATTTCTCTCGGTGCCAAACAGTATTTTCATCCCATCACCACTTATAAAATGTGTGATTTTAAAGTCAGAGAGTCACAAATTGCATTCTCTGTGCTATTCAGTATTGCTGCATGAATTGGGACGTATGGTGCACCAGCTACCCTGCAAGATATTAATGAAACAGTAAATGAACAACAGTCAAGTGATATCTTGTTTCTATTTTTAGTGCTCTTGACAGTATTTTAATGCCTTCACGTGCTGAAAATTTTATTATATAAGGTGCTAGTGTTGCATAGTTTTTTTGTTTTGTTTTTAGAGTCCTTTAAAATATGTTTAAACGAAGTTTTATATTAGTTCATAATTGTAATAAAAATATTTTCATATTGCATTTTGAAACTGCAAGATTAGAGTTTATTTTAATATTAATTTGATTACGTTTAATATTTCAAGACTATTAAGGAAGCAATGTTTAGTCCTAATTAGAATGCCTCAAGAAATTAATCTGACCCTCCAAATATGATTTATTTTATTGCGTTCGAAGTCTGAACTGGAGAATATACGTATTGCTGGAAAACGCTAAATTTTCTCATAAACTTTGCTCCCTATTCTTCTGTGAGGTTCGAAGATTTACTTTCCTACATTATGAGTTCAACAATTGAGGCAGTGACAGTAATGATGTTGTAAGTAGCAATTGTTTGGAAACTGAAAACTTTACATGAATTCTTCGCAATGGTCTACTCGGAGAAGAAAAGCAAAGTAGGTAATCTTTGCCAATCCAAGCGCCCACGGAAAATAAGAATAAAATGATAAGGTCGTAAAGACACAAACATTTGTGTCCCAATGATCACAAAAACAAAAATAGTATTGCGAAGAAAGATCGTTAATGATTCCGTGTATGTAAGAATGTTTCAACTTTGGTTATCATTCGCTTCAACAAGCTCCTCCAAAAACAAAAAGTAAAAATGCTGTATATTCTACCAAAAATGTACATTATATCTTCATATATGCAAGCCAGCTTCATAGCGTGAATTGTGAATTTCGCATTCGATCGTGAAACAATATTATGCAATACTTTATAATATCTGTCTCAATATTTGTACAGTAATACACAGTTTAACAGTTGTTCTTGATACCGGAAAACCGTTTCTTAGTGTCTATCCATCCGTTTGTGTCAACATTAGCATCTTCGTCGTTCACAGGTCGTTTCGGAATACGGACTATCTTCCATGAATTTAGCTTAGCTCAAGGCCGCGAATATGAAACGGATACATTTTTCTCTCATTGTCATTTCAGTTGTAGATATCGTTACCACGTACCACACTGAATTGAGGTTCGCAACTTTTGCAGTAGAGTTGGTGAGGTGATAGGGTCGCATCCGAAGCGCTCGCGCTCCCTTCCGAACGGGCCACGCCCCCTCACACCCCTTGACCGCGCCCTGCTGTCCCTTCCCTCCCCCCCCGTTCAGTCTGAGGGACGTGGCGTCACGCACAGGCGTCGGTGGGCGGGGTCCGCGGCGCTCACGACGGATGGCGGGGCGCGGAGGGGCAGCGGCGCGGGAGGGGAGCAGGCTAGGGATGCGGCATTGGCACCAAAATTTCGATGCTCGGAAATGAAACACTGATGCTAATCAAACATGGTCCAGAAACTATCGATGTTACTAAACAACGATGTTTTTAAAACTGGAGTATTAACTATTAAAGTTCACGCTGGGGGGATGATTTAAATTAAAATTGGCATCGTTTATTACTTTTTTATTAAGATATAACTGACAAAAAAAAACATCAGGGCAATTAAAAAATTTTTATTATATGGCTCGATAATTCAAATGTAGTATGGACTTATTTAAAAACAAAATTCGGTTTTATTTCTTTTTCACCTTAGTCACTTTGGTCTGAAAGAATATTGAATATATGGATAACTGGAAATTATTATAGAATTTTGTTATAGTGGACTTTTTATTTAAAAATATCGACAACATAAAAGCGTCGAACTAAAAACTCGAGGTTAAATACATCGATCTTATAAAACCATCAATGTCGCATCCTAGTGGAGGGCTGGCGTGCAGGGCGCGGGTGGGCCGAGAGCGGTAGCGACAGAAGCTGCATTATGCGGAGGACGACGTCGGAGAAGAAAAGTGTACAGCAGTTGTTGCATCATTAAAGAATATTACAAACTTTATTGGTTAGTAAAATAGCTGCAAATAACTGTAAAAAGCCACCTCCTTTACAAGTGTAAGAGAAACTTTTCTGTGACACAATGGAAGATCACGTTAAAACTCGACAGAACAGACAGTAAGTGATCTTATGAAACAGCGATATTCATTTATATATTTTTTCAAGACCAATCGCCAGTCAAATATCATAAATATGGGATATTTTTACAAAAATCAAAAATAAATATATAAACTTTCAATAGTCTTAATCATATATTAATTATATCAAGGACGTATGGTAAAAGGCCTAATGCTTGAAAGGTGATGTGAAAATATGGAACCTCTCCATACTGTCGTATTACTCTACATTTTACCTTTATATATAACGTAATAATATATGTCTATAAAATGTCTCTTCCTGGAACCATGTAATTAAATATTCTTAAACATCCCTAAATAAAGGGACTCGTTCTACCAGATTTTCAGTGAACCAAAGGTGTCAGGAAGAGTTTTTTCACAGAATCTGGACAATTGCCCTTTGAATCGTATGGTCCAGTGAGAGCAGATGAGAAACGTGGATAATTATTGATAAGAGCAGGGCTTGATTTCTGGCGGAACGTGACGGAACGGCGTTCTAGTAACTCGGGAATAATAATTAAATTTTATTACATATAATAACTATTTCTATTAAATTAATAATTAATTTGAGGCGCGTTCCTGGTTCTAAAATTTTAAAAATCAAGCACTGGATAAGATGAACGGATGTACGGAGCAAGGGTAGTTGGCGTGAGAGCAGTAGCAGCGAAGTCTGTGCTGAGGAAACACATCGGGGGGAAACTTCCGCGGACTGGCGGAGGAGGGCGGTAAGTAGTATGGCGGACCTATTTGGGAGAGACTACTCGTAAATAACAGCAGTGAGCAGATGTGAATGGTGGCATGCACTATGCCATATTAAACTCTTTTATGCATTCGCTTTTGGTGCCATTTCGCTCGTTGCGAAATTTTCGCACTTCGAATTGAGATAAAATAGAGAAAATTTCGTCATAATTTGTGTGCAGAGCATTCGTCTTCAGTCAAAAAAATATTATTAATGACAAAAATCTAAGTATAATAACAACAAATTATAGTTGCAGTAATGTTATCCCCTCTTAAAACATTCTCAGTAAAAATACAGACACACTTTTGGAATCCTCGTCCCAGCAGGCGTTTCCCAAGGATCCCCTCTTTGCCCAACTCTCTTTAACATTTTCGTCGCCGACATACCCACATCTCGATTCATAAGCACAACTCCATTTTCAGACGATAAAAATTATTTTTCACCAGATTTTCACCTCAACATATTTTCAAGGGGGCCTGACTTGTGTGCCTCCCTATGCATCCCGCCTTGCGGCAGGGACAGCGTCGAGCGTTTGGGCGTGAAGGGCTCGGGGGCGCGGATCGTGACCTCGGGTGCGAGAGGCGTGGGCGGCGGCCGTGCACTGGACGGCGACACCGCTCTGGCGACGCCCTCCGTCCCGACGGCGGCTGGCGATGACACCGACGCGGGCCCCGCCCCGCTTGTACCTGCCGCCCGCCGCGGGGATCGCCGCACCCGCCCTGATCCCGGCCTCCCCGTCTCGCCACGCCCCGCCCCCCCCCCGGCCGTTGCGGCCACGCCCCCGCTTTGTCCGCTACGGGGCTCGATCTTCGCCCGGTCGATAGGGGCCCACTGCGCCGCACCTCGCCCCCCCTCTCCCGACCATGGATCATCTGCACTTGCGCTTCGTTTTTCTTTGCCAAGTTTTCGTTTGTTCTCGTTTTCACCTACGTTGCCTTCGATTTTTCAACGGGAGACGTGGCTCAAGGCATCATCTGATATCTTAGTGCCTCTGACTGGGAAGTCCTAGGTTGGAGCCCTGAGGGTTGCAGGATTTCGACACTAGCTAGAGTACTAGGTCGCATTCAGTCGCTGTCTGGAGGAGAATTCTAGCGATCGGCTGCTCTGATCGGTATTTTCTGTCGTTTCTCTGACCAATACCAGGCGAATGCCAGAGCAGGACTTTCAAAAAACGGGCCATGGATCACGCGCGATCGTTTCTTCCTCTTTTTATCCTATAGTACTCACAATTACTTACACACACTTACATGCAGTACACTAACACATATACCCGGAGACCGGTCGGGAGTTTAGATCTTGTCCCGACTGTGGCGGTCCCCCACTGGTGGGAGGTACCTGGTTGTGGAACCATCCGTTAACCGACTGTAGGTCGGCACCGGATCTCACAATCAAGCGGGAAAAGGTCACCGCCACCTCCCACGATCAAATATGTACTACACTAATGGGATTAATGACGTTGGTAGTTGACGCGCCCGGAATCATCAATCAATCAAAACAATTTTTCTCTTCCAGCCTCCTCTTCTCTATAGTTAGTACGCACCCTTTTTAATATTCTTCCCATTTTTTGTTCCCATTACTGTATTCTAAAGTTAATGCATTACTTTCCTTTTCTTTCTAACGTTCTTGTAATCAATTTCCTTTCGCTGGCTACAATATTTTTTATCCTATATGTGATACTTTTACTTTCTCCAATACTACAACGTAGAACATGAAAAGTTACGCAGTGCTGCAAGAATTAGTGCTGATTCATTTCAAAACATCCGTCAGTGCATCCTTCTATACGTCTATGTACTGAATCGGTTTTCTTTTCTCGTAATAAATTGTTATATTTACTGGTAATGTTTCGCCACACATGTAGCCTCAACTGAAACGGTTTTCGTTTTCTTGATTATGAACAATAAACAATATCCTACAACTGAAAAGTTCATAATATTAATACCAAAAAAATATACGTAAATATTTACTACGCCTTCGAAAGAATCCACCGTTTTTCAGTAAAATTTATTTTAGATATAAGTTTGCTAAGCCGCCCCATATGGGAAACTGAATGTTATATCAGCTTGGGGAATTGAATACGCAGCTATTCTCATCTCTTGCTCGTAAGTGAAATAAAAACACCAAGCTCTCAAAATCTAACATTGCCACCGCAATCACCTGTGCAATTGCGTTCTATTTTTCCAAACAAATTGTTACGTTTTACTGCAACCGCCTAAAATCGCTATCACATAAAATACTACTAAATATTTCTACCCTTTCCTTTGACAAAAAAACGTATTCAACTCAGATCTGGCTGTCGGTGACGCGCGTCGAAGACTGGATGCCGACGTTTCGACGACATATCGCGGTCCTCTTCAGGCCATACTGCCAGCAGTACTGCCTAGCAGTACAGCCCTGAAGAGGACCGCGATATGTCGGTCGAAACGTCGGCACCCAGCCTTCGACGCGGCGTCACCCGGACAGCCCAGATCATGACTCTGTCCGCGGAAGCCTACGCTACCATTTAACACGCTTCTACGGGAGGATACATACAAAACCTGTAAAGAATTTGGTAAACTACGTGACAAACGAAGTCGCAATTTCTGCCACCTTGCGTTTCTCCTTGTTAAATTTGGAAATTTAATGCCTACAGTTCACTGTGTTTTGTGATGTGAAGCCTTCAATGAAGCCATCAATCATCCTAGAAGACCATCTGAGAAGAAAACACATCCATTATTTATAAGGTTTATTTATATAATTAGGCTTAGTATGGTACCATATGAATAATATTTTTTAACCTTAATACTTCTTAAAAGGTAATACTTTACAGTTGAACTGTGATCTCATGGCATGAGAAGGTTTTGAAAACCTGAGATTTTGTTAGTAACAGCTAAGTTTTTGCCTCAGTGTGATCTGAGAAAAATTCATGTTTTATGCAACAATTTTTCTCATTTCAAAACAGGTTTTTGTTTATTATAAGAGAACCGCTTGTCCTACCGGATTCTTCTATCAAAATCCGGCATCTACATCAAATTTAGGACTTTTTTGACACCTCATTCACCTCTGTAGCTTCAGATTTGATGTTTTCTGGTCAATTTGAAATATTTTCAAGCTATATTCTGAGCAGCACCTACAGTGCTTGCAGACACTCACAGGGTTCGCTAGCATCACACAGGTGTCAAGAGGGTCGCATACCTGCAGGCGCTACCCTTACGTATTCTTTGGCAAAGAGGTTCCAAATTATCGATCCATTCTCCCACTGTTGTAACCCCTCCTTCATGGCTGTTTCCCTTCACTAACCCCTATATAAAGCGTGCGTTTTTCGCGCACAGCGCTCTCATTCTCTTGTTATTTCAGCTGCGTCCAGTGGCGTAGCTTTGTTAATTCTTCCCATAGAGCCCGGCTCCTTCAGAGTCGTTATGTATATCAAATCTGTATATAGTATTTGTTGTAAATAGTGTTTTTTAATTTTTTTCCTTGCCAAGATAGTATGTTAGTTTACTTACAATAGATCAGATCAAATTATGAAGACTAAAATAATATTGTTTCTCATTTCGTCAGTAAAGCCTGAGCCATGGTTGTTGTTTTTTTGTTGGTTCCTTTGAACCAAACAATGTGTTAATGAAATTGAGTGCATAAAGGTATTTAATGTGTTGATTTGGACTTGGAAATGGAACTCTTACTTTGAAATGTTAATGATTTACTAATGTTTATGTTGTTTGCAGCTCGTTTACTACATATGTTATGTTTATGTATGTCGCTGACCTCTGATTGGTGTGGAGGTGCGGCTAATGTTCACTGCGTATTTACTTATGAATGTTGTTAATGTTGCAGTTCCTGCCATAAGTAAGACGGCACTTGGCCGCTTTTGGCAATTTATGGAAAGGTGCTCCCGCTGAGTATAAGTCGGCGCTTGGCCGCATTCGGCACACGGGAGACTACGTAAAGGCGTTTGCTTGGCCCGTGCGGTAGCTCGAACCGCGGCCCTTGTTGCAACGTCACGGCCCGCAGCCGGCAGAGAGGTCGGCTGGGCTACAGCTGTCACCGGCACGCAGCGGTGGGGTCACGTGCTGACCTTGTATGCGGCACGCTGATCGGCGCTCGTGTCTAGGAACAGTTTTGTTCAGCGAGCAGCGGGCGGGCGCTCATGTACCGCCCACTCGCTTATGCGTAAACTTGCTGCATTCCTATGTTGTCTGGTTACGAAAGGTATAGTGAAATCCATTTCCAAGAATTTTGGTATTATGCCTCCTACGAAAGTTGGTTCCATGGCTCATGCGTAGTTCTGTTTATTACAATGTTATTTGAGAAAGAAGGCCTAAATACGGCTTCTTCAGCAAATTTGTTCATATACGTTTCTATCTACCTCGTCCTAAAGTGGGCATTCAAAGGTAGATTATAAGACAGAATTTCTGTATGTGCTAGCGCGATGTTGTAGATGCGCTACTAAGTTAGTGTTCACCTTTCTGTTACAAGGTTTATGTTTCAATTTTCAGCTTCCTCGCCCTAAAGTGGGTTCTTTCAAGAGGTCGACTGAAATCATTAATTCTGTATGTCGCGCATTTTGCGCCCCTTGTTTATGTGAGACGGCCTCGACCGTCCTTCATTCTTGCTTGTAAATTGTAATTCTGCTTTGTTTTCCCAGCTGCTTTGCAACCTCCCATCAGGAAAAACTAATATATGTAAAATTGTTTATCTAATAAATGTTATATTGAAAGTTATTTGATTGTCATATCTCCTGATTTGAGATCCTATAAAGTTGTGATACCTTTTCATTAAAAACCTGGTGCGTCCATTTGAAAAGTTCAAGTGTGACGACAATCTTCTGAATTTCGATAGCTTAGAAGCTTTTGTGTTAGCTTTGCATAATTATCTCCTTAGGCAAATGCATGGTCAGTTCGCTACATATTACGTGCGAAATTAATGTTATCAATGTGCTGTTTTCAACAGCTGGCGACCTATTAAATAAATTGTCATTAAATAAGAGGTCAGCCAAGTTTGATATTTAACACAAAAACTGGCGACCGTGACAGGACACAAGGATCCAACTTTATGAAACAATCAATAACTTGTATTACTAATTTGTATTTTTTCTTTCAGCTTAAAGTTTAATTTATTTACAGCTGATTTTGTTCCACGTTGTAACGGTTTCACGAGTTCACCTCGTGTTTGTCTTTAATTTATTTGTCTTCTGGTTACTTTTGTAACGCTTTTTCTTTGTTATTTTCTTCAGTTCATAAATTTACAGCATGTCTAACCCCGGACCCCCTGTCGAGGAAATTGTGGAAACTCGAGACGAAGAAGCTTTGCAGGCTCGCCTAACTCGCATCGACCAGTTGCGGAGCAAGAGGAGCTTTTATAAAGGACGTCTCACCACCTTTGAAAATTTTCTCAACATAGGCGGTAATGTACACGAAATCTCGCACAGGATTCAGAAACTAGAATCTGATTTTGAGAAGTACAGCGTAGTTCAGCAAAAATTAGATGCGTGCTTTAGTGAGGGAGAGCCAGGCAACGAAAAGACTGATTTCGAAAATAGGTATTTCGCCTTGATAACCAGAGCCGCGCAGTTGCATAGGAATATAAAACGGGAAAGGCCGTCTGTCCCGGCGCAACCGAGTTTAGTTGTCCCGCCGGTCTTAGAGCCCATGGCCTCGACCGCGGCTGGTCTCGGCGTACCGGCTCAGAGCACCCCCATTCGCGATTCAAATCCGTTCCGCCTGGAACAAGCGAGGCAGGCATTTTCTGTCAGTACCGCGTCCTCGCGTACGCCAGTGCTTACTTCAGATGAGAAAACGACGCGGTACCCCCGCCTTTCCAACGCCCCGTGTATTCACGACATTCATCTAGGCCGCGCCTACCTGTTCTGAGAATTCCTTCATTTTCCGGCAATGATTCCGAGTGGGAGCATTTTTTCTCTTTATTCGAAAGTTTAGTGCATAATTCGACCTGCCAGAAATTGAAAAATGGCACTTTCTACAATCTTATCTCACTGGTAGTGCTGCAAAGCTGATTGCGGGCTTGCCTATGTCGCGGAAAGTTATGCCGAAGCAATTCGCATTCTTAAAACAGATACGAAAACCCTAAGCTCCGCAAGCATAATTACTTTCATCTTTATTTAATTATAATATGACTGCTAAAGACTCAGCTAGTCGTTTATTTGAGTTAGTTGATCACTTCAAACGTAATGTTCGTGCTCTCAAAGTTCTCAAAGAACCAGTAGAATGTTGGGATTCTATCCTAGTCTTTCTTATTACTTCAAAGTTAGACGAAAATACGCATGAGACTGGGAAGCCCATTCAGTGCAAACACGCGTATCAACTCTTGAAAACTTATATACGTTCTTGGAGGCTAGGGCCACGTGCCTTGCCAACGTGGCTGCCGATAGAAGGAGAAGGACAGGGCCCAAGCCAATGCCTAGAAGCAAGAATTTTGTTTCTGATCATAGTGATGAGTGTAATTTGTGCAAAGGTTTGCACAATCTCATAAAGTGCAAGTTATTTCTTGAAAAGTCAACTTATGATAGATACTTATTCGTCAAAGAAAACCGACTTTGTTTTCGTGCTTAAGGCCCGGCATGGCGTTGCCACTTGTGCGGCGAGGTCGTGTAATAAATGCAATAGCAAACACCACGCGCTTTTGACAGAATTTAGTCCGAGAATAAATGTGGAACAAACGGCAGTTGTGAAAGACGAATGCTCCGAGGCCGCAGAGTGCGAAACCGTCAGCGCGCACGTTAATCACAATTTGCTTCGAAAGCCGTGCTGTCCACCGTTCGCGTATCAGTGAAGAACGCGGAAAATAAGTTTGTTAAGTTCAGAGCCCTCCTTGACAACGGTAGCACGCATTCTCTGATTACGGAATCGGCCATGAAGAAACTGAAGGTACAAGCTAACACTACTTCAACTTGCATTACCGGAGTCGGTGGCACTGCTTCAAATCTTTAAAATCAGTTCGCTTGTCGATGGCCTCCGTCGTTAGCAATTTTAACTTCAGTTTGAATGCGCTCGTGGTAAAGAAATATTACGACCGATATTCCACTCATACTCTTGATCTCACTAACTTGAAAATCCTGAGAATGTAAAGCTTGCGGACCCTGAATATCACGTAGCGGCGCCAGTTGATATCTTGTTAGGCGCCGACGTGTTTTGGAATTGCTTAAGATCGCGTAAAGTAAAAATTCCCGTACGAAATGCCTGAACTTGACATTAAAGAAACTGCATTCGGATACATTGTAACCGCACCATGAAAAACTTGTTTTCAGCCCGATCTAGTATTTGCAACTTTGTTACGGAACAGCGTAACTTCGGGAAGTTCTGGGAATTCAAAGGGAAAACTCTGGCAATGGGAAAATGGTGTCACAATAGAGTTGCAAGGACGAACAGCAAAGTGCTCCCCAGAAAATTATCAACCCTTTTTGTCAACAAAGTCATTTAACAAGTCCTGTTACAGCAACTTCAAAATTTCAAAGAACTGGTGGATTGAACCAGTTCACCAGGTTAGCATATAAAAAGCACTCATTAGCAAAAAGTTTTGGTGCAGATATGTGTGATAAACTGAAAGATAGACTAGATTGCAATAAATATCTTGCACAATGTTCAATCTAGAAGCCCAAAATTCAAAGTGACGAGTTTTCATTTTGTAATATTCAGCACTCAGAAGAAGCTCTGCTAGGAAGCTTGTTAATCGAAATGTGGAGGTAACTCTCATAAACCATCAACTATAAAAGGAAAGGTGTATCGTCTAAGCACAGTGTTCGATTAGATCCATATTCTAATTCTGATTTAGATTCATGTACGGATTCCCTTATGTTGATCATCTTATTAAAGCAACAAAAATGCTCAAATATATCAAGTCCTTGTTGTAAAAATCAATTCAAATGCCAATCTTGCCACTTGAAAAATGTTCCACTCTATTAACAAGGAATAGAGGTTATACTTAATTCAAAAACCTGTATGCTCCATGACTTAGATTTGACAGAAGCCCTTACTCCCGCTCACTTTTTGCTTGGCAAGCAGCTCAACACCTTGGCTCTGCCACCTCCCCCGCCTACCATTACTAAATCTTTAAATGTATTCCAGGCTTAACAGGCACAAAGGTCCCTGTTCTGGAAGCGGTGGAGTGCTGAATATCTAAACCCGCTGCAGACCAGGGCCAGTGGCGCACCAGCAGCCCGGACCTAAAGGTGGGACAGCTGGTCATTGTGAGTGGAAGACCTCCACCTCTCATCTGGCCTCTGGGAAAGTGCTGGAGATCCTTCCCGGACGCGACTATCGAGTTCGGATAGTCAAAGCTGAAAACTTGCAGGGGGTAATCACTCGCACCTTGCCGAAGATCTGCCCTCTCCCTTCGCTGGGGACGCCGATAACCTGTGTAGGGTGCCATCTCCCTCTACGCGTAGTTTCCTGTAATAGAGGTTGAGTGAGCGCATTCCACAGTGACTTGGTTAAGCACTCTGTTCTGCACTCCAGTCCCCCAGCATGTTAAATTTGAAATTTAAGTGCCTACAGTTCACGTGTTTTGTGATGTGAGCCTTCAATGAAGCCATCAATCATCCTAGAAGACCATCTGAGAAGAAAGCACATCCATTATTTATAAGGTTTATTTGTATAATTAGGCTTAGTATGGTACCATATGAATAATATTTTTTAACCTTAATACTTCTTAAAAGGTAATACTTTACAGTTGAACTGTGATCTCATGGCCATGAGAAGGTTTTGAAAACCTGAGATTTTGTTAGTAACAGCTAAGTTTTTGCCTCAGTGTGATCTGAGAAAAATTCATGTTTTATGCAACAATTTTTCTCATTTCAAAACAGGTTTTGTTTATTATAAGAGAACCGCTTGTCTACGGTTCTTCTATCAAAATCCGGCATCTACATCAAATTTAGGACTTTTTGACACCTCATTCCCTCTGTAGCTTCAGATTTGATGTTTTCTGGTCAATTTGAAATATTTTCAAGCTATATTCTGAGCAGCACCTACAGTGCTTGCAGACACTCACAGGGTTCGCTAGCATCACACAGGTGTCAAGAGGGTCGCATACCTGCAGGCGCTACCCTTACGTATTCTTTGCAAAGAGGTTCCAAATTATCGATCCATTCTCCCCACTGTTGTAACCCCTCCCTTCATGGCTGTTTCCCTTCACTAACCCCTATATAAAGCGTGCGTTTTTGCGCTCAGCGTCTCATTCTCTTGTTATTTCAGCTGCGTCCATGGCGTAGCTTTGTTAATTCTTCTCATAGAGCCCGGCTCCTTCAGAGTCGTTATGTATATCAAATCTGTATATAGTATTTGTTGTAAATAGTGTTTTTAATTTTTTTCTTGCCAAGATAGTATGTTAGTTACTTACAATAGATCAATCAAATTATGAAGACTAAAATAATATTGTTTCTCATTTCGTCAGTAAAGCCTGAGCCATGGTTGTTTTTTTTTGTTGGTTCCCTTTGAACCAAACAATGTGTTAATGAAATTGAGTGCATAAAGGTATTTAATGTGTTGATTTGGACTTGGAAATGGAACTCTTACTTTGAAATGTTAATGATTTACTAATGTTTATGTTGTTTGCAGCTCGTTTACTACATATGTTATGTTTATGTATGTCGCTGACCTCTGATTGGTGTGAGGTGCGGCTAATGTTCACTGCGTATTTACTTATGAATGTTGTTAATGTTGCAGTTCCTGCCATAAGTAAGACGGCACTTGGCCGCTTTGGCAATTTATGGAAAGGTGCTCCGCTGAGTATAAGTCGGCGCTTGGCCGCATTCGGCACACGGGACTACGTAAAGGCGTTTGCTTGGCCCGTGCGGTAGCTCGAACCGCGGCCCTTGTTGCAACGTCACGGCCCGCAGCCGGCAGAGAGGTCGGCTGGGCTACAGCTGTCACCGGCACGCAGCGGTGGGGTCACGTGCTGACCTTGTATGCGGCACGCTGATCGGCGCTCGTGTCTAGGAACAGTTTTGTTCAGCGAGCAGCGGGCGGGCGCTCATGTACCGCCCACTCTCGCTTATGCGTAAACTTGCTGCATTCCTATGTTGTCTGGTTACGAAAGGTATAGTAAGAAATCCATTTCCAAGAATTTTGGTATTATGCACTCCTACGAAAGTTGGTTCCATGGCTCATGCGTAGTTCTGTTTATTACGAATGTTATTTGAGAAAAGAAGGCCTAAATACGGCTTCTTCAGCAAATTTGTTCATATACGTTTCTATCTACCTCGTCCTAAAGTGGGCATTCAAAGGTAGATTATAAGACAGCATTTCTGTATGTGCTAGCGCGATGTTGTAGATGCGCTACTAAGTTAGTGTTCACCTTTCTGTTACAAGGTTTATGTTTCAATTTTCAGCTTCCTCGCCCTAAAGTGGGTTCTTTCAAGAGGTCGACTGAAATCATTAATTCTGTATGTCGGCGCATTTTTGCGCGCCTTTGTTTATGTGAGACGGCCTCGACCGTCCTTCATTCTTGCTTGTAAATTGTAATTCTGCTTTGTTTTTCCCGCAGCTGCTTTGCAACCTGCGCATCAGGAAAAACTAATATATGTAAAATTGTTTATCTAATAAATGTGTTATATTGAAAGTTATTTGATTGTCATATCTCCTGATTTGAGATCCTATAAAGTTGTGATACCTTTTCATTAAAAACCTGGTGCGTCCATTTGAAAAGTTCAAGTGTGACGACAATCTTCTGAATTTCGATAGCTTAGAAGCTTTTGTGTTAGCTTTGCATAATTATCTCCTTAGGCAAATGCATGGTCAGTTCGCTACATATTACGTAGCGAAAATTAATGTTATCAATGTGCTGTTTTCAACAGCTGGCGACCGTATTAAATAAATTGTCATTAAATAAGAGGTCAGCCAAGTTTGATATTTAACACTCCTGCGCTGCAGGGACGAAGACGCCCTCCGGCTTTCCTGAAGGTAAACCACTAGACAGTACAGCTCTGAAGAGGACCGCGATATGTCGGTCGAAACGTCGGCACCCCAGCCTTCGACGCGGCGTCACCCGGACAGCCCAGATCATGAGTCTGGCCGCGGAAGCCTACGACACCAGTACTTCAACTCATTCACACACAAATATAAAGAAAATCTTGCACAGATGCGCGCACTCCTGTCTTTATAGCCACTTACTTTTGAAACTCAATATCATATTTTACTGCTATGAAACATTCTCGGCCTTCTCATATGCATTTGTCGACTAATAGAAGTGTTCACTTCTCTTGGGCAGTGGCGCCGGGAGCTTCCCCAGAGTAAGCCGCTCCTGTTCCGCCGACCTCCAGTAATTACCATCTTTAAATTAAAATTCGTTTCTATATCCATTCTCAGGTGTTCACATATCCACATAACACTTTTCACGCATCACTTCATAAAATAGAACACATTTTTCGATTGCATATCAAATATGGCCTCCCGTCTCTATCGACGATGCGACCCACACCTACTCTAACGTCCTTGTGTTGTCTTGTTTTCGTCAATTACTTTAGAAATATTTCGTTTTCTGGTTTACCTTTCAAAGTTATCGATCCCACTTCTTTCCGTAACTAATTTAGATGTTTTTCTTGTTACCTCGTCAACATTTTATTAATTCTCAATCCCATACAACTTATTTTACCACTGTTACTTACATCAGAAACTTTACCTTGTTGTGTTCGATTGTTTTCCAAAAAATCTTGTCCTATTTAGTTTCTTCCAAAACTTAATATTAATATGAATGTTCATAACCGTAAAACATTCTTTTTTATTTATTTATTCCGATTTATCTGTTGTACAACATTTTTAAATTCACTAGTTTACTTCAAATACGTCGCTTCCACGTCTATTAAAACAAAGTCGATTCCACGTCTATTAATCTTTCGATGAATCCTTATGGATCGTCACAGTACATCACTAGCCCATTAACCGCACGCACGATATTACCAGACTTTTGGGTGAACTTAACGTAAGTTCCCCCTTACGAAATTATTCAATACGTTTCCTTCTTCGAAATTTTCTCAAAGAACTCCAAATTTTTCCTTTATTTTTTTACTGAATTAGAAGATAGTGATCTTACGAAAATGGAATATTTTGGGTTTTCCTTAAAATACCAGTTAACCAGTTTTATATTAAGTAACCCTCACTCTTAATACGAGAAAGTATGTGTTGCTGCAATGTTCGTAGTCTCCCTTGTTGCTCTTATATTGTTCATTTTCTACAATAGAACATGCTTTACCCGTCCTCTTCGTTTTCAGTTTTATTTTCAATATTTAACAGATTTATTTCTGATTTTCTGAATGCATGTATTATCCTCACTACTTCTTTTTTATCCTCCTTTATTTCATTAGCTTCTTGGATATGTTTTTTACTGTTTTTCTGCTGGCTGACACATTCCTTTTGCTTGTTCCACATTTTCTTAAAAAGTACTTTTTTATTTTACGTTTCATAATATCATATCAATGTTACTCTTGTAAATGTAATCATCTTTCTTACTAAGTTGAGTTTTGTTCCATAGGGGCTACGTAATTTTTTATCAGAAAAGTTAGCGTTCATTTATTTATTCAGTGCAATATATGGTTCTTGGATATCAGAATAATTCATAACCGACTTTGATGTTTTAGAGGTGTATAGTTTATTTAGAAGCACATATTCCGTTTCAGTGACTTCAACAGAATTAAGCACCTCGTAAAACGCGTATTTAATTGTTTTTCGGGGAAATAATCTAGCATTAGAATATTACTTGTTACTTGCACACATTATTACAGCCTCTTAACAATACACGGATGTACAATCATAAATCACTTTCTATCGTTTATTGAAATGTGATGATTGTGTTGATATATTAGAAGTGGTAACTTTAATAGATCCTCATTGTTTTGATTTAACATCCTCTTTATTTAATAGAATATATTTGACTTGCGCAATATTATGAAATATAAAACAATATTATAAAATATAATATATATTATGATGTACAATATCATCATAGCATAATAGATAAAATTATGCAAATAATATATTCAGTATTAATTTTCACTCGCTGATTATCTCCAATTTACATATATCTCCAAAATTCTCGTAGTTACCAATTGGAAGGATGCCAAAACATGGTTAGAATTGTTTCTGCAATTAAAGCAGAGTTGCATATCAAATTCCAACTGTAATTAGTTAATTGATGATTGATTGGGTGATGGCCTCCCTTACTTTGAAGGTTTTGTGGGGCTTGGGTTCACACAGATATGTTGATGTTATAATGATTTCCATTAATGAAAGAATGTAAAGATGCAATGAATAGATTCGTGAGTATGATATCCTACTGCCTTCTATGCGTCTCAAATCAGAAGATCCGATCATTGGTTGAATTCCAACCTATATCTCCTATTACTTAGACAAGATTTAAAGCTCCTGAAACAATTTCCTTTAGTTTTCCACCCGAATTAGCAGTAGCGAAATTGCACAGAACTTCAGCGTCACAAAAATTGTGACAAAAAGTTTATTTTTCGTGTATCAATTTCAAAAGTAACTCGTGGTGCTATATCACACATTTTCTCATATCATTTCAAACTTTTAAAATCTTTAAAAATTCAGAGTGTTCATGTACAATAAAACCTGCGTGTTTTAGCGTACTTTGCTAATACGAAGAACACATTGAAAGAAAAAAAATGTAGCCGGCTTTTAGTCCATATTTTTATAAATTGCTTTAACTGCAAGTAAAAAACTCTGCGTAAACTAGTGGTCTTTTCAAAGAATTATTTGTTACCTTATTCAAAGAAGAATTTTTATAACCTATTTTATAAAGGTAAATCACATCTATCGTCAACTTGCACCGTCGTAATTTTCGCAAACTGAGTCATCGAAAATGAAACCCGGTTTCCTTGTTGTTCATGGACGAACAAACAGACAGGTGTTTTGCCACGTCGATATTTTGATATAAGGGACCCACAAAACATGGATTATGAATACAAAAATGTTGGTGAAAGAAGAAGTTATTTACTACATTTAAACGAAAAATTATCCATTTTTTTCGGTAGCATGGGCCCACAAAACGAGTTCCCTGGCGAAAAATAGCCGTTTTTTGCGGCAGCATTACAATACTTCGTGTCTACTATGTAAGTAGTTTGCGAAAATGTAACTAGTGGTGTTACAGAAAGGCACAAAACCCTCTCGTACTAGTTTACTATTCTCTTGAATGTAGGCTAGCTTTTCGATTTTGTATCTCCTTCGTTCCAGTAGGTATCAATACCTAGAAGACTTGGCATGGCATCATGTAGTACCTAGAGCTCCTCTGGAGATCTTTCCAGTGAAAAACATCTTCGCGCACCCCGATCATCGTATAGACCTACTTCGGCCCTGTACTTTTACATTACACCCGTCGTAAACCTTGACCCCTTCTCCGTGCTTATTCTGTTACAGTGGCGGTTCGTGGCATTGTTGCAGTGTTGAACAACAACCAGAAATTTTCGGCCAATGTCCCTTGACACGTCAACATTAAAAGTGTAAAATGTTCTGTTATGAAGTGAAGGTAAAGGAATGCGGAAGAAATGCGTCAGATAGGTGGCAATTCGCGAAATGAAAAATGGCAAAGTAATTTGTGTGACTTGTTTGCAAAGGAGATGATAGAAGGTGTTGTGCAGAGAAGAGAAGAGGAGTAACGCTTGCGCGGTGATATTATATACAATTTATTATTATTTATTGTTTTAATTACCTACATTTTTGTAACTTATTGTTAGTGAATGTAAGTTTAATGCATGTAAAGTTAAGAAATTTTGACACCAAGTTACGAATCTAATTGCAGAATTAATAAAACATAATCTAATCTAATGGTAAAATTATAAAAAATGTCTTGAAGTATATTGTAGAAGAGTAAAACCTGGTCCGTTCAATGTACAGTTTTCATTGAAACATTTGAAGTCTTTTTCGAGAAAATGGTTTGATCGTTTCTGAAAAGGTGATTGTCTGAGCTTGTTTTCACAGAAAACACTTTGAAAACACACAGAAAACTTTCGAGTTTTCAAGAAACTTTGTAAGTAAACATTATCCACAATTTCAGTGTTGTGTAAAAACGGCCAGAAGTATTATCGACGTGGGAAAATACATTAAAGCCATTTATGAGAAAATCTTAATTTAAAAATGGCCCGTATTTTGCTTACACGAATATTTTAAAAAATGTACAAAACATTAATTAAATAACAAATTATAGAGAACAAATTTTTCTTTGAAGAAAAAATATCTAATAATCTAGTTCTAGCAGGGGGTCCGAAACGTGTATATTTATATCGATATATTTAATTGGGGTTTAAAAACGACAAAAATCATTTATTCAAATTTATTCAGCCAATTTCGTTTGGATCAAAATCCAACTTTAGAAGTGAGTAATCAAGTAACTGCGGCTTGTGTTCCCGACGAAATCATCAACTTATTGCCTAATTAAATGTCAAACATTACAACATTTCAAAGCGAAACGCAGAGCAGATGTAGATGGCAAGGAAATAAAAAGTGCTGTGCCTCTGATTCAATAACGAACGCCTGTGAAGCCCCTTCGGCGTCCGGCGCTTTATAGCAGCGTAAACCGGAGTGGCAACTAGAGATGCAGTTAGAATTCTCTCTGGCGATCCACAAGGCGAGTATTGTGTTCCTTTAACGGCTGTCGCTTTGAACGTCTCCGCTTTCAGCATATAGGTAGCAATTCGCAAACTGGAAAATTGCACAGTAATTTGTAGGTCTTGTTTGAAAAGAAGATCGTAAAAGTGAGTCAAATTTATTAAAGATTTGCTTAACTATATGCATATGTCGAAAAAGTAACTTTTTTTAGACTTATAGTAAAGATACTCGTAAAAAGAATGACATTCTTTGCATTCAGATTATGTCCTGGCTCTTTGAATTTTGCAGTTATACGGATTATCCAAGCCCAATGCTACATTGTAAATGAGACATGTTTCATTTTAAATGTTTACGTATCGTGAAGTAGGAACCCATAAGGTTCAAGCATTTCCAATTTTGCCTGTGACGAATTTATGCGCACAGTTTTATCGCGTTCTGGTTTTCGCGGGTTTATCGGAGTCAGCCATTTTTTCAAAATCACTGAGACCTTCACTACCTTGTTTTAACATTGAAAATACATAATATTGATAGTAAATTAATTAGTACATATTACTGATATCAAGAAATAGTTTTCCATTAATTATCTATTATTTCTAACCGAGATTAATAATTTCGTAATAGCATCATCTGTGCTTTGGAAATTTGCAGATAAACACACAAATTCACAGGCCTAGGGGCAATAATACCTAACTTTAAGTGACGAATAAGTGACGAATGAAATATACGAAAACAAAAAACAAAACCGGGAGCGGTAGCTCAGTGCATGAACTGATGTCACTGCAGCGCCCCTGACCGGGAGGTCCTAGGTTCCCACTCCCCACGGCGGCAGGATTTTCGACACTAGCTTTTCAGCTAGGTCGAATTCAGTCGTTGTCTGGAGGAGAATTCTAGCGGCCGGCTGCTCTGATCGGTAGTTTTCCGTGGTTTCTCCAATCAACACCAGGCGAATGCCGAAGCAGTACCCTACCAAACGGGCTACGGACCGCGAGCGATCTTTCCTTCCTCTTCCTTCTCCTATCCTCTCCCCCTTACACACATAATTCCACTAACATGCACTACACTACCACATATTCCGGGAGACCGGTCGGGAGCTTAGAGCTTGTCCGGCTGGGGCGGTGCACCGCTGGTGGGAGAGTCCTCATTAGGGGGAAACCCCAGTAACCGACGGTAGGTTGGCGTCGGATCTCGTCATCCAGCGGGGGAAGATCACCACCATCTTCCGAGAAAAACATACAGTACACTAACGGGACTAATGACCAAAGCAGTTGACGCGCCCAGAAATACGAAAAAACCAAACCAAACCAATCTCCAACAAACAACTGATATTAACAAAACAGCGACTATTTGCCAATAAATCAGTGTCTAACTCATCACGATCACGTTACTTGGCCACTGAATATGGGTAGATAATAGAAAAATATCTACCTTATTATATTTTTTGTGGAAAATTATTTCGAATCATTCATTCATCAATACACTACCTCACAATATTTTCGCTGTCTGTTGTGAAAAACTAATATTTTAGTTTGTCACAACAGACATTCGAAGCCCTAGTTTACTTTCATAGGCCTCGCAGACTTAACATTACTCCACCGTCACCTCCGCCCAGAATCTCACGGGAAGCGTCACCAGCGGAGCGGCCATGCTGCTCGCGGTCACCGCGCGTCTGGACAGCACTTCGCGTTTAAAATGCAAGTCACCCCTTTAGATAACCGTGTTGCTGATGGTCCAGAAATGGGGGAAAAGTTGTTGATGTGTCTTCTCCGCCACTGTAGGGGTTATAATCGTAAACCACCTCGGAGATAAACGTGCCCATAAACGGCCGTATAAATAACTAAACAAGATATACAGGCGCGTTTCCTCACAACACGCAGCAACTGCCGCATTTCGAGGGAGAGCAGTAGCATAATATTTACATACACGGAAAAATTAGCGGGGGTCTCTTTTAATGGAGGCGAACGGCTTTTAGTGTCAGCACGCTTTGGGGCTGCTTTGAAACTAGATACGGTTGTCAAAAGCACGCGCCGGGTAGGTTACCCAAATGTCAGTGATTGTCATTCATTCGATCACTTTGAATTTCTACTCTTTTATATTTCCAAAACATAATTACATATAAATTAATACAACTATTCCTCTCTGATATTGTTGAATATGTAATTAGAATATACGTTTACCTTTCAACTGGTTAGTTGTTGTAACGGTGCAGGATCTTTCAATATTCGGTTTTATTTGTAATGACCTATTATATATATATAATATATATATATATATATATATAAACTCAAAAGGCTTTCAACCTCCTCTTTTCTTTGACGAAAGAGCAATATGAAATACAGAAATCATTGATATATAATTTAATTTATATGTAGTCGGCCTGGTGGCCGAGATCGCTAAGCCAGTAGTAGTGATCTCGGACCGAAGGGTCGCGGGTTCGAGTCCCGCCTCGGGCATTGTTGTCTTTGTGTTCGTCCTTTCACCCCTTATCATCACCATATCGTTTCATCCTCATAGTTACCATACCGTTAACAGCAATAGTGGTCGCTAATGACCTAGATGTTGATGCGACCTTAAATAACCAATTAAAAGAATTATATGTAAGTGTACGTATTAAAACGATCCTTAATATCTTCTAAGATTATTTGATTTAATCTGCTCCACGTTTAGCAAACCATTTGTCATTATCCTTAATATCCCTCCAATTAGCAATTATTTGATTCAATCGGCTGCACAACATGAATATTATCAATCTACTCTTAATATTTTGATGTTGATGAAAGACAAACAATATATTCTTTTTCCTATTGCTTTTGCTCTGCTTTACTCACATTAATACCATAACAATTTTTCTTTATACCAGTATTATCGTATTGCCGGCTAACATGAATATTTATTATTAATAATTATTTCGACCCGTAGGGCGACATCCGAATGGTTAATAGGTACTTTGTAGTACGATGTCGACGGACAGTCCGTCCATACCGATCAGCGATTTCTAGAAATTTATTTAACTGAAAGAGTTCGTGATTGATTGCAAATTACAATTAATATTTTAGCCTTCTCAATAAATATAATATTTATTCAATCATTTGCTTGATAACAGGTCAAAATTACTTGCTTGCTACAAACTTGTTACTTGCTAAAAAAAGCTTGTTTAAGTGAATATTAACTTAGGTAATGATTGGTCTTCGTTCAAATGCAATTAAATCGTCTTTCAAGCAATCTCGCGTGAATCTTGTCGCAGAAAAGATTTGAGTCCCTTGATGACTTCTCTCTTTTACCGTTATGTGCAATCGCCCACTTCGCTGATATTATTTAAACGTACCATCCGGGGAATAGCAATAATTTCTGACACTAATTAATTCTCATTTAGGTTCACCTAATAATATCTTATATTTTGTAGAATTATTATTAGGAAATTTTCAGTGAGTAATCCTTCAAGCATTTGACAAAGACTAATAATATAATGATTATGTTATAAATTATAGATAATAGTTTCATAAGTATCAAATAATATGAACAATAAATAAAATATAGACATGTTTATGGTTAACCTAATCTCAAACTCTTACAGATTTGGATTGCATTCTCAGCAAATGTGTTAATTCCAATGACAGAGAACATTTTTTTCAGATGAACTGAGAGGCTTTTATTTTTTTTTATTTTTGGCATCTGCTTATGATACTGCAACTGATCATGACATGCAATTGAGATTACTCCCACCTATAAACACAATAACTTTATAAAATATAATTATATTTATTATTATTTTGTTAATTATCATTAGCAACAATGAATCTCTAATTATGGAAAGTTCTCTTATAACAGTTAAAATATATAGAACAGGTAACACAAGTGGAATTCATTTACCTTCAATAATTTTGCCACCCAAGATGTAACACAGATGTTGATGACACGAGTTCCTTCAACCATTGATTCTTTCCATAACCAGCAATGTTTATTTCCATTCAAGCTAATATGGAATTAATGTGATTTTCACTCCGAAAAAGGTCTATATGCCCTGGGTTGAGACATTTTTAACTTTAAATTACCTCAGTATAATGAATCAGAGCAAGTTATAATAAATTAATAATAAATTAATTGTATAAAATTAAAAATAATTGATTGAACCTTAAACTAAAATAACAAAATTAAATAACTGATCAACAGACTAAATAGTAGCTGAGAAAAGTACTAATGAAAAAATAAGGAATTTCACTAAAAGCACTACGTCGTGAAATAACTAAAATAAAACAAATAAATGTAAAGTTATGGAAATAATAACGCAAGTCACTCGAAATAATGATGAATGATCACAATGTAGATGCACGGTTGAAATGTTGGCGGAATCTCCTAAAGTCGTCATTTTTTATTGCAAGTATAAATCAATAACAAGACACTATTCGCATTATTTCCATTTCATCCAGCTTGGAAAGAAATTAAACGGTGGTTAAGTATTCCTACGAATATCAGTAAAGGGGAGCACAGGCACAATAGTTATTTATGTATCAAGGGCGTTAAGTAGATGTTTTTGCCCCGAAGGCGACTTCCAAATCCGAGGGCCTCTGGCCCGAAGGGTTGGAACTCGCCCTCAGGGCAAAAACATCTATTAACTCCCGTGGTGCATACAAAAATTTATGGTATACTAGTTCGTTGCTGAATTAAATGATAATTCGAAACATTTTGTAATTTTCTTCGCTTCTAAAGTGAAAAGATTGTAATAGTCATTTGTCAAAATGACGTCAGATAAACAAAACAGAGTGTGTATCTAATTACTATTGCATAATCGTTGCTGGACTGATTTTTCGTACATAATGAAAGAATATGGGAAGTTCCTGCGTAAATTTTCGCAAAATCTTACAAAACTACGGACAGTGGTTTCAGTTTCAAGTAAAATGTCGAAAATATATGAAAATGTTTATGGCATATTTCAGAGTTATATAAGAGTGTGGATAACAGTGCAAATTACGCTGATGAAACAAAACTTGTAGGTTATTTCCTCTATTGCTAAAAGTTATTTGGAATATGTCATAACACCAAAAATAACATTTCCAGGATGTTAGCCGATGTGCCTTATACATCTTATTACTACTACTGGTACTGCTGCTCAAGAATGTCTCTATAAAATTTGATACGGAACAATTAAATGTACGTGACTGATGGCAATTGTAAATTCACGGAACATTCTAAAATTGCAATTTTCATGACAATCAACCAAAAGGAGGTTTAAAACGAGTTATTTTACTTATTTGAGCATTATGCCATTTATTTATAGTATTTGCTTGCTTGCATCTTAACTGTAATAAATCAAATACATAAAAATATTGTAAGTGTGGTGTTGGTATTAGAGCGGGCCATCAAGTATTCAAAAGGCCTGAGGGCATAAAGAATCAGGAAGGCCGCAAGGGTATTAAGAATACCGTTACGTGTTTTGTCTGAGGTCCGTAAACACACAGCAATACTCTAGTAATCAAAATAATAAATTTAAGACCGCAGAGAACGGATGTCGGAAATTCTCTTTGACAAATCGAACGATAAGGGATTGGAATAGATTGCCTGCAAAACCTTTGAGCCCTTTCCTCGAAGCGTTCAACAGTTTAGGAAATAAATTTAGAGTATTTCTTAGTTTGTGAGGGCGTTAACTAAGAATATTAAGTTATACAGTGAAGTGAAGTGTCGTGCAGTGTAGAGCAGAGAAATAATGAAGGAAATGTTTTTCGTGTTACAGTGAAATGAAGTGAAACGAAGGGAAGGGATGGGAAGGGAAGGGAAGCGAAGCGAAGCAAGGAACGGAAGGAAGGAAAGGGAAGGAAAGGGAAGGACTGCGGTGCGGTTTTAATTGTATGAACACTCAGTGTGGCTTTAGATCATAGACGTTTCTTTTCTTTTTCTTTATGTAATTTAATGTTTTAAGAATCATCAGTTTTTATATTCTGCTTATTATTATTATTATTTTGTAGTGTCATGCGCCCAGAGTAGTGCTAGGCAACAGCGTGATTTGAACGTGGTCAGTTGTTTGGGTAGCAACAGCGTGTTGCACTTCGAAAGCTGTGAAGATTCTAGCATGATCAGTCCAATCGGTGAAGATTTTCAGTGTTAATTTTTAAGAATTGGTGTCAGAATATCAGTGATGTTTCTTCTAAAAAGCCATATAGATGTGCTGTACAAAACTGCCGTACGCTGCCGTGGATATTACAAGGAGGGTCTAAAGTCCATGTATTTGGTTTCCCAAAATATTGCGACGAAAATAGCTTGTTCTACATCGACGTACTTTCAATTTTCAATTTTACAGGTTCGCCATCCCCTTCATGAGAGTGATATACTGTGTGAAACAGTTGTGTATGATACGACGAAGTATGTTTAAATTGAGTGTCTCTCAATTAAAAATACGATGTGGTGGTATGTGGTGTCTTTCGTATTTTTTGACTGACCTACTTATCATTCAAGAAAAGAAACAAGGCGATAAACTCCAGCAGAAAAGAAAAGAAGACTGAAAAGAGTCGCAACCGGTTGCTATCGATGCTGCTAGTGTGGTTTCCCAGCAAGTTTATGAACAAAAGTTTTCTCGTATAACGTTGGAAGATTTGATGAATAATTTGAGGAAAGTTACAGTGCCTCCAGTTTCGACAGTTGTTAAACAAAGTGATAATTGTTTCCGTTTTAAACCTAGTGTGGAAACCTCATCTAAGGATTCCTCTTTCTGTAGTTGTAGATAGTGCTTTGAATATTAGTTTATACAGAACATATATTTTTGATTAGAACAATATTTTACAGAATATGACTGTGTGTCTGAAAATGTATCAGAAATTTAATACTCGTAGTAATAGAGTAGATAACTGAAAATAAAAGTTGTTTTAAGTTTTTATTGGGAAAATTATTACTAATTCATGTTCATAATAGCGGTAATATTTTTAGCTCCTTCTTAATTACCTTTTGCTGCCTTTTATTTTCAATTTCATCACATGACTATAAATTGTATTTTAATTCGGAGAATAGATTGTTGGAGATTGAAATACCCAATCATAGTTCCAGCACATAGCGGCTGGGGTGACTTTTACCAATATGGTTATAGATACGAGTACATTGCTTTTTCAGTATCAAAAGCATGCAAATGAATGCTCAGTTTTTTATGGTATTTGTCCCAGTGGACATTATTCATTACACATAATTCAGTTGATGACTCTGACAGCAGTGAATACTTCAAGAAGATGAAAGATCAAATATTTTGTAAAATTGCTGAAAGTTGAAAAATATGACTGGATAATTTATAATTTGATATTATTTAATTAATGTATTATAAATGTTTTATGAAGATGATATTTTGTATGAAAATATGTTCGTGAGATCAATCTTAAAAACTTGGAGGTAAATGCTTTTAGAACGAATTTTTTATGGATTCTTGAAATATAGTACTTAATTTCACTGATGTGGACATCAAATGGGAACATCTTTGTTCTAACATATTTCCTAAATAATAATCGCAAACGAAGTAAGGGTTTCTAGTAAAACTGGGAACTGCCCAGCTGTCCGACGTTCGGACTACCTATGATGTCAGAAATCAGTGTGGAGGCTTTCTATATGCAGGGGGTGTTGGTTATACCCAAATGCAGTTTAAATAAATTAATCTTTATCTTTATCTTATTACGATACTCGTATATAACGGGTAGGTATGGTAATATTGAAAATAACAAATGCCAACACAAAAAGAAATAAAAATACCCTTTATCGCTCTTCAGTACGTAATCAGTATGTCCCTGTGATAGTGGCTTTTTCGTGGGTTGAATTTTAGTCCTTACTTTAATGTAACGAGAACAATATGCGTTCATTCTCCACAGCTATTGTTTATTTATATCCCTACCATAGCAACTCTTCCTTGTTGACTCTATTTCTTCTACATGTCCAAACAAAATCTAGTAACGTAATATTAAATGTTTAAATTAACGTAGAACTTATGGTTTTATGCTTCTCAGGATGTGTTTATAATTTATATATTTATATAATCACATTACAATTAATTTCATCAAACAGAGAGACACTTATTTGAGATGAGACATTTTGTACTTCAAAGAGTAATTTTAAACCAAAGAATGAAACACAAGAAGTGAATATCCATTCATAAAGTCATCATTTATCGCGAAAGAGAATAGAAGTTTTTAAATATATGTTATTATCCCATACTTTATCCCATTTTAAAAACTAGATGGTGTTGTTCTTCAGAAACATGCAGTTAATCTAAGTGTTACGAGTAATGTGGAATTAAATCACCTCAGATAAAAAATCTTAAATATGCTAAATCCACTTTATTTGATTTAAAAGTGCATATTCACATATGTATATTCTAGTAAGAATTCAGAAGCTTTTTGTAGCGGACGTTGAAGCGCTATATTACACAGATCCAGTAATTCAGATAAATGTCCCCGTAAATCATTTTAAAATATATATTAAGTTCGAATAAAATGGTTACGTATTGACGACGAAGTATCTCTAACTTTTTTATTTATCCTTGGTCGACATAAATATAATATGTCTTTAAAGATTTCAAAAATGATACATAAATTATATAAGTACTATATTGTATATACAACAAAGAAAAATTATACATCTGAGGATAGTCCAGGATGGGAAGAAATAATTTATAATTTTACGAAAATATACGTGTACAAGTATGAGGAAAATGATGTGAATATTCAGTTACACTGGCTCTTAACAGGAAACTCATTCTACAACTTGTGCAACACTCACACATTTTAAATATATAATTATTATGAATGTCCTTAAAATGTATTTATGCCGTCATGAGGTCAGATTATTTTGTTTGTTACGCCTTTTTAAATTTATTTTCTTCCTGTTCAGGCAGTTTTGCCTTTCAGGGTTTGTACATTTTATTTGTAATACATAACGTTTGGGCATTCACGTTTGAGCATACAACCTCTCACTCTTGTGTCTTACTACTAGCTAATTTACAGGATTTAATACTTATATTTCTTATATTATACTTACAACTAAACAATTTGACATACAATACACAAATTTTACATACATTATACATTCTTAAATCTAGATACACTCTATACATACATTGGGATGAAAATTTACATATTTAATACATATTAATATACTGAATTTTTATGGGGTTTTAACATGTCTTTGGGATATCGAGAGCGAATTCTTTTGGGATTGTTTAAAGTTTTTCCCATTGTGAATTTTGTACTGCAAGGAGGATGAAAGAAGAGTAAAAAATTGTTACAGTTTTTCTTATATGTTCAATTAGGGTTCTATTTGAAGTTCCTTTGAATATGTGTATTTGATATTAACCAAGGGGCCTTTGCACATTTTCGTAAAAATTTGTTCTGTACTATTTGGAGTTTTTAATGTTGGTTTTTTGTTGGGCCTTACTGTTCCTAGAACTATAAAGAAACATGTCGCAGATATAGTATGTCTTTGATGATGTACCTCAAATGTAATGTCTAATGAAAAACGAGTTAAATGATATATTTTTCTTAATTTGTAATACATTTGTCGTCATAACATATGTATTTATCGCAGATTCACAGTCATTTGAATTTTAAATTGTTCCATTTCCACTTCGTTTTGCTGTGTAGTTGTTTATATCTTCTCTTGTTTGAGGCATTCCAACACATACTTGTGGTCTAAACAACGCATGTAAATGCATCGTTAATGATAGCATGATAGGGTAGTTGCATCTCATTATCTTCACATAAATCACATAAATAAAATACACAAACCTAAATAATTTATGCGCGACCTCTGGCAGAAAACAACACTGTTCATTTTGGAGATCCCAGACACGACGCATTATCAAGCTTCCATCTGCGTCGCGCATAAATCTACCAACAGCAATTGCGTTGGATATGCTCTCCACAAGATTGCAGAAGTGTCAAACAATATTAGGTACAA
Source organism: Teleogryllus oceanicus (assembly GCA_964035755.1). Lineage (NCBI taxonomy): Eukaryota > Metazoa > Arthropoda > Insecta > Orthoptera > Gryllidae > Teleogryllus > Teleogryllus oceanicus. The sequence goes on along the minus strand of CAXIVR010000006.1, from coordinate 114,438,484 downwards.
TGAACACCACGGTTGGCTTGGCAGTTGACCTACGACCATGCAATTGACAAGATGGATCTAGCGACCAAATGTGAACGGCCCGTAATGCCGTTAGTTCAATCATCAGAATCAGTCAAGCAAGGGGCTCGAGTTAAAGATATACTCTTTTTTATTCGTCGGCGCATACAATCGTTTATCTAAATGTGAGCTTGTTGTAGGCCGTTGACACCGGTCCGCTGTGTGGGGTAGCTAAGGGCTTCAGGCAGTCACAGTTGGCGGACTTCGATCTCTGAGAATATTCCTCCGAGATTGTCCACGGTGCAATGTTACCCACTAATAAACAAGCTTGGCCAAACTGTTTCTCGAACATGGCTCTCAAAAGATTAATTGTTATTCCGATATTTCAACAATGTGTTATGATAATTTATTATACAGCAGAGGGCAATTAAATGTTAACTATAAAATACGTTGTTGTTCATTAGTGAATCCTAGTGTAAGATTTACTACTAAAACAATGGGTGGTGTGAATAAAAGTAAGCAAAAGCTTTGGCTGGTAATTTTAAGCAAAAGCTTTGTTTAAATTTTAATATTATTAGCAAAAGCATCTTCTAGTAGCTAAAGCTAAATTTTCCACCAAATGCTTGAAAATGTGTGAATAAAGATCAGCTAAAGTTTTCTTTTTAATGGAAAGCTGATCATTTTTCTAGTGTGCCAGTCCTGTGTCTTGGCATTCTTTAAGAGTGTGTTTTTATCTTAAAAATGGCTGCTTTTATGCACATGCAACCTCGCAAACGTTACTCCAAGAGAAGGGAATGTGCCGAAAGTGATTGTTTTTCCTTATATCGGTTTAATCAAGAAAATGTGCATTGGATAGCTACTTATTTCCTAGGCGAGTCACACGAAACGAGAGGTGGAGCGTTATCGCCTATTCAGAAGATGTAGATATTTCTTCGCTTTGTTAGTGACCCTGGCTTTCAAGCAGGTGTAGCAAGAGAAGAGGGCGTACACCGAACAACTGTTTGCAAAACTATAACATTTGTAATGAATAAAATTCTAGAGAAAGCTCACGAATGGATTAAGTTCCCAACGCACATGAACCATGCTCGGAACAGTGGGCAGAACAATATCGTTTCCCAAGTCCAATTGGCGTTATAGATTGCACTCACGTCCCAATAAAGAAACCTACTTATCGTCGGCCCGGTGGCCGAGATCGCTAAGGCAGTAGTGTCGTAGTGATCTCGGACCGAAGGGTTGCGGTTCGAGTCCGCCTCGGCATGGTTGTATTTGTGATGGTCCTTTCACCCATTATCATCACCATATCATTTCATCCTCATAGTTACCATACCGTTAACAGCAATAGTGGTCGCTAATGACCTAAGATGTTGATGCGACCTTAAATAACCAATTTAAAAAAACTACTTATCACGGCGATGAATACATAACTCGTAAAGATTTTGCAAGTATAAACGTTCAAACTACATGCAATGTGAATGAAGAGTTCACTAGTGTATGCTCAGTGGCCCGGATCTGTACACGATAGTCGGATACTCAAACGATCTGACCTTTATGAATTTATGAACAAACAGAAAAGTGACGTAGTTTTACTTGGAGACATCGGATACGGAATAACGCCATGGTTGCTTACACCGTACAGAAATCCTTCAACACCCGAGGAAACGGCATTCAATAACCTCTTCGCTAAGGAGCGCGTTGTAATAGAACGATGTTTTGGGCAGCTGAAACAGAGATTTCCTGTGCTCCAGTACAAAATAAGAATAGAATTAGAAAGAGTTCCTTCAGTGATTATTGCATGTTGTGTGCTGCACAATATTGCTAAATTTTTGAAAGATGATATTCCAGAAGAATTTCAATATGAAATTGAGAATGAAGATGCAGACTACATAAACATCGACAATGAAAATTCTGTATTAGATCAGAACCTGTGTAGAAGAGGACAACTAAGAAGAGAAGAAATAAAGAACATTATTTATCACTTGTAAAATCAAAAATAATTTTCTTTGAAATCTTTATTTCCTGATAGTATTAAATTCATGTAACAGTGTAGGACAATCAAATTTCCTGTAATGTGAAAATCTGGTTGCCAATACAAGGCAATGGTTTTTCTTCGCGCTCTAACCTTGACATAAACAAATCTTCTCTTTTGATTTGTTTTCACCTAATTGAGTTGCTCTAAAAGTACGAGCCTTTGCAATTCTTGCAAACTCAGGTTAGCAGTCTCAGATTCTGGGTGGGTGATTGTTTTTCTTTGTCGCTTGTGACGTGGCGGCAAGAGGTTTGGTGTTGTAATGTTTATTTGGGGCTCATGATAAATGATAAATTCTCCGGCATCCTCCTGGAGTCATATTTCCTATAAATAAACGATAAGTTTAATAAAATGTGTTCAAAATAATTTCTCATAAAACTTTTAGTTTATTTGTTATTCGTAATTATATGTATAAGATGCATAACCTAACCTCAGTTCAGTATAAAATAATATAGAAACACATAGCTTGAAATAGTAGCACGTACTATATTACCTGGAACTTTGTTCAAACTGGATTACTTTCTTTGCTCATTAAATCCAAGAAATCATACTCCCAACTTTTCAGATTAATTTTTATTTCCTGTTGCACTCACATCACTTTTTCTTTTCACATCTGTTTTCATGTTTTGAATTTTTTTTCTAATCTGTTTTTCTGTTATTTCCTTCCCGAATTGTTCCATGTACTTGTCTCTCAATGAAGTTAAGGCTTTTCTTTAGCTAATTTAATTCGTGGCACCTGTGATTTATTAAAAAGTATTTTGTACTCTTTTAATAGAGTTAAAAAGGAGGCCATGATTACAGTCGCTATCATTATTTTGTACATCTTCATCGGAAGACATATTCAAATCACTTTAATTTTCCATATTTAATACCTTTAAAGTCATAAAACTTGTAGGTAAAACCTTAAACCGTGATAAACTTCACCTTCAAAACGTGAACGTAAGCGAATGTATACATAAACAATGAACACGGCGTCCGGTGTTACCTAGCAAATGTTACAATTTTCCAGCTGTAGCTTCCTAGTACTAGCAAAAGCTTAATCACTCGTTAGCTAGCAAATGCTAGTGCTAGGAGCTGAAACTAGTTAGTAAATGCTAATGCTAACACTCAATACTTCAAGCTTTGCTTACTTTTTATTCACAACACCAAATGAGATATCTTAAATAAAAATATATGCTACAAAACAGGAAATAAAAAGTATATCCACGAGTGAATAAAATCCATTTACTTTCAACGGCTAGACTTTATTTGACCTATTATCACCTATTATTACATTGTAGGAGGAGGCAAAAATGTTTTCAACTTTTGCAATTTTTGAAAATTGAGAGTTAACAGTGAAAATAGCAATTATGGCATATTTATAAGTGTGTTTCACTCTACTTCTCACAAGAAATTTAAAGAAAAAATTGGAACCACTTTTGAGAAAATTTTGAAAATGTCACAGGGGCTTCATGTGAAGTCCCAAAATATTTAAAGAATTCTTTCGATCATCGAGGGGCATCCATAATTCAAGTCAGGCTAGATTAAACGGGGAATATTCGTTACAAAAACTACGAATAGTTTAGACGTTAGTGTTATATAAAAACTCTGAAAAAAACTTTTTCGTCATACCTCAAAACTTGTATTTCTGTTAAAATGTCGAAATCGATTTTCCGGAATATTACATAACTTTCTCTGTACTACGTATATTACTTCGTATGTTCGTACATATACAGAAAGTTAAAGTTACGAAAAGTTGACTAAATAACTTTTCACTCCCGGTGGCTTTGGACTAAAAAAACGTTCAATTTACAGAGTTGTGAAAATTATTACAGTTTTTGGTTATTATAATTATTTTTTTATTTCCAAAATGAAACACTGACAACGTAAACACATCGAACAGCAAATATCGCTATTAAGAAATAGATATTTTTACAAAAAATATATATTTCTCCATCTTCTATTTTTGAAAATATGGACATCGATGACGCTTGTGGCCACGACGGGAGGCATGGGGTCCATGACCCACCCCCCCAGGGCCTAGAGTTTTCGTTTACATTCCTTTATTTGGCAAAATTGATTGAAATATTTATGTTAGAATTATGTAATTATTTAAACAATAATATTGTATAGTATGTCTACAGTACACAAATAATATACAAAATAATAACAAATATGTTTATTTTTAAAATATATAGTAAACAACTGAGATAATCGGCTGGAACCGCCGGTTTCAGGACGACAGAGGCAGGAACCAACGACGGAGTTAGAGCCTAGCAGCGGTTTTGTTCCGGAGACAGCAACTGAGATGTTCGAGGGATTTGTGACTACAAATTGCTGTGGTCGATGGGCTGCCGGAAAGCCCGCGAGCAGGCTGGAGGTAGATGACGGATGTAGCTTTCTTCGCAGCGGGAGTAGAGGGTGCGGAAGACAGTTTAGGAAGTTCGTGTAGTAAGGAGGTGGAGAGGGTAGAGGAAGGGAGAAGGAGGCTAGCGGTGGGTGGAAGCAAATTTTACGGCAGGCAAATTGTCAGTAGTGAAAGGCAGAGATCGCGACACGGTGAGGATGCATCGGTATACGTTAGCGGTGTGACATGTGAAGACGAATAAAGATGCAAGATGAGGAGTGACGTCTGAATGACTCGAGGAGCAACAGGTGATGACAGGTGGCTACGAGTAGTGGTTTGGGAGCAACTGCATGCGTGCGATAGGGCGACGACGACGGTAGGCAAACAGGGAAGGTTCCTGAAGACGAATAAAGATGCAAGATGAGGAGTGACGTCTGGATGAGGGCTTTGGAGGTGATGACATTCCTTACCATATGGCAACACATTGGGCTGAAGGGTGATGGTGATGTTGATAACGATTGTGATGTTAAGCCCGTTGTTCCATATTGTATGTAAAAGATCCTCAAGCCTAAATGAAGCCTCTAAACACAATTTAGATTGCCTGTTTCGCCGCCCAAATGATACATCCTTTCTCCTCTAGTTGGTGAAAGAAGCGTAGCGAAATTTGCATGGTCAGGCGGAAGCGCAGGCCTCATGACCTGAACCTCGCTATGGTGAATAAGGCATAATTGATTTGAATTGAATGTTGGCTGAAGGTGGAGGTGGACAAATAGCGACGGTGATGACGCTCGGGATGGTGGCGACTAAATGCGGTGCCACGGTGGTGGGCGAAGAGTGGCTCCAAATGAGAACCGACGCGACGGCGTCAGTAGAACGACGGGTCACTATGGTCCACAAGTTGGCGACGGGTAGTACGTAAGCGGAACTGGCGTAGATGGATCGGTGTCTCTGACCGTGAAGTACTAGGATTCCATATCCGATGGTGGCAGGATATTCGACACCAGGTACATAGCTAGGTCGAATACAGCACGTCTGAGAGAGAATTCCAGCGGCCGGTTGCTCTGATCGGTAGTTTTATGTGGTTTCTCCAGTCAATACCAGGTGAATGGCGGAGCAGTACCCTAACAAACGGGCCATGGAGCGCGCACAATATTTCCTTCTTCTTTCTTGTCCTATCCCTCCCTCTTACTTACACACACTGACACATACCATTACCAACACATCGGGAGACCAGTCGGGAGATTAGATCTTGTCTCGGCTGGCGCGGTGGCCCGCTGGTGGGAGTTACCTGGATGAGGAAAAACTCGCAAGCCGATAGGTAGGTCAGCGTTGGATCTCGCCATCCAGCGGGGGAAGACCACCGCCACCTCCTGGGAAAAATCACTTCACTTATGGGACCAATGACCTTAGCAGATGTCGCGCCCGGAATCACCAACCAATCAATTAACATCAATGTTTTAATTTTGAACATTGATGTTTAGAAACGTCGATGTTTTAATTTTGAACATTGATGTTTAGAAACATCGATGTTTTTTTGGCGATGTCTCATCCCTAGTACGTAGCGGATAGGGGTGGGAAACGACCAGCGGCAGTGGCGACAGCGGCGAGGGGAAGGAGGAGCGAGCGGGCACGGATCCTGAGCCGCGCGCGCATATCTCCGGGATCGCTTCAACAAGTAGGCGTAACAAGGCGGAGCGGTGGAGGAGCGGCGGGGAGGGACGGGCGGCTGCCGTTTAAAGGGGATGGATCGTACCTCGTCTCCACCGCGCCTTCTTTCTTCTGCTTTGCTACGCCGCCTACGCGCTGTTCTAAAATGTAGCGTTTTGCGGATGCTTGCAATAACAATTCCAGTTTGTACTTTCATATGTCGCTATCACGGGCGTCTCTGAAGGGGGATACATCTCGAGCAACATTTTCAAGTGCAACCAGTACTTTTGTTCCAATTTATTTGTAGTTGAAGACACCTTGAAGCATTATTACGATGACACTCACTTGCTATAGAACATTCAGGCTGTGATAACATGGTAAACATAAAAATATTTTGCTGTCCGTCAATAGTCAATAAAAATGTGTGAGATAGGAATATTGAGAAGAAGCTCTTGAACCGTCTGATAGATGTGTGACTACTCCTGTGAGCCAGCATTTTCACATCTAACGACGAAGATCAATAAGCAACTTTACATTCCACCATCCTGCTCTAACCGCCGCCGCAACAACAACAACAACAACAAAACAATAATAATAATAATAATAATAATAATAATAATAATAATAATAAATACCGCATTGTAAAATTTTATAGCTGCAAGCCATTGCATAAATATTCATGACGATACAGATTGCATTATGTTACAGTATCTTGACCAGAAGTTTTTCAAACCAAGGATCAACAAATAATCATTGAGAATCGTTCAATTGCGTACATTAAAATTGCACTTAATATTATATTATGCTGATCGGTTTTAATGTCTTTTATTATTAGTACTTTTACGTGGAATATTATTAAAATAAATTGGATCGTTGTTTCACTTTGATCCAAGTTGACTAGCGAAATAGCAGTTATTGGAGGGAACATTTGGCTGAGTTTAAGATCAGCACGCAGGTCATTCTGTGTTATATGTTGCTGTGGTTGCGTGTGGTTGTCCTTAAAAACGGCCCAGTTCTTTAGTTTAAATTTCTAGTGAATCAGAGGTGGAGTTGACACCTCCAGAAATAAGGGAAAAAGCGAAAATTGTGGCGTGGGAATTATTTCCGCAACATTTGTACTTTTTCGCATGCGGACTGATAAACTATATTCAGCAGGGTATATAGTAGTAGCGAGCTGGCCTTAGCTGAATTCTTTGTCAGCCGCCACGAAACGATTCAGTTAAAAGTTTAACTTATAAAAGTTATCATTAGTCGTAGAAAAAGTACCGCATGAAAAATTCGGTATAATGGGTATTATCTCGAAGTGAAGTTTCGCGTGAAGTTTACTCGCTCGTATCGAAATATCACACTCCTGTACTCCTGTACGAGTAAAGGCATGGATTTTTATAGAAGAGTTTGGATGAAATTTATTTGAATCCGACGTATTCTAAAAGATGAAAATGCCAAAAAATGATCCAAAAAATGCACAAGTCGGGTTTTAGATTCAGCACCAAATACTGTTTCACCGTCATCAATTTTCTCCAAATTCATATCTTTCTAACAATTTTTATTTGACATCTCGTAAATTTTATTCTAAAAATTAACTTTCTTCAATCTATTGCACTTTTGTATGTTCTAGGAAAGTCCACCTACGAAATTTTAGACGTTCATGAGAGAAAAATAAGTTGCGTTCGACATTTCTTCTGTGATCCGTTAAAATGTAATTAAATGAGGAAGAACGATTTTACGTTCCACAGGAAAGGAAGTTTATGACGATAATTTTCTTCTCGTCAAGATTCGTTTACTTTTTATCCATATAGAACAGAAATCAAATTATTTACAAACTCGGTTTCCAAATACAGGTCCTCCAGCCAATTAGATCTTGTATGCTGAAGTTCAAATTAGAATGTTTTCGGCAATAAAGAATTTACACTTTGACACACGAAAAAAAAACTTTCATATTTTGTTGGTGTCTGCGGGGAAATAAGAAAGAAATGTTTAAACCTAACCTTTAAACTGCGGTTCAGCTTACTGTCACAGGGCAACATCGGGAGCATCGCATCGCAGCTGGCTGGGGAGGTCGAAGCGGAGACGTGGGCGGCGGCGGCTGAGGAGCGGGTGGGGAGCGGGAAGCGGGGAGTGGGGTGGAACGGCGCCGCCTGGGTAGCAATTACAAGGAGCTTACCGCCTCCCCCCGCTCCCTTCGCCCGCTGCACACTATGTCGCACGCGTCTTTGTGGAACGAGTGAGCGAGCGAGCGGGCGCGCGGGCGGGCGCGGCGGGCGGGCGGGCGCGCGGGCGGGCGGGCGGGCGGGCGGGCGGGCGGGCGCTCTGTTCTGAAAAGAGCCAGCACACGCGGAGGAGGATTTGGGTGCCGCCCCGCCAGCGAGTAAAAGGCTCACCCAGTACTTTAAATCGGCGCTTCATCCGCTGAACATGCGGACGCAGGGAGGGCCATTGTGCCAGGATCGAGCGGCGGCCCTTAACAAACGACGCGGCGCCGCGCGCTCGCTCCGGGCTCACTGCCGCTTCGTCTCTTACCTTTCCTCTACGCGCGCTTGTGGGTGCAGCGACTGAATGCATCAGAAGCAATATGCCTAGGTGGTATTTTTGTCTTGATTTCTTTTCAAAAGTTCTGATTGTTTAGTATGTGTCATCTATTTACTCTTTAACTTAATTTTAATAGTTTTAATAAAAAAATATGGAAAATAAAAAGAGAAAAAGTGATATTACGAGTGAAACTCGATGTTTCTAACCTGAAGAACAATACGTATATCTTATTCTTATATTTGTACAGGGAATATTGAAACATGGATAGAAAGAACACTTAATAATTCAGCTGCCGTAGTCATATAATTTACTGTAGTGTTCAGTATTAACATATAATTTAATCTCTCTTCCATAGTAGTAAAAGAAATTCGTATTTGTAAGTCGTAAAAAATGTCTCGACTTTTTGTGTAATGTTCTATTTTTTTTTTTTTTTTATTCTATGATTCCGATTTTTCATCTAGTTCTCTGGTAATTTAAAATACGACTGCGCGGTCTAATTTAAAGGCCCTTAATTCTTGAATATTATTTGTTTGCTACACCGGTATCCGTATCCAGGTACTTTGTGGTGGAATTTAATAGATAGGTTCCCACGGATAGAGAATTTCTTATCGTTGAATACATACGCGCACGGAACAAAAGCACAACAGATTGTTTCATACTTTAGATTTGTCGTGTTCAGGACTTCGACTGCTAACATTCATTCTTATATAATCCCCTACGCCCTGAAATTAAGCGGTAAGATGAAGAACAAACCCGGTTCCTTTCAGTCTTGGCGCTTTAAATTAATCAACGTAAGTAAAATAAATGTTATCGATTTATCAGTTTTACTCCTCTTAAACAAATCAAATTTTCACTGACCACTTCGTACTGGGAGGATGACAAAGTTATTTGCCATTTCGAATTCATAAATTTGTTCATGAAATTTAAACCAAATAAAGTAGAAAATTTGGAAATATGACCATGTTGCAAAAATAATAAAAAGAGAAAATATTTTAACTCACAGAATGTTAGTATTGGATATGTCAGGAAACAACCAAACAGCAGAGTCCACAATAGAGAGTGAGAATATAGTATTAAAGTCTCATAAGAGAAATTGTGGATTAACATAAAATATTTATTTTTTCACAAGAAATCGAATCTATTTGTGTTTTCTGATATTTTTTTTTCAAGTTCCTCGGTATCTTAACTGATACCCCACACATGTCTAGAGGTTGCTAGAATTCCGTCAATTTACACGCTTATTTGTAATTAGTAATATCAAACATTAAGAAATGAGTGAGGACAGTAAGTAAAAATTCCTCTGATGAAAATGGAAGTTGAAACAAATAATACGAAGGAACACCGACGAACATCATGTCAAAAATATGTTTGAACCGTAAATGGCGATCTGACTAGTATTACTCGTTATCTCTGCAAAAGATAATCACCAATATTGAATTTATTACATGAAGAGGTGTTTGAAGGAAATTATTAATTTTATTATAATAAACACTATATAATGAACATACAATGTAGGCTTTCACGGCCCGTTTCTACATTATTTGACATTTCCGGGTTTCTAGGCCGTGGTCTAACGGAGACTTATCCATACGTTTCGCCTGCAACTGTGACAGGCATCCTCAGTGGCGTTGCTGGCGGGGGCGAAGTGTTCTACCTGACAGCACCGCGTTTGCCTTAAAAAAGTTTATATTTTTGAAACTTCTCATTACACATGTCAATTACATAATTCAACGTCATTGTCATTTAATTGCACGATTAAATATTACGCATCATGTTGATCCTACTCCAATCAACCTCGATCACTCTCGATCAACCTCGATCACTAAGGCGAAGAATTTAGGAAGACGCATATCAGATTTGAATATTTTGTACCAATAAAGTGTCGACTGAGTAAAAATTAATAGTGATGTACATTTAAAAAACATCTGGGTGACTTGTTCTTGTGTAAAATGTATTTTTCTGTCTTGCTTTTATTTTGATAATGGGAACATTAAACGTAGGGGAACATTAAACGTATATATCTGCTTCGAATTGTGCATCAGACAGTTCAATTAATTTACTGACATCTTAGACTATTTGTTTCATGTTTGATTATCTGTTGCAATTTGTAAGGTAAATTTTTCTCCTACTTATATATTCTGTACTTACTCAATGTGGATATCTTTCATGAAACGTCAACATTGTTTATTATAAATGTTTCTATTCAATATTGTTAATGTTAACTATTACAGTTGCACCTCAAGAAAAATGCATAACAACTAGCGAAACGCTCTGTTGTTGAATTTCATAATTCACACAAGAATAAATAGATATTGTAAAAGTACGTTTTTGATTTCCTTTATGTAAAAGGATACTTCAACAATGAAAGGTTATTATTGTTTTTTTTTATTATTATTATTACACATTCTGCAAGAACACGTGCTCTACCTCCACCGTAGAAAATTCACAGATGGCCACCAATTACTTACCAGCCCCAGACTGGTCAACGCCCCAGCCAAGACGAGCTGTGAACCACCGACTGGTCTCCCGGCATGTGAGGTTGTGTAGTGCATGCACGTGTAAGTGCACGCAAGTAAGAGGTGAGGATAGGGCAAGGAAGAGGCCCGTTTGTTAGGGTCCTGCTCCGGTATTCGCCTGATATTGATCGGAGAAACCACGGAAAGATTCACTATCACTCAGAGCAGCCAGGCGCAAGAATTTGCCTCCAGACAGTATCTGAATTCGACGTAGCAACTTAGTGTCGAAAATCCTGCCATCTTCGGAACTCGAACACGAGTACCCCCGCTCAGAGGCTATGCAGTGATATCAGTTGATATCCTGAGCCACCTAACCCTTTTTTCATTGATGTTAAGTTGTGTGAACGACGGGGGGGATAAAATTATTTCAATTTAAAATAATTTATTTACTATTTATTATTATTTAATTACTAATATATAAATATATTAGTATAGTATTTCAATTTTTTTATGTAAGAAAATTTTTTCTGCAAATATGTTCAAAGGAAAGTTCTTTCTGAATGTACTCAGAGCTTCACAAACATGTCATTTTAAGAACATCTTTTGTGAGCTGAATCAGACTGCTAGTATGTGTCATGAAAGAGATTTATAAAGAGCTTGTAAATGTTGAGCTGTGGCCAACATGTCTTTTTCATATTCTTTTGTAATATAATTAAAGTATTTAAATTTTTTTTGTATTATTTATGAAGTCTAAAGAGTTTTCTTGTTCATAAGAATTACTAGGTAGACTTTGTTTACAAAACTTTTATTATGAAAACAAGAGACTGCCATTATTTAAATGACATTGTCTACCAACCATTGTAACAAAAAATTGTAAGTTTTACTATGTAAATGGCCGCGCCTACTGTCGGTAACTGTAATAGGTAAAGCCTGCAATACAGTTTCAAAATGAATAAATAAAAAATAAAATATTTATTATTTTGTTGCGCATTGTGGTCCGTTTCGGTCCAGAGAGCCAGCAGCGCCGCGGGTCGGTGCGGCCAGCCCGGGACAACGCCTGGCGCAGGGCTGACGTCACCGCGGGGCTCCGGATACGGCTCGGCGGCAGGAAATGCTCGCGCGGGAAAAAGCAGATGAACGACGATAGCGCGCGGCGGTCCGAGGCGGGGACGGCGGCTGCGGCGGTTGCAGCTCCGCGGTGATATCAGCGCCTGGGAACGCCGCTCGGCAGCGCCTCCCCTAAACGCTACTCGTCTCCCGCTCCTCCTCCCTGCCGCCTTCTCCGCCACTGGACTTTGCCCGATGTTCGCTCGCTCGTCACTCTCCTTCGTATTCCCTATCTCTATCTCTCTCCTCTCTCTCTTGCCGCCTCTCTCCATTTTCTTCTCGCTGGCACTCTCCGTGTCTCCTCCATTCCCAAATACACACTCCTCCTTGCGTGTCTTCACCATGCTCTTCACCAGAACTTTGCATTTCCTTTATAGACCTTACTTCTCCCTTTACCTTCAACTCTTGGTACTAGTTGAACTCACAGCTGCTTGCTCGCGACACTCCTTACAGGCAAGAAAGTCTCCTTTGCGCCATCTCTCTTCCTTGGAGATTCTTGAGTCTTTGGTGTTTTAAGGTTTCTTTTTTGTTAATTCCTGGTTACAAATTGACCTTTTTTTCGATACTTTTTTTTGGCGCAAAAGCATACTACACTCGTCTTCTCTGGAAGCAATATGGTGCTTAATGACTGTTATTATGGAAGCTGTTTAGAGTGCTACTCACTCAATTTGTCTGCTAAGTGATATATTTCAGAGCGTGGCTCTGACTCAGTAATTTCACGGCCGACGAACAAGGGACTCTGCCCGCCGCCTTTCATGCGACCACCCAACGGCCCCGCCCTCCTCTTCGCGGCCGCGCCATCTCTGCCGGAACACTCGCCCTCGCTCGAGCCGTCGCTCCCCCCCTGCCCTCGCGTGCCCCCCCCCCCCCCCCACCTTGAATACGCTCTCGCCTCTGCCCTTTCCCTTCCCCCGCCTACTTTGCCCTAGCTCTGGTTCTCTCCCATCGCCACCCCCTCCCTCTCATTCCCAAACCTGTCATTTCCATCGCTATTCTCACCGCCTTTCCCATTTATACATTTCTCTCTTTCCATTGCATTACAACGTTTGAAACTGTTGTTGCAAATGACTGCGAGTATGGCGAGACTCTGTATACGCATAATGCTTACTTGAAATCAAAACTATTGGAATTGATAGAACAAGCCATAACGCATCAACTTTATGTGGATGGGGATGAGATGGGATGGGATGGGATAGAGACACATGTCGTGTAATCGCTGACAAATGGCCAAAGAAGTTAATAGGTTGGTGGGAGCCTACTTAGAAAAAAAGTTTAGAAGAAAACCGCAATCAACATGGAATAAAGACAGCAAAGTTCTGTAACAAAACTGAAGAGCAGCGCAATTAGAGGGATGAGAAATGGGAATGTTTCATTCGTAGCACCATATATCCAGCGAAAATAGTACACCACTCGGCACATCACAATATTATCACCACTCGGTTACGTTCCTTGGCATCGCATGCTTCGCCTGAATCGCCCCGCCCCCCGTCGCCCAGGGTCACGGACGAAGTCGGCTTCGCCCGCGCGCTTGGGCATCGACCTCGGAAATTGGCGCGTGGGAGGGGATTTGCGACGGGGGAAAGACTGCCAACTTGCTTTATTCGGAATTGGCAGTGTTCACTTCAGTGGCAACTTCAACTATGAGTACGTACTACTGATGTACGTACGAAGAAAGAAAAAATTATACTAGAAGTAGTAAAGTAGATTACGAAAATTATCTGCCGTATTATTCTCGGAAGTGTGTTTTTCACCCCTTTGTACGCTGACTAAATTAGCTTTTATGTAGAAAATTTGTTAACAATTTTATCTTAATAGTCAACCTTACATTTCCTCCTAATACTTACAACAATTCAAATTCAACTTTATTCTCAAGACTCAGACGATGAAAAGGTTTGGTGTGCCACATGTCCCCTCGTCGAACACGTTGAATCAAAAAGTTATAATTACCTTTCTCTTCTAATGTAAATCTCTCTTGATTCGTAATCAAGGAAGTTTTGTCTGCCAAACTCGGGAAGAATAATGTCCAGTTGTCGAGACACGTATTATAGTATATATGGAACAATAATTTCACACATTACTTTCATTAAAAACTAATAGTATCCTTCATTTCAAACTAATAAAATGCATGTTACATCCTCAAATGCGTCGAGTTACTTTTGTCTTTAAAAAATGTAAGAAGCTGTAATGAACTGCTAACTCATATCCTGTCGAGTGGATGATGACTACACTCTTTGTTCTCTTTGTTTCAAGGCGAAACCGCCAAGAAAAGATGTTGCGGGCTCCGATTCAAATGACGGTCAATGCTCTCATTTCCTCTCGACATGTTTGGCAGTGCCGGTCTAGACAACCTCACCAACTCACACAACTACAAATTTCCGCCCCCTGTCAGTGCCCGGTACAGTCACCTTCAGGACAAAAAAGAAGCAGAATGAAGAAGACCTCTCAAACGAAAAAAGATCCATTCGGACGTTGATAATCGACGTTGATCAATTCGTAAAGAGAACAACAACGTTTTTGTTTAATTGAAGTGACTTTCACAGAGTATTGACATCTGAGAAGATCTCAGAAAATAATAAGTTCAGGAACATAAGCAGATTTCAAACATTGACCTAAGAAATATCACTCTGAAAAGCTTGAGATTTTAAATTCTCCTTTGGGACCAACATGGTACGCTTAAGAACATCATTCTTGGGGAGCATAAAAAATATCTTGGATTATGAAATAGAAGGGATTGATTGTAACAGACGTTTGGATTTGTTTAAGACGACACACACGTTGTTGAGTCAAATTTCTGTTATATAATCTTACCACTTGTGCACAATCTATTTAATTTCTATATTCCAAACGAAATTATGTGGTAAATGATACGGGAGAGAGAGATGTTTAAGTTAGGGAAAGATTTCAATGGGATCTGAACTGTTAATGATCAGAAAGGTTTCTTTTTGAAAGATATGGAATGATTGATATTTTCTAGATTTTAAAACGGAAATATAGGAAATGGAAGATTGATTGAGAACATGGTAATCAATTCACTTTAAATAGGTCTCAGCAAAAATTTCAGACAGTGGGCATCGACCAATATAGATGTTGAAACCGACGTAGGCAGTTCATTTTAATTTTTTTTAGATAAATATATTTGGGCTCTAAAAAGACCGATTCCGAGGAAAGTCACGAATATTTTGTGTAAGTAAAATGCTGGTAGTTAGAGATCACGCCTAATCATAGTTTTTCTTACAGAATATAAGAATGTGTATTCTTAGCCATAAAATGACCGCATGAAACGCCTTTAAGCTCAACACGATGATTCACGATTTAAACCTCCAGAAATGCCTTGGCTGTACGGAAACCACAATTTCAACGCCCAAACATTAGTCATCCGGTCTTCCACGGAAAAGGGGGTCCATGCACCCTGCACGTGCTATCCAGAAGAGACGCGATCTACTTGTAGTCTTGAAAACGCTTTAGAATTGAACTGATTGAAAAATAATAAACTAAAAAGTGTTCTTTGAAAACATACTTTTACAATTGTTTTATAATTGTACATTGTAACCTTGTGTTTTAAGGAACCTTCGTACGCATATCCAACAAAAAGTAGGAAGAAATGTAAGAATTTGGCAAGAAAGATCATAGTATGAACGCATAAAACGAAAAATATTACAAATTTATATTCATTTCGGAGCAAGAAATCTCAACATCATCGTTGTCGGGTCTTCCCTGGAAGATATTTGTGTTGCGATGTAATGATGCCATATGAGTATTATTGTTGTTGTTGTTGTTATTATTATTATTATTATTATTATTATTATTATTATTATTATTGGGCATGTAAATGGAAAAGAGGGGCAAAACAGGAAAACAGTAACAGAAGTACTACGAGGAAACCTGCCGCACATCGCTTTATTCACCACAAATTCCACTTGGATTTGATGGGGATCAAACCTCGGTCTAATTAAGGGAAGGCCAAACACTCTGACCGCTTCACCGCGGGTAATAAGTACCCACAAAAGTAATATTATTAAGAGTATTTAATATCATGGGTCGTCATCCAACGTGTAGTCTCTTCTGCTATGAGAAGAATCCAGAATAAGTGAAGATGATGCACTTCCCGATGTGTCACGATGTAATATGGCCAATAGTCACTTATGTCGCAGAAACGAGAATCTTAATAGAAGTTAACATTCAAAGACTAATAATTTTTTAAAGGAAAATTTTGAGTATCTTTGGGCAGTTAACACTACCGAATGATATTTGGAGCATAAAATATAATGCAGACCAGGACATCTAATTAAGCACAGACATTTTTTAATCATATTACGACTTTAAGATAAAGTTGTTCTTTCTGTTTATAGAATGAAAGATGATATATTGAAAAAGTAGATGAAGTTTTCATCAGGTACAGCAAAGCTGTTGAAGTTTTCGTCAGGTTCATCAAAGTTATTGAAGTTTTTTTCAGGCATACAAGAGGGGATCTTGGCAAAATAACTATCTATTAAAATTATAATATAAATGCATTTTAAATTATTTTTACTTATGTCACACACGAACACAAATTGAAATAAGCCATTATTTGTGATTTTTGTAGCCGTCTTGCTGTATTTTTAAGATTAACTCTTATGTACGTTTTCTGATGAAAACACGAACAAGTTAAAACGTTATATACCATCATTTGTGTTATCATATTAAGTATATTTTAATTTGGTCAATTTTAAAATTTTCAAGCTTGCACAATAGACGTGAATCACAACACCCTCTTGAAAAAGCTGATATTTCAATACATATATGTGCTGATGAGCTTTATTAAATGAAGCAAGCAACAACTATAAATAGAATACGATGATACTACGTAGCTTATTAATATTATTCTATTAAAATCCAAAATACCACCTAAAAGAACCTAAATGAGACTAAGCACATATTTTCTTGAAGTTAACATCGAATCGACCGAAAACAGTATCATGTGAAAGGAAAATATTAATAAGGACTTTAGTCCAAAGAGAGATATGTGACACTAGTGGTTAAGATTCATTAATTTGATATTTATAATGGAGTATAAAATGATCCAGAAGGAAAACGGAGGGAGTTATTAGAACTAGGAAAGATGGACTGATCCCCGGCCGTCCTGTACTAGCAAAGTATGGTCGTGGCTACACACTTTGAGGAAACTGGAAGAGCATGGAATGTGTTGAGTACGAGCATGAAATCTAATGGAACAAATAACACGAAAGTGAGAGACGCAGGAAATACAAAATAAACTTGTAAAACCCGTCGAAGTGTATCTCGAGGTACTAAAAGCAGGGACGAATTTCTACGCGTCGCCTCCCTTGGCTCCATTAATTTTGCCGCTCTTTGAGAATTTATATTATTTATAAAAAAAGATTATGACTTATGAGGCACTGATATCCCTATACTGATTGGGAGTAAATATTTCCACTTGTTTTTTACATATTAAAAAATGTACATCGTGACTAAAGCCATTTCTTTTGAAGCAAACACTATTACCGAAACTGATTTCTCACCGTTTCATAAATAAGATATGTTCAATTGTAAGAAAGAAAAAAGATAGAATTAGCTAATTTCAGTTTTTGTTTCAAACGAACATGACATTAAAATTCAAAATATCATAATTTTTGGAAAATTTGCCGGCCCTCAAAACCTGTCACTCCGGACTGTAGCCAGTTCAGCTCATCCGCCCCTGACTAAAAGTACAATTTGGAATGGCATCCCCAAGGTAAGGGACAAATGGCAGAAAGTTGTGCTGGAAGCCAAAGACATGAATCATTGATCAAAGGAAAATAATCGCTTCAGAGTTCTGATAAACATCTGCACGTATCCGCAGGAAACTCCCCAGAAATTTTTTTCGATCCATCCTAAGCTCCTCACACACACAATTCCTCCAAATAATCCAAACCAAAAACATAACTTCTAAATTAAACTCGTTTCTGTAATTCTGTATCTAATATATTCTAACCCATTGTAAAAGAGGCTGTAATCCTGAAAGCAAAGAAATAAAAATAAGCATTTTACGCAGAAGTCCGTTGATTCGAGTCTCAACCACCCCTCTTTTCACGATGAGATACGTTTCATAATGCCTCATCAAAATGTATAATATCACCCCCTATTCCCGATATCACTGAACCTCAAAGATAGTCGCTGCGATAAAACACCACAGCGGGCGGACGCACGTATGACCTCCGTTGATGCACCCGACTGTGCGTCCTACGTGCGACGCACGCATAATAAACCGAATTTTGGTTATGCATTTCATTGAAAATGACAAGACGTGCCGTGACGTCCAGGAAGAGGAACCGCGCGGCGCTGCGCTTCTGTTAGGCGCCCCACCCGCGCACGCTGCTCGCTCTGTCGGCCGCGCTGGTAATTAGCGTGCATTTGTGATGGATGGACGGCGGGCGGGCGCGCGTGTCCTCCCTCTCCTTCCCCTCCCCTCCCCTTCCCACGCGATCGCCCGCCCGCGCTCCGTCACTCGCCGCCCGTCGGCCCCGGAGCGGCGCTGCGCCGCGCAAACAAATTTGAATAAATTATTCGTACACTCGATGGCGCCCGTGCTGTCGTCGCGTCTACGCTCCGGGAATGGATGCAGGGATATTAGCATGGACGAGGGAGGAGTGAACCCCGTCGTCACCTTCTCACAAAGCTTGCTTTTGTTTATTTGTTTTTATTTATTTATATATTGTTGTTTGTAGTTATTGTTGTTTTTCATTTTTGAAGGCTTTTAGAGAAAGTAGCGTATGTCGAGAGGAGAAACTTTGTTGAAACCAGATTCGATCATGATGAAAATTTAGAAAAAAGTCAGAAATGAAGTAATTCATATAAGCACTCAGTACTCAGAAAGTGACCTAGTAATCCCAGTCGCTTAAGAGTAATTAATATTTTTTTAAATTACTAAATCGGGAACAAGACATCTTACAGAATCTCGCATAATTGTGCTTCTTAATTATTTTGCATTACATTAATTCGCAGTGGTTTAAAATACATTTCTTCTCATTATACAATAAAAATATGTAATATACTAGCCAATATTATTCGTATTACACATACTTCCGTTTTTAAGTTATGCTATTTCTAAATTGTTTGCACTGTTTTTAGATTCTGATAATATTACAAGATACGTTGGATATTCTGTTTCCTTTGCATCTTTGTGATATGTTCAATATTTAAATATAACTTTCCTTTTGAAATAAAAATTCATTCATTCACATATTCATTCAATAGGGCTTAGTCCCCCTGAACATTTCTATCGAGGTCCCATAGTCTTACGTAATAAAACTTTTTATTACCGAAAATATAATAAATTCCTAACTTATTTTTCCTCCTTTTAAGTTGTCAATTTGGGGGAATTGATACACAATATATCGTGAAGAGGCTTTCCAAGCCATCTGGACAACCTGGAAATAGTACACCATAAAACCAATTGTTTTTTATTAATTATATAATTAAAATTATTTAATTCTTCTTGTACTTTATTCTATTTATATCCTAGTAAAATATGACATGTAAATAAAAATGTTAATGGAAAAGAGTGTCCAGAATGGGATAGAGACACACAGAAATGTAGTTTGCCTCATCAATATTTTAGGTTTCCCAAGTGTATATGCGGGTCACCCTTATTTTCTGTGAGATAGATATTAAACAACTCCTTTTTCTTCTATTGTATCCTTCTTGTTTTTGATTAATTTAGTAGTAATTCCGGGCGCGTCAACTGCCAAGGTGATTAGTCCCTTAGATGTAGTGCCTGTGTTTTCCTCCAGAGTTTGCGGTAATATTCCCCCGCTGGATGGCGAGATCCGACGCCGACCAACCGTCTGCAAACGGGGTTTCCTTCTACCAAGTATTTCTCACCAACGGGGCACTGCCCCAGCTGGCACAAGTTGTAAGCTCCCGACTGGTCTCCCGCCATGTGTGGTAGTGTAGTGCATGTAAGTGTGTTTAAGTAAGGGGTGAGGATAGGACAAGGAAGAGGAAGGAAAGATTGTGCGCGGTCCGTGGCCCGTTTATTAAGGTACCACTCCGGCATTCTTCTGGTATTGATCGGAGAATCCACGAGAAAACCGATCAGAACAGCCGGTCTATCTAGATATTCATCTTAAAATATTGAAGACTTCTGTGATATATGAGTATGAGACCAGAAATGAGCAGTACCATTTTGTGGTATGTGGTTTTACCGCCATTACGCAAAAATTAACTCAAATTTCTTAATTTTTTCTGAACACAAGGTACAGAAAACCGTTAATTTACAGAAAACAAGAAACTTCAATGGTTTTTTATGTTTTATTAGTTGATTAATGTGTATGTTAACGAAACATAATGTTATCTCGAAACGAAACACTATGTTATCTCGTTTTATTCAGCAACTAACTAGTGAACCACAACGTTCTGTAGGCCCAACGCGTGTTTCTTGATGGTTTTTGTCCGTCACCCGACTTCCAACGGATTAGAGGTTCTCGGGTGTGTACCCTCGCGGTAAAAGCGTATACTAAACGCACTATAGTTGTATAGTGTTTGTTGTATCTATAGATACAAACATTAAATTATGTTCGGTTCATTCCATACACAAGTATTAACATTATTTATGAACAATACAATATGTATACATATTAATGATGTTTCAACGCGTAAAACTATAATACTATCAATAAACTCGTTTTCGTGCGGCAAGGTCTCGCAGACGTTGGACAGTATCGAGAGATTGACACAATTTTGATTTAGTTTCTTTACTTCCAAAGTTTATTATGATTACTGAAGATTTGTAGAATTGGTCTTTAGCTAAAAGGAGTTCTATTTTTACTACACTTAACGTAAGACAGAAAAAAGATAAAATGGCATCGAGATTAATCTTTTAAAACGAACATATGTTGTTGTTTTTTGAATGTCTAACTACTTGTCAAGAATAATACAAGTTTCAGACGGCAGTTGTTTGAAATTGCATTACCAACACCGACCGTGCGGTGTACATCTGAAGGAAATGATGTGCGATGTAACAGGGCTGCCTGAATGACGTAATCTCATGAATGACTATGGCAGCGGCGCGCCGCGGCGTACCTGGCGCGACCCCTGCGATCTAATTAAACGCGGCGGGTCGTCGGGTTGTGACCGGGTGCTTGCGGCAGCGCGCGCTCGGGAGTCAAGTTGAGGGGCGGTGGGGTGAATGCCTCTCCTCCCTTTACCTCTTCACGCCACGCCACGCCACGCCACCCCCTCGGCAAAGGGTGATGGTGATGAGCTGCCCACACCTAACAGCGGTCTGGAATAACACCAACTCTCTTCCTCGAAATGCAAAGGAAGCTACAATGCAAACTTCTCAAGCCCACGTAACTCGAACTGTCGTATTTCGATTCTCCCTAACTCAGTCCTTCGTATTTTCCAACCATAGCTCGATCCCCCATGTTACGTTTCTCCGCTTCTTGATCATCGAACCTCCAAATATCGAATTGATGTGGTCGTCCATAAATTACGCAATGTTGAAGAGCGGGGCAGGGGTTAGAGGCAGCGTTAGGCTGCGTTACAGAGGGGTAGGGGGTATTCGATAAGTGTTATGTAACGTTGATATTACCGAGTGTGTCCGAGGTCAGTGGAGCAGAGCGTATAGCGCTGACTTCGCATTCGGGAGGCCCCGACTCAATCCTTGTGTCGGCCATCCTGACCGGGATTTTCGTGTTTCCTCGATCATCCAGGAGAATGCTAGGACGGTTCCATTGAAAGGCCACGCAAACCTGGCCTCGCTAGTTGAATTCGTTAACTACGTGAAGTCACGAAGGTTAAGCGAATTCGAGACATCGAGGTTTCCTGGTTGGGTGACCGACCAGGAACCCTGGGATCTAATGGCGCCGAGGTCAATTGCCCTTTACGGGACATATGATGGCTACCTACAAATGCAATCTAGAGGTGCTACAGGATGGCACAGACTTTCTCGTAGTTCAGTTTTCTAATGTCCTTGGTGTGGACTAACTTTATGGTCTTGCCTCATGCTCTTTCCTGGTGCCATCTATCGCCGCCCAAAATACATATTTTTGACATTTTATTAACTTTTCGGTTTCCATATAGTAGAGCCGAAATATTAGTTTCTTCATTCGAAAATTACAAAAATGTATTTATTGTGACTTGTCTTTCGTGTCGGTAATATTTACATTAAACGCGATTTCTTCACGTTAATGTATCTACGAGCTTGTCCCTTTAAATAATGTCGAGTAAAGTTTCTCGAAAACTTAAGAGTTATTTGTTAAAATGAGCTCAAAATTCCGCATTTTCAGAAATGCTCAAACGCCTTTTTCTCAAAAATGGATCTAAATTTTTTCTTCAAACTTTTTCAACGGATAATGGTAATGGCACTGTTTAATATGACGTAATGTTCATTTTGGGGTATTGTTATCTTTTTAAATTACAGAAACGTAATTCTTTTGCAATATCTCTCACTCCATTAACATGCATTCAATGAATTTGTATACATTATTGAATTTGTAAGTGGAAGTTCTTCAAATTATTTCAAATTAAGGTTTTGGAAAACTCAATAAATTCCTGTGAAAAAGAGCTTCGAATTTCGCATTTAAAGTAACGCTTAACGCCATTTTCTTAAAAACTGCTTCAAATTTTTCAATGAAAAGTGCTATTTTGGACAAGATTTTAGCCTTCCTTAATGTACTTAAAATAATATTTCAATTCTACTATTGCGAAACTGAAAAGTTGAGAAAATGTCGAAAAATATATTTGGGGAGGCGGTAGATGACAGCTGGCAAGAGGATACGGCAAGACCGTAAAGCCAGTCCACACCAAGGAAATTAGAAAACTTTACTACGAGAAAGTCTGTACCATTCTGTAGCACCTATAGTTTCTTCTTAATTTTGCAACTGGATTTATCTACTTTTTCGTTGTCAGGGCCTGGCAATGATTTTTTTCTGTCGAAAATCCGTCGTTTTTTCGCGCAGCATTTCATAACTTCCTCTATACTACGTATATACGTACGTGTACAAGAAAGTAAAAAACGTTGGTATTATTTTTTCTACTTTTTTCAACATTTGCTGCAATAATTGCTTTTGTTGGTCTTATACTAAAACATTAAATATTAACTAATTTATTTGTTTTGAAAACATAAATGAATTGAAAGTATTAGATGTAAATTGTTGCAACGTATGGAAATATTTTTTCATCAATTTTTATTGATTTTGTAATATTACGAAGAAAATATTCAAAACCGATGTGCAGTATATTCTAGAATTCAATGAAATTGGAGCAGTAGATTGTAGTCCATACGTCATCCACGACGGCGTGTGCACAGTTTGTCATCAAACATTTTCTCATCTACTCATCCTTCCATCACTGAAACGTCCCAATCTTATTGTTAGGTGCAGTCAGCATCGCCAACTAATTCCGAATTCAATTGTCACAAATATTAATATACTCATACAACACAAATAAACTTAATACAAATTGTCTTTATTGTGCTATAATTTATTTTCACTTCTTGCATTTATAAGGGCGGAAGCGCAAGCGTTACGTAATTATTTAGGGGGGAGGTCAAGCGCATTTAATGGGTGCGTTGCAGAGGGGAGGGGATTCAAACTACTCCAAATTTGCGTTACGTAATTTATGGATGACCTCTATAATTCACGAAGCTTCAAATCTCGAACATCGGTAACTCAAACATCAGTAACTGCAATTCATCGATATCTCTGAAGGATTTTATCTTTCGCTTTCATATATGCTAAATTTCCTGCTGAAGAAAATCATTATGGAAGCATCGATAAACTTGAATGGTTCAAATGCCTCTATTTCGCGGTCAGGCTAGGACGGGTTGGGAGAGTGACGGAATCGGGAGTGGGAGTAGTGAAGGTGGAGCGAGGATGCGAGAGTAGTGCAGGGGGAACAGCAGCATAGACGGGATTTTAGGGGCTGGGGAGGAAGGGCGGCGGAGGCAGATGCCGGACGTGGTTAAGGACCGGTGAGATGATCTTTCTTAACTGATTCTGAGAGCGTGCCCGGGAGAGGTAGTATTACACAATTACTAGACTGCGTTTGCGAGATGAAGGAAGGCACAATATCCAGTATCACGTCTCTCAGACTTAATCTGGTACAGTGGTTCTTAGAACCACAGCTATTTGAGGACTATTTTAAGCCTTGACGATTTCAAACGGTGAATTGAGGATTTCATTCCAAGTCGTTGAGAAAGTTCATAAATATTTGTTAGACATTATGCAATGACCCACGAGAAGCAGCAAAACCGCTTCTTTGAATCTTACAAATAATACGGCCAAAAAGTAATTGAAATATATTGAAATAAGGGTATTGTAATAATGAATGAAATGAATTACGAATATTCAATGTTTTTTCCCCTTCAATTAGCATTATGAACGAAAATCTTGTGTTTAGAACATTCCATGATGAGTCATATCCTGTTGTAATTATCAGACTAATGGATGATTCCGAGAATGTCAAGTCCCATGGATTATTAGTCCCATTAGTAAAATGAATATTTTATTGCGGGGAAGCTGCTCCTCTCCCACTGGATGTCACATGCGGCGCTGACATTCACGTCGGGTTGTGGAGATTTTCCCCTCGTAGATATGTAGTGCAAATCACCTACCGTCGTCTTGCGGGGTTTTTACCTCAACCAGGTATCTCCCACCAGCGGGGCACTGCCCCAGCAGGGACAAGCTCTAAGCTTCGGTCCGGTCTCCCGGCTTGTGTGGTAGTGTAGAGCATGTCAATGTAAGTAGGGGTGAGAAGAGGGCAAGGGAGAGGTAGGAAATATTGCGAGGGGTCCGTGGCCCATTTTTTTGGGGTACTGCTCCGGCATTTGCCTGGTGTTGATTAGGGGAAACCACTGAAAACTACCGATCAGAGCAGCCAGCCGCTTCAATTCTCCTCCAGACAGCAACTGAACTCGACCTAGCTATTTATCTAATGTCGGAAGTCCTGGGACTAGAGCCTAAGACCTAGATACAGGCACTGCAGTGATATGATATCAGTCGGTGCTCTGAGCCACCTCTCCTGTTGGGAGACGACAGAGATGGAGGTTTAAGGGCGGGGCGTGGTCGGGAGGGGCGAAGTAGAGCAAGGGGGGGAGGGGCGGAGCGTGGCGGAACGAAGCAGTGCGAGCAATGCGGGCCGTTTGGGTCGCGGCGCTGCTCCCGTCAGGTTTGTCGCCGGCATCACGCCGCTCTGCCCCGTCCTATCCAACCCCTGCGCGCCTTTGCATCTGCATATTCATGCAGCCGGTGACAGGCTGAGTGCGCTGTCAACGGCTTCGCGTCCAGGCGCCGACGATTGTTCGAAGGCGAGGGCGACCTGCAGCCTCGGTCGGCCACTTGGCCCCGCCCCCTTCCCGGTCAGCGAGCGCGCTCAACCGCAAGGATGCGCTCGCAGAGGGATCCTGCCTTCTGAATTTAAATGAATTGTATATAAGCTATTATTTTTTTTAAAAAATTATGTTTCAGAGATACATAGAAGTAAGTTTTCCTGTTAGTTTTGCTTTGAACACCAGTGGAGAGACCGGGAGGTCATACGTTCGAGTCCCGACGGCTGCCAGATTTTCGTCACTAGCTTGTCAGTTAGGCCGAATTCTGTCGCTGTCTGGAGGGGAATTCTAGAGGCCGGCTGCTCTGGTCGGCAGTTTTCGGTGGTTTCTCCGATCAGCAACAGGCGAATGCCGGAGCAGTACCCTAACAAACGGGCTACTGATCGCGCGCGATTTTTCCTTCCTCTTCCTTACGTATTCTTACCCCTTACACACACACACACACACACACACACTAACAAGCACTACACTATCGCACATTGCTGGGAGACCGGTCGGGGATTTAGAATTTGTCCCGGCTGGCGCGGTGCTCCGCTGGAGGGAGATACCTGGTTGGGGAAAATCCCGCTAGTCGACAGTATGTCGGCCCCGTCTCTCACCATTCTGTGGAGAAAGATCACTGTCTCCTCCCCATGAAGAACCATGCACTACACTTGGGAGGTTAATGACCACAGTTGTTGACGGACCCGGAATCACTATCAATCAATCATATCACCAATGGAGAAAGTAGTATGTCCGGAGAACTTAAAATAAACGAGTATCATCAGTCAATCGCTTTCAGTCACGTGAAATAAAAGTACTTTAATCTTTATTGCATAAAGCAATGATTTGTCAAATGAGTATTAATTGAAACTGATATATTGCATTTAAAATAATAACTCTGTCAATGGATGGCATTCGTGTAACATACAGCTCTTTTCATTTCCTTGCGAAGTTTCTACTTCGGTAACGTTTTTCGTTTTTCTTCCTTGCAGGTTTATGAAGTTTAAATATGGGTCGATAGAATTCGTTCATGATATTGTGAGATATTTGTTCAGGATACTCACTTCCACTTCAAGTTATTTTACATGTATTCATTTCAGCATATTATAATTTGTAGAGGGAAAATACACATATTTAGTCAGGAGATGCCTATTTTCTAACGAAGACAACTTTCAACAGCAATCTCATTATAAGCGTATGTAAACCAGAGGTTTACTGCAATCTGACACTGACGATTCATAATTTCTTCTATCTGTTTTGTGTGCATAGCGCTTAGCCATGAGCTGCACCTACCTGTCCTTTATAACCGTCTCCCTTTGACATGAATCAATTATACACGTAGGTTGAACTCGTAAATTAATCACATATACTCGTGGGCTGTACACCTTTTTGAAACAATTTAAGAATGTCAACTACTGCTTTCAATTCCACCACCTTCCACTGTTTTTAAGGAGTCACTATGGATAATTTCGCAATATTTAATTATCAAGAATTAAAGACCTGTCCTATTTTGTCTCATTCTCTATTAAATGTCGCGAAAAGCAAAATATGACAAACATACTTGTCAAACCTCGAATATATTTACTTTTCTGAGAATAAAAGTGAGTAACCACGTTGTAATGAACAGTATTAGTTGTTGACGTGGAACGCAAAAGCAGAACGTGAAAATAAACGAAAATAAAAATTGGCACCTCTCCTTTCTCGAGTCTCCCGTTAAATTGTGGGTTTTTAATCTTCCATGATAGCTTGCCAGTCTTTTTACTTTATTGTTAGCGATTACGCAGCAGAGAGAAAGTAATGTAATGCTACCCGAAAAAACGGTGAATTTTCGACAGAAAACCCCTTTTTGCAGGGACCTGTTAACGAAAATGTGGATAAATCCAGTTGTTAAATTTAGGGGGAAAATTCTCTATTACGTGTTGTAGTCAGAATCTCTATTCTGTAGGTCCTTGATACCAAAAAATCGAATGACGACAAAACGTCAGACTGTCCGTCTGTCTGTGAAACACGCTAACGGCTAAACCCTTCAGCCGATTCTCTTCCCAATCGATCTGGCTGATGTCGCGGGTCCTTGAATTTAACAACGATATTTTAATTTTGGAGGTACCGTACATGAAGTCCCTGCGACATTTTTAAAATTAAAAAAATGGCTTCATCGTTTTTGACGAAATTTTGTTATTGGATAGTATGGAGGACACTGAAAATAATGGAGCAGGTCTCATTTTCGTTGAAAACTGATTTTCAAAAATTGCA
Source organism: Teleogryllus oceanicus (assembly GCA_964035755.1). Taxonomy (NCBI): domain Eukaryota; kingdom Metazoa; phylum Arthropoda; class Insecta; order Orthoptera; family Gryllidae; genus Teleogryllus; species Teleogryllus oceanicus. Next base: position 114,410,855 of record CAXIVR010000006.1, on the reverse strand, counting down.
AAAATTCTATTTTTTGGCGTCTTCCCACTACTACAATTACGAAATTTTTTTCTTTAATGAAATCTGTTCGAAAATTTGAGTTCTTTTCTCGTAATTTTGCATGAAAGTACGTGCGGGAAAGTAATCGCCGTTTTAGCACCACTACTTACTTTCTCACTATCGCATACGCAGTACAGAGAAAATTATGTAGTGCTGCTGGGAATTTTCGGCAGAAAAATTTTATTCCAGGACCGTGGTAACGAAAAAGTGGATAAATTCAGTTGCCAAATTTAGAAATAAAAATCCTCTACCCAGAATCCATGTTTTGGGGGTCATTTATACCGAAAAATCTATTGACAACAAAACGTCTGTCTGTGAACAAAGCTAGCAGCTTAACCGTTCAGCTGATTTTCTCCAAAAATGTCATTCCCCTACCGATGAGACTTCGATGATTTTTAACATCGCCTTCAATAAATCGATGTTAAATATATAGATGTTTTGAAAACATCGACATCGATGGCACATACCTAATGCGGGGGTCTCGCGCGCGGCCACTCGCTACAGAGCGGAGCCAAGTTACACCGGCAGCGCCCTCCAGACACAAGTGTTTACCGCGACGAACTCGCGCGGTGTCGAGGGGCGGCGCGGCGGTGGGGATCCTCCATATTCATGCGCGTCCGCAGGTCGCGGCTGCCCGCTAAATTAATTAAGACGGGCGCGGCCATGTTGATTGGGCCGCTAGGGTGTCTGCCGCCCCGCGGCCCGGCCCCGACCCGTTCCCTCCTCGCTGCGCCCCCACCTGCGGTGGCAACCCGCGTTGCAGCCATCCACAACACGCCCCTCCGTAAGTCTGCTCTGCCTCACCTGCCACCGTTGCCGCCGCCCACCTCCCCGTCCCTGGTGTTCGCATGCTTCTCGCTGAGCCCCCCCGATATTCATGACTGTGCCGTTACCCGTACTCTCTCTCTCTATCCCTCTATCCCTCTCTCTCCCACTCTCTCTCTCGCTCTCTCTCTCTCTCTCTCTCTCTCTCTCCCCCTACGCCTTCCAACCCACACCGAGCTTGTTTTCGCTCCCGTCCCCTGCCCCGCAATTCTCCAAAGCCCGCTGGGTAGCCCGACAACCCGCCCGAGAACGTCGTTCAACTTGATTACCGCTTAGGCTTCCTCGCCAGCCTAGCGACCTCCTCTTCCACTAGCTACGCCACATGGCAACCTCGCCACATCAACTTTGCCTTATCGCTCTTCCCATTCTTACGGAGACAGTATGGAACCTGCGTGATCAACATCACACAATACCTTTTTCTACCAGGGAACGTTAACCTCGGGGTGGGCACCGCTTGTTTCCTCACCCCCCGCCGGCGCACAAGTACGCCGACAGGCTGGTATCTGGATCCCGCCAGAACGCAGTTTGCTCTCACGTCTACCTCCCCATTCAATGCCTAGGTCGGGCCGCCCTTCATATTGCCCGTCTAGACTTCTACATGTGGGTTTGAGATGCGCTGTCAAGCTGCAAACAGGATACCGGTTGACGTATCCCACGCCCAATCCCGCCCAAAGATCGGTAGCAAGCCACTGAGGACTCTTCTCAGATTAATGACGAGAAGCTCAGGGCCCGGGTGGTCGCTTACAGGTTTCCTTCAGAAACCACGACTACCTACGCAATCTCCTTTGCGAGGTTTTACGGAGACACGGCAAATTTCGAGTAGACCCTTCATATTCTCTGCTTATCTCTGCTACCTCTGTTGATAACCGCATTCCCTCGTGAATGTTTTGCCACTTATCGTTAATAAGCAATTCACTGCGCTATGCTAGCGGTTTGAGGTGGCTCAGACCATCAACTGACGCCACTGCAGCGCCTTTGACGGGGAAGTCCTAGGATTCTTGCCCTGATGGTGGCAGATTTTCTACTCTAGCTTCATAGCTAGGACGGGTTCAACAGGTATCTGGAGGAAAATTCTAGCGACCGGCTGCTCTGATATTTAGTGGATCATTTCTAGGTGTCTTCTATTACTATCAGGCGAATGTCGGGTCAAAATCCGACGAATGGGCCATGGACCACGCGTAATCCATCCTCTTCCTGGTCCTATTCTTATACACTTACATTCACTACTCATGCACACTACTTCACATGTCGAGAGATCAGTCTAGAGCAAAGAGCTTGTCCCGGTTGGAGTGGGGGTCCGCTGATGGAAGATACCTGGACGATGAAAAAGTCACAAACCGACGTGTCGGTGCCCATCTTATCATCCAATAATAATAATAATAATAATAATAATAATAATAATAATAATAATAATAATAATAATAATAATAATAATAATAATAATGTCTTTATTAATGGCGAGGCTCAGGCCATAGGGCCTGCTCTTCCGCGTAACCACTGAATCTACATTAATACAGGATAGTAAATATAAGAGGGGGAGGGCAATCTGGGAGTACAAAACTGAGGACCATTCCGGCATACGCCTTAAGCGATTGAGTAAACCCAGGAAAACCTCAATCAGGATGGCGGCTTATGGCTGAACATTAATAGAGCAGAATATGGTATACATATTAGCCAAAGAGAAGAGAAAAGGCGTTTAGGAGAAAGGTTTATAAAGACAAAAATGGGGAAGTCTGTGAAGGAAAGGGAAGGAAGAAAAAGCGAAGAAAGGGAGGAAGAAGAAGTAGGTGGAAAAGTAAAATTATTTCAGAATCGGTACAGAAATGTTACGTTTGGTATACATTAGCATTTTACATAAATATACAAACATTTGTATCACCAGAAAAGCACAATACGCTCTAAGTTAATAGAACCAGTAATTTAAAATATACTGACAATATTAAGAAACAATGTAAAAGTACAATAGGATCTAAACATCAGTTGTATGTATACATAAGGGCAATATATTGTAGTTCAGATAATAATGATGACTACAAGATAGTTATAAGTATTTTATAATTTTATTTGGAGCGTCGCTAATCACTTTTGAATATTTTATTTGTACAATTTCATTAGGATTCACAAAAAAATATGGTTATTAATAATTTAGAATGTGTAAGAGGGAATGGAAAACGAGAATACAGTAATGAAGAATGAGATGGAATTATGAATTTAAAGAGTCAGGAAAGTGTAGCGTTTAGGGGGGCGGTGACCGGGTGCTTGGAAATGGGAAAAGTCTGGAGAATGAAAGGACATAAATGCCATTCTACATGTCGTTATACTTTACCCAAGTATTTAATTCGTTTTTGTATTTACGGTAAGTATTCGAATGTTTTAGACTCGCTGGTAGTTTATTCCAAGCTCGGATAGCTGTAATGGTGAAAGTTATGCTGTGACGTGGTACACAGAGCAGAGCTCGGTTTAATTTCAGAGGATTGAAATTACTTATTAGACGTGTTACATGAGAACCGTGTACAATTTTATAAAGAAGAAATAGAGAGTGAAGTAACAGTCTTTTGTCTAGAGTAAGCATAAGAAGAGTGTCAAAAAATGCGATACATGGTCGTATTTTCTTATATCAAAAATAAACCGTACGCCTGCGTTCTGCGTTATTTGAAGTTTACGTTGTAATTTATACGTTATGTTTGTCAGAAGAATGTCGCAATAGTCAAAATGGGTATAATAAGTGATTTAATGAGTGTCTCACGTGTACTAATTGATAAAAGCGTTCGCAGGCGTTTCAGCGAATGCATAGCCGCAAAAACTTTAAGTAAGGTTGAATCTACTTGCAAGTTCCAACTGAAGGTGTCAATAAACACGCCTAGGTTCTTGACTTCGGAACACCAAGGTAGAACGGTGTCATTTATATAAATTTAGGCAGAGGAGAAGATATTTTATTCACAGTGCTTTTCGAACTGATAATCATGCACTGTGATTTATTTGGGTTTAATTGTAGGCCTAAAAACGCTGCCCATTTGTTTACGGTTATCAAATCTTCGTTAAGTTTATGTGCGAGTGAGGAGAGTTGGGACGGGTGGCTACTTAGGTATATTTGAAGATCATCCGCGTACATTTGATGACTGCAACATTTTAGTGCATTTCCCACATTCTTTACATAGATTAAGAAGGCTAGTGGCCCTAATACAGTGTCTTGAGCAACTCCGCGGTTACGTTTCAAGGCCCTTGAACTGCGACTATCGGACACCATTCTTTGGGTTCTGGAAGTTAAGTTGTTAAGAAACCGTGAACGCATGGGCTGTGCAAATCCCAAGATTTTTAGTTTACAGCCTTTAATGACGACCCACGCTTGGTCCAACATATCTGTGCTGCCTGACTTAGGCAGTTTCTTTCCTGAAAGTCCGACTTCGATAAAAAGATATTCACTATGTTGGCAATCCGTATTAGTTGAGGAGGGTATAAGCTTGTGTCAAAGATCGTCGCGAATTTATATACCGACACTTCCACCATGTGCGACGACGCAGACCTTCCGATCAGTTCTTATCAAGCCGTACCCTGGAATTGTTACTACTCAGGTTTCGCTTAAGAAGAGCGCGTGAAAACGGTGTTTAGATATTATTTCCGTTACTTCATCGAAACGGCAGGTCATAGGCTGGGCATTTAAGTGAGCAACATACAGACAGAGGGAGCGAGGATTAGGCTTATTTCTGGCGTCAGGCGCTTGTACCATCGAGGACCAAGCTTCCGGTCACCCACAGGTAAAGGGTTTACATGATGTGAGGGGAAGTGTTATTGATGGTGTTTGGAAATAAAAATGAAATGTTCTTTTTAATATACTATGTTGATCTTTTTTATTTGATTGATTTTACATCATAACTGTCTTGACTACTGAAAAATGAATTCGGAACAAAAACGACTCGCCAAAGATGGCACTGTTGATCAGTTTTCAGTATTACAAACAAAGTAAATAAATGCCCTAAGATTATTAACATATTCTAGCCCTCCTTGAAAGGTGCGCTTTCAAAAACAATTTTTTTTAATACAATGATATAATATTCGTCGCAAGTACAATCTTAATCGTCGATTGGTAGTAGACACAGCTTTTTGACGCTCCTTGTGATGACACCTTCAGTGGTTTTTACTCTGACTACTCGAATTTCACCGTCTTGTCCGAGATGTAGTTTGATTACTCATCGTCTCTCATTACAAATGTCGCTTCAGTATTTTTACTGACGCCTCCCACAATCCTCCAAAATGTGGCGATCGAGGAGGAATGTATTCTCAAGTTATACGCTGCTCTCTTCTCATGATCGATTTGTGGTATGATGATTGGCGCAGAACGATAGGATGTTTCTGCTCTTCCGTGAGTGATATGTTCAGTCTTCCGGTATCAAGCCGCTTCACGATGAATGGATCGATGATTTTAGTGGATCCCTTTGGTTGATTACATTTTTATCAAGTTTTTTCGGAACGAAGATAATACTTCCATCTGAGTCCATCTGATGATTGTAGTTTCTGCTTGACGTAGCTCCGCAGGCTTTAAGTAGCCAGTCATCGTTTCCTTCGGTTCCTTCCTTTCGTGTATTCTGGATTCGATATTTCCAATATTCTGTGTTCGATATTTCCAATACACTGTGACATACCAATATGTGGGACATTGTATTGAGTGACATTTATTGTTAACAGGGTGAATTGTAATGATAGACATATGCAAATATGGCGGCATAGCAACGGTAGACGAGTTGTCGTCAAGGTCAACAAACTTCATTGCTTTGAACCACGGGGAGCGGCTAGTTGACAAAGTAAACTGTTTGGGCCGAATTGGCCGAGAAAGCAATGACAGTCTGGGGCGCGGCTAGTTGAATTTGTAAGTAATTGAGGGATTGGCTAGGCATGAAATTTTTTCTGACAAGAAACAGTAGAAAGATGGACCGAGTTTTGAAGGGCTGAAAGAGGGGAATATGGATTCATTTCTACTTATGCCGTGGTGCTGTGCGGATCGTGTGTAGACAATTGATGTTGGGAGTTTGGTTTACTTTGGTGCGTATGATTGTCGGACTTCGAATATTGATGTAATGTGCGGAAATTGGAACTTGGAAATATTTCGAGTGCAGCAGCTAGAATTGTGAACTTAGGTGAATTTGTCGGAAGGAACTATGAGGCGGTGAGGATCAGTGACTTCAATACACTTGTACCAGAACGGAAGAAAAGAAGATGGTATTAGGACCTGGAGCCATCGACACCGGGAAAGATTGAAAACGGTTCTACGCAGTGACATCGGTCCAGAGCATGCGAAGACGCGTACTGCAATATAAGGTTTGAGGCTGGTCATGACCAAACGTTTCGTATTGTTACCAATGAAAATTGAATAAACTTACAAGTTTCTGTGAATAGAAAAGATGACTTTCATTTAGCCAATTCCAGCAAATGAGTAGCTAGAAATGTATATTTGCTTTTCAGATTCCTCGGCCATTCTGTACAGATGCAGATCGAAAATCGCTAAGCAGTCAATAGCGATATTTGTTATAAGACCCATCGACCCAGTTAGCGGATATTAATTTTAGGTAAATAGCAGTTAAAGATTAATTTTAATAATTAACGTAATCTTTTCCTGGCGCCCATATTCTTTTATAAATTTGGAACAGGTTACGTTGAATTAATATTAGAAGGGCAGAGGACATGTTTAATTTAAAAATCAAATCAGACAGTTTGTTTCAATCCCTATGCCAGTAAGCAATCAGCCGACATTATTTCAAGAAGGAGGAATATCTATGCAAAATCCGGGAAGTATTCGTTAAATTCTTCAGCTCTGGCAGGTCGGTTTCTGGTTTCATTGAAGAACTTTGTCGTGGTGTTGTTGTAGCTAGCCACTCAGGTCCGGACCACCAAAGCTCCGTGTATTCAATCTCCTCTGGCGAGATTCCACGAGATATAAGTTCTGCTGGGTTGTCTTTCGAAAGGACATGATTCCATGTTGCATGTCCAGTTGCATCCCGAATTTTGTAACTCTATTTGCAACGTATGACTTCAGTAGAGCTTATTAGTCTTAGTCAGACTTCGGGGTTCAGTCTTGATCCAACCCAAAACAATTGTGCTATCACTCCAAAGGAAGGTATTTTGTATTCTGTGTGAGATTGCGTCCATTACCTCTCTCAGAAGTTTTGCGAGTAGAAGTGCTCCCTCTAATTCTAATCTAGGTAAAGATATGGTTGTTAGAAGCGATTGCTAATTTGGAACTAATAAATCTGGAGGTAATAACTCCATCATGATTTTTGCTAACTGCATAAATGCAAGCTCCAAATGATTTCTCAGAAGCATCACAGAATCCGTGGATATTGCACTTTAATTCTTGGTTATGTGGATTCACATTTCGGGTGATTGTCAGTTTGTTTAACAGTGGCAATGAAATGTAATATTCGTCCCAAATGTCGATCTGCTCCTTGTTAAGTGGTTCATCCCAGTCGAGCCCATCTACCCATAATCGATGCATTATAATCTTCATTGTAATGAGAACTGGACTTATAATACCAAGCGGGTCGAACACGAGAAATCTTGGATAAAACAGCTCCTTCTGAGATTGCTGGTTTCTGTGAGAGAGTGACTTGAACTTGCAAAGCGTCTCGCTGAGAATCCCAAACAAGTTCCAAAGTTTTGCAGGCTTCTGCTTCGTCCAATATGATCAAGTCGTGGGTGTTTTGTTGAACCTTTAAGTTTTGTAAAATCTCTTTGTTATTGGACCTCCATTTCCATAGTACCATGTTTCCTTTCTTGAGTAACTGCAACAGTTCTTCTTGCATCTGCATCACAATGTCTATTGACTCGCTTCCCGTGATACAATCATCCATGTAAAAGTCCTGTCGTATCGCTTTTGCTGCTAGAGGATACTGGTGATCGTATATTTTAGCAAATTCCCGCAGACACTTCATCGCATGGAACGGAGCGGAAATCGTGCCATAAGTGACCGTAATTAATTGATATGTTTTTATGGACATATGAGCGTCTCTTCAGAAAATCTGCTGCAGTGATCTGTCTTCAGGATGTACTGTAATCTGCCTGAACATCTTTTTAATGTATGCTATGATGACATAATTGTGAGTACGAAATCGAATCATAATATTGATTAACTCCGATAATATTGATTAAATCCGTTACATCCATTTACGATAAAACCCAACGGTTTTGGCGCTAGTGTTGATCACAGGCAGACGGAAAAACACCTGGGAGAAAAAACTTGTGGGGTCTCAAATTCACAAATATTTAGGCTGTATGACTGCAAGAAAAATCTACTTTTTCGATATCCGAGACCTTCAAAATTTGTTTTCCTGACAAAAAATCTCTCATTAAACAGTATTTACTTTCTCTTACTACTTAGTAAATTCGATAAAGTAAAAATGTACTATAGGCCTACTCGCTACAGAAGATTCGTATCTACTTCTTTCAGTGAAATCATCCCGTTTCTAATCGCGAATGATCGCTGAACTTTAATATTGGTATGTTTTCAAACATTTTTATGGATGAAATCTTGCCTATTGAAGTTAACAGAACATTTGAATGGAAAAGGATACTAAATGTATTACAGCATCTTGTACAGTTTCAAAGTGTTTAAAAATTACATAAGGAAAGGACTTGCGGTCTTCAATGATTAAAATTCAAAACGAACACACGAGGAATAGAATGATAGCTTACAAAACACCCTCCAATCCTTTCAAGGACTGAGAGTGCCGCCACTCTGACAAGATCGTTCAATTCCGACATCCGTGAAAGCAATCCGGAGTTTAGGGCGCAGCTCACGAACGTTCCCCGTGCGTTTTCGCGCCGCCTCCCCATAAACACTATTTCGAGTGGCTCCGCGCGTCCCTCCGCTTCCAAGGGCAGTGAAAAATGCATGCGGTGGACAAAGGCACCTTTAGTGCGGTTGCAGAGGCCGCATCTCTGCAGCCAGACTCGCAATGCATTTGGGGAAGTACAGTGGCCGCCGTCGGGGCATCAGGCAGGGAGGCCAACTTCGCGACCACGCCTCTGCCTGTATCCGACATTTCACTATAAAAAGCAGAGGTGCTTCAACAACTACATATTGGAAAGAGTTGCGTAATATTACAATTTCTGCCCAACTAAGACCTCTGTTATAACTTGAAAAATACAATTCAACCAAAATAACTTTTTAATGGTTTTGCAAAATAACTTTTTTAATGGTTAAAAAAATTGGTTCAGCTAAGGAAACAGTATCTAAAGCATTCTGGAATTTGGGAGATTTTGATAAACAAAACCATTACTTAATGGAATGTATCGAAGCTATTCCAATCAAAAGATGTTTACATGGGGCGGATCTTTACATCAAGCGTTGATTGAAGATGAGATCAAGAAAAACTTAATTATTTTGAGCATACAATTTCTGTGTGTATATAATAGTCATATTTGTGATTCCATAAATTCAATTGCATTCTCTTTTCCACATATGAAAAAATAGGTTTTGAAATTGTATATATTATGTGGTCTAAGACCTGTTGATATACCTCGCTGAGTATGGTTTTTGAATTGACACGACTTCTTTCTTCACCTCAACCACTTCACCTTCGTCCAAGTTACCCTCGCATATAAAACACACTAACACCCTCCCGATAAATAAGAGTTTGTGCACACTCGAATATTAAAGCAATAGAAAGCAGTATCGATATCAATAACGAGTAAAATTGAGAAAGCGTTTTTGCACGTTTAGGTCGTAGCAATGGAAGAAGTTCCAAATTCTGGCAACAGAAAGTGCTGCCACAGTGAAATTGCTATCAGCTGTTCCATGCTGTTCGTAATTTCATGTGGGACTTATGTAAATTTTCATTTCTAGTACATACAAGACTTGATAATAAATAAAATTAGTATTAAAATGTGTTAAAACTGTGTGTAACGTGGTATGTGGAGAAGTGAATTCTGTGCCAGTTTTCAAAATTCTGTGATCCCTACCCTAATCCATAAACTACTTGAATTTTACAGAAAGAAAATTAGGGTTTTTTGCAAGAATTGGTAACAAAATATTCGCTCCGATGTAATAAAATCAATTTTCAATGGTAAAGCAATACATTTGGGCTCCTATCCCTCATCATGTCCTTCGCCAAGGAATAATACTTCCTGCCGCGACCACATGGAGAACTATAATTTGAATACCTTTATTTCCCACTGAATTCTAGAAGATATGCACAGATAATGAAGTTACATTTATGCCCAGAAGCAAAAAAAGGGCCCATCTCAGCATTTGCTCAATGGATCAGGGAAACTGGACGAAAAATCTGATCGAGATGGGAGTCATTGACACAGAGACTGCGGTGCAATACTTATTACAGGTTGTTTAGAATTATACAGCCCAAATGGTAAATAATACATAAAATATAACTGTTAAAATTAATGTTACTTTCCTTGTGATGCTCAGTATAATCTCTAATTGTATAGACACAGTTATGCAGCAGAAACGATTTCACTAGGGATTTAAACTTTTCTATCGAATTTAATCGTTTAATGGCATCTGGCAAAGTGATGTTAAATAATGTACATGTATTCTTTCTTTCTAGGGTTTTATCCAGCCGACAGCCGGTTACCCTTTGCGTCCCGAGGGACGCATATTCGACCATACACTAGACACCAACACACTTGCGGGCTCCTCTGATCTGGGGTCAGCAGAACGCGAGGCCCTCCGCGACAACACATACATACACAGACAAGGGACAAACAACCATGCCCAAGGCGGGACTCGAACCCGCGACCCTTCGGACCGAAGCGCTGAGTCGGTACTCGCTCTTAGCCACCTCGGCCATCCAGGTTGTCTAATGTACATGTATTAAATGTAATTTTTGTAATGAGCTGTTGATAATGTCACCTGATGAATGTGATTTCTACGTCGAGTGTTATAGTTATAGACTTCGGCATTTTCTGAAAATATATTCCCGCCCTTAAGCAAGTCATTTTTGACAAAAACCACTGATTCATAAATCAACAGACAAGGTAATGGTAAAATGCCTAGATTAATAAAGAGAGGCTTACAAGAATCACGTGGGTGGGATGCGTACAATTCTTGTTTGTAATCTAAAAGTCTGGGAGCTGTAAGATGTATTTCCCTAGAATATTATGCCAAATCTCGGGCGAGAATGAATATTCGCGAAATATGCACAACGAACAGTATGAAGTCTGACTGAATTGGAAAGAACTTTGAACGCGAAGCATAATAAACTTAATTTTGTGTTCAATTCATTTAAATGGACGATCCATTTGAGGTTTGAGTGAATTGAGAGACCTAAAAATTCTGTTGCCTCAACATCAGTACACCATTCATTTTCAATGGAGTAGAGAATTGTTTATTTGAAATGGAAAACTGTATTAAAACAGTTTTCTTTTCATTTACAATTAATTTTTTATTACGGAACCAATTTAAAACATCAGATATTGTACAATTTACGGTTTCTTTATTGCAAAGAATGTTTGTATCATCCGCAAAGGAGTGTTCTTCCGTTTTGAATCGTCGACGGCATATTCTTTACGTATATTAGGGAGATAATATGGCCTAAAATTGATCCCTGTGGGACTCCACGTGCAGTTGGCAGAGTCGGAAAGGTGTGTACATAATGTTCCATCATTCTAGGAAGGTATTTCTACTCTCTGAGATCGTTGTTTAACGTACGAACACAACCAATTGATACTAGTATTCTTAAATAAAATACGTAAAACAGAAATTAAGTACATTTGTGGATATAAATATGAAATGGATTATGAAACAAAAGGAAAAAGAGCAGGATGAATGTGAGAAATGCAAATCTCTTCATTCTTTAATTCACTTTGTTAACCGGTATTCATTATTTCAGTAATATTTTATAATCATATAATATTTTTTCACATAAAAGTGCAAACTTGATTGACATAACCTACACCTTGCCATAATGATACACTGACAAACTACACATGTTCAGATCCACACATTGTAGTATGAGAAGACCCACTTTCAATGAATACAAATTTCAAAATTCCATTGACCCCATTGCCCTCATGGTAGTCTTCAAATTTACAACGTATTAGTGTTGTAGTATTAACAAACATAAACTTAATTATCTGTATAGAAGTAAATTACAGAATCCATCATCAGTATTCAGATAAATTATTAATACTAGAGAGGTGTTTCACAGTTCATGGGTGTGGTTTAAGTCAAGTAATCCAATCTTTGGTAAATTTTTAAGCAAGTGAAGAAATACAATGCAATTAATTTACTAAAAAATGATTGGTATACCGATTTATACCCTTTGACCCACTATCAAGAAATGATACAACTCTTTTATTTTTATTTTATTTTTAATGACATTTCTTCTTCTCCGGTAGTAATTCACTTTGACCTAACCAATGAATTCACTACGCACTTTACAGACTTTCACTGATACTTTTTTTTGTGCCTCTACTACGTATCCAACGAATTACAACTGACGATGACGGGGCAATTGAAAACTGTGAGACTAGCAGTAGCACTAATTTAACTCTAATCAAATCAGTCGACAAACACGAAAAGACAGAGCAATAATTGCACCATGGAAATACATTTAGCAGCAAACTCTGCTGCCAGTGTCGAGAACAAATTCCAAATAAAATGGCTGAATTATCGATTGCCATGCAATATAAGTTGCTCGCTAAATCCGGCAAAATAGCAGGGCCTAGTGGGGCCCGGTAACACTTTGAATTCGATTTCGAGTTGGCGCATGCGTAGACTCTCATAAATGTAGTCGATAGCTGCCCGCTAATGCGTGCACAAACTCTTTATACATACCTAAAAGTTATTTATTGATAACGATTTTTATTGCAAACCTCTCGTTCAAAATGGGTTGAGAGGCAAACGAGCGATAGAGCAGTCACGTAGAAGCTCTATTGATAGCGATATAAGAGATACGGCGTGGATGATATTTAAGGTGGTAAAATCTTTTGTAAATAATAATCTCCGTAACGTCCTTTCATAAAAAATAATATATTTATATAATTATGAAACGCGTCATAGTGTTACATTTACCACTAAATACGGTTTTTCCTTTTTGAAGCAACTTAATATTATTGTTGTATTTGCAGGATCCAAGGGTAAATTGCACACACTATTTTCTAAAGTGGTTTTACTGACACAAACAAATACACATGAAATTGAACGAACAATAACGATACAGATTCGGTTTGACGGCGTTCTTGCCATACAGTTCTGCGTTTCTAGCGGTGGTGGTCGGCCGGGAAGGTCGACGGCCAACACGGTCAAGCGACGGTTGTTATCGCCCGCTGCGGCGATAAGGCCCCGGCAGCGAGGCAGCTAGCGGCGGCGACAGCCCGAGGTCCACGGCAATCGCTCGGGAGCCGATATTGCCACGGCCTGTGGCAGGTAGCGAACTGGAGTTTCTCGTGTCTCGTAACGTAGAGAGAGCTCAGTTCCCGGTCATGCGGTTTTATCCCTCACCGCCCGAAGAAGGGGAAGGGCTGTGTCTCTCCACTAGCGGAGCGTAACCCCAACTCCTCTTCTGAATGGGGGGATACCACGATTATCATTAGTTATAATATTATTGCTCTACCACTCTCAAAAAAACCTTCCAATGCGCATGTCCGAACGTGGCCTCTCCCTCCAAAGCTCCTAATATTTCCCCGCCTGCCTGCGCTCTTTGTCACTACACAGCTCTCCCTCTGTCTTTCTCTCGTGGGCCACGCGGTAATTCAACACTGCGAGTTTGGTGATAACAAACTGATGAGTGAGAAGGATCAGACGAAAGGCAGCTTTCGTGTTTCTACAGAAGGGGTTGTCCAAACGCGCAACAGAAAACAAGCCGTGTCTTGGAGAGTTTCGGTCTCGAGTCCCTGTTTTACCGTGGCTAGTGAGCAGTGACAGTGTGCTTTACACAGTAGCTGCTGTTATTCACAAAAACCCAATTATTACAAATAATTTAAAGTATATCCACTGAAAAACGATAGGTCATTGATCAAATAATCATTGAACATGGCCACATTCCTCTCCGTCTTCCACCGTACCATCCAGATCTAAATCCAATAGAACTTGTTTGTGGATTTATAAAAGGGCGCGAGGCAGCAGAAACTATTGGTGCATCCTTTAAAAAAAGGAAATGTTTTGCAGAGAAGCATTTGCACAATACAGTGCTGAACAATGGAAGAAATGCGAGCATGTGCAGGGAATAGAGGCGACATATATTAATTCAGACAACGTGATGGACCAACACATTGATGGATTTGTCATTTCTTTGAACACTCCTGGGAGTGCGAGTTCTTCTTCTGAGGACGGGGGCAGTGATGACGAGTGACGGTCAGTGCGATCGCTGCGTCTTGCAGTCGCCTACGCGCTTCCTTATCACCGAGAGGGGAAATCTCAGATGCCGCAGGGTGGGGGCAGCCTCCGAGACTTTACCAAAGGTACGTCCGCCATGATGGTTTTTTTGTGAGCGGTTCAGCTATAATATAATAATAGAACAGGTAAATGCATTTAATTACCTTGGCTATAAAATAACATATTATAAAAATAATGATTTACAAGTAAAATTAAACAGATATACACACTTCTGTGGCACAATAGCTCGAACTTCAAAAAAGTAAGTTAGAAAAGAAACTATAATGAAACTCTATAAAACATTGGCCCTACCCATGCTGTTATACGGAAGTGAGTGTTGGACATTAACCAAAGATCAAATTAGAAAACTAGAATCAGCAGAAATGAAGTTCTTCGAACCATAGGAGGCTATACACTTCTTGATCACAAGAAAAGCGAGGAATCAGAAACAAAAAAAATTTTAATGTGAATGATATTATCAAAGAGTATAGAGGAAAATGGAAAGCTCGTGTATTAAGAATGCCCGAAGAAAGAATAGTCAAGGTTGCCTTGAACTACAAGCCAAAAGGCAGAAGAAATGTGGGAAGACCATTGAGAAGATGGAGTGAGCAGTTTTCAGGAGCCGGAACAGACTGAACAAGTCTAATCCTTGCAGTTGATGATGATATAATAATAATAATAATAATAATAATAATAATAATAATAATAATAATAACAACAACAACTAGAAGATAATAACGAACGTCATTTTATGCTATTGAAATGATTTTCATTTATGAGAATCGTGTCAGTTGAGAGAACGTGTAGGTCTATTGTCACTTTTACCAGAATTTTCAAAGGCAAGTGTAACCTCAGTAAGCATTAAAAGCATTAGTAATTAATCTTTTTTATTTGTAATTACCTTAGGAATTCATAAATGCTACAAAAGGAAAATTTGCTGAAATTTTAAAATCTCTAGCTCTGTTACTATTTGCCTGAGAAAAACAATTTATAAAACCAATTTGCATAGAATTTTATGATCTTTAAAATTACACTTAACTATTTTTACGTTCAGAACAACCATTAAAATGTTATTTCACAAAAACTGAAAAAGTATTTTGTTTTTGTTTTGTTTTTTGGCTATCAAAACTTGTCACGAAGTATTCCGGGATGGAAAACTAAAATGTTTCTTACTGATAATAATATAAACAAAATCACAAAATAATTAAACAACTACATCACCATTTGCAAGGTGGACCTCCCCTTTGGGCTCCCCATCGATTGCACTAACCGTTGTGATCAATCTAGAAAACTGCATTGGTTGCAATAGGTGTCAAAAGAGCATGTACTAATGAAAACCCAAATATTATGATTTTTAAAAATTCAAGAAGATTTAAAAAGTTTCGTAAAAGCTGTCTATACGGGGAGTAATGATCGTTTTTCATTCCTACTGAAAAACGTAATTGTGGCATACGACCTACCGCAGTTCCTACGATCATATCTGCATCTATTTTGATAACCAAGAACAGTAAACATATATTAAATGGGGAAAAGCACGGCAAGAGAGCGACAGGTAGGGAGGAGAAAATAGGACTTGACATCAGAACTTGAGAGGAGAAACTACACTGGGCATGAGAACTTGAGAGGAGTCACTTGACTTAACTTGGCATACGAGACTCGACGAAAACACTTGGTGTCAGAGACTTGGTAACTACATGGCGGCAACAACCATTCGCCAATGTGCTGATCAGGACCTGCCGTTCTGAACAGTTCGAGCATCTGCCAATTGTAAAGTCGGAAGTCATCTTAGTGACTAGTCAGACCGACGTACACTGGGCATGAGAACTTGAGAGGAGTCACTTGACTTAACTTGGGAGTGTGAACAGAAGCTTGAATTGTTCGAAAAAGTATGAATAGACCATATTCTATGAAGCGTAGAGCGATAAGGATTCATGAAACGAAGCGAAAGACCCAGAGTGCGCTCAGTCTTGTTTGGAGGTCGCTCGGAAGGCTGTGCTCGAGGTGTCCTAGTACGTGCGTGTTATATTCCAGTGTGAAAATTTTTATCCCATCATGCAATATGGTTCTTCAGGTACGTTATATATTAATTTTAATATGTGTTTATCGTTTTAGAAGTATTAAATTTATTTTATTAAAAACGGGGAAAATGAAGGTGTATAACTCGTAGTCGAAATTCATTGGAGTAGAACAAAAAGGACCTTGTTGTAACATGATCAATTTTTATATGATGTAGAGTATTTATCTACCTTTAGAACGAGACTAATTTTAATGTGCGGAGATTTGCGGAAATTGTGTTATTTAGTTTTATTTGTCGGTAGGTGCGCGACTGGGAGTGACGCGTCTGGAATTGTTTGGATTTCTTTCGCACGAGGGTCTTCTGTCTCACGCAAATAAAATTCATGTGAGAAAGAAGGTAGTTGATTTGATAATGTCGAGAGTGCAGAATGTTCTAGAAGACGATATTATCAATAAAATTATATTTTTTTACTATCTCAATTGTAAATCGCTGGAAAGCAAGCGGAAGGCGGAAGGAAACTTTTTTGAGACAAAATAAAGACTGGTTAGAAGAAGAAATTATAATTCTTCGACATGACATACGACCACAAATATCCACGACACATCATCAAAGAGAATTTGATACGTTGAGCACCAGAACAAAGAGAAGGCGCACAAGAAAATTAGTTGAGGGCCACAGTCCTCAAGAACTAGCTTTTGCGACACAAACAGTCTTCAGAAAACAAGGCAAACGAAATGTTGCTCATGTCATAAAAAAGGCTACAATTTCAAGCCCTCGTTCGTTGAGGACAATGAAAAAAATAAATATGCAAAAGAAAAATTTTGACCCTTACACTCCAGAAGAAGCCCTGGCTCTGATTATAGACGCCAAATTGAGTAAAGCACAATATATTCAGATAAGAAAAGGTGCAAAAGAGAGAAATTGTGATATATATATCCGGCCTACAACAAAGTACTGAAAGTTAAAGAGCAGTGCTACCCCAAAGACATAGTTATTTCCGAGACAAAAGGCGAGGTTAAATTGCAAAGCCTACTTGACCACACAGCACATCGTTTATCCATAGTTCAACACGAAGTTATCAGCAGAGTTGTAAGTGAGCATGAAACTTCCTCTTTCGAAATTATTTACAAATGGGGTTTTGATGGAAGTTCCTGTCATTCAAATTACAAGCAAAAATTTCTTGAAAGCGCAAATGCTACTGATTCTGATTTGTTGTTAACGTCAATTGTTCCCTTAAAATGACAGCAAAAACCGAAAATTTCAAAACAATCATTTGGCTGAATCCACGTTCTTCATCTACACGATTCTGCATGCCAATTAAATGTCAGTTTATTAAAGAAACCCATGATGTCATTACTCAGGAGAGTGAATACATTGAAAATCAAGTATTAGCATTAAAGCCAACAAGTATTACAAGCAACGGAAAAGAAATGGATGTGCATCACAAATTATTGAAGACCATGTTGGATGGAAAAATAGCTAGGGCAGGAAATCCATCAACCCAGAGTTGCTATATTTGCAATGCGAGACCAAATGAGATGAACAATATACATGCTGTTGTGCGAAGACCGTGCAACACAAGCACATTTTTATATGGATTGTCCATTTTACATGCACACATTCGATTCTTTGAATGCATTTTACACATATCATACAGATTAAGTTTCAAAACTTGGCAAGTTCGAGGGCGCGAAAACAAAGCTCCATTTGAAGAACAAAAGCTAAAGTTATCTCAAAATTTCGACAAGAAACTGGACTACTTGTGGATGTTGTCAAGCAGGGTACGGGGCTTACGAATGATGGAAATACAGCAAGAAGATTTTTCAAGGATCCAAAAAAAGCAGCAGAAATCACTGGGATTAACGAAATATTAATATTACGATTTTCAGTGATTTTACAAGCCATTTCCTGCGGTTATGAGTTGAACACTGAAGAATTTAGAAAGTATGCTCACGAAACAGCAGAACTATTTGTGGAACAGTATGGGTGGTTCAACATGCCAGTGAGTGTCCACAAAATTCTAATTCACGGTGCTGACGTCATGGACACACTTTTGCTTCCTATAGGACAATTAAGCCAGGAAGCATTAGAAGCAATACATAAATAATGTCGCTACTTTTGCGAGCACAATACTCGCAAAAATAACAGGCAACGAAACATCGAAGACCTTCTCCATGCTCTCTTGATATCTTCTGATCCAGTGATATCTAGCATCAGAAATTTACCTAAAAGAAAAATAAATCAATTCACAGCAAGTCATCAATCTCTTAAAAGTCCCTACACATTGACCAGAATTGTCACGAGTTCAACAGCATTCAGATGATTCATTCCAAAGCCAGAGTGAAGAAGACTTGGAAGATTCTTCAGGCAGTGATTTTGATATATAAATCGTTTGGGTATGTATTTATCATTTATTTTCTTTCGTAAAATACAGGTTCTAAACTTTTCAATTAGTTTAATTATAGAATATATGTATATCCTTGTTTGTACGCAATAATACGCAGAAAAACGATTCGAATATCTTTTGCATATTATAGAACAGCAGTTAAGAGTGATAAAGATTTCAAAATTATATAAAATTAACAAAAAAACTATTATACAGTTGATTTCAGTTCAAAAAGAGCAATGTCCCCCTAAATATTGAAAATAGACCAGTGTGCGACGTCCGGAAGTCATCCGCAGAGGTGCGCAGCTTGTCATATCGACTGCATAGAGGCGGGGAGGTGGCGTTTAACGGCCTCGCTCCGCGCAATGACAACCGTTAATCATCGCCATGAGAATGATCGCGGGGTGCTGCCGATCTCCTGAGCACCTGTAATGCAAGAACGAGACGGTTCCTGAGGAGTACGTGTCTCCCTTCATCAGAGCTTCGCTGGGGTCTCTCAGCCCGGACTGCACCAGTAACGGCCCGCGAACGTGCAATTCAACCGAAGTGAAATAACGCCACACTAATTATCATGAGTACACCCCGTATCCATGAACTGATTAATATTCCTGGTCAGAGAAAACTAAGTAGACAAGAAGAAATCTGTCAATTTTATTCAGTTATCGTTTTAAATAAATGTGCCACTTTGACAGGTTACAATTAAATTACAACATTAAAGTATCATTCAAAAAGATCGTAAACAAAGTGCATCCCTTCGATCTACAGCAATCGACCCTCGAGGCTCACAACGCCGGAACAGGTTTGAAGGTATGTACGCTTGGCAACCACTTGGCAACCGCTTGGCAACCAAGACAAAAAAATTAGCATTTGCGGTCTGCATGCCAATACATAACAGCGTTTTCCGTGTGTAACGATACCCTTCCTTTGTAATGGTTAGTCACAGGGTCTTTACAATGAAAATATTCACTTCGGCTCACTCGGCTCGCTATGCCCGGCTCGCAATGCTCGGCTCGCTATGCTCGGCTCGCTATGCTCGGCTCGCTATGCTCGGCTCGCTCGGGCTCGAGCGAGCCGAGCGAGCGGGCGGGCCGAGCTGGAGGGCGTGCCTACCGAGCGGGCGAGCCGAGCGAGCGAGCGAGCGAACGGCGGGCGATCTGACGGGCCGAGCGAGCGAGCGGGCCTGCCTTTTTCGCTGGCTCGGTTGCCGCTTGCCGCATCTCCTTAGCTTTTAACCCCGTTCAATTTTTGATAGGCCGCTGCGCGGTCGCGCTCTCCGCCGCAGACACTCACTTATTCAGCAGCGCGTTTATGACTGTGCGCCCGTGGCCGTCGAATGCGGGAACAGCGCTCCGCCGCGAGCTGCCGCTGCCGCCACCTTCGCCGCTATCACTGCCATCACCACCACCGCCTTCACGGCCCCCACCACCACCACTCCTCCTACTACTACCACCACCACCACCACCACCACCACCACCACCACCGCCACTACAACCGCCACCGCCACCGCCACCGCCACCGCCACCACCGCCTCCACCGCCACCACCACCACCACCACCGACGCCGCCGCCACCACCATAACCCCACCCCGCTACCACGCCACTACCATTACCATTACCACCACCGCCACCGCCACCGCCGACGCCATCGCCACCGCCGCCAACGTCGCCGTCTGTCAATTGACAATTTGAATTTTCCTCTCAGTTGAGAATTTGAAATCGGACTGTTGTATTATTTAATTTTAATGGATCATTTCTTTACCTTCAAGAGGAAATGGGAATTAAATAGTTAAATTTGTGACAATAACTAACTGTCAAGTAACTTCTCCCAAAGACTGTGATAGGCCAGGTGTCCAGCGAATTAGCATTTCGTAGATTTGTACAGCCCTTCGTTTTAAATCTGGCGCCGTTTTCTCTGAAGGCAGTACCAGCGAGCTCGAGTAAGCTTGATACCTTGCCCGCGACCTCGACATGTCTGGACTAGAGCTATCCAGCGATGCGTATATTTAATTATATTATTATACAATTACTGTAATATAACTAAAATATAATTTGACAATGGAGTAGATGAATAGATAAGATGGACGGAGGAGCAAACTCATGTATTTCCATCATGGACCCGGTCATGGTGGAAGTCCCTCCGGCGCACCGATTTTGGCTGGTTCTGCGCATCACCAGTTTGCGTCAGAAACCACGTGACCACAGCACGGGCACCTCGTTTGAAAAACCAGTCCAGACGCTGGCTGCCATGTTGCATGGAGAGCTAATAGTGTTGAAAAACATTTTGAAAGTGGTACAAAATTACAATTTTCAACAGTAACCAATTAAAAACGCGATGAAGGTGTAAAAGTGCAATATTTAAAAGAAATGCTTCATAAATCTGTCTTGTAACGATGTAAGAATTTTGCAATTAAAATTCCCACTAATATTGTGACACAAACTGGGGTCTGGAGCTCATTGGCTGAAGTGTGATACCATGCGCCACGTGTCACCATGTGCCATGAGCCCCGGACCGGTTACATAAATGTTCGATATGCAATCCATAATCTTATTGGTTCTATAATCTACACTATAACGGCAAAAAGGTTTCTGGAACAACCAATAAGACTTATGGAACCTACAAAGCTTTCTGTATTTCATAGGTCCTGAAACGGATGTACAAATACTTATAGATTCTACAAATATCGACGCAACCAGTAAACACAGAATGCATACATAAAAGATAGAGAAATATAAGCCTTCTAAGCGTGACGTCACAAAGATCGCCTCCAGCACCGCGTAATATAGTTGGTATTGGATAATATCGATAAGTGCCGGATCAGCAAAATGTAATAGAATGTCCTAAAGTATCTTATCCTGAAGATCACGGTGTGAAAAACGTTTTTTGAGGTCTTTGGCCTCAAAAGTTCACGTTTTAAGGCCCTAGAACGCTTCGTTTAGGATTTATTTAACTATGTAGATTTTGGCAATGTTATCGAGCGTTGTGGGTTGCATTTGATATCAATATTTAGATACATCTTTTTCATCAAATCTTTACTTCTGGCACTTACCTAATATTTAACTATTTTCCAAATTGTTCCAGAAGAGAAAGTTTGGAGAGAAATAATTTTCACGTATAAACAGACGTTTGCAAAACCTCCAATGTTGCCACTAACAAAAAAATAAATTTACTCCAAAGTACGAAATTACTTTCAAAAACAGTACAAACTATTTTTCAAGACCAAATAATTCCATTTATCTTGTAGTGTCCGTTCAGTACAAAAATTAAAAACTTTTTTTTCGCGTTGGACCAAAGTTACCCCGCAAGGACCTAAGTAGCCCCGGTCGACGGTATTCAGAAGTCATGAACTACTACAATATCATTCCTCTGTGAACATAGCTTTTCAAGGTCCGCAGCCTCCTCTCGAGATCTGCAGTTTGGGTGTTGCCCAGGCATCTCCAATTTTTGCTTTTTGCTAACATAACTTCTAATTGTGTTCCAATAGCTACCAAGTCTAGAAGACATTCTATCGAAAATAAATTTAAAGACAGATTAAAAGGGTAAAGCATGAAGCAATAATAGAACTTAGCAATTCACCATAACGCGCTCAAGCTTTTGTTGTAAGGGGAGAAAATTGTAAAACAAGAATGGTTATTGATTACTCATAGACTATAAACAAATTTACAATGTAGATGCTTACTATCTTCAAAATTTGAAGAAATAATTTCTAAGGTTTCGGCGAATGAAGTTTTCAGCACGGTAGATCTCAAGAATCCTTATAATTAATTACCTATTCTGAAGTCGGAGAGAGAAAATAGACAGATTTTGAAGCTTGCGGAAAACTACCATTTTTACGTGTTACATTCGGAGTAATAAATCGAATGGCCTGTTTTCAAATAGTGATTGGTCAGATTGTTCAAGATGGACTGGAGGATTGTTTGCATTAGAAATAACTGATTTGCAGTGATAATGAATTAAGAGAAAATTTTCAAACAAAAGAAACATTTATTAGATTTTCGTCACTCAAAAACCGTTTTCCGAAAATGCTGCTCGAATGTTACGTATTTTTGGATCAACAAACAAATGTGACCGCTATTTTTCTTTGAAAATTTGTAAATGAATGAGAAGCACCATTATTATCACAATGTGAAATGCAAGAAGAAATATAATTTATTTGCCTTCAGCTTGATTTTTTAAATTTTAATCTCATTTGCTTCAGTATTTCCGTTATTAGTTTAGTAACATTTTTCGGTAAACTTTAGAATACTTTTTCTCTGTCAGTAGAAGTAAAAACTGTAATATTGCAGGAATTAAATTTCTGGATGTGCTTGAGCACTCTTGAAACTAAAAATTAGGCATATCTGGCGCAATTTCCAAAAAGTAAAAACGTTACGTAAAATATTTGTTTTTCTATAAGAATATCCTTTCTCAGAGCAGTGAGACATTTTTAGTTCGAGCAATGGAAAATCTCCTCCCAAAAAAGACGCGATCCACTGTGCCGCAAGCAGCCGATCGATAAAATATGACGTAATCTGCTCCGTCTGCCGCCGGAGCTGCTAGAAAGAGCAGGGAGCGAGCAGTGCCTCCTCCTCGGAGCAGATTGCTAACCGCCCCAGCTCTATTTGATCTCCCTATTCAAGATACAGATTCTTTGCGGCGAGCTTTGGGTATATTCTCGAATTATTGTAAGTGGATACCACAATTTTCAGAAAAGCGTATTCTTTATTGAGAACGAATCTTTTCCACTCTCAGAGGAAGCGATATCAGCATTCAAGAATGCAAGAAAGAAGATCTCAGCATTTCAATGATTAGGTGACTAAAGAAACAATAGGTACAGTACAAGATGACGTACCAATTAGGATAGACACAGATGCATTTGATTTTGCTATAGCTACTACTTCAAGTCAAATAGGTCGACTTGTTGAATTCGTCTCTACGACATTGAATAAGTCGGAGCAAGAACACTCATCAAAAGAGAAAGAAGTTTACGCCATTGTGAAATCCTTGTGTTATTAGCGACATTATTTAATCCGTCATCATTTTAGAGGTATTATGGGTAACGCTGTCTCTTATGGTTATTCAACAGCACTCCAGTAAAATTAAAAACGATAAAATTGTATGATGGCGCTTCAATCTTGCCTGTTATAAGTTTGACATAATTTGAACTAAGTTTGACATAAGTTATAAGTTTGACATAATGTGACTCGAAAGCACAATTCCTTCGTCTTCCCATGCCTTCGAAATTACCTTTTTAATATGACCTACCTCATTGCGCCATTGTCCTGCCGAAGCCCTCTCCATAGCCTCATTAATGAGCTTTTCCACCTCAGATAACGTAAATTTTGCTTTCTTCTCTGCCACGTAACCTTTTATTGGCGTCCAAATTTTCTCAATGACAACACTACTCACGATACCACTGCTGAAAACAAGAGAAAGTTCGAAAGCACAAGAGAATTTTTTTCTTCAGTGTAGCTTCTCGTCACTGACCAGCAACTGGGAGTTGCGAAGCGTACAAAAGTTGACCGGAGAGGGACCGGAAGGGCCCCCTAAATCTGTACCGTGCCTCCCCTCACCCGCACGTGCAGGGCCGGCAGCCAGGACCGAGCCGACCGGCCGTCCGGTCCACGCGGTTCTGTTCACATTCTGCGTGGCAAATAAGCAAAGACGTGCTTCCCGAAACCAGCCGTCGTGGTTGAGCTCTGCCCCCTCCACTGCAGCGTTTCGAGGTCCCAAGTCGGTTCTAATTTTAATTGGACTATACTTCGAATGTATCACAGGAAACCGAGATCATCGCAAGGGCACCGTGAGTTTAGCGTGCCTGATCGCCTCTGTTTGTCAATGCGGGTCTAAAGCCTGTTTTACACGGTCATTTTTTCATCCTTTTTTCATCATTTTTCTGTACAGAAACTGGATGGAAAAAGGACGTTCGGTTCTAGGCATACCGAAATTGGATGAACGTGATTCCAGCGTTTTACACGGTCACTCCGGGTCTGTACGTAATCGTGATGAAAATACTTCCTCCAAACGCCGCAAAAAGCGCTGGAAGTGTGACAGTTGAACATCGCATTTACGGAAACAAATTAAATTAGCGAGAAAAATGATAAGATAGTAACGAATTCGCAGAGTAAGGAGTAGAGAGATGTGTGAGGTATTGTAGTTTTATTTGCGAGAGGGTTCACTGAACGCAAAGACTCAATATCACAAACAACACTCAAAATTAAACAATACGTACCCACGCTACGCACCAGATACTCCCTGCCGGAGAACCCACGCAATCGAAGAAAGTTCCATAAAGCGACACTAGGGGCGCTGTAGTCAAAGTGGATGAAATCTGTTCGGAAAAATGAAGCATGCATCAGTTTTTCGTACAAATTATATCCAGTCTGCTCAGTATCGACGGGAAATGATGAAAAAATGACCGTGTAAAACAGGCTTAACGTACGACCACGCGCGGGATACCCGCAAGATAAAAATAATTTCTAAGAAGTGGCAGTCTCCAATCATACGATGAGTAAAGGATTTTGCAGATAGGATATTACCGGATAGGTACTGAAAATCACAAGGGTATAAAATTTTCTAAAAACGCAAAACTGATCATGAAACAATAGGGAGATTTTGCACTCTCGAACGTTAAAGTAATCGAAAGCACTACCGATCTTGTGCGGATGTGAAGTTTAAGTTCCGCATCACTTTTGTGCATTTACGTATGCGCAGAAAATCGACATTGCAGTCGAATACTGCCCGCTAACGCGTGCAAAAACTCCTTAACAAAGCCTGGGGTCCAAATTTTTCCATGCTACCCTTTTCGAGTTAAACATGCTACGTCCTGAAATTGGAAAAAAAATGAAAACGTACCTCGCATATGTCAAAGTGTAGCTCTATTTGAACTTAAGTTCGAGTTTTCTGTCTTTCTTATTGAATTCTTCAATAAATAGTCGGTGGAACTCTTCCTCATCTTCAGCACACTTAGCTTGATTAGTTGTTTTTTTTCAATAGAGAGGACCGATAGATTTGAAAGTCTTTGTGTTCCTGCAGTATGTGTGAGTTCTCCAAAGAGTAGAAAAAGAACGTTCAGCACTGGCACTGAATACGGGTATTGTTGCCATTAGAGCACAAATCTTATAAAGTTCTGTGAACGCCGAGGTCGACAATCCAGAGGTCATCAAGTAGGAGAGAAGTATTGAAATCCCCATTGAAAGATATTTCTGCTGAATATGCCACAATGAGTTCACTGCTGAGACGAACAAAATCAAAATACTGCCCATAGCTGTCTTTCAGTGAACGGAAAGTTTCCTTTGGGAACTGCATTTTATTTCCCTCTCCTACAAAAGCTGGAGAAGTTTCAAATTTTGGAGTCCATCAAACAGAATCTCCAGTTGATGTCATATATTTCACAATATAGTACTTTGTACTGTCTTGATGTCAATTTGTTCTTTATACGACGTCTTTTCTTAGGTACTTCGCAGTGTTCAACACATCCCGCTCATATGAAGTCCAATTCATTTCTTTTCTGCATAAGAAATGATTTAGTTTCACTTAATTTGGTCTTATAGAAACTTACATCGAAAATTTTGGTTTGCAGAATGCCAAACAGTACGTCAGCAGCGCTAAAAATTTCACTGAAGGTTTCAAGGGAAAACTTAAATTCAAATTCCTGAAGTATATTACCGAAAACTCGAGCTTCGTGGTATGTGTCACTGTCCCATTGATGAGGAGTATCCATAACATATTCAAACAGCCTACAAAGATCGTCTTTATGTTCTTTTACTGTTTCGACAAGTCTTCCGTTGTAGTTCCAACGTGTGGGGGCACACTTTCGGGAACCGTGTTTTCACTATTTTATCCAAAGCTGCTGTTGTAGAATTTGTAAAAAGGGAAGCAAGGCTACTTAACGTCATATGGAAAATTTTGCATTCTTTAATGCTTGAAACAGACACTGAAAGCACAAGATTCAGCCCATGAGCACAACAATGTATACTGGGGTTTTTACTTAGCTGGACTTCGGTCACGGAAGGCCCGTCACCACGGTAGCATTTAGGTGCGGTTTTTCGCATCTTTCTCAGTCGAGCCGCTAGAGTCGCTTCATCTGCGGCACTGCTTGATACGGTCGCGATCATGCGACACCTAGCGGCAGTATTGAAAAAGACGCGAAAAACTGTGATTAAATGCTACTGTGGTGACGGGCCTTCAGTGACCTAAGTCCAGCTAAGAAAAAACGCAGTATATGTAAAGTGCGTTTGGATACCTATCTTTCACCTTCTTTTGGAGACCGTTTAGATCACCCGCCGTTACAGCGGCACAATCGTAGTACTGTGCCACTAGTTTTGGCCCACAATCATACTTTTCCAATGTACGGAAACGTGATTCAGAGCGGATGCACTTCGATCTGCACTTACATCTGTGAACCCAAGAAACCGTTCTTCAACTTCTCCACTGGCTTACACGTTATTACCACCTTATTACTGTTGAAAGTTGTGAGTGTGCAGATATATCGCTAGTTTCATCCAAGATAATAGCGACAAATTACGAATTCTGAATTTCATTTTTAATGTTATTCAACACAACTGTAGCAGCAAAAGCTATTGAATCATTCTCAATACGATTCGATAATCCTGAAAATACTGTGGCTGTTTGGAGACGGCGACCTAACAAGTCATACTTGCTTAGTAATGAAACTAATTCTACATAGTTTTCCCGATTTTCAGAATTTTTCTCTGCGTGACCACGAAATGCAATTTCTTAACTAGCGAGATAAAGAACATCCACCAAACGTTTCAGTACTTTTCTGTTTTGCTTTCGTTTTTACTGTTGATCTAGCTGAAAATCACCTCTGGATGTACCAAATGTTGTAAGCAATATTTCAGCTCGAATATGATTGTGATTGCTGATGGCGACTTGTTGCTTTCAAAAGATTGTTTATGTCATCAAAACCCATAGATACTCAGACACTATTATATTCATCTATAACTATCATATTCAATACTTTCATTTGAAAACTGTGCAGGGCCAGCAATAGTTTCGACGTGCTTCTGCATCCGCACCACTTTATTTTATTATATTGTTCAGCACTAAAATGGCGAATGCATCTTTTCGTAACTGTTCTCGCATTCAACAAGTCAGGAGTTGGCCCAACATTTTCTATTATTTCTTTCTTCTCTTCAAAATTTCTTGCTCCGAATGACTGCTTGCGAAGACTCTCCTGAATGCATCCCCAGGTTGTGGTCCCCTGGTTTCCACATTCCTCGCTAGATGCCATTACTACTGTGCGGAATGAGTTTGCCTCTTCGCATTCCCTTCCCGCAAGGGAGAAATGGAGAACGGAACGCAAAAAAGTAGTTTTTTATAACACTTTCTTTAACTTAATATAAACGTTCTCGATATTATGTAGTTTATATTTACATTGTATTACGATGTAAGTTCGCGCGATCAAACACTCAAAAAGCCAAAATTCTTTCCAACTTGAAATGGCTACCAGCCGATCAAAACGGAACGAATTAGAAAACCTCATTCTCGCGCACTCGCGAACCGACCCGACTTCCCACGACACATAACGAAGTCGAACGCCTGCCCCCCAACCCCGTCCACGAACGAAGCTTCGCTTACGTCACGAGACGAATCTAGATACACACCGTTTTGAAAACATCGATTGTTACGGTTCAACCATGGTATTACTCGCGCACGCTTTCTTGAGCCCCGGAATACCTACCCCCACTCCTTCACTAAATTAGTTGAATTAAGAATAAATGATAGCAAACAGTGTCATAGACAAAATCTGATAACCAAGAATCTTCGCTGCCGTGAAAGGAAACTATTTTGCGTCGAAACTACAAATTTGATATTTTTTTGTCAAAATTACCAAACTCCCATTTCCCTCGCAACTAGCGAAACGAGGGCTCAAGAAAACGTCCGCGGATAATACTTAGCTCAGAATCTGAGATAGCGTAAACGTTTTGTTCTGCCCATAAGCAACTAATATTTTAAATATCGAAAGGATTTTATTTATGCTTTGCTTAGGGGAATGACTCATTCCGTTCATTCCATGGGATGCCCGCCACTACAAAATACCAATCATGTTGGATCAGCTATACAAAGTATCTTATTATAATATTACGTTATACAAGATATCTTTGACCGGCAGCGGTAGCTCAGTGCATCAACTGATGTCACTGCAGCGCCTCTGACCGGGAGGTCCTAGGTTCGAGTCCTGACGGCGGCAGGATTTTCAACACTAGCTTTTCAGCTAGGTCAAATTCAGTCGTCTGGAGGAGAATTCTAGTGGCCGGCTGCTCTGATCGGTAGTTTTCCGTGGTTTCTCCGATCAACACCAGGCGAATGCCGGAGCAGTACCCTATCAAACGGGCCACGGACCGCGCGCGATCTGTCCTTCCCATTCCCTGTCCTATCCTCTCCCTTACACACACACTTACACTACCACATATCCCGGGAGACCGGTCGGGAGCTTAGAGCTTGTCCCGGCTGGGGCGGTGCCCCGCTGCTGGGAGAGTCCTGGTTAGGGGGAAACCCCACTAGCCGACGGTAGGTCGGTGCCGGATCTCGCCATCCAGCGGGGGAAGATCACCGCTATCTCCTGAGAAAGAAACATGCACTACACTAACGGGACTAATGACCAGAACAGTTGACGCGCCCGGAAACATGAATAAATCAATCAAGATATCTTTGCTTTCTTTGGTTAATGGGATAGTAGAGTCACAGAGCTGCATTGAACAAAATACTGATTGTCATCCTCGAAACAGTTTAACTTCCGGCAAAAACAAGATCATCTATACGACCTTGTTCTCCCAGAACAAGTATTATTGTTATACTTAAAGGGCGAAATGCAAAATAAAATAAATTCTTTAATACGGTCGCCAGCCACTGATGTGGCACAAAGTTGTTTTAGTTGCTTTTCTTAAATTTCAGAATAAAAGTAAGGAAAGTTTAGGAAGGCAACTTGACACGTGTGCTTATGGAAAAAGGTGGGGACTAATATAAAAATCCCTGGGCGTCAGCCTTCACTTACAAAGAAATTAGAACGTTATAACTCTTACCAGATTCGGGAATGTACGGGTTATTTTAAAGGATAAATACCTCACCATGAAGATAAACACTTAGTCCACAGATTTTTCAAACAACATTACAATATTTATTGATCAAAATTAAACACTAGGGACACGGCAAGTTTGACGTTTGATAATCAAAATTGACAAGACAGTCTCTTGACGTACCTCCGAAACACACACAAAAAAATTAAGTGCTAAGCTGTTTATGAAGTATAGTACTCTCGTTTAGCTTAAACAATCATGACAATGATTTATCTGGATCACCTAGCAAACCTTAGATCTTTTGCCAGTGCGTCAAACAATCACGTATCCTGCGACCCTTGTGGCCGACATGACTGTGGCCCGGTAGACGAAAATCAACAGTCTCCCACGGGGCCGTAGGCAGTCGCGTGTAATAATAGGTCACTGGAATTCACTCCCAGCACGGACCTTGGCGCTGTAATAATAATAAGATCTGTAATTATAAAACAAATCAATTTCAGAGAATTGGCTACCTAAGCAATACTGGAGCACAATCCCCCCCCCAAAAAACAGCTGTTTGAAGCAGGGCCTCGCCAAAACTTGAAACAAACTGAAAACACACAGCCAGTAAGGCTAACAGACGCACTGCAAAAAGAAAAAATTAAGAACACATACAAACGGCAATCCGTTAAATCACAAAGTGTAAACCATTGTCATGATATATACCTTACACTCAGCCCTTGGCCACATAAAAGCCCACTTGGGCACACATCAAGAGAACCATACACTTTAAATAACAATATAATCATTTAACGGTCTCAATGACCGGGCTAAGCCACAATTTAGAATCAATATCAAATCAACATACAGATAGTGTGGCGCACCAGCCACATCGGCATGATCTAGCTCTAGCGTGGCATTATCTAGCGTCGAACTGAGGGATCACGGCCCTTACTTAGCTTACGATTACAAAGTATTAAGCCGCATGAACTACTTCTTCAAGTCGCATGCTGTGGAACTTACAATGACCAGTTCTTAGATAATAAGAGCGCCCCTAGCGGGCGGGATGCTGAACTACGCTAACAGACAGGTGACTGATAAGACAGCTGAAAGTGCTAACACCTTGACTTATCTGCCATCTGGCAGCAATTGGAAACACTTCATCAGTTTCCACATTATCAAATGTATTTATAAATACAACATAATATTAAGCTATTACAATGCATATATCAAGTCTATGCATCAGATGACAAGTTGTAAATTATCACCGAGTGTTGTCAATGAAGAGCTATTATGCAAAATGCATGAAAACAAGTTAAACTTAAAATTTAAATATGGAAATTAATGAAGCTCTATGAATATTGCCAAAACTCGATGATAAACAATAAGATAGATCATAGTCTTTACAAAAGGTGTTTTACCAAAGTTGCTCTCATGGCCACGCAATTTCAGCTTGTTTTAAGCTGCCTATACACTCATATATGAGAATACAAGTAATCTACAATATTTTTTTATATAAAAGTTCTTAATTAATAGTTTCTTGAGGTGAATGGCAGGTACACACACCTCTAACTACATATACTTAAATCTATAAGCTGGTCTTCTGGCTGAGAATACATTGGCAAAAAAACATAGCAATTTTGAAATACAACAATTATTACCACCTCTTTAAATTCCCCATCACTCCCATCATATTAAATTGATGTTTATAAAGCAGTTTGTCAAATCACTGCCAAGAGATGGGGATTGTTTCAGATATAACAGTTCAACTATTCACAACAATTCAACTATTAATAGTTGAAAGATGAAAAAATAATAGTAATAGTAATAATAATAATAATAATAATAATAATAATAATAATAATAAATTTTAAAATGCGAGAGATTAACGTTTCAAAAACTAGATATTTTCGTTGCCGAATTGTAGAAAACGTATTTTTAACGGTAAACGAACGAACAGATTTGATTTTTCTGTATTGCTAACAAAATAGAAACTCAACTTAAGCTCTACTACCGCTACAAGCAAAAGGAATGTTCAACAAAACGTGCGCATACTGAAGCTACATTTACGTCCAGAAGCAATACAAGGGGCAATCTCAGCATTTGCTCAATGGATCAGGGAAACTGGACAAAAAACCCGATCGAGATGGGGTCATTGACCCGGAAGCTAAAGTACATTACTTGTTGCACTCATAATAAGTATTAAATCATACAATGCAAATGTAAACTAATTCATTATACTATATCTTAGTTTTGTTAAAGTAAAGATTATTTTTCTTTTTGACGATCAGTATAGTCTCTAATTGTATAGGAACAGTTATGCAGCAGAAAAGATTTTACTTTTAACTTAAATTTATGTACCAATTTTAATTGTTTAATTTCATCTGGCAATGCGTTGTAAAGTAACGTACACGTATTGTATGTGGATTTCTTGTAGTGAACTGTTGATACTGACACTTGATGAACATGATTTCTACGTGGAATGTTGTAACTATAAACATGAGCAAAATCGCAGTCGAAATTACTTTTGTTCACAGAAATCCTGTCGTTCTTGACTCCGAGTATGCAGTAAGCGAAGGGGGGGTGGCAATTATGGCGAAGATATGGTGATCCACGCGCTCAACGTGAAATTACATGAAAATATGTTCCCACCGTTAAGTAGGTCAGTTTTGACAAATACTACAGACTCGTAAATAAATAGACAAGGCAATGGTAAGATTCCAAGCTCAATGAAAAGAGGCTTGCACGGATCACGTGGATGGCATGTTTCATTATTCGGATAATGTTCTTTTGCAACCTAAATGTCTGAGCACTAAAGGATGAGCTTCCTAGAATATTATGCCATATCTCAGGGGGAATTACATTTGAAAATACACGCAACGAGCTGCATGAACAGAATTAGAAAGAATTCTGAATGCATAACATCTTCTTCTTGCGAGTTGTCTACAGCTCCTGCGGCCGTCTCTCGCATCCCAATCTCCATGCCTCTCTATCATTCCAATCGTCTTCAAGGCCTCTTTTCTGCATGTCCTTCATAACTTGCTTTTGCCATTCTTCTCTGGGTCTACCTCTTTTCTTCTGTCTAAGGGGAGCCACTCAGATATTTTTCTGGGCCATCTCTCATAACCGAGCCTTTCACGTGACCAAACCATTTTAATCTTCGTGTTTCCATTTCCTCTAAAATCGATTTCTGTATTTGCATTCTTTTCAAAATTTCATCATTTCTTACATGGTCCATTTTAGACACTTTACAACTTCTTCTCATGAAATCCATTTGCAGGCTTTTTAATTTGTCTTTTTCTCGTTTTCTTATTTCCACGTTTCTGATCCATACAGCACTACATTTTGTACGATGGTTTCAAACAGTCTTTTCTTAGTTGATTTGGATATTTCATTTCCCCAAAGTAGAGAGTTTAACTTTCGAGTGACTTGTCTCCCTTGCGTGATCTTTGAGATAGTGTCTTTTCTGGAGTCTCCTTCTTTACTGATGATTCCTCCTAAATATTTAAATTCCTCACATGCTTCTATCTGCTCTCCATTTATTGGTATGCTGCAACCTGCATTTTCTCCTACCACCAGATATTTTGTTTTGGAAAAATTGATCTTCAGTCCTGCTTTCTCGTACGTTTCCTTCAGTTTCCGCATCATATATTCTACATCAAAATCGTCATTAGCTAAAATAACCTGATCATCAGCGAATAGTAAGGTATGCAGGTAATCTTCATTGATACATATACCCATACCTCTGCATTTATTTTGCCAATCTTTCAGTATTTCATTCAGGTATATTTTGAACAGACTTGGTGAACCAACATCCTTGTCTCAGGCCCTTTGTTTGTCCAAATGGTTGTGATATTTGACCACTTACTTTTATCCTACTTTCTTGATTCAGATACCAATCTTTTAATGTATTTATGTATTTCTTGTCAATATTTGTATTTTCCAGAATTTGGAAGAGTTTTCCTAAAGGGACTGTGTCATAAGCTTTTTCAAGATCTATGAATACAAGATATGTTTCCTTATTTCTTGATAATCTCGAATGCATAACATAATGAGCTTAATTTAGTGTTTAATTCTGTTATATGTACATTCCATTTGAAGTTTGACTAAATTGAGAGACCTAGAAATTCTGTTACCTTCTTACTCTCATTAGTTCATTTCTTACTCTCCCATGTTGACTATTTTCCAGAAAACATGAGAGTTTATAGTGATGAACAAGGCGAAATATTTCAGCAGGATGTCCGTAATTTCGAGAAACGTTTTCACAGAAAATAGGATGTCAATATGTTCACTCAAGATACTCGGATGCTCAATCGAGAAACAAAATGTACGAAACCAGAAATGAGTTCGAGAAGTATGAAAGGAAAAGAAAGATTTCACAAGAAAAAGAGTTGACCTAAAATTGTGTATAAATATCAGAAACAATTTTTGATTACTAATAAGTACGGTACGGAATTTATTGTAATAAAAATGCAAAATATGTACATACATATGTACTTATTTTTCCAAAATATGTAAGAAAAATAGGAAATATGTAAAATAAAAATTCATTAATGTGTTTAAAATTGTTCTCTACAAGCATTTTCCGAGCATAGAACGTCGCCAATCAGTTCTTAACAAGCATTCGGAGTGGCTGAAAGTAGGTTCTACCTCTATAGAAGTAATTCTACACTAGATTTCACCACACATAAGAATTTTATTCGAAATACAAAATACGTTCATAGTATATATTACAATATTTACGAGAAGCCAGAGTTCCAGTGAATCGTGTAGCCAGTGATGGATCGCAGGGAGGATTACCCCTATCGAACGCATAAGACAGTTTTCTGTATAAAATATTTGTTAATTTTCGATCGAGTAACGAATGTGCTGTTTGAAACATGAGCAAAATCGCAGTGAAAATTACTTTCGTTCACAGAAATCCTCTTATTCTTGACTCCGAGTATGCAGTAAGCGAGGGGAAAGGTGACAATTATGGCGAAGATATGGTGATCATAGAAGCCCAGCAGCATTATATTTGATTTTTAAGAAAGATGATTCCGTAACATATAATTCAAACGCGCATCTGAAATATTCCGTTTCGACATATAAATATATTAAAATATAACGAAACATGTAGTAGTAGGTAAAATATGTAATTAAACCAAAATTTGTAAAAATATGTAAATTGAAAATAGTTTCAATTCTTTCAGAATGTATTGATAACTCAAAAAATATTATTGAATGCAGGTATCTAGTTCCTGTAAAAATGTAATTATATGGAAATCCGTTCCTTACTAATAAGAAAATAAATACATTTTGTGCATTGTAAAAATAAGTGTATTTATTAAA
The DNA here is from genome assembly GCA_964035755.1 of Teleogryllus oceanicus. NCBI lineage: Eukaryota > Metazoa > Arthropoda > Insecta > Orthoptera > Gryllidae > Teleogryllus > Teleogryllus oceanicus. The sequence continues at coordinate 114,375,936 of CAXIVR010000006.1, read as the reverse complement.
TATTTGTTATCATTATGCACAAAAACTATACCTGATGGAATGTTCTGAAGTCATCTTTAGAATGTGTGACCTTTAAAACATATAATTCAGCAAAAATATCCCATACAGCTAACAATTTTTTTATTCTAGACCTGTGTAATTGAATCAGCAAGAATAGATATTTAAAATTAAGAATGGAAGGTAAATGACTTCATTTAAATACAAATAGCCAAAGGCTAATATAAAGAATTAAATGTATTTAATATAAAATAATTAAAAATAAACTAAAATAAAATGAAAAACAACAACAACAAATTGTTACTGAAAACGTAGAGAGGAACCAAGGAGGTTATAATACATAATACAACCAAACACACCTCACTTGCAGCACTCGCTAAGAATGTGCAAAACGAAACACAAAATAAACAGTATTCAATTATCGACTGTGCCACTATCTAGTTTTTGATCTCGAAGTTCTTATATCATCTATAAACTTGGGCTTGCACAGGCCTTCAGATAAAGGTAACGCACGGCATGGCTTAAATGGCATAGTAAGAAAGATACACACACGGCGAATTTTTGAAGAACACGAGAGACGGCTCATCCAGGCTGCCAACATAAGAACGATCGAACATTCGTTTAGACGTCAGGGATCACAGCGTCAATGGTGAGGAACTAAACAGTGCTGCTAGAATAATAGAAAATGCAAAACAATCCAGAAAACTGTAACGCAGATTACAAAAATAATATCCTATGCCCGTTATGCGATCGAAAGTAGACGGAAACGAAGCGGCTGTAGAATGTGATGGCATATTCCAAAAATGACATCACCAGACATTTGCAGAATTACAAGGGCAACTCCACGCTCAAAGCGACACATAAGAAAAAATCTACACTACTATGTATGTGTGACACATGTGGAAAATATTTTAATATGTACAAAGCAGGAAGATCCAAGCAGAAAGAAGTAGAAAATATGAGAAATGAAATGAAGAAGATTGACATGCTTGCAACAAAAATAGGAGAATTAACAGTAGTTAATTCAGTCCAAAAGAAGTAACCCAATGCGCCGAATGCACCAGAAACTCACAAGCGCCCAACATGTGAAGAAACCAGTATTACGGACCTGAATAGCATCTCAGTGATTTTCAAGCGGGTAATCAGAAAGAGGCTACACACACCAAACAAAAGGACATCTGTGAAAACGCATACACCGATAATGCCACACATTGTCGAATGAAGCACAAGAGAAGAATGGAACACCAGAAGAAAAGTCAATAGAAAGTGAAGAGTCACACTCTGATGGATTTAAAATAATGGAATACAGAAGAAAGTATAAAAGACGAGAGACCATCATGAGGACATAATAGGAACCGCGAAGGAAGGAAGACTGAAAGCAGGGGCACAAAAAGTCTGGCTGTACATTGGTCATTTGGACCGAAGCACCACAGCGGAAAATGGAAAAACTTTCTCGACGGGCAAGACGTAAAAGACATCATGTGAACAATTACAGACCAAAGGAATTCAAAAGATTCTAAGATAGGCGTACCACTAACGCAGCTTCCGAAATAAACAATCCGGAATTCTGACCACAAGGAATACGAGTGAGACTATTTCGCTTCCACAATCGAGGGTCAGAAAGAACACAGATGCACGGGGTCAAAGTCAATCAGCAGTCAGAACTCCACAATAACCTAACCAGTCAGGTCTCCATGCTCCTGTGGAATGTCGAGGGACTTAACAGCATCTTAAAGATGAATACGAAAGAAACACTAGAAAATGATATTAATAATTTTCACAGAAACGTTTATCACAGAACCATTAGGCATTCAGGGATTTTACAACGTACATGCGTTAGCAAAACAAAAATAAAGAGGAAGACTCTACGGAGGAGTATCATGTCTATACAACCACCGCATTGGCAAAGTGAAACACTTACACACACAGAATATATGTTCATCTCAACAGCGCCAGTAACAATAGTTGGCCTATATATACATACAAGCATCTCTGGAAGAAGCAACGGAAACAATTTCTACAATAATTAACTATGTGGGGCAAGAAGAAAACATTATCGCAGATCTCAACTGCAGACTGGATAAACCTGATCACAAGACCAAAACAGTAATAGATGTAATGGCGGAAATGGCTTCAAACTAGTAGACAGAAATGACTTCAAGAGATAACAACCTGGCAGCAGCCGCCATCGTGCTGAAAGAAGCCACCACGTCCTCAGCCGCACCCTACAACGAGAGAAAAGCACAACCTTGGTTTACACAGAATGCTACAAGCAACGCAAAATAACTCTGGAGGCTTTACGCAAGGCCAAAATAGTAGCTCAATCGAAGACCTTGAAAACTACTCAAAAAAGTACAAGAAATTACTAAAAGAAAAAAGGAAAGCCCACATAGAAAAAGCAGCGACGCAAATAGCGGAGGATGCATCAAGAAACCCATTCAATGCATTGTCCTGCACACGAAATAAACGATGCTCAACAATTCAAATGAGCGCATGGGAAAACCACTTCTCAGACACCCTAAACGCTAAACACACAACCTCAAGCGCCGAAACCTCAAACCTGAAACAGAAAACATCATTTAATTCACTAAAGAAGAAGTGAGACAACTAATAATGAATTCAAAAACAAGAAAGCGGCAGACCCAAACGGAATATACAATGAACACATCAAAGCTACGGAAACCAATTAATAGAAACGTGGACAGAGATGTTCAACAAATGTATGGAAAACGGAGAAATACCGGAAGTATGGAGACAATCCACCATAAAATTATTATACAAATGAAAAGGGACGCAGATGACCCTAACTCGTACAGAAGAATTTCGCTCGTATACAATGATTTCAAACTATTCTCAAAACTAATCACAGAGAGTCTTGTGAAAGAGACGGACCACCTAATTCCGGAACATCAATACGGATTCAGAAAACAGAAAAACATCCTTTAAGCGATCGGAAATTTACTAGACGAAATACAAGCCCTGAAACAGCCAAAAGAAAAGTACTACGCAGTGCAGTCTTTATTGACTATACAAAGGCATTTGGCCTCCTGAACAGGAAAAGGATATTGGAAAAGCTCACACACATGATAGGAGAAAAGCACACATTACAAGGATTCTAGAGAATGTTTTGACTTACAACAAAGTAAACATGGAGTGTGTTTCTCTAAAGACATAGTGGATGGAGTGTGTTTCTCTAAAGACATAGTTCCAACAAATGGAGTAATGCAGGAGACCAATAAGCCCCATTCTGTTTACCATACTAACTGCAGAGACAACAAGGATAACAGAGCACAATCAGGAAACATCATTACACACGTTTGCAGATGATATGGTGCAAGGCTCAACCAGCCTGACAAGCCTCCAACAAGCCATAGATAATTTAGAAGCATGGGCAGAAGAAAACTACCACCAAATCAATGAAACCAAAACAGTGCAGATGATCTTCCGAAAGGGAGGAAAACAGCAGCAATTGAGAAAATAAAATTCAAGAACAAACATCTCAAAATAGCTCAATATTACAGATATTTTGGAATGACACTTCAGACAACAGGCAGCTCATTCAAAATTCATATCAGAGAAAAAGTAGCAACGGCGATTAGAACCAAGTACTCAATAAAATATCCACAAACTGTCACTAGAATTAGCAATCAAAAGATTTCATGCATTCATTAGCCCAATCATAACATACGGAAAACAATTAATATGGGGAAAACTATCAATAGCTGATCTAAGGTTCATAGAGAAAACCAAGGCAAGATACCTGAAGAGAATCTTGTGTCTTCCAAAGAAAACAATTGTACAGAGAAAGGGAAGAATGGCCAGGAAGGGAGGGGGTTGCTTTCGCGGACTGAACGGGACCTTCTCTGTACAATAACAAGCTTACGCCGCGCCGGGCCGTGAGCTGCCCGGAGGGGAGGGATGGCGCTGGTTGAGGGAAGAAGCAGGGGTTGTCTGAATTCAACTCACTCACATTGCACATACTATTTAATATTAAGTTTACACTATTTACACTTGCAATGACCATGAGATGTGAGGCGGTGTGCCTGCGTGTGCCGCGGCGGTGTGCCTGCGGCGTTGCACTGGCGGGGTGCAAATGAATGCGCGCTCCCACAAGGTCCGTCGACGGAAGGGCGCGGATGCAGCGCCTCATGGGAGCACAGCACAGAATCTGGCTCGCGTTGATCAGCCGGAACACGTACGGACTGAAAGTCCGTCTGCGTTCGACGCAGTCTGCACCTCTACCGAAGGCAGTGTGGTTACGTTACATTCGCGAGAAAGCATGGCGCCGGGTCGGGTGGGCCTTGCGTTGTCTGCTGCGGAGGGATTTTTGTTTCGGCAGAGACGGCGACCTGTCGGCGAGTGCCGTTTTGGGGTAGAGGCTAACGGTCCTCCGGGGACGCGTTGGCGGCAGCCGGGTGGGAGGCGGCGGTGAGGGTGGCCAGCGGTGGGAGCGGTCAGCGTCTGAAGGGGAACAATGACCTGCCACCAAGGGCGTTTGTGGCGTGGAGAACAATCAAGATTAGTATATGAACTGACCAGAGAACCATTGCTACATTGAGGACTTAAAATACCAATTACTACAATCATCCATCATGCAAGGTACACAAGTGCTAGAAGAAAGAAGAGAGATATTGCCAGATTTCTACCCAATAGATGCTATGATGGAAAGAAAATGGACGGAAACAAATCAGGAATTGAGACACGTAATCACAAGACTGGCGACTGATCGGTTCCGGTTCCATCACAAAATTTGCGCAACCGCGAAGTGCAAGAACACTGCGTATGCTCCTGTGTGAACAATATCATATTCAAAAATGCAAGAAAAGAACTAGCACAGTGACAGAATGTAGCAAAATACTTTAAGTATTTTTTCTTATGCACTTTCGTGCGCACTTCATTATTCATATACATACTTGAGCTTTTCTAACGTGGTGACTGACAGTACTATATCCAAAAATGGAATTCAGCACATTTTTAATCATTCTCAGTCCTGCCGCTAGTCGCATGCATGGTGGAAATAATTATGGTTGGAACCATGGTGGAAATAATAAGGTGTAGCGCTCCGGAGGATGCGCAGTAGCAGCCAATCACGTTTGAACCAGGATGAAGCGAAAACGGCTGGCGCACGTGTTCATTTGCTTCCCGTTTGCGAAGGAGCGAAAACTTGTATTATATTATAGTATGTATGTAATAATGTGGGATGTATATTTTTAATATGTGTATATAATGTAATTATGAATGTAATGAATCAACTCAAAAATATGTAATGTAAACTTTGCAGGTAGTGTGTGCAAACAGCGCTTTGAGAATGTGTGCTTTCAATCAAAGGATTCACTAACACATCTGGCAAGAAAATATTGAATCTTGTTCCTGGATCTATATCTACGAAATGGTTAATGTTGAAGAGAAAATCCATTGAAAGACCTGGGTAAGTGAAGTGTATTAGTTTACTATGTGCTGAAACTTCTGTGATTATTATACATAATGATTTAATTATTAAAGAGCTTATGTAATAGCGAAGTTACGATAATAGATAACTTAATTTTATTATATTGCAGCGAGAGGATACCTCTTAATGCATACAAAGAGCTCATATCATCTTAATGCAGTAATTCCAATATTTCATCAGTCAGCAAGTTAGTGTAATTTTTTTTAATTTACTATTATTATTATTATTATTAACACTTATTGTGTTTTTTTTATTTTTGAGGCATTGACAGCCTTAATAACAAACATGACTTAATGTACAATCTAAGATATGATAAATGACATTTTATTTTAGGGAAGAAGACGAGATCTATGAAAGAGTAGAGATAGTATAGAAAGAGAGAGATAGAATATGTAGAGATAGTATGAATTGCCTCCATAATAAAATAATGGAGGTAGAAAGTGCTAACGAATTATTAGAAAAAAACATTCCAGAAAAGAACAACATTGCAGTAAAACAAATCTTTTGTATTTGATATTTCGTGTATACATTATGTGCACCCAATGAAATATTTAAATATGACCTGTATTTTGTAAATGTAACTTACATTTTTAAAATAATAATTTAATATTATAAATATAATATAATAAATATCATTGAACTTTGTGAAATTCATTAAGAGATTGCAAATTATATTTTATTACAAATACTATGTTGATTAATTAACAAATGGAAACAGGCTGTAAAGCCTGATTTCTGTTCATTTCATGACGCTTTTTTAATTTCAATTCCATTATATTTTTCTTCCCCTGTATGTTTTTGTGGAACACTTAAATATCAATAGAATACAGTTATTGACTTCTTGTAAGAGATTGATATATTTCCACTATTTACTAAATTAATAAATATAGAATTAAATTTAACGTTACTATATAATGGGCCGTTTTCTATTAATATTTTTATAGAGTAATTCCTATCTATTAAAATTCAACAGTTTTCATTCTTCAGATCTTTTGCATTCAAAGAGAATATGAAACTATGAACAGAAATAATGAAAATACAAATAAAAGTGGAATTGAGTGTTTACAGTACCTGGCCTCGTATTCTCTAACTCGAAAACCACAAACACATTATTTGATCAGTACTTATTCAGAGACAAATATTTAAAAAAAAAAACATAATTAATAGAAGTGACAAACATATGGAACACATTCCCCAAAATAATAGAAAACATAAATTCAAGAGAAATTAAATTGAAAATAATTATAATAATGTGGCCAAATACTGTCACTTAAATCAGGTCATTGTATTTGTTCACATTTTTTGTATATAATTGAAATATTTAAATTGCGAAAATTTCATAAATAACACAAATATACTAATAGTTAAGTTCATGACTAAATTAAATGAGTTATTTTAAAAACAAATATCGTTCTTTCAAATAATTTTAAAATGTCCGCGCCTGCGTAGATAATTTGAATTTGGCGCACATTTGGTGGGGCATAACAGTATTGGTCCACAGTCGGCGGCATGCGCACCGCTACACCTTGTTATTTCCACCATGGTTGGAACCTCCGCACATACGAATTATCAGGTAAGCCAACTGAAGCGTATTTTCAGTTTCAAAATTACTTACGCCAGAAACATTGTACAAAATCCTGCTCTTTTGTTTAAATAAAATTACAAAATGAATTTTTAAGATCTACACGCCGTGATCCGTATACATCCATCTTATTTGCATGGCATGGCAACACTGACATGTGCACGTTTGTAAACAATAGAAAGGAAGTTGTTTACTGTACAAACATGAGATAAAGCGTCGAGCATATTTGATACGAAAATATAACTTTTGATTGGTTCAATGCGGCTGACGTTTGGGAAAATTTACTGAAATTATACATGTCCTACAGCTACGTTTTTCGAATGTTCACAGATTGTCCCTGAGAAATGCTATCTGCACGGTATAAATTGCTTGAAATGTGAATATTCAAAACCCTGTGACGCGTCAATTTTTGTGATTGTGAAGTTAAGTTTTATTGTAATATAAACTTTTAAAACATTTCATTCATTTAAGAATGACTGGAATATTATTTTTAAAATTTGGAAAATAGAAGAGATCATTCCTAGCCGTGTGTTTGTCAGAATTTATTCTTATTGTCTCTTGGGATGTTTTAATTGACAATACTGAAGAGCACAAATTTTTGAAACCGTTAGTTTAAAGTTCCTTTTTGCTACATTGGATTATAAAAATTATCAACCTTCAAACAAAACCCTTTCATGTGCAGCTGTTTTATATTTAAAAAGCAGAAAACTCAAGAGGAAAAAAATCAGCAAACTTAAAGACTTAATATAGAATGATGTATGGAAAAATTTGTGTGTTAAACAATGTATTATTATCACATGAAAATGAAGACAACATTTTTAATGATTAAGCCTTTAAGTTTAACAAGACACCTTTTAAAATCCCCCAATGATTTTACATTTGAGTGACCAGTGCAAATCATCACAGTACAGAAAATTCTCTTCCGTTGCTACTCAATATGAGCAGCAAAATGTAACAAATTATTGTGTGTCAAAAGCCGTTCAATATGAACAGGATTATTTGTCATGTGGGACACAGTGCAATATCACTACTGAAACAAGAGGTATTCAATGTTCGTTAGACAATACACCTGAATTTTGTGAAACTCGCAATTCGCAATCTAACAGCCTCCAATGCATTTCCAAAAGTACACAATGGTCTTGTGATGACACATCCATAAGCACCAGTTCTCAGTTGTGTGATGACCACACTAAGGCCAACAGCTCAACAAATAATTTAGAATACACCTCTAGTAGTTACCTACAAAATAAATCAAATATGTTTCTAAAAGAAGATGCAACCTCTACTCCACACAATCATTCATTAAATTTGGAAGGTATTTCACTTAAGCATGCATGCTGATTATAAGAATTACAGAATTTAGTCTGGTGAAAATCTGAAATATTGTAAACAAAACTGAAAATAATCCACATTCTATGCAGTAAATCAAGAATTAATTCTTTCGGTTCACAGATGATGAGAAAAGATTTAAATGTAAAGCAAACACAAAGATTAAAATCTGGGAAGAAGAATCTTTCTGCATCAACCTTGTTTGGTTCTATCATAAGGCAAAGAAAGAATACCTATACCTCCAGTACTACATCTGGTGTTACTGAAATGTTTAGTTCTAGGTAATGGTTCGTATTATATTCATGAATGTTGCTACATGGTTATTCATTCAGGACCTTATTGGGCTGTAGTAAATATTCTTAAGATTAATAATAAAAAAGTCCTGATTTTTCTTACAAGAATATTATGATTCTCTCGAACATCAGAGATGCTTGTGAAATCTTTTATCTTTGTCATTATGTAACGTGTAATCCATGTTTGTTTTCTTTGTTTCATTCAATTACGAAAGCTTGCAAATTTTGCCTTAGGTCTGGTTTAGAGTCTGTGGAAGATAGTGCAGTGTCAGTTGACCATCCTGGGCAAGCAGTCAAACCAAAGAAGAAACATTTGTGGTCAGGTAATGACTCTGTGACTTCAATCTCTGGAAGTGAATGTTCTCTAGATTTTGCTAAGTTATACCCTGAAACCCAAGAAACTTTTTCAAAATGTAAGTGGAAAAGAAGCAAAACATTATCTGTTCAATCTAGATGCAAATACACTTATGATGAAGAAGTGACTATTATTAAGTATATATCAGAAAAAAATGTGTACAAACAGGTAGGTGGTGTTGCCATGTGGAAATGTATGGAAACAGAAATTGAAACCAATAGAACTTGGCAAAGTTTAAAAGAACATTTTCGGAGGAAAATTCTTCCAAATATAGATGAATTTGATCTTCCAAAGAAAGTGGAGGATTCATTTCATAGAATAAACATGAGGTAGTACTAATTTAATTATGAGGTGTGTGTGTGTGTGTGTGTGTGTGTGTGTGTCTATATATATATATATATATATATATATATATATATATATATATATATATATAGAGAGAGAGAGAGAGAGAGAGACACACACACACCCACACACACATACATACCTTCTGTCAGAGATAGGTTGACTGAATCAGAAGAATGATGGAGGTAACAAGTTTGTGTGTGTGTGTTTATTTGTTTTTTGTTATCATTTTTGTAATCATATATATATATATATATATATATATATATATATGAAATGAATATGTTTGTATAATTTTTATTGAAAAGGTAACCAAATGTCAATATGTAGCTATGAAATGGATTTTTAGGATAGTAAAGAATGTAAGTAATGTAAACCTGTCAATGCTGCAATTAAATCTTCTATATTTAGATGTATATAATACTTTTTTTTCTTCCAAAATTTATGACAAACTCTTCCCCATATGTTATAATCATATACACTTTCATTGTAAATTTAAACTTGCAACTTCTTAATATTTTTGCACACTTAATGCTGCCAATACATGCAATGTGCTTCAATGTTGGCAAATAATAATGGGTTTCAGTCTGAAACAGATAACAAAATCACTGGAACAGATAAATTAAATTGTGAATGCAGGCACAAATTGTTTTTTAAAAAATATTCCCAATTGAGTCAATGAATTTCCAACATTTTAAACTAAATATTTCATTTGAAAAGATGGTATTTGTTGTGAACCAGTGAGTGATGAAATAACAAATGGTTCTTAATCTCCCACTTGGATAGTACATGGCTTGTGCCGCTTTTGAGTGCTCAGTCTGTCACCACAACAAAGGATTGATGAAAGTAAGATTTGAGCTAGTTGGGAAGGTTGCACTAGTCAGTCAGAACAAGGATGTGTAATTTACCTAGAAAGAACAGGATAAGAGTAGTATACGAGAGTGCGGTGGCAGAGAGATTGTGATGCGAGTAGTAGCAGCTGCATATTCCAAGGTCCTCAAGCAATGTAGTCGCACGTGCACAGTGCTGTACGTGATGTGATTTACCTTGCTTTATGTTTGCCAGAAAACATTGCAATCATTGCAGAGACAACTAAATAATACAAAAGTTCATTTCGGGTGACTTCAAAAAGTGACTAAAAGTGTCAGTTTCATTACGTATATTAGTTTGTTCCTGGTAGAATACCCTCAATTCTTTATGAAAGCTTTCTGCTAGAAAGATTTTTCACTTTTATCCACCATGGTTGGATTAATGTGTTATGGGACCCATTAATAGAATTAAAATATTACTTATGCATTCAAAATTAATAGTAAAATAATCTTTGCAATTAAAAAATTATATTATTAAAATACTTTGATTATTTACATGTTATCTAAATCATAAAACTAACAAAAAATCTGTATCTATGTAACTAGAGGTGCTAAATAGCATGTACTTTCTCACCTATATTTTCACACAAAATAACACTGAAAGTACTCAAATTTTCAAAAAATTGTACAGGACCTTATTTCAAAATCTGTCTTTAAGGAATAGATTTCATTTAAGGAAAAAACCTCTAATCATCATAATTATAGTTGTAGGAAGACACCAAAAATTATATGAAATTTTGCAAGCCAGATCACTAGGGAAAATATTAATTTTGGGGCAAATTGGCAGAACGCTAGCGTTGTTCACAGACATGTTTTGCAGTCATTCGATTTTTCAGCATCAAAGGCCCATAAAACATGTATTCTGGGTACACCATGGGTTAGAGGATTTTTTTCTAAATTTAGCAACTGGATTTATCCACTTTTTCATTACCCAGGCCCTGTAATAAGAGCTTTTCTGCCCAGCATTATATAACTTTCTCTCCACTGCATATGCAGTATCAAGAAAGTAAAAATTAATGAAGTCCCTAGGCATGTACTTCTACTTTAATCCACTCCTGCACTTATTATATAACTGAATGATTTTCATCCCCATACAGTCAGTACTCACTACTGAGTGTTCCAGAATCTGATTTATATGCAAACTAGCTGAACCCACGTGATTACATTGCCCATTACAATACACTTGCCACACGATGCGATTACATCGCATAGGAGAGTTATAGAATAGTTACCACAGAAAATACTGCATTTCTATTAATATACAAGTTTTATCTCATCAGCTTGTATCATTCTCAATGCTTTGTGCCAGGAGCGGTGGCTCAGTGTATCAGCTGATGTCACTGCAGTGCCTCTGACCGGGAGGTCTTAAGTTCAAGTCCCGACGGCAGCAGGATTTTTGACCCTAACCTTTTAGCTACGTCAAATTCAGTTGCTGTCTGGAGGAGAATTCTAGTGGCCAGCTACTCTGATCGGTAGTTTTCTGTGGTTTCTCTGATCAACACCATGTGAATGCCAGAGCAGCACCCTAACAAACGGGCCACGGACTGCAGGTGACCTTCCCTTCCTCTTCCTTGTTCTATCCTCACCCCTTACACTAACAAGCACTACACTGCCACACATGCTGGAAGACCAATCTGGGACTTAGAACTTGTCCCCAGTTGGGGCGATGCCACGCTGGTGGGAGATTCCTGGTTTGAAAAACCCTGCTAGTCGACAGTACATTAGGGTCGGATATCGCCATCCAGTGGGTGAAGATAACCGCCACTTCTGATGAAAGACATGCACTACACGTATAGAAGTAATGACCTTGGTGGTTGACGTGCCCTGAATCACTAACAATCAATCAATGTTTTGTTGTAACTGGGATCCCATTGCATTGTCACTTCATACATCAAATCAGTAACATTAGCCAACATGTTCAACAAAACATCTTACCTGCCAATGGAATTTGGCTAATACTAAACAAATATAGTCACAAATATTGCACAAGCAATGAGTATACATCAGCCATTTGCACAACACCCTCCCTATGAATATTTTAAATAATTATTTAGAATGTATTTTGAATTGCAGTAACTTTAGCCAAAATGTCCACCAATAAATCTTACCTGCCATTGGAATGTGACATAATACTAAAAAAATATAAGTCAGATACTGCACAAGTGATGAAGTGTATCAGCAATTTGAACAACTCCCTCCCTGTGATTGTGTTAAATAATTTATATGTGTATGTGGAAACGCACCATGTGTGATAATTACAGAGCAAAATACAGGCATCTAGTACTACATCTCTGTAGATAATAGTACTTTCCATTTAAGTATGATCAGTTAACAACTTACAGAACATTAATTTATAAACGTTCCGTAGTCCACATCAATTATAATTGCTAATCTGAAGAAAACAAAATAAATGAAATACAATTTCCAAATAATAATCAGAATTCCCTCCCCTCTTCGATATTTTCCGTAGATATCACAAGAATTATATGTAAGAAAGTTCATTTAATACTTACAACTGGTATTAATTATTTACCAAAGAGTATATCTCTGGATTATTTACCATCATTACAATCGCTTCAACGATAACACAATAGTGGAGAGTGGGGACCAGGTGGGGACTTCCATTTCCCGCCAACGTGCGATGATGCGCATGACGCCATCTTCCCGTTTCCATTGTAGCCGCGCATTTCAAACAACGTAAATGTTGTTGTCTTTTAATAGTTGTAATACATTTCGTAGATTAATAATGAAGGAAAGCTGCTATCTATTCATTATACAACTTTCTTCACGCCTAATTTTTTCTCTCTTTTTTTGGCGTCTCTCTTGTTAAAAACTGTTCACTGGCCGCCGATTAGGAGGGACATCAAAATCGGCCTTTTAACAGTTTTAATAAATATGATTATCTTTAAAACTTAATATTTAAAATAATTGAAACAATGTCAAAACATTCGAAAAATCATCACATTTTGATTTTTCTGTATGTGTGTGTGTGTGTGTGTGTGTGTGGGAGGGGGTTGTCCATACTTTCAGTGACTGTTATCAGATGTATCTATTGTAATTTAGTGAAGTGAACTTTGATTTTAACTTCTTTTTTTCACACGTCCTTGGCTGTGAAAACAAAAAATTATGAAAGAAGAACAATAATTAACCTTCCACCTTCTAGAGGAAACAATTCATTTGTCTTGGATGTAAATTGTGAATTTTGCAAAATTTTGAATTAGGCCCATTTCTTACAATTTATTTTGGAAGACATTTTTAAGGAGTGTATATTTCTTTACTAAGAATTTAAAAAAAGTGGTTTTCTCTTTACACTGTGGTTATGCAAAATTCACATGTGCCTAACTATCTCCTTGGTCCAACTAACTGCCATGTCTATACAAATTGCATCTTGTGTAAACAAGTCAACCATCCTGAAACACACCAATAGGGTGTGTGATAAATTGTTTTCAACAGCCCAATTATTTTAGTGATCATTTGAACAAAATCTGAATTAGATTTTTTTGTATACATATTTATAACTAGATGATAGTGTTGAAATCAATAATTTTAGTTAATTCATAGCTATTTGTAATATTAAAAGTGAAGTCACTTGGAAAATATGAGAGTTATGACCAAAAACGCAAACATGACAGTGATGATTAATTTAAAAATGAGATATATTAATGAGAGATGTGACCTATTCACAGCAGTGAATAACAGGATGGTTTCCTAAGCTCAAAGCACTTTCACATGATTTATCTGTATGATCCACCCTTAAAACAATGCTCCCTGGGCAATCACCGTAGCAGCTAAGGTTTAAAGATTCTATGTCTTGTTCTCTACCATCTATGCTATTGAAAACATTGAAATGAGAAGTTGATCACTGTCGGAGAATGGGTTTTTTTGCTGAAGAGTTGGCCACACCACCTGCTGTTCATTGAGAACTGAATTTGTCATTGGAACCAGATGGATGCTAGTCAGATATTAATCATAAACTTTTAGGGTTGCCAGATATGTCTTCAGAAAATTGTGAACCAGTGGGTGGGAAAGGGGAGGAATGAATAGTAAGATAAGACATATATTTATGAACTGTGACTTTTTCATATATTAATTTAATAATAATATGTTTCAATATTATATGAACTTTGAATAATGATGTAGTAGTCACATAATTTATATTTAAACATATTAACGTCAGAAATGCCTACATTACTACAATTGTCTTTGGATAACATTCTTTGGTTTAACTTAATAGTTAATCGATTGAGTTAAATAATTTCATCAATACTTTTTGTTTGATTGAGTAGTTTTTACAATGTTATCAATCTTTTTGAATAATTCTTTAACTTCTGTACACTTATACAGAATGTTGAAAACAAGTATAGCTTGCTTCAAACTGCTCAAAAACATTTTTCATAACAGTGACAAATAAATATAAACAATTTCAGTAATTTGGGGTCGAAACTGTGCAGACCTGCATGATTGCCAGGATTTCCAAAAGGGCAAAATCAGCTCTAATCAAGTTTTAAAAAAAAATTTTTACATGGTCCCTATTTTCATTTTCTAAACAGCAATTCAATAATGGAAATAGTGAAGAGTTCATTGAAATGGTGAACATCTGGCAACCCTAATCACTTGTTGAGCTGCAGATAAGTTATTGCAGTGCTTTACCATATCCTGTAAACATTCTTTGTGACTTATAACTTGCTGGGCTAGCTAACCTAATTTGTAAAGTATTAAACTGAAGTTTTTTCACCTGGTATTATTTCAGTTTCTTGTTATGTAGAGAAAAATAGCTTTAATAAATTGTATGTTATCAAGAATATATTTATGAATGTGTTTAGGCTTGTTAGTTTGATTAATTATGTAGAGATAGATGATAATCAAGATGAAAAGAGAAATTGAAGGCAAACATGATTGCGGTCTTTGCACATCATTACAGTGATGTAGAGTTGACTCAAGTATCACGTAAAACAAAATCTGAAGCAAATATATTAAGTCAAAATCTTTCAGCAAACAATGAATACAGTACATGCATTCTTGTTCATCAGTGCCAGACAGTCAGGCCTACATAAGTGTCACGACCTTAAACTAAACATTTTTCGCTCTACGTTCTATCTTCCATGTTTTTGTGTATGTGTGGTTTTCAGTTTACACAGTAGTATGTATACTCAAAGTACGTTATTTTAAAGAAATTTTTTTCACCATGATTTATCCAATTATTCAGATATTTATTTTTTAGAATCAGATCTGGTCCCGTTTAAAACAGATAATTGGAGTTCTACTGTAGAAAAAAATCAATGTTTCATTGTTAACTGCTATCTCAAACATTTTGTTTTCAATATTTATGTTGAATATACTACAGTAAAACTTGCTCAATGCAGAACATGTATAAGGTGGAAATCTAATGAGAGCATAAATCGTGGTCCTGCCAAACATAAATTCTACATTATTTCATTGCATAATGCGGAATCTTGTCTAACATGGAAAAAAATGCTGGTCCCTTGAGATTCTGCTTTCAGTAAATTTTACTGGATTTCCTATTGGCTGCAATAGGAAGTAAGAAAATAGAAACTCATTGCAGTTGTAAAATATATCAAATTGCCTTTACAGAGATTGGGGAAATGCAGACTAACCAGGAGGAAACCGCAAATCTGAGATGATTCTCCAAGAAGCATTCATTATCATCAATAATTTGAGAACTTTCCTCAGGATTCTATTTGACAGCAGTGACAACTACTTTTAAGTTCAGGTATTAAATGTGAAATTTGAAGCTATTTTTCACAGGAATTTATTGAGTTTTTGAAAACCTTCATTTGAAGTAATTTAAAGAACTTCCTCTCACAAATTTAAAATAATGTATACAAATTCATTAAATGTCATATTAAAGGCATGAGAGATATTGAAAAAAAAAAATTACATTGTGCTTTTTAAAAAACAAAAGAATACCAAAATGAACTTTACATCATATTAAACAGTGCAATTAGCACTAAGCATTGGAAAAATTTGAAGCCGTTTTTGAGAAAATGGCATTGAAACGTTTCTGAAAATACGGAATTTTGAGCTCATATTTACGGAAAACTGTTGTGGTTTTGAGTAACTTTATTTGACATTATTTACAGCACATCTACTCATAAGTACAATAAAGTGAAAAAAAGAGCCTCTAATGTTAATATTACCAATGTGAGAGACAAGTAAAGATAATTACATTTTTGTAATTTTCGAAAAAACAAAAGAACAGAGCAAAATGGCGTTTATGTCATCTTATACAGTGCATTTAGCACTATCCATAACAAAAATTTAAAGAAAAATTTTAGAGCCGTTTTTGAGAAAATCTTGTTTTTGTTATTTTTTAAAATTGCAAATATTTCATGCACTATTGCACAAAAACTACTAAAATTCTCAGAAAAATATTCATGAATAATCTTTGATGAAAGAACTATTCATAGGCAAGAAATTTCATTTGCAGGAAAAACCTGTGTCTTCAATTTTATAGTTGTACGAAGCGGCCGAAAAAATTCAAAGTTTTGCAATTTTTGAAAATTCAGAGTTAACCGTAAAATTCAGACCTATGCTGCCTTTATAAGTGTATTTTACTCTATTCTTACAAGAAATTTAAAGAAAAAATTTGGAGCTGTTCTTTAGAAAATTTTAGAGCCATGTGGACAAGGGCTTCTTCAGTTTGGAAAAGATTGTACGTGTGGTTTAGGTGCTAGTAGTGTTCACGGACGGATGGACAGATGAACGTTTTGCTATCAATTAGTTTTTCGGCATCAAGGTCCCACAAAACTGGGATTCTGGCTACCCCAGGTGTTAAGAGGATTTTTTCTCTTAATTTAGCAACTGGATTTATCCACTTTCTTGTTTTTAGGGCCCAGCAATGAATTTTTTTACTGTAGAAAATTTGCCATTTTTTTCACGCAGTGTTACATAACTTTCTCTATACCACGTAAATGACTCTGTATATACGTACGTATAAAAGAAAGTAAAAAGGGTGGGTAACTGACCTGCCTTTAAAGGGTTCAGAATATTTTATTGATCAAGTTGCTTGGGTAGGTAATGCAATATGATGGAAAATAAATAAAGTATAAATGCTGCCTACACAAATATTTATATTAAGTATTTCTTAAAAAAAAAAGCATTCTACAATGTAGAAAAAATATAAACAATTTAAATAATCTTGAAAATATAAAATTTTGTTCATTGAAAAGAATATTTTGTAGGATACATTAGCAACTAAAATCTACAACAACAATGCAAACATAATTGCAATATAATTTCTGCTTACTGTGTTTATATATGTATTCTTACTACTTATATACATATATATTTCACTGGTTTACTCTTTATTTGAAAATATCACATTACTGAGTTTTGTAAGCCTTATCTGCAAGCACAAGGTACTTTAACTTAAGATCACAGTACACATACACTAATACATTCACATGTAGTACTATTTAACTTGTACATGCCCTTAGGAGTCAACACAGGTTTTCTAGAAACAAACCGTTTTCATGATATATAGTAACACTAAGGCTGTAACAAATGCATTACTGTAAACTACTCGCAGTGAGCAGCTCAAAGCAATATGTTTAAGTACTACTATTTATCAGCGTAAATTAAATATATACATACATTTACAGTACATACATATGGAAAGGTATTCTAAAACGTTTTTTACTACACAAAATGAAATAAATGAAGTGGCAAGTAAATTTAATGAACACAGTACAACACCCAACGTATTGTAAGATTTACTAGTATGATTTTATTTTCACTTGCATTTATTATTTTATTATAATTATTGATTTGAGTTATAAGTTATCAGTCAATTTACACAATACTGCATAATCTGTCAAGTTAAAATCATGCCTCGTCAATCAATTTATCTCGGCAATCTTCTATCTCATACAATATAACGCTGCTTCTAAAAAATAATTCCTTGCAGAAAGGAATGTCATATTTCCAGCATTTCATTTGAGACAAAATTTTGAAACGCAAAACTAATTTCTTGTAAGTGTATATAATAAGACTTAAATTTCATAAAGAATCACAAAAACATACTTTTAATCCAGTTGCAAGTTTTTCTTTCCTATTTGTTTAAATAGTGCAGCAGTTTTATAAACCTACATCTATTGCACATTTTGTTTTGCAATGTCAAGATGGCATCATGTATTTTCTTAATAAGAAATCTACTGCTTACCTTTCAACATTTGTTTTCTCCTCTATATTTTTATTAAAAATGAATTATCATTACAACTTTTTGGTTTGCTCAAAGATATTGTTTAAACTAATTCATGTTTTCTGCACCTTATTTACATGAAGAATAGCATAAATTTTTAGATTCTGTGTTGCTACAAGAAAATATATATATATAGTATGCAAGTGCTTTCTATCTCACTGAGAGAAAAAAGGAAGATCTCATGATATGATCTTTGGTTAAGTTTCAAGAGAACACCTTACACATAGGTACAGCAAGGAAACAACCACACAAAAGGAGTGGATTAGAATGACAGCAGAAAATGACAAATTCTGAATATAAGAAGGCTTACTCTCATCTTTTAATAGTTGAGATTCTTTTTCCTGCAAAGAAAGGATTAGCAGAGCTTCTCCTAAGATACTGGTGCTGGTTCTGGAGGTGGAGTAGGAGTAGAATTCATTTCACGTACACGTTTTACTAGCAGCCATAATGTAAAAATGGCTAAAGCCCAACCTTGGATACCAGCCAAAAGGAAGAAGTAGTAGTCCAGATGTCCCTAAAAAAAAGAAAGATAACTGTTCATCACAGGAATAAGTGCCAAAAACTGAAAATTGGTCAAAATGGCACCCCCCCCTTTCAAATACAGCTCCATATATTTATTTTACTTGTTACCTTGGATGGAGCTAAAGACACTTGAAAAATGACACAATTCTCATTTTTTGAAAACTAATCACGTTTTCATGCAATTTTGAGTGAATTATGAGCAATAATAAAAATAAGTATTTCTCAAAAACATCTCCAAATTTTTTCACTAAACTTTTTGTAAGGTTAGTGCTAAATGCGCTGAATAATTTGACGCAAATGCAATTTTGAAGTATTCTTTTGATTTTAAATTTCACATATGTATTTTTATGTACTTCTCAAGTCATTAATATTTACATTATGGTTGTTTTTTTTCCATACATATTACTGCATTTATGAATACAAAGCTTCACACGACTAATGAATTTTTCAAAAATTCAAAAATTATAGGTGAAATTGAACTCAAATTTTAAAAAATCCTCAAATGACATTTTTTCAAAATAGCTCCAAACTTTGCAATGAAAAGTTGTTTATACAACAAAGTTTTACTCTTCTATAATATTCTTAAAGTCATGTTTCAAACCTACTATTAGGCAACTGAAACAATGTGAAAAACAGTCTTTTAGGAGCTTCACAGAAATGCTAACCCAGACTAAGGAGAAGAAGGCAGGGACATTATTTAAGGACATTATTAGGACAAAAAAGTTTGTGCCATTTTCTAGCACCACTAGTTAGAATTTTATTTCGTCATTGCCTATTAATCACACCTCTATTAATGACTGAACGCCTCATCACTATTGACATCTAAAGATCTAATTTTGAATAATAACTTTCCTTAAAAAGAACTCTCAGGTTTCAATAATGTAGTTGTTGGAGAGAGTAAAACATTTTTAAACTAATGAAATTTCAAATACTTAAAGAGGTTTACATGAAAAATGCACTGATACCACATTCAATATAACTGTTCTTTGTTCTATTCCAGCAAATAATTTAAACAAAATATGGACCTATTTTTGAAACAATTTTTAAAGTGCCTAGAGGTTTTATATGAAGTACCCTAAAAATTAACAGATCAGTTTAAAATTTGCAGTCTCAAGATCTACCGAATCAATCATGGAATACTAATTTCACAGAAAACCCTATGTCTGGTTTAGCTGGCAGAGAGACATTATAAAAAAGCAGTAATTTCTCCATATCAGGGTCCTACAAAATTCAAATTAATTTGCAACCACAACCAACCTGGAAATGTTGTGAATCTTTGCGTATCCAAGTGGGGCTCAAAGCAGATATCAACGCTGTTCCTAATAATGATCCAATTCCTTCCATAGCAGAAAACATGCCCATTGCCACACCTTGCAAGGGACGAGGAGCAGCTGAATAAGCGAACTCGAGACCTTTGAATAAAAAGATGGGACTAGTGAAATAAATTCATTTTGAGGAAAGAAGATTTCTGCTCATACACTTGTATTCAATATTGTAAATAACTGGCAAAGAGCAATGTTTGTACCTGCAACTCCTGCAAACACTTCTGCGGTCCCAACAAGGCAATACTGAGGCACTTGCCAGAGCAAAGACATATCACTTGCATTGTATGTTACATTATGTATCACCTGTGTTACCCGGTTCCTACAAAATATTTTTAAAGTAATGAAAAAGTCTAGAACAGTGAATATTATGATTTCATAAACCAATATTCCTCACCCATGTTTCCACTGATAAATAGATAGAAACTCCAAAACACCAGCTGCAATAGCTGCCATGAAGCTGAAGCTCATACCAAAAGCTGTTTGCAAATTAATGTAATATTAACTTTTTCACTAAAAAATAATTAGTTGTATATAACAACACAAAAAATACAATACAAACCAATTCGTGACAGCAGAGTCACCCGATAACCATGGCGGTCAAAATAAGGATATATAACACTGTTCATCACAGGAATTAGTGCCAAAATGAAAATTTGGTCAAATAAGCTAAGCCAAGCAGTGGGCATCTAAAATAAAAAAAATATATTCATTTTGAAAAATAATCTTTTCTATTTTCTTTTCATGATATACTTCATAATAAAAAAAAAATACAAACATTAAAGTTTTTCTCAAAGCCTATTTTCAAGTGTACTCCTTGTTCTTGAAATCCAGTTTCAATCTGTAAAAGGAGTTTCAAAGAATATATTTAAATTTGTATCAAAACATTCTTTTTCTAAAAACCACTAGTTTCATAAAATATTATTTAAAAGTAATGAAAATGATCTATTCCTAGAAGGAAAAACATACCTGGAAGAAAACTAGCCAATATGGTAGGAGGCTAGTAAATAATAATAATACAATGCCCAGCTTCTTCACATCTTCCACAGCTGCATCGTGGTGAGAACCTCCATACCTGATCTTTGCATAATCAAGCCATGATGGAGATGTCACAGGTCGCTGCGATCTTCGTTCAATGAGAGGTGAACTGGAAAATAAATAAAACTACTGAAATCTGGAAGTATAACTCTTATCAACAGGGATGAAGCTAGAGTTGATGACACCTGGGGGCATTAAACAATACACTGCCTGTGATGGTAGCCAAACTTCTTAACCAAGCTCCATGAAGTCTCAAAAGTTTACAGTTAAGTTAAGCAGCTCAAGACATAACGAATCCCCAGATAAGTACCCAGGATGGTGCTGAGCCCCTGGCTGGTAAGGATAAAAGGCAATGGCATACAGCTTGACTTGACATATGACCAATTAAGTTCAAACAGAATTACTCCAAGTTTGATGTAAAGAGGCTTGGAATGTTGTTACAGAAGTAACAGAATTTTTAAAAAGTCTGTTCACACCCACCTGTTCCCAATTGAACATAATTTGTATTAGCATATACTATAAAAACTAAATACTAAGCATATACTATACTAAAAAAAATATGTTTATCATGTCTTGGCTTCATACTTATTATAAGAAGATAGTTAGGGGAAATGTCAATGATAAGTGAAAGTAAACGGTAAGGCAATATATGATGGAATTATTTATTTTGATAATGCAAATAATAAGAAAAATAAAATTAAATTATAGCATTATTATTAAAGTATCATTGAATTTAAAAAACAGAATACTTTCAAACTAAATAATTTTAAATTAGAATTTTTAGATGGATTGCCCCCTACAATGGTATCTTCTAGATGGCACCACCCCTACTGTGCCACCTGACGACACATCATTTGACTAGATGCATTATTTCTAACAGAAATTCTGTTATTACACACAATTGAAATAAGTTTTTACTGATACTAAGCCCTACAATATTTGAAAGCATTCCATTATGTCATCATTGATGTAGCTCTTTCCATTCGAAAAACAGTAAATGAACTCTAATGATATTAAAGGTTTTTTATTATAAAAAAAGGGCCTGCCCCAATTCTCCAAAATTTTTTTTACACTTTTACTCTATTGAAAGTAATTACCAAATATAATCGCATCACATCACAGAGAGTATTCTCAGAATGAATACACTTCTTTTTCAGTGGATATCTTAGAAAAATATTACAAGTGAAAATGACAATATTTTAATGATTAATTAAACTTCATTTTAAATATAATCTAAAATCACGGGTCCATCATTTTTTAAAATTTTATTTTAATAAGGATTAATGCTCACCTCTGAATGCTTGTCTGACGACGCAGATGGCAACGTCCAGAAATTGCCTCGCGGAGAATACACAGAATATTCATAAGAACTGAACCAGCAGGCCGGTGCACTAGATAATAAGGTCGACCACAGGCAAAAAGTATGAGTGCTACTACTAAACAACCACAGGTACCAGCAAATGCACGTAAAAATCCATTGGGCATATCCAAGGCAACATAAGACAGGGCTCCAACACCCAGTAAACTACCAATATTTACACACCAGTAGTACCAGTTGAAAAAGCGACGCAAAGAATCTGTACCTCCATATTTGACCTAGCAAATACAATAAGCATGATGAACATTCAAGAATTTAAATTTTGTAAAATACAGTAATCAAATTCACTCATTTGTCATTAACACAAATTATCTAGTATGGAAGACAAAAAACAAAAAGAATATTTGAGAGTTTACAAACCTGTTCTGCACCAAAAGAAGGAAAATTGGCCCTCACAGTTCCAGCAGCAAAGCCAACACAAATAATAATTGCATACATTTCAGTCACACAAAATGGACTGGTAGAATTAGCAGGGTTACATAGAACCCCTGCAGCAGCAGCTGTCAGCAAAGAAAATCCCACAACATACAAAGAGAGTCCTGCTACAAGAGCCCAATATCGGCCAATCCATGCATCAGCCAACCAGCCGCCTCCCAGGGCTGAGAAATGAGCAACTCCAACCAACAGTAACACTGCAGTCATTCCAGAATCAGGAGACCAACGTCCCAAGCTCAAAAATAGGAAAAGGTTTGCAACTAAAGCATAGAATGCTAGCCGCTCTAATGTCAATGTGATGAGCACTAGAACACCAGCAATGCAACTTCGCCGGGGATCCCATGGTAATTGGCCAGTTTGCGGACCTTGCTGAGGTCTTATCATCAAAGGAGTAGTTTCATCCATATTGTTATGTTCGTATCTATAAAACATGGAACTACATTTGAGCTTTTATCTGTAAATTTTCGAATGAAACATTATTTGAAGTCATTAAACATAACCCACCTTTCAAAGAATTGTATTTCTCCTAATTAAAACATTTCTCCAGATTCTTTTAGTTTTTTCTCTGTCAATACCATATTCTTACTTATCTCGTTCATTAATATACATTTGTACACAAAAATGTAAAGATCTCCAATAAATGACAGATGCATCTCAAATGCTTTTGACAAGTCTTACAGTGCACAATAGGTTTCCTCGTTGCCAACACACGGAATGTATAGATAGAAACAACACCCTCAAGGAAAAAACCTTTTCTCAACATTTATTATTATGTATTCATTTTTCATAGTCTTTGATGTACAAATGAGAGTAATATATTATAAATATTGTCTTTGAAAACATCGTAACAGCACAGATTACGGGAAGCAATGTTGGTCACCCAGTAATCAGCTGAATTCGAAGTGTTCATGCAAGAAAGAGTAAACATAATAGGATTCAAACAAAATCGAAGGCAAGATCGAAGTAGAGTGAATGGCAACGAGTTAGAATATACTAATTCATTGGTAAATGGCCTTTTAAGTTTTAGAGTTTTGCGACATGGCGACGTCATTCGCAGATGACCATGTGCTTATCTCCGCAGTTGGTTATGCCTAGTCACAATCGCTGTGAACTTCGCAAAATGAAGTAGTGGACAGCATTGAAGAGATATTCTCTTTCGAAGAGGTCAACTACCTAGAACGCTTAGTCTCCTCTTGGGTCTGCTGTGGGAAAATATTTTCTAATTTCATTGTGATCTGTACTCGGTTGCAGAAAGTACATTTCGATTGAATCGTAGAGTCCATTGACGTTTGGGAGATCGGGAGCGTTACTATAATAATCAACTTTTAAACTTCGATTTTTTTACAGTGTCCTTTGACGAATCATCAACTGTCTGTCATTCAATCTAGAGCTTAACCAACTTACCAACACTACTTTAGGCAGAAGGTATATGACTTCAGGTCTAGGTGAAACCTGGTACCGTAGTGTACACAAATATATATATATACTCTCTGGTGTATATCTGCCTCGTACTGTACTGAGCCTTGAAGCACAGTTTGGTGTGGTACGTGTGGTACAGAGAGTATACTACTACTGGTGTGGTATAGGTTAGGTGCGGTTGGTTGGTTAGGTTAGGCGTATTTTCGTGTTCCGACGCGGCACAGTACATTCATTATAACATTTTGTGTGTAATTTATATCATGGATGCTTATGACTTGTTCAAGAAGTTGTCATATGGTGCAAAATTCACCCGCAAGAAACTTGACAGAACCCAACAATCCAAGCAGGTATAATGCGCGAGTTATGTGAAGGTGTAAGCATTAAATAATGCTAGAAACTGTATTTAATTATTACACATTTCAGGAAACTGCTTCAGGAGTTAATGTCAGTGCTGTGAAAGAGGAAGTATATGTTAAACAAGAACCTGAAATAAGTAACCATGAGGACATGAAAAAAAGTGAGGTTACAGAGTTAACTCTATTAGGTTCAATGACAACAGAAGGAGGAATATTAGGTAATAAATCGAAGAAGAAAAAGAAAAAGTTAGACCCAGAAGTTAAAGCAGCTATTTTGGAACAAGAAAGGGTAATGAACACGAATTTATTTACTATTTTTTTAAGTATATGCAGTGGATTCTTTGAACTGTAAGTTTGAGATAACTTAAAAATGCTTATTAACTATTTTTCAAATTTTAAAAAAATATACCACATTTCCACACATGCCGGGAGACTGGTCAGGGCTTAGAGCTTGACCCTGTTGGGGCAGTATCTCGCTAGTGGGAGGTACATGGTTGGGGAAAATCCCACCATGGATCTCACCATCCAGCGGAGGGGAAAATCACCGCCACATCCCGATACGGTCTAATGACCTCCGTAGTTGACACACTCCAAATCACTAACAATCAATCATTCAACATGTCGATTTCATTTTGCATATGTTTCAAGTTTCGGCCTGTTTCTGACCACTGTGCTATGGAGTAAGGGTAGCCAGAACAGCTAAATGTTCATTCACTTCTCTCAAACTGATCCCTGCGCGTTTCTCAAAACCCTTGCATGTTCATCACATGCTCCCCCACATGTTCCCTCCTATTTCTAGCATGTACCTCCATTCCTCATGATCCCCTACCTGTTTCCTCACATCATCATAGGTTCCCACATGCTCCCCCCAAATGTTTCCACATATTCTTCCTAATCTCAACACATTCCTGCACATGTTAATCTAGAAATTGAACTGGAAATTCAAAAACTTACTTTAAGTGGGTTTTTTTATTTATTTTATATAAATGTTACAGCTGCTTGTAGTGAAGGGCCTCCCCTGTCAGATAAAATGGAATGTTATGAATAGAGTACCCAGTAGTGTGAAAACCCTCAAAAGTGTAATAATAAGGTTTCAAAGATCATTCGCAAACAATTGAGGGAGAGGGGAGGGTGTCACACAAACACATCCACAAGCACACAATACTAGTATTCAAATATCACAATACAAAATAACAAGATGTGACAATTGGAGAAGTATTGTAAGAGTGAGACAAGTGATTTTATATAAAGTAATTATGCATTATTTTTATATTTTCAGAGTGATTTTGGAATTTAATTTTGGTTATTTATTTGTAACAAAATGTTTGCTCTTAGCTTACTCAGCTGCGCAAGAAACATCGCATCACTGTGGTTGGAAAAGACGTGCCAGAACCAGTGGAGGCTTTTGAGCAGCTTAAGGATTATGGAATATCATCTGAATTAATCCAAAGATTGCACGAGTGCAATTATGCTGTTCCCACTCCCATTCAAATGCAAGCTATTCCTCTCATGTTGCAAGTAAGTGCATCTCTCTATAAAATATGCATAGTATCTTTTGTTACCTATTGAAAAGAAAAGATATCTCTAAAATCTGTTTTTTTGTGAACTAAGTATCTGTCTTCAGTACAATTCAGATACGCATAGAATATTAAGGTTAGATTAATAGAAGTTGGTTACTGACACATATGTTTAGTGAGAGGATGTCTCAGATTTTTCTATTGAAACTGTCAGTCAGAACCAGTAAAGGAATCTGACTCGTTGGTCAGTTGTCACTGGCAAATAAGGATTATTATTTAATGCTAATATTCTGTCATTCATTTTTATCATTCCCCCTTTGGGTTGAAGTCTAGAACACGATACAACCTAAGGAAGTTGTTTAAACCTGCACTTCGCACTGCTCTGGCGAAGGGGAAATCTACGGTGGAGGGGACGAGAGGTGGTTAGGCGATTATAATAATTGGTCACCAACGTGACGTCGTAAGTTAGGGAAGGCAATTTCACTCTAGGGTCTAGTCCATTAGAAAATAGTGCTGCCTGCAATTGTGGTGTGTCTGTGATAAACAAAGCTTTCATCATTCAAATTCATTGCAGCAGTTTGAATTCAAGCCTTTTGTATAAAAGTGAATTGGTAATTATGTGGTGGGTAGATTCAAGGATGTTTATAGTAAACGCGAGTGCTGAAGGCACGAGCCTCGCTGTGACTTGGATCCAGGCGAGTGTAGCGAGAAAACTTGCTTTTTAAAGTAATTTGGGCATTAAAATGCAGCAGAGAAAAAGTGTGTGAAGGGCGAGCCATGAAAATCGCCTATAGGTAAGTTTCTTTATTTCTATCAGAGTGCTTAGCGTAATTTGAGAGAGGGCTTAGGAGACTCCCCTTCCCATCCCTCCCCACCCCTTGCTACACTTCTCTAAGGGTGTATTGTGTTCCGAATTTTAACCTCCCTTTGTATTAATTTCATTGTAGGTTATTCCGTATGTTTGCCAATGTCCATAACGACGATCATTCACGACATGTTTGGAACACATCTTGAAATACCACAAAATTGGTTAGGAATGGTTGAATATTTTACAGACAAGCTTTTGAGAACCATGAAAGTATGCAGGAATATTTTGAGTAAGAGGCATTAAGCAACATTGCAATCGTGATGTAGCAAAATGTTACACTCAAACAATTAATAACTGATGTTTGGAAAAATGAAATTGCCATTGACGAAGCTGATCAATAATTATTAATCTGAAAGTTCCAGTAGCTTCATTGTTTATTCCTCAAACATCTGTAGTAATTATGATATGAGCAGTATATTTCCCCTGTATTATAGTGTAATTATAACGTAATATTTATTCAACTTAATTAAATGAGTATTTATTTGAAACCAAGCTATTATCCATCGTCTTTTCTCGTACAGTAAAATCTGTCTAAACCGAAACCTGTACAAACTGGATACCTGCCTTAACCGGAAAATTTCTTTAGGAAAAATCTTTATAAAATGGAATTCCTGTGAATTTAATGAAATTGTTAGAGACGCAAGATAATTTTAATGTTATGAATGAAGTCAGTTTTAATTTCTTTATCTCCTGCGATTTAGCTGTGGCAACTGCACTGTAAAGGAGAGGGTCATCAGCTGACTGGGTAGAATTCGACCTTGGGGTCCCCTGTCTCTCAAGGCGTAGGATGTAGGGGATTCCCACACACACACACACACACCACTCTCTGAGCTTGAGAAGGTGTACAGGGATAGCTTTTATTCGTGCCACTCCCTGTCCCACATTGAAAATCGTAACCCCTCAACCAGAGACTCATTGTTCAAGGCCATGTGAGGGTATCAGAAAATCATAGTACTCTGGGCTGTGACGCATTGTGGTTGAAAGAATCAGCAAACAGTCCGACTGCAACCATTAGGCTGTGAGATGGTGTGTGTTTTTAAGAGTTTCACAACCAGTTTAACAATGAGAAACCCATAAAACTCTTAACTTTAGATGACCACGTAAACTTATGGAAGCAAGAGAAACTTAGAAGCTGTTAATGAAGAATGTTTAATATTAATTTTTTGATGATTTCTTCTGTAAATACATTAAATGTAAATTTATTTTAATAATCACAATAAAATCATGCAATTTTTACTTTACTTTAATTACTTGTTCATTTATATTAATTTACTAGTTTCAGGACAGAAATGTCACTATCACAAGTGTTGTAAATGGACAACCGTGCATAACGGAAACCCCCTGAAATGGAATTTAATTTGGTCCTGATCGATTCCGGCTTAGACAGATTTTATAATATGTATTTGATTTGTAGTTTTAAAAAATATTACATTGTTTTAAGCAGTGATTTTTCTGTTTCAAGAACTCGGGCTTAGTGCTGGAATGCAACTTCGCTAAATTGCTCCCTTCTACTTGCAGTTGTCAATCGCCAATTTCTTTTAATGGATCAATGCACATAGTGACATTCTAAAAGTGCACGACCCATTAATAACTTCCCTCTGCCTATCCACAGACAGGTTCTCTGCTGCTTTAGAAAATTGAAATTGCCTCTTCAACAACTTTCTTAAGTTGTACTGGACTCTGGCAATATTTATTGTACTAATAACATAAATTTACTGGTTGTATAAAAAAAATCCAATAATTCTGAAATTCATAAATCATTTACTTCATTTAAAAGCAATGGTATTAAA
Organism: Teleogryllus oceanicus; assembly: GCA_964035755.1. Taxonomy (NCBI): domain Eukaryota; kingdom Metazoa; phylum Arthropoda; class Insecta; order Orthoptera; family Gryllidae; genus Teleogryllus; species Teleogryllus oceanicus. The sequence continues at coordinate 114,346,851 of CAXIVR010000006.1, read as the reverse complement.
TTGTTTACAATGCCACATTGAATGGTGCAGGAAGAGGAAAAAGACGATCAACCAGTATGCCCGGGAGTATGCTGGAAAACTGGGAACATAGCCAAGGCCTAAACAGATTACATACAAAGGAAATGCTGTGTGCGCTTCAGCTATTACTACTACTAATAATACAATTGTTCACGTGCGGTATTGGATCCTGCCTTGTAAAATTTTCTCAGTTTATTTCAGAAAGGAAGAGGACATTAATTTACATCTGATCGTATGTCTCAGCGAGATATGAGTTCCTCTTTATATTTGTTGACATAAAATCGTGTTTAAATGAAATTTATTCATGATGGTGGTTCCATTGCTAAATATTTGCCTCTTTAGATTACATCTTTTCTCATTTTCTGTAACATTATTAATTTTCCTGCACAAACTATTCTGTTCCAATTCAATATATTCTCTAATAACTTTCTTCAGGGTCGTCAAATTCTTGCCTGTGCTCCAACTGGTTCTGGAAAGACTGTTGCCTTCCTGCTGCCAATTATTCATCACCTGAAGGGACCTAGGCGGAAGGGATTTAGAGCTGTAATTGTCAGTCCAACAAGAGAACTTGCAAAGCAAACCTATCGGTATGAATTCTTGAACATATTACAAACTATTTTTATGTAGTGCAAGATTAATCCATGTAAAACAGACTTCTATGTATATTTATGAATGACCTTAATACTGTGAAATTAATTATTTAATATGAACTGTCAAACCTGAAACACAATGATTGTCCATACATTTTTCAGATGTTTTATGGAGAGTGTTTTGTACTCATTTGTGATCTTTTCCTCCTTTAGTTACCAATTTTTTTTTTTATTAAACTCCCAAAGGTATGGAAGCACTGAACAATGATACTGTAACTTCCATTTATTCTGAGGAGAGAGTTGTAAAATTGAGCTTGATAGCAAAGCATAAGATCATTATATATCTTTCAATTCCTTCTGGGGTCTGCAGTTAGTTATTAAATTTGTTATATTTTATCACTAAGGAATGGATTTCCATGAAATTACATGTTTTTACAGGATCTAGATACCTGCATTCAATAATATTTTTTGAGTTTTCAAGACATTCTGAATAAACTATTTTCATTTTACATATTTTGGTTTAATTACATATTTTTACATATTATACCTACTACTACATGTTTCGTTATATTTTAATATATTTATACGTCAAAACAGAATATTTCAGATGCGCGTTTGAATTATATGTTATGGAATCATCTTAAAAATCAAATGTAATGCTGCTGGGCTTCTATGATCATCATATCTTCGCCATAATTGTCACCCCCCCCCCTCGCTTACTGCATACTCGGAGTCAAGAATGACAGGGTTTCTGTGAACAAAAGTAATTTCATCTGCGATTTTGCTCATGTTTCAAACAGCACATTCGTTACTGGATCGAAAATTAACAAATATTTTTTACAGAAAATTGTCTTAGGCGTTCGATGGGAGGGTAATCCCCTCCCCTGCGATCCATCACTGGCTCCATGGTACTACTATTCACTGGAACTCTGGCTTCTCGTAAATATTGTAATATATACTATGAACATATTTTGTATTTCGAATAAAATTCTTGTGTGTGGTGAAATTTAGTGTAGAATTACTTCTATAGAGGTAGAACCTACTTTCAGCCACTCCGGATGCTTGTTAAGAACTGATTCGCGACATTCTGTGCTCGGAAAATGCTAGTAGAGAAAAATTTTAAACACAATAATGAATTTTTATTTTACATATTTCCTATTTTTTCTTACGTATTGAAAAAAAAATAAGTACATATGTATGTACATATTTTGCATTTTTTATTACAATAAAATCCGTTCCCTATTTTATCACAAATTAATTGAACCCTGTATATAAAAAATAGAATTTGAAGTTGAACAAATAAAGAAAGTTATCACAATTTACAAGTAAAATTGTATTCATGTAAATGAATTTGGTGTTGTTTTGTCGTACTCATTTATTTTAGCATAAAGCTTTTTCGGACGCATTATGGCCATCTTCAGTGCTACAAATAATAATAATAATAATAATAACAATAACAACAACATTAATATATTAAATTCAAATATAGGATATTATTATGAATAAATTAGAATTTAATGAAATAGAAAATTGGAATATATATAAACATAATTTTGAATAGAGTACTAATAAAAGATGTACTATTCTAAAGTGAAGAAAATTAAATGAAATACAAATAATGTACATAAATTTATAAGGGAATAAATAAATTTTAAAAAATTGAAATGAGCAAACTGACATACCTATTCTGAGGCAGCTGGGTGCCTCGGTCCAAACAAGACAGCGAGGGTGAAGGGCATTGCTTGCTATTTAAAAGACAGCTCTCAATGGAAAGGGGAGAGACCGCAGGGATTTTTGTGGGAAATGGCCATTAGGGGAAGGCCCAGCCGGGTAGCGGAAAAGAGGCACAGGGTTTTCTGGGGATAGCGGCGAGTTTCAAAGGGTGAGAGGGAAGGAATTTGTTCATTGAGAATAGTGTGTTGGGGATTGTTTAATAAATTATTGTGAATGGCTTCTATTATAAGTCTGTGAGTGTATCTGTTTTCCATCTCCAAAATGTTGACATCACTGTCTGAAAAGTGTGTTCTTGTACTAAGAGATGGCTGGCAAAGTGTGATTGTATTGTTTCATGTGTAAGACTGAAGCTTGTAGCACTGAAGATGGCCGCAATGCGGCCGAAAAAGCTTTATGCTAAAATAAATATATACAATAAAACAACGCCTGAAATTCATTTATATGATGCAGATGTTGTTAACGCTGCACCATTTCCTACCACAATTGTATTCAAAATTGTTTTCATTTTTCATTTTTGATACTTGTTAATCCTGTGACATCAAATCGGTCATCTTTACTTCAATATGATTTCTCTAAATGCTCATGGTATTATTATTAGTAGTAAAGTCAGAATTTCCATGCACTATCAAATGCTAAAATGCACTGTCACATGCAAACATGCACTGTCAAATAGCCAAACATGCAAAATGCAGGGTAAAAATTGACAAAACATGCACAGTCAAATTTTAGTTTAGAATAGCCTTTTGTAATAGCGAACAAATAACAATTTTTTCTGATTTTACTCTGTCAAATCCATACTTTCGGTTAGAAACAAATCTTTTTGAATACAGAAAATGCTTTCTATACCACTAGAAATCTGAGCCAATGAGAGGTCAAATTCTTCATTTTCTGATTTTTCGCTACAAATGTGTTTTTCATGTTGTAGAAATTTCCTATCAGGATTTGAATTTAACTCTTTATATAATTTCTTCCTGCAGTTGTACCAGCAGTTACACCATGCATTTATTTATATATGATATTAAATAGACAAACTGTCTGTATATTGGAAATTAATAAATAAATGTTGAGGTTTAAATTTTAATCATCAATGTCTTGTGGTCAAAAGCAAATCCGTTCAGGCCTGTGAATTAGCTCATCGTGAGCGAGCACAGGATGTTCGAACGTATGACGCTCGAGTTTGAAATGCTCTTACTGCGAGTAAATGGCATGCCGTGTAACTCTCTACTTCTAAGTATTTAGAAAGGTCAAAAATAACTTTTTACCAATAAATGTAAAATGTGAAATTTCACATTTGAAGTAAGCAAGTGATATTTGCCCATAAATGTTAGACAACCTTGAATGTGGAGGTTTTCAATAGGTAGAACATGAAATCTCCTTGACTGCTTCAGAATGTGTGCATAAGAAGTTGACTAACAATCAGGGACAGATTTATTCAGAGATGCCTTGAATACACTAAAATACACATGCCATGTAAACTAACTGGATCCATACAAACATTCCACACTTTGTAAACCGATGTTGTAAAAGTGAAAATAGCTTTGTACTTATTATAATCCCAACTTCAGACCAGATCCTGAAATGCATATTAAAGCATTGTAGGTTCATTGTGACAATTGAACGTGTCAGTTTAATTTTACATAGATTTCCAGTTTCTGCTCATTTCTGACCACTCTTACTATGGAATAGGGCTCGCAAGAAGAGCTAAATCTTCACTCAATTTTTACCTCCATGTACGTTTCCCGACAACTCCCCTCGCATAAGTTTGGTGTATTGTTCACATGTTCCCTGATATATTCTTGTCACATGTGCTACACATGTTCACCACAAGTTTTCTCTTATATTTACCATTCTCCTGTGATCCACTACTACTTGTTTTCTCATTGGTTCCGAATGTTCCCACCAATATATTCCCAAAAAATTTTTATACCTTACATTCAAGTTTTTTATATAAATGATACGGTGGCACATAATGCAGTGGCTCCCTCTTGCTGTATGAAACAGGAAGTTCTTAATAGCTAGAATACCCAGAAGAGTAACCCACCTAATAATTTATATATTTGTAAAAGGAGAGCTCCGAAGATTTTACACAAAATGTTGGTAAAGCGTATTGCAATGTAACATGTTCAGTGGCTTGGAAATTCACCTGATAATTCAACAATGCCATAATCCATCAACTTGTATGTTTTTAATTTGAAATCACTTTGATGCATCCTGGGAGGAAGTCGTGGGGATAAATGCCTATCTGGCAGTGATACACTATCACAGTTGGGCCAGGATACTACTTAGGGAAAATGAACACACAGATGTAGTCAATGCATTCATCTATGCAGTGGCATGGACTGATGGATACCGTGACAGTACCCTCCTCCAAATCATACGGTCAAGTTATAAGAGACGGTTGGATGCCTCAGGTGCTCACTAATATAGTCTCGCCAACTTAACAGGTGATGTGCCGGTGATTGCTTATGAAAGTGCTGTTGTGTTTGGGTGCATGTAGAGGTATGTCGCCTTACGACAACACTTATAGAGTTTTCTGTCTGTGGTTTCTTATAAAAGGGAACAATCCATCATCTTTCCTTAGAGTTATACATGGCATTTTAAAATGTGAAATGTGTTCCAGTTTCAAAGTTTTTCATTGGTTTTCAGAACATTGAATTTACCATTAACAGATGTAATTATTTTTTATTTGTTTTTTTACAATAGGGAATGCCTGAGGCTTGCAGATTGCTATAAATTGAAAGTTCACATAATTAGTAAAGTGGCAACTGCTATCAACAAGTTTGGACCAGATTCATCACAGAAATTCGGTATATTTTTATTATGTACTTTCAGTTTGAGTTTTGAAACTTGAGTAATGTTTGTGATATGATACTTGAGAAAACAATTCACATGTACCTCATTCTTGGAAATATTTTACTTGAATGTTTGAAAAAACTTTTTGGTATCTAACCCATTAATTTTGGAAGTTCAGTGATAAATTTCCCAATACTTTGCATTGAATCAAAACAGGTTTAATTGTATTGATCCCATCTCTAATTTATTTAATTAATTTCTTTCTAACAAACTAGTGTTTATACATTTTCGTTTTTTCCCACAGATATTTTAATAACAACGCCAAATAGGTTGGTGTATTTACTTAACCAAGAACCACCTGTCATCTCCCTTTCCAAGTAAGTATTTTGTGCATTTGTGCATTCTTTATGTGTCCTCTATGTTTCCATATCATCAAACTGTTTTAATTTTTATTTTATTGTTAGTAGTAGTAGTAGTAGTAGTAGTAGTAGTAGTAGTAGTAGTAGTAGTAGTAGTAGTAGTAGTAGTAGTAGTAGTAGTAGTAGTAGTAGTAGTAGTAGTATTAGTATTATTGTTAAATATTAATTAATTGCTGATATAGTGAAATGATTTATGTATTATATTTGTTATTATTTGCAGTGTAGAATGGTTAGTAGTGGATGAATCTGATAAACTTTTTGAAGCTGGTGAACGTGGTTTTCGTGATCAGTTGGCCGTTATCTATCAAGCATGCAATGCAGAAAATGTTCGAAGAGCTATGTTTTCTGCTACTTACACTCCTGTAGTAGCCAAGTGGGCTCGTAAAAATCTGAAGAAACTTGTTTCTATTACAATTGGTCACCGGTAAGTGTAGCATATTTCCCTAGAAGCAAACAGTTGTAGTAATAAATCAGTTATTAAAAATATTTTGCACTAAATGCTATTTGAAAGTGGGTGTTAAAAAGTTACAAATTAAAATATATTCGAAAATTTTTTTAATTAAAAAAAATGGTTTAAAAATTGATATCAATAATTTTTTATTTGAATATTTTTTAAATGGAAGTAATGGAGAAACAAATAGAAAACAGTGTGATCACTTAATTTGGTTTTATAAATCTAGGTAAGGATAAGACACACACTACAATCAGTTTTAGATCCATTCTTTACTGTGGTGTTATGAGTTTTCAGTGTGATTTTTATGTGTATTTTATTTTTTAAGTCATCCAAGTACGTGAAGTGACCCATCGAACAAGTGTTTTTCAACAACAGAATGTGTTTCAGAAACAATACACTTTGACTTACAGGTTAAGATATATTGAACAATTTAGGATCAAACAATTATATTATCATGAACAGCAGGATAGTAGGTCTGGTGCCTGTTCCTGTTAAAAGATAGTAGATCTGGTGATAAACCTTCCTAAATTTCTTCGCCCTATGGGTTTATACTTTAAAACTGCTTTAGGAAATCTTTTCGCTTGCATTTTTCTCACATGAGAAATCCATCTCCTCTCCTGATTCTCTTTAAGGTCATTCACTATACTTTTTGTTTTGAGTTTTTTTCTAATGTCTGTGTTTCTTTGTTGATCTAAATGTGCAATTCGTACCAGGTGCCGTAAAAATCTCATTTGTATGCAAAGCAATTGGAATTTTTAAATAATTATATATTATTGTATCAGAAGAATTTGTGGTACAAGTTGATGTGCTATTTTGAACGCGAGTGCAGATCTGGGTACAAAAATTATAAGAAAGCAGGTTTCTTAGGCTAGCTTAAATCTCCCAAGGACAAAGATACATTTCCAAAATGGGCTAGAACAGTTCATAGAAGAAACAGATTACTTGCAGAATAAACTGTTACCTGCAATGCTGATTGTTTGGAAGGATTGATAATTGAATATGACAAATGTACCATTGAAGGAAAGAAAATGTTTAATACTTTAGGAAAATATTTAAAACTTACTGCAGTTTTTCATGTTTTCTCTATTTTACTAAGTTGTCAAACCATTTCAGAGAAGGAGAGAAAATTACTCAGAAAGGAGAAGACTCAATATGTGAAAGCCTCTAAAAAATTCATTTTATCTGACGATGACAAAAGAAATGCCTGTGATTCAAAATGTGTACAACTGCCATATTGAGGAAATTGCTCACATAATGATCTATTGATTTGCAAGTGAGAAAGTGAAGACTTAATGCTGAATCAGGTTCAGAGCACAATGAAAACTGAAGTCACAGGAAACTAAGGATTTTTATTTGATATTCTGTTCACAAATAGTCGGACAGAAGAAACTTGCAGGTAGAGAGAGTACATACTGGGGTAAAAAAGGCTATCAAATTAATCAGAAATGACAATGGACTCAGTAATCGAGAAATCTTGGGGGAAAAACACGAAAGATATGAGATACAATGATGAATTCCTTAAAATGTTTTGCTTCAAAGAGAAGAAACTTCAAATAAGTATCTCTCATTCCATCTGTTCTTGGGAAAACTTGTTCTATGGTTTGTATTACATGATTTGTCTATTTGATATTACATAATTGGTGTTTTTTTGACTTCGTGTAACTTGGTTAATCTTGTAAGTAACTTGGTTATCTACACCCAATTGTCATACCTATAAGGTCTTTTACTATAAAATGTGAATGCAAGAATGCAAATCTTTACATTGGCTAATCTTTTGGTCTTCAAAAGTAAAATGCATCAATGCAACAAAATTCATGCATGATTAATTAAATGATTTTGGATCCAGTGTCAGAGCCAGCACCAAACTGGTAAATACCAACGAACTATCAAAGTGATCTCGCTTTCTCTTGAAATCATTACAGTAACAGGTTCATAAATAAAGTTCTTGTACATCTGAAATTTGTTAAATTGATTTTTCATAATCCTTTCTAAAGAAGACGATTTTTTACAATTTAAAAGAAGCCATAGTTACAAACCCTCCCCCAAAATATCCCATTGCTGAGTAGAGTATTATCTCTCCCCCTCCCTTCTGCATAAGGGAGATTTTAATCGAAGAATATAGTTTGCAGGTAATGGCATAGGCAGAAAATCAGGTGCACATGCATCCTGCAATTTGTTTTATGCTGCAACGTATTTTATCATTGAGAAATTATTTGTCCTAGGGCTTTAAAATTAGGTTTTCTTGTCCCAGAAGGGTCACAAATAGTGATTTTTATAATCCTCAAAGCGTGACCGTTTTGGATATTTTAGAGCAGCTTGCAATGTACTCACATGTTCATGATGACTCGTGGCTCAGCTTGCAAACTGAGAGGAGAGTTATCATTGGAAGAAGGATACTTCTGGTGAAGAGGGAAAAGTGGAGTAGGTAAACAGTGGCTTCAGCTGAAAAGGCATGCAAGTGACCTTAACCCATTGACTAGTGTTACCATATGATTATGAGTACAACAATAATCTAAATGTGTTATAAGAAGCTGTAATTAATGTTTTTGAGGTTGGTGTCACTGCAGTGTTTTCTTGAATGATCTGCTCTGCTCTACTACTACTTGTTTGATCTATGCCCGTAGGTGTTTTTTAGTGTTACCATATGATTGTTGTTGTTGTTGTTGTTGTTGTTGTTGTTGTTGTTGTTGTTGTTGTTGTTGTTGTTGTTGCATCTACACCTTGACACAACGCATCTCCAAGCCCCTTAAGGGGCATTGAGCGCTTTGCACTGGGGAGTAGTCCTCCATTAATGTGAAATTATGCTGATTATTGTTGACAGAGAAATTCATAACTTCGGAAATCAGCATGTTTGATCAAATATGACTTTATATTTTTGATATACTTTTTTTCATTGCTTGTTTAATACGTTATATCTTTTAAAGTATAGTTAAATAATATAACTAATGTAAAAATAACAAAAATTGCTTACGTAATGGGATTTGAGTACAATTTTAATTTTCTGTGACCATATGGTTACGCTAGGTCTTGGGATACACATTTTTTTACGTCGGGTCATTTCAAAGTGTAAATGTGAACTTTGTCTATGAACATGTGTTTGGCAAGTCAGCAGCAGTGTTTGTAAATAAGTTAGATGATCTTTCTGAAAAACACTTCAAATAACAGTTTTATTTTGATAATTTATTTACCAATTTTGATTTATTTGTGCATTTGAAAGAGCGGGGATACAAAGGAACTAGATCAATAATACCAAGCGTGATTTCGAAAGATTACTGTGAATTACATTAAAAAAGAATTGACATGAAAAGAAAGAACCTTTATTGATTCCAAAATAAACAAAGATGATGGACTGATATTGGAAGCTGACGATTCTATCATATACGCTCTGTCAACATGCTATAGGATACAACCTGTAGACAATGTTAAAAGGTACAGTGCTGCAGAGTAGAAAATTATAATAATAACCAGATCAAACATCATATGTGCGTATAATGAATATATGAGAGGCAGGGATAGAATGGATGAAGACATTTCCGCCTACAGAATCGAATAAGAGAGAAAAATGGTATTGGCCTATTTTCACCTTTTGCTCTTAGATTCTGCAATGCACAATGTATGGATATTGTGCAAAAAATATTCAGGGCAATCAATACCAAATCTTCACTTCAGAAGACAGATTGTCTCTACTTCTCAAACTAAATATATAGTTCTCTCAAGAGGTTTTGGAAGGGCCACAATTGCCAAAGAAGTTTGACACTCAATAAAATGTCTGATGGTGTCAGATACGATGAGCTTGATTTTGATTCAACCTGTACTGAGACAGAAAAAGAGGCAGACGTGCTGGAGGTGTGTTCAAGTGTTGGTAGAACAGAATGTTCTAAATATAAATGAAGGATATGTGTTCTGTGATTTGTAATTTTTCATACATAACAATTTTCAAATCTATTACAATATGTGTTATTTGTTCTCATAAAGGACTAGCGTGACCATATGGTCACTCTCTTTTTTTATCAATAAAATTTAACAAGTTGATTTTAAACCAAATTTTGTTGATTCTTATCCTTTTAAATATTAATTGTAAACTAAATTTAAACAAATTATCCATTACAAAAATTCTGTTCTTGATGGGTTAAGAACAATGACGCACGTGCCTCATGTCTTTGACTTTAGCAATATTTTGTTCATAATTCCTCCTGCGAGTACAAATTTCATTAGTTATTTTGTGGCATAACTCTTTGCATTTCTTGTGTTGTGTTTGATGGTTACTGGATTTGTATTTACTCCATAATCATTTATTTCTGCATATCAGACAGTATATTGCCCAAATTCTAGTTGTGTCCTGCTTGCACGTTTGCACACACTGTCATATTTAAAATCTACAAAACCCAGAAAGTGAAAGACGACACATGTTGCTCCTGGAATGTCATTTAGTCTGTGGTGGTCATTCAACTGCCTCCCTCTCCCTCCTCCCGAAGGTCATGCCCCTACTGTGAAATGGCATCAATCACCACCCTGACACAAGGCAGCTTGTAGGTGAATTTCTGGGTTTGCCACTCAAAGTGCAACATACAGGCCCTTTCAAGAGACTAACAGAATATTGTGAGAAGGTTCCCTCTCTCCTTAGCACAGAGGAAAGTCAGAAATACTGGAAGTTGGGTTCCAGGGTGAAACTATTTTTACTTTTAAAACAATGTGCTATTTTTTGAGAAAGTATACCACCCTTCTATTATTTTTGTTGAGTTTTGTTTTTTCTGGACACACTAGCTATTCAAGACTTCCCATTTCATCTGCTAGAGGAACAAAGCTGTAATCACTGTTAAATCACTTTAAAAAGTATTTTCTAATAAAAAACACATTCAATTTTTGAATTTCCTATTTAATTTCCAAACAAACATGTGAAGGAACATGTGGGACAATGAGCGGAGGATATTCTGGGAACATGCACAGCAACATATGGGAATTTGCTAGGGCAAATGGAGCCTAAGTTATGATTCTTTCAGGCAGTTTTCTACCAAAAGGATGTTCTTGAACCTTCTATAACATTTTTGGAAATTAAGGTCCATAGCATGGGTGATCAAAAACAAGCAAAATGTAAAATTAAATTGATGTGTCAATTTGCCCTTTATGAAGGGCCTGAAATACTTTGACACAGAGTTGAGATGGCTGTTTCAAGTTGGGATCCCAAATGACACTATTTTCATGTCTAAATTTTCCTGATATACAATGTGCAGAATGTTTGTGATGGTCCAGTTGGTTATTACCACATTCAGGTCATAGCCTCAGCCCAACTTCTTTCCATCACAGGTCTTATGGTTTTGGGGTGTATTTGAAGGGTTATATCTTCTAAATCAATAAACATAGTTTTTTTTTTTTTTTTAAAGAAATAATATTGTACTTTATAAAAGTTCAAGGTTTTATGTTGACATTAATAGTTATAACTTTTTTTATATTAATTTTTTAATATACAAGAAATTGAATTTAAAAAAATCCGAAGAGTTTATTTTAATTAAACGAGTGAGAACCCGTCAAAATTTGATGGTGAGATCTGAGATAAATGTAAAATACTGTATCCAGACAAATGTTCACAATATGTTGCATTGTTTGGATCTTCAGGGTATAATGAAGATATTTTGTGTTGTGGAGTTCCCAAAATTTTGAACACATAAGGCCCCATGACCAGGTTACAATGCAATATCGGCACCAAAAGACAAAAGAAAGAGCACTATTATACTGACGGATATTCTTTCTAAAGTTTTTTTGTGTGTCATCTCCTATAAACAACTTTGATTCCTTCTGGCATATTGCTCAAAGGTAAACTTATTTTCCCATTTAAGCAATACAGAGTAAACTCGTTTGCAGAATTTCTCTCACATGGGAAGTACAAAGCAGAACAAAACTGACATTTCATAGACAACGAACCAACAGAAAACGAAATAGCCTCACTAACACGACACCTACACGTTGACTTTCTCTTTCCCTGCGTCCACTTAATGTACATTTGCGTCTTTTGGGGCGGGTGGACAAAAATTCGGAATTCAACATAACCTGTGAACAACTTCACTACTTCAGTACAAGTAGCAAAACCCACTGTCCGAATGTTCTCTACAAAATACACCACAAAAGCAAATACATGCAAACTGTCAACGCCACAATGCAATTATTACACTGAAACAAAACGTTGACGAATTGTAAACAAATCTCAACAATCAAAACAAAACATCTAGTGATCACATTCTTTCATTTAAAGGAAAAAATACTACAATAGGTTCTGTAAAAGCTCTAAATGAAGCCATGACAGAATACCTTATTTTTTTAAATATATAGATTCTTACAAATTCTGTTAATATTGGAACATTACACATAACATTACATTAGTGCCTATTGCAGTAATGAAGAAAACATTACTTTTTATTGTGATAATTTGTCTTCAGGGTGAGAGCAATTCTGAAGTGTCACTCCAGAGTACATGCACATCCGTATAATCCAAAGCCATTTAATACCACTTGAGTGGCAGCAAACAAAATCCAGCAGTTTTTAGGTACTTTATTTATGTACAAACTTCCATGAATACTCAGCGAAAGGAAAAATGACATGATTACAGCAGACATACAGTATGAATCATGTGCCCATTGATTCTACATATGATGTCATTTAAGGTGACCTGTCAGCACCCATATATTGTATGGGCAGTGACCTGAATGTTTAAAAATATTTTTTTTTTGGGTTTAATTGTCAAATATTTACATATCATATGGATGTTCAATATCTTTCACATTTTTAAATAATCATTGTGAGATTTAATATTTAGTTAGTATTTAAATAAATCCTGAAATAATTCCTTATTTACCCAACTATAAGAGGAGTATTTTTTTCAGTTTTGGTCTCCTAAAACTTGGGGCTCCATCTTATAGAATAGTTGCGTATGCATAGAATAGTTGGAGATTACAGCACGAAGAATGTAAGACAAGCCTTCAGCTTTGAAAACCAGGTTTTAAGGCTCTGGGAAGCACAGCATTTGAGTTATGGAAGATTGATGTGTCAAGAAAATTGACTGTCAAAAGGTTGTGTGTTGGAGATTGCAGTTGCACCTGTCTGATTCAGACAGTTTTACTAGAAATTCTTAATATTTATAAAATGAAAGTGCAAAGCATTGCTTGGCCAAGAACTTTTCTTCCCATAGACACTTTGTTTGTTTAACTATAGGGTGAATCCACATTGATTGGTTAACATTCCAGATGCACAATGTATTGAAGCCAGATTCACAAAGTTCCATTGCAGATGCACAAAGTTTTGACGCCATTTTTAAGAAAATTTTGAAAATGTTCTACAAGCTTCATGTAAAGAAACTCTAAAATTATAAGATCTTCATGTAAAGCAACTCTAAAATTAAAAGATCTATTCCATATACAGGGCATCAAGTTGGACCAGATTGATTATTTCTGTTTTAGTGAAAATTCTGTAGATGGTTTAAAAGCTAGTGTTCCCAGCCAAACACCTCTTGAGACTTTCTAGCTCACATAAATTATGTAATATTTTAATGGTGTTTTTGAAGGAAATGAGGGTTCTTATAATGTTTTTACTTTCTACAGAGTAGAGAGAAAGTAGTGTAATGTTACGTGAAAAAAAAGGAAATTTTCGACTGGAAAACTCTTATTTATTACAGGGCCCTGATAATGAAAAAGTGGATAAAAATTCAGGTGCTAAATTTAGGGGCAAATATCCTCTTTATCACGTGTAGTGAGAGTCCGTGTTTGTGGAACCTTGATACCGAAAAATTGAATTTCCTCTTCTGTCTGTCTGCCTGTCAACAACGGTAGCGGCTAAATTATTCAGTTGATATTCTCCAATCAGTTTGGCTGATGTCATGGCCGCTTGAATTTGAAACTGATATTTCAATTTTTGGGGTTCTTTACGTGAAGTCCCTGGGCCTTTTTCCAAATTTTCAAAATATGGATTCATCACTTTTTATTAAATTTTGGATAGTGTGAAGATGTTTAAGAGAATGATGCAGGTCTCATGTTCGTTAAAATCCCTGATGTTCTGAAAATTGCTTAAGTTCAAAATTTTTTCAGTCTCCCTACAACTAGAATTTTAAAGATAGAGATTTTACCCCTTAATGAAATCGGTTCCATTTTGAAGTAAGGTCATGTACAATTTTTCCAAAATTTGAGTACTTTTCATGTAATATTGCATGAAAATAAGGTGGAGAAAGTAGTACTGTTTTAGCGCCACTATTTTGTTACCTTGCTTTGGTATCCTGTTATTGTATGACAAGCAGTTACCCACATTGTTCTGCAAGTCATTTCTTCCTTTGCTGTTCATTTAATGTAGTTGTACATTTTTTGTTGTTGGAGATTTTAAGTGTTGTCTATGCAGATTGTGTACATAATGGTGTGATTCATCTAAACTTTTATACCAGTTGCTTTGGCTCAAAAGGTAGCAGCAATTACAGAAATGGAAAAAAAGTTTAAAAAGAAAACTGAAATTAACAAGGAATATTATGTAATTGAAAAAGTAGAACATGTTATACTACTTGTGTTTTGTAAAATAATTTTTGGAGGAATACTCATCTGAAATACTGATTTTTATTTGCTTCTTCTTCTGTGAGGGAATACTTCAAATTATCCACATTTTACTGATTTTGTTTTTAGTCACATTTCCAATATGTTTTTCATAGAAATGCTGCGGCTGAGTTGGTTGAGCAAGAATTGCTGTTTGTGGGAAGTGAACAAGGGAAACTTGTTGCTTTCCGGAATCTAATAAAGCAGGTAAGGTTGTCATATTTATTATGTTTTCAAGATAACTAATGTATGGCCAGTTTCCCCATCATGTGAAATTTTATGTATATCTTATTGTAGAACTTTCTGTTTCACCATTTTCTTTGAGGCAAACTTAAACGATAAGTTTGTCTTAAATTTAAGCAAACCTCTCAGCTCCACTTACACATTTTAAGTTGCTTTACATCACAAAACAATTCAAATGGCAAATGCTGCATGGAATATTGCTTTTGACAAAAATTAGTAAGTAGTAAAGAGCACTTCAATGTTTTGGTACATAATTGCCTTGAAAGCAACAACTTTGTTTAACAGCTAGTGTTTTGTAGGTTATGTTTTCATGATCTTAAAGCTATTCACAACTTTGGAAGTGTTACATTCAATAATTTTTATTGCATTTCATTTTTTAAATATTTACATTTTGTTTAACAGTTTTTATTACAAACCTTATTTCTCATCATGTACACACTTATTTTCCCGTCCCAAACCAATCTTCACCTTTTATTTCATTCTTGTTATTTCTCACCTTCATAATTCATCCGCTAACCTACATACAAATTGTAATTATACACCTAAAACACCTTATACGAAGGTCACTCCAAAAGTTTTGAGAATGAGCAACATTGAGTTACTCAGCAACAATGAAACTATTTCCATTGTTAGGTGGAACTTTTAGTAAGAATCTCGCACAAGTTTGAACATGCTTGGGTAATTTATTAACTTAGTAGGGCTATTTGTGTTCTATTAGTTGTTCCTCTGCCAGTAACGATGGACCTAAAGAGAGAGCATTTCAGAGCTATGATTTTGTATGACTTTAAGGTTGGCTTAGATAAGAAATCATGCCTCGAGAGATTACAGCGTGCGTTTGGCAATGATTGCCCTTCACAAGCCACTGTCTATTGATGGTTTGCCGAATTCAAGAGGGGAAGGGACTCTGGAAGATGAAGACCGGTCTGGCAGGCCCAACGCAGCAACAATGAATGAAAATGTGCTGGAAATGGAACATTTGCTAAAGGAAGACCCTCGTTGTACATATGCTCAGATTCAGGAAGCTTTAAACATTGGATCACCAGCAGTGAGACAGATCCTGAAAGAAAAGCTTCACGTTAGGAAGCTGTGCTGTCGCTGGATCCCTCACAATCTGTCAAATGAACAAAAAAGGGCGCGAGTGGATTGGTGTCGTGAGTCCCTGGATAAGTTCAATGGAGGAAGATCAAAAAACATTTTTAACATCGTGACGGGTGATGAAAGCTGGAGTTATAAATTTGATCCAGAAATGAAACGGCAGTCATCAGTGTGGGTCTTCCCAGATGAAAATCCTCCAACGAAAGTGAGAAAACCCAGAAGCATTGGCAAAATGATGATTTGTTCTTTCTTCTCTACCAGTGGCCATATTGTGACAGTGCCTCTTGAGGAACAAAAGACAGTCACTGCAAGATGGTACAATTTGCTTGCCCAGATTGTTTGAAGAGCTGAAAAAGAACCGTCCAAAATCAGGTTTGCATGGAATCCTGCTCCACCATGACAATGCCTCATCCCACACAGCCAGAGCAACAACTGAATTTCTGTCAGAATCAAGGGTTAAAACACTCTCATCCACCCTACAGTCCAGACCTGGCACCGTGTGACTTTTTTCTTTTCCCTTATGTGAAAGAAAAAATTTGAGGTCATCGTTTCAAGTGAGCTCAGGCTGCAGTAACTGCATATGAAGATCAGATTCGCAGTATCTCTAAAGAAGTGTAGTGATCATCATTTGATAGTTGGTTTAATCGGATGAAACGTTGCATTGTATGGTGGAGTGTACTCCAGAGTATGGTGGAGAGTACTTCGAGAAGATGTGTAGGTAAGAACTTGTTATCTCGATTTTAAATATAGTATTCTCAAAACTTTTGGAGTGACCCTCGTATATCGATACATTTCCTTTACCTCGTTTATTCCTTACATTACTAATCTTGTGGCATCATTCTTCTACCTCCTTAATTGATTCTTCACCCTCTCCCACTTTCCTAGAATCTTTCTTATTTTCTCTGTACTTTTATATCTTTTCTCTACATACTTCTACTTCATACTCTCTACATACATCTTCCTTTCGTAATTGAGGTGTTAGCTAGAAGAAGGCAAAATGTTGTTGTTGTTGTTTTTGAGAAAAGAACATTTAAAGATTTTGATCAAATCATTAAACATTCACATCTATTTAATTGCTTATTGGATGTATTTTAAAGACAGTATAATAGCTTTTAAAGTATATTTAATAATGAACATGTTTAACTCCTTCTCAATTCAAAATATATATTCAAAAGAAAAACTAGTTACTGGCCCTTCTTCTGGAAAACCTTTAATTAATATTATTCAAATGGTCTAAAACAATAATATTTTGTTGCTTTTTTTATTATTAATTGCTTGCATAATATATAATGTGATATATGAACTGCTCTTAATGTTACAGCAGATGTGAGCTGTAATATCCCACTTAACTTTCTTTGTCTTTCTGTCCACACCTCTTTGAAGAAGAACTTCATGACTTAAGTGATTTATCCAGTTACCTCCTAATGAAATATTAGTGTTATTTATATTGGGTTCCGCAACAAACAAAATATATCCACTAAAAGGAAGCTAACTGAACATTCTTACAATGCTCATTGTTGCTTTCAATTGCTCTTTTAACTTAAAGAATGAAAATATAATAATGACAACTTGTATGGGTACAGATAAAAGTAAGCAGAATTTCTTTTTGCATTCTACAGAAGTGGGTGAAGTCTTTAGTGCTATAGGTCCATCTTCTAACTACCTCCTCAATTACATGTTCTGCCTAGTTTTCTCCTCCTTAAACCAATATTTTTTATCTCACATCTCTTTTCCTAGCTTAAACCTTCCTATTCTTACACAATGCTCCTTTTTTTTTTGACAGGTTACTTTCTCTGACTGAAACATATTTAGGCATGAATTCACTTCAAACTTCTTTCTCAGAAGTTGAAAATGGCATTTTACACATAAAGTAATCTCATCCTGAGCCCAATATAACTCGATATATGAAACAGAATCAAAACAAACAAGGTTGGTTATTGTCACTAGCTAGACTATATGGGTTCAGCATTGCCAACCATCTCTTAGATACATTTAAGTTTATACTTCAGTAAGCATTGTTTTGCTTCAAAGAGTTTGGTGAAACAGAGAATAAGTAAACATAGCTTTTAAGACTTCTAAAAATTGAAGATGACTTTACTAAGATATATTTCAAAAATATTTAGCAAAACTGGTTCTTAGTATTTCCAATACTAAATTTCATTCTCATAAATATGTAATTATAACATAGATAAAACATTAAATCTTAATATGACACAAGGTATCTTAAAAGCATAAGAACATACTTTACAGTAACAATTTAATAATGTTGAGAAGTTTCAGAAGAATTTTTTAGGATTTAAAATTACAGGCATTTTCCAATTGTTCCTATCACACTTAATTTATCACCATTTCATTCCCCGTCTCTGTTATTGGTCTTTCGAAAGAACTAATTTTTCTGCCTTAGTTCCATTGATCCTATCACTGTCGGTCACTTTTTCACCTCGCTCCCTTGCACTTACCTCAGATGAGGAGAGGTGGCTCAGGGCAACAACTGATGTCACTGCAGTGCCTCTGTCCGAGAGGTCCTAGGTTTGAGTCCCAACTGATTCCCGACAGTAGGATTTTCAATACTGGCTCGATAGCTATGTCGAGTTCAGTTGCTGTCTGGAGGAGAATTCTAGCAGCAAGCTGCTCTGATCAGTAGTTTTGCGTGGTTGCAGTTAATGCCAGAGCAGTTCCCTAACAAATGGGCTCTGGATCACATGCAAAGTTTCCTTTCTCTTCCTTGTTCTATCCTCATCCCTTACTTACACTTACTCTAACACGCACTACACAACCATACACACACCGGGAGACCATTTGGGAGCTTGGAGCTTGTTACAGCAGGGGCGGTGCTTCACTGATGGGACATTCCTGGTTGGGGAAAACTAAGGTCAGCGCCAGATATCATCATCAAGCAGGAGGAAACACCACCAATCCCAAGAGGAAACAAATGCATTACACTTACAGAACTAATGACTTAAACTGTTGACAAGCCCAGAATCACCAATCAATCAATCAAACAATCAACCAATCAACCAACCAACCACCCAACCCGACCGACCGACCGACCCACCCTCAGTATCATTACTCCAAGAATGTCTCACAAATTCAAGCCCAAAAGTTTGTCAAATTGCCTTTTATTATAATAATAATATTATTATTATTACTAATATTATTATTCTATTATTATTATTATTATTATTATTATTATTATTATTATTATTATTATTATTATTATTATTATTATTATTATTATTATTATTATTTACTAATATTATTATTGTAATTTTTATTTTAAAAATTTTAACAATAGGTATCACTAGGTTGTTGTTCTGGAGTTGTTTTAGAAGTTTTTTATATTCCTTTCTTGCCTATTTTTAGCTTCTGATGGCTGTTTTTAATATTTTTCCTTTTTCTTCCTTTTCTGGCATTATTTTACTTTTTTCTCCTGGCACCAATCTTGATCAAGCTGGAAACATACTTGCAAACCTGGACAACAAGAAACAACATGCTTTGTCATTGTATGTCTTACTCTGCAAGTGTAATGTTAAAATAGCTACAAAAAAGCAAAATGACCAGAATTTTGGATTTCTTTCATTGAGACTGACAGTTTGTTTGCTCACCAGATATTCCATCTTACCTTATAAAAATGCCTCCAATCACTTTTGATGGCACAACTCTCTGAAATGAAAATGACCCTTCTCACTGCTGGTGATTTCCTAAAGTTCAAAGGACAAAAATAATGATGGCGTTTTCACTATTGCCATTCCAAGATTCAAGAACCTACAGTATTTTTTCATAGAGATAACATCACAAGTGAAACAAATTCATAGTTGTCATACGTATTTAGTGTGTTGCTATACTTTTCGGTGGTGAGACAGAAAAATCTCCCTGAAAATCTTGTGTGCAACAAGAAAAATAATTTTTAAAAAAATCGTATGATCATGTGCAATCAAGATTGTAAAGAAGTGATTCTTTCCTACCATGTAAGACTGAAGTAAACTTAAGAGGCGGAATAGCAATTTTAAATATTACAATTTTATTAAAAAAATTGTTTTAAATGATGATCTTTAATTGCTTACAATTTTTGCACCTGAATTGTAGCCAGAATAAATGCATTTTTGCATGCCTATTTTTGTAAAAATAGAAGCTGTTTAGCTTGCCTACTTTAGGCAAAGTAAATTCCTGGACTTCTAGGCTGCCTCACTAACAATATACTAGATTCTAGTGACTAACATAGATCGCAAGTTAATTAGGACAGGCAATATTTCATCCAAATCTTGAAGAACAGAAACAAATAAAACCGTATATTTGGCTTTGGCCAGATGGAGAGGAGCCAGCTGAAACAAACGGCAATCTTTTTCTTTTCAAAGACATTGCATGTATCAAAGATGTAATGATGCCACTTCCTGATTTCATATTCTATTATGGAATTACTGACATTGATATCTCACTAAAGAAAAAAATCGCACAGAGGCACATTTTGCTTATTGTACAGTAAGTAAAAATCATGGTCTATTTCTTTAATGAAAAAAAAAATTTGCATCACTCACTAAACTGAAACTGAGAATTCTTGGAAGTCTGACATCTTTGTTGATTGATAGAAGATACTATTGTATTTTATTTAAATTAACAGCAAGCAATGCTACCCAAGTACAATATAATAATCAATTAGCCAAATTTTTGCCACACTTTATTATTTGATTTAATTAGTCATACTTGTATTGTAATTTTGCAAGAAAATCATATATTTATTAAATTAGTGACTGCACAAACCTTAAAACATGTAATTTTATTAATTAAAAAATAAAAAAACATTGACATTATTGATAAAGATTTGTGTTTTAACGTCCAATGAAGGATTACTGGTGTTCATGAATTATGACCTACAATATCATTCTTTTACCAGAACATCTCTCATAATGCTGTCTTTAGGCGTCTTTCATTTGAAGATAAAGAATTTCAGTGATGTAATAAAACTTTAAGCGTAAAAGAGAAATTGTCAAGCAGAGGAAACTATTTACAATGTTCAAAAAAAAGGCAAGAGAATCAAACAAACTCACAAGCATGGAGAGTGGAAGGGAAGTAACAATGGGGCATGAGCAGCACCAGCCTAAAAACTTTTTTTACTAAGGCACTGGCAGGGAAAGTGCAGGACGTGAAGTCTGTGGAAAGTGAGGTGATAGTCTTCCAGGTTATCAGTAAATGCTCCATGATTATGGTCATGGTTTCTACCAATGACTCTAGCTCATTTTTGGGGAGTGGGTTCCCTCCACTACTAATTTGCGAGTCTCCTGTCCCTCCGATGGGTGTACATTTTAGAACTGCAAAAAAGAAATCGTAGACCTTTTTTGCTTTTTTGTAGCTCTTTCTCTGCCACTCTATCTTCCTGTGTTACTCCCCTCCCATCAAGAAAAGTCAAATTCAAATTTCAAATGCAATACTACTTCCAGTTCAGAGAGTAGCATCAGGAAAAAGAAATCTTCTGCGAGTTCTTCTTTTTTTCCAAAGGAAAAGATCAGAATAATTGTAACTGAATATATATCAGGGGGGCTAGTTTGCAGCCCAGCAGTCTAGTTTTTATGTTGTTTTTTCAGAGGCCAAATCTCATGTGACCAGTTTCCCTTAGTTTGACAGTTTATTATTTGTTTCCACGATTATTTGAATGAATATATTCACATTACTTTTTACAGTATGTAAGTAAACCATGATGGGATGGTGTAATTATCATTTAAAATTTGAAGTTTGCTTTGTATGAAGTATGTGCTTGGACAATTTTTAAGTTTTAAAAGAATATTGATTTTGTGTACATGAAAAATAAACATATCAAGTTTTTAACTACCAAACTACTTTCATTGTTCCTAATTTGTTTGTTCAATATACGACAATCAGTTCCAGAAAATAACATTTGATTTACTACTATACCTAGTGTGTTGAAAATCTAAGCAAAAAAAAAAAAATATATATATATATATAAATATATATTTTTTTTTGAAGATTGCTGGCTTTGATGTTGTCTTAAAATTTTCTTACAAAACAATGGCAAGTTTTTTTGCAAATTTTAAGAAACATGGAATGTTACGTTGTAGATTTCCATGCCAAGATTGTCACAGTTCCAATAACTGAATTTCAGAGAAAACAGACATTGTTGAGTTTAAAACTACGTAGCTCTTTCATATGCAAAAATTTAATTACTTTGTAAATTTTTAATAAAATTGTATAATTTTGGAAAAATTTTGTTTTAATTCTTTGGAATTCATGTTGATAAATATTAGAATTAACAATATTATAAAAACTTATTTCTTTGGCAAAGAATTCTGCGATCTACACCAGGCGAATGAGGGAGCAGTACCCTAACAAACGGTCCATGGACGGTGCACGATCTTTCCTCCCTTTTCTCTGTCCTCTCCTCGCCTCATAATTACACACACTTAAACTTGTGCACTACACTGTCACACCTGTTGGGAGCTTAGAGCATGTTCCGGTTGGCGTAGTGCCCTGTTTCTGGGAGATACCTGGTAGTGGAAAATACTGACGGGTAGGTCGGTGCTGGATCTCAGCACATAACGGATAAAGATCACTGCCACCTCCCAAAATGAAAACATGCTCTACACTTACGAGATTAATGACTTTGGCAATTGACACACCTGGAATCACTAATAAATCAATCAATGCCTTAGGGTAACAAGAGGTTCTTGGCTCAGTGGGTCAAATTTACAAAAATCCACTGTTGATGTCAACATTATTATTCTTTTTCAGGAATATTTCAAGTATACTTGAGATAATTTCTATTGTTCTTTGTTTCACTTCTTTTTATTTTGTAAGTGTATTCTGTAACTAATTATTCAATCATTTTTTCTTTTTGGAATATGCAGGGTCTTACACCACCTGTGTTAGTCTTTGTTCAAACAAAAGAGAGAGCAAAAGAACTTTTTAAAGAACTCATCTACGATGGAATCAATGTTGATATAATTCATGCTGATAGAACTCAAATGCAGGTATGACTTCAACTGAATTGTTATAAATAACATACCATAACAAAGTTATTTGATTGCATTAAAGTAGGACTGATGCGATTGTAAATCGTTTCATTTAAATAAACTGTTCGAAATAAATTAAAAAATATGATTAACTGTATGTTAAAATTTGTTAAGCAATCTTAGGTGAAAAAATGGCCAGGGATGAACTAAATGCAAGTATTGTGTAGTTCCTTTTCATGATTTTTAAAATTTCGTATTATTCAACATAAAATAATTTCATAACCAAACTTTTATGTCTGTAGCTGTCTGTCCATTAATGAAAAATAATATATTGAATTTTTTTTTAATTGCAAATATCCTAGAAAATTAGGTTTTAAAAGGAAGGTGGCCAGTTAGTACGTTTTTTTACCAGTGTAGAAGTAAAAGTTATCCTTCATATTTCGAAAACAAATTCGGTTATTGACCTGACCTGAAACTTTCATGTATGTGGAAATAAACAGGGAATTTTTTGAATTTGTTTTTCTCAAAGATCTATTTTCTGATGCTAGATATCTACATTTTTTTAAACTGTCTTGTTGGCAAGGAAAATTTTTGTTCATAATAACTTGTGTTTTTATTGGAACTTTTTATTGTTATTTAAATTTTTTTTTGGAATTTTTGTAATTGTTTTTTTTTTGCACAGAACTGATGGGCCGTGGTATTGACTTCAAAGGTGTAAACCTGGTTATCAACTATGACTTCCCACCAACTGCTATCTCTTATGTACATCGTATAGGTATTTTTTTTAAGCACTTTTACAACAAACTCAACACCATTCAGTAGAGAGAAATGTAATTTGTTTACAAATATTTTCCATCTTTTTATAATGCTAATTGTTTTTTCTAAATTTTTAGTTTTCTTACGTTAAAATCTTGGTTTCTTTCTTACATTTTATAAATGTTCAGCAGTATTCATTGCATTCACTTCTATTCCCTTGTAATGAGTTTATATGATTTTTTTTACAAATTATTTGAATATTCACAATTGCATTTGCAAATCAATCGTACATACAAAAATCATAAAATAAGTTCTTGAATCTTATAAATTAAATTTGGAATCATCACCAACATCCATTATTATTATTATTATTATTATTATTATTATTATTATTATTATTAAAAAACATGATTTGTGAAACATGAGAAATTGACATTGCATGATACACCATTTTTAATTGTAATCTACATATATTTGTATGGAACTTGGCTTAGTTTATTTAACATATTTTATTCTTGTATTTCCTTACTACCATTCTTTTTTTTTAATAGGACGAACCGGTCGGGCTGGAAGACCTGGTAAAGCTATCACATTCTTTACTGAAGATGACAAGGTTTGCCTACGCAGGTTGGTAAGGCTTGAACCAAATTTACTTTTATGCTCAGTGAGAGATGCCTGAACTACATAGTTATTTTTTATTTCAGTATTGTCCATGTCATGAGAGATTCTGGTTGTGATGTTCCTGAATATCTTATCAAACTCAAGAAATCCAATAAAAGAGCTCGTAAACAGTTTGCAGAACGTGCTCCAAAGAGAGATCCAATTTTCAAACAACCGAATTTTAAAAAATCAGACCAATTTGAAACAAGGTAAATATTAATTAATGTTCACAAA
Organism: Teleogryllus oceanicus; assembly: GCA_964035755.1. Classification (NCBI taxonomy): domain Eukaryota; kingdom Metazoa; phylum Arthropoda; class Insecta; order Orthoptera; family Gryllidae; genus Teleogryllus; species Teleogryllus oceanicus. The sequence goes on along the minus strand of CAXIVR010000006.1, from coordinate 114,322,332 downwards.
ACCAGACTTGAGTAATAATCAATTACTACCAATTTGCATGGAGTGTCTCGTTATACTTCATTTTGCATTTATTTATGTATTCATTGTGGTATTACAATTTTTGTACAATACACAATGTATCGCATTTAGTGCAGACATTATCTGGTAATTGCCTTCCAGTATAACAAAATATAAATATTTTTTGCCCCAATTGTATTGTGAACACTATATTTTTTGAATAGTTTGTTATTTGTTGTGCTCTGTACTCAAAATTGATACTTGGTCAAGTAGTTGAGCTTTTTATGAGTGGACAAGGGATACTTTTTTATATATATTTTAATATGCAGTAAATTAATGTAATTAGGACTATTTTTCATTACTATTATTTGTTAACGAGCTTTTAATCATTTTTGCAGGAAAAGACAAAGGAAGAATTGGAACAAAGTAGAAACTAGCAATGGTACTGGAGAACCAGTTAAAAAGAAAACCAAACAATCTGGTAGAAAAGATGTATGATTTGTAATAAATCTGTGATAATAAAAGGAGACATGGTTTCTTTGACACCTCAATTTCTTATCCCATTTTTCATAACATTAAATAAGAACCAAATTCCAAAATGTAGAAAATGCCATTAAAATTACATTCGTCGTATGTGTCACATCCTCAGGGACAAATCGTTTACGAAATGAGAATTATATTGAAACGTTCGGATACGCGGTGACCATACACGGCTCTCGATGGCGAGCTATGTGGTCATGATATTTACCCCTATTGGCTGAATATAGACTGCCCTTTCCTCTTTTTGTTCGCGAACTCTGCTTTAAATTTCAATAGAATGGTCGTATTGTGGCATATGACCAATCAAATTCATACGCTATAGAAAAGCATCCGTGACGTTTGTCAAGAGTAAAATCAAAAACAAAAATGACTAACAATGGAACAAAGATATTTTTTGAGTTGGAAATGCAAAGTCTAGTGCAACAACAGCCTTGATTTCAGACTTTCCTCGTGTTTTTAGGTTACGTCATCTGGCACATGTATCCTTCCGCTTTGGTATTGATGATTTCATGTAGATTGTTCATTTCATGGCCAACATTGCCTATAACTTCTTAGTTGATAAAACTCACCACTTGAGGGTGTCGTGTAGTACTAGTCTTGCCAACTACTGTAAAGGATCAATGTTGATGTATAGAATAAGCCAAACATCCTTTTTGTTAGAATTTGTTTCTGTAAACAATATAGCGTAGCAAAAAATTCAATTAATGTAAACAGGAAAATATGTGAAAACACTCTCTAAAATTCGAAAATATATATATTATTATTTAGTTGCATGCCTGCCACTACGGATATCACACTAGGTAAACACGAATCTATTCTTGTTGGTATCAATGGTGCCATCCTCGAGATAGACTTGTGGCTGAAAGTTAAAATTTATTCAAGTGATATATTTAATATATACATTACTGTGCGGTTGGTGGCAAGCATCAGTACGAGAAGAGACACGTTACTTTACAAACAACCTTGCTGGTTGGATATCTTCTCTCTTTTTCCGCGGGTAATAATAAAATTTGCCAAAATTCCGGTCCCTACCAAGATCCGAGAAGGCGCCTACCCCGGCAGGAACGAGGAGGGCAAGATGAACACCAACAAACGGAAAGCTCGTACCAATGCTGCAAGGTAAGAAATCTACAGAATTTTTATTTCGTGTACATGACTGTATTATTGATACTCTCATGTGTCACTGCCGCTTCCGTAAGAAAACATCGTTAGGGACACTGACCTCCATTGGCAATGTACGGTTGTCCAGAGTGAACAGCCCACTTGCTGTTCTGCGATTTGTATATTATGGTTGAGCCATGTTCATATTCAATTTATAGTTAGGTGTATTAGAAGGAAAGGAAAAATGCATGTTGATAATTGTCATATTTATGTCTTCAATCTTAGGTCTCCTCGCAACAGAGGGGCAGAGAGGAATGTAGCTGCAGATGGAGTGTACCAAAATCCGCATTTTATGCATGCAATAACTAGTCATGTTGGAAATACAGTTCAGGTAAACCATAATTCTTCCGTTGAATTTATAACTTCCTCCTTTATATCTATACTACAATCTTTTGATCTTCCTTCAATCTCGAACTGAATTTCTCTTTGAAAGTTTGTAATTGTTATTTTGTATTAGATGCATTTTCGTCTGGTGTTACATTCCAAAAATGCTTTACTTTTGTGTACTTAGTTTATAGTTACAAATGTTCTTTTTATTATTAGCATATTGTATCAACAGGTTTTGACTCTCAATGGATCAATTTTTGAAGGTGTGTTTCGAACATTTTCAAGTCAATTTGATGTAGTACTAGAAATGGCTCACAAAGTTGAACCAAATAATCCTGGAAAAATTAATGTTGATACTGTTGTTGAGAAATTGATTTTTAAGCCTGAGGACATAATCACCATTGAAGTAAGAGCTTGATCTGGAGTATGCTACTAGAGGTAAGTGACATAATACAAATAATTGTGTAATGTAATAAAAGTGATCAGACGTAGAAGATTTTGAGTAATTTTTAATGTACTGAATAGATCTTAAAGAAGAAAGCACAAGTGGTATATTGATGTGGAATATTATCTTACAGAATTTCATTTGTTTAGATACTTTTCAGACTGACACAGCAATCAGTAAATTCAATGGCCAGGTTGGAGAACGAGAATTGGAGCCATGGGATGGACCTGGTTGTAATGGGGATGATCTTGAACTGGAAGCAAGTGCTGTATGTTTGTTAAAATGTTACAATAGAAAGCATGGAAAAGCCTTGTAGTGTTCTTTTCTGATAGTGTTTTTTCTTTATTTTTATTTTTTTATATTTTTTTACCTTGTAGAATGGATGGGATGCCAATGAAATGTTTAGAAAAAATGAACAAGTGTATGGTATTCATTCATGCTTTGAGCCGTCAATGGTGAGCTACACTACCCCTTTGCAGAAAAAGGATACCAAGGAGTACAAGTAAGTATGATTTAAACTTTGCCTTTGTAAATTTTATGATGAACCTAATTTTTTAATGAGTGAGGTATCATTCTTTCTCAAAAGTTTTGAGTATGCATTTGTCACTGAACTGTTGTAATTAAAGGTATTTAGAATTCATTGTTACTTACTAATAGTGATAGTGGAACATGTGTGTAAATGCGCACTTCAGTTAAATGCTAATAAACTGATGGTGTGCATGAAATAAAACCTTATGCTGGAGGTTAATGAAAATTAAAATTTCTCATCTTTATCAAGTGAAGCAAGAATGCAATTTCTATTTACTTCTTTACGTGCTACTTTAAATCAAAGAAATCATCTTCATTTTACATTATAACATACATAATAGATCATATCAATAGTTGCTACATGGTGAATACTAATAATTCCACAAAAGTTTTGCTTGATATATATATTGGTCTTGGTGATCGGCGCCTCGATTATCAAAATGACCAATAACCAAACTTTAATTAATAATATATGTACATGTGAAGAAGAAATATGTTCGCTCTTTATGCTTTAATAAAATATTCCATGAAAATTATAGTCCCATTGACATAAAAAGGCCGCCTCCTTTCAGTTTGACAATATTAGTTATTTGAGTTTTCAGTAAAATTGTCATGCACAAGCTCTAAAGAACTGGATATATCTTAGATTTTTATGAATTTTGTGCATTTGCGTAGTAACATGTGAGCTCTTGTGGTAATATATAACTGGTAAAATCTATTTTCTAAATGTTATACCTCTTCCTAAGTGCCTCTTCTATTATTACTTTGCATTAGTCTTCTTCCTTGTCAATTTCTGAACAATTTTGTGCAGAATTTTAAAGGTACAAATACCAATCTTTCCTATATCATTCTCATACCTGGTTTCAATTTGTACCCTCAGTTAAACTTCCCTTTAACTTGACAGTTTGAAAGACCTCTTGAAAGTTTAATATATTTTTGTAATGTATGTATTTTTGATATAAAAGTAAGAAAAGGAAACTAAGCAATTGTTATTCGAGGTATTGCACAATTCTGATTGCTTTGCCAAATTTCTTTAACAACAAAGCTGACTCACTTTGCTCTCCCAGTCCCAAGACAGTGGTGCAGATCCAGCTTTTAGCCTCCAAAATGTACATAAAACAACCTTTCTTGCCAACTGAAAGTTAAGTACACATTTCACTTTTTTAAGCCAACCATTAAGGCAGGTATGTTCCCACCATCTTCATCCTTCCTGCAGCATCTGCAAACAAGGAACCTAAATTGAAGTAATCTTCAGACTTGCTGCAATTGTTGTTTGTTTAAGGCTATTTTTTTAAGAAATAGACCCTGTTCCACCCTACCCTGCCCTACCTAACAGTTTTATTGCTCCACCAAGTGAAGAATGTTCACATAAAATCAATGCATTTATGTGGCTGGAATGCAAGAAAAGTACACTTTGAAACTTCTTTCATAAGAAATATTACATGCATAATTCTTGATTAAAATTTAGTCTATTGTGAATATCTTAAGTGCATGTACTGAACTGTCACTTTGAGGCATTAACAACTCGTGCTATGGTCGTTAGCTGGCAGAATTTATTTTGCTGAGCAAGGCTGTCTTCAGTAATGTTAAACTGTTTTCAAACCAGACAAAAATAGTGGCCAGAACAAACCTTTGAAGTTCACGGCTTTTCTCTAGAGTTCTTCCTCTGAATGCTATTTTCTCCAGAAGATTAATTTCAGACTTGCACTACATGATATGTAACAGGTGACATATGTAGAGGAGTTACTCGAAGAAAGGACCACTTTGTCAGGTCAGGAAACAAATGAACATCATGCAGGGCACATTGGGCATTACAAGAGATAGTGATGAAGTCATCTCAAATGAGCTAACTGAAAGCGAATGCTCTGAGAAAAGGAGTGCATGGACATAACTTGCAACTAACAAAATGAGTGCATGGACATATATTGCCAGCAATGACTAACCAGTAGCTGTCAAAGCAGGCTCTTCTTTTCTCTCTATATTTTAAACCAAAATAATGACATATTTTACTTATTTTTATAATGTTTCTAAATATTGAAATGAATTTTAAATAAAATAAAATGTTAATTTAAGCAAGATATTGATCCACCTTCGAATTGCTTTCTTCACAGAAGGAATCATATTCGTTCGTGCCACCTATTCTTGAAACGGTGAATTAAATTTCTCATATTGTCTTGGTGAAAAATTGTTTTCTAGTCAACAGTGAAAGTACGTTACACCAGTTAAATTTCTTCTACTCTTTTATGATTATTTCTCATGTTTCTAGATTGTTTTTATAATTTTGGTTTGCTGTTTTTTTAAATGTGTATGGTAAGGTCTTTGATATAAAATACATATGTATAGACTTGCTTAATTTGCATCTATTATCATTATTTGTGCATCAATGGAATTATTGCTTTTTTTTTTTTGCTTCAGTTTGCCCAAGTTGATAGTATCTTGGTAGTGAGGGGTCTATTGCTTGCTGAATGCCAAATTTTTTAATCGTTGCATTAGAGATTGTAATAAATTAGGTATTATAATTTATGGGGTTGAGTAAGTTTTTAGTCTAATTTTTCAAGTAGTGCAGTCAAATGGTGCAACTATGTGCCAGTGAAATATTGGTCAAATATGATTAAGAGATAATTATATTCTCAAACACTTCCTAGTAGAAACTTAATGGATTAAAGGAGATCCCTATTTTAGGAAGACAGGAGAATTATATTATAGAAGGATAGGAGCTGATTGAGAGCAACATCTCCTTCTCCTAAAATATCCTTGGTCTATTGTTGAATACCCTGGCATGTTGTGTTTCATTCTTTAATTGAAAAATAAAACTTTCTTCTGGAAAATATGAACTTTGACTCCAAATAACACAGGCTACTTGCTTCAATTTTTAAAATAAGTATTCACTGTTTTATCAATTTGAGAGGCATATTTCAAAGCTGTACAGGCAAGTAAATAGATGAAAATCAAACTGCAGTACCCAAAACAACTGAATTAAAATTAAGGAAATATGAAGAATCGGGCAGGAAGTTAAAAAAGATGTAAATAAGATGTTATATTGACTATAGAGTGAATAATGAAATTCTGGTAGATAAATAAAAAATTGATTTGAAAAATTAATCTGCTCCAAAGTCAAGAAATCTTTGTGGATTGCAAGAAGAGAATCACAAAATGTAACCTTTCTACACAGAAACATGGTTGGAACGGTAGCTTTCTAACTTGGGTGAAGGGAAGTTTGTACATCACTGTGGTTCAAGTAAAAAGTTCGGTGTGCTGCTAAGATGGCTATTCGCCTCCTCATAACATCATGCCATTCAGGAAAATCTTTCAACGTTCAATGTATAGAATGTTGAAAGATTTTCCTGAGTGTGATAATTTCCATCAATAATAATCTATTACATCACACAAATCCCGTACTAGATTATTATTGATATTCCTGTAGTCATGGCTCCTCTTTGGACAGATGTTAAAGTGTAATGGATCCCTTTTCGAGTAATATTTTCATATTTCAGCTGTGTACCTGGACCATCAGATCATTTATGATGTCTTCTAGCTGTTTAGGAGTAACTAAAAACATACATGGTACTCTAAAAATGTGTTGTATCGTAAATTATACATTCTACTTCGATATTGAACTGTGTGTTAAATGTAATTTTCATACAGAATTTTCTCTTCTCTGTTTTCTAATCGTTTTCAATAATGGCAACATCTGATACAAAGCACATAATTGACATGGCGTTTCCAAAGAGTACTGCATTGAGAAACTTGGTTCTGCTCATGGACACCAAACAATGCTTGTTGCTACAAGAACCACCCGTAAACTAAAAGATATAAAATGAGACTACAGCACAAACAATATTGGAGAATAGAAACTGTTTTCTTATGTACAAGTTTTTGGGTCTTTTGAGATGTATCATTGCAGACATCGCCATAGTCTTAAGTAAGACATTTTCAAATGATCAACAGAAATAGTATAAGGTTTTTCTTTAATACATACAATTTTTTTGAATATATTAAATGACTGGGAAAGGTTCCATGTAAGTATGTAAATGTTTTGGACCAATGGAAGGTACAAAAATATTCAAATTTTGTTGTGTCCAAGTGGGTTAATAGGAAAAGTGATTCATTTTTTCTTAAATGTATTAATGCCATAGACACATCAGAAAAATAATGAAGAAAAATCGGTAACGTTAAGCACAAACAAGAACCATGTACAGTTTTGAAAATAGTTCCTTGTAAGACTGTTTCATAAATATTGCTCAATCACAATATAATTAATGGCAATGCAATTCTCCAATTTTCTCATTGTGAGCTCTTAGTACAGTTCACTGAAATCATTCCACTAATCCATTTATGGTTTGTGGATTTGCAGTGGTGAGTCTGTCAGATACCTGTATATTGTTCAAATATCTGGAATTGCTGTGAGGTGAATAAGTGCCTCAATCAGAAATTACAGAAATGGAATTTCAAATCTGACAATCCAGGGTTTCATAATAGCATGAATTGGACTTATTTGCTGCTATTGGAATGGCCTCTGGGAGTATAATTCATTTCATGGTGCACTTTTCGGGAGATTGAGTGAGTTGAGGATTAGGGAAAGGATGGAAGGAGTTTGGGGTTTAAGGAATAAGCAAAATGCGGCAATACCAGGTAGATTTTCCTAAATTGGTTTCTATCGAAAGGTTTCTTGATTTTGTGTAGGTACATTAAGTTCAGTATTAAAGAAATTAAATTGTCGTCTACCATTCGCTATAATTTTGGAGTCTGACTTCGTCCTGATAGTTTTGGTAAGTTACTCCTAGTCAGTAATGCAATTTGTGCCTTAAGTTTGGAATGTCAACAATGTTATCATGGGAAAAAAAAATTTCTGATAGTAAAAACTTGTTCCATGTATTTAGTCTGTTGAGGTTGTGCAATAGTATTGAGGTGCCTCATCAGGGGAACATTGGTAAAAATTGATCATTTCTAGAAACCTTTTGAGTTGAATCACAGTATTAGGAAAGTTCTGAAGTGTTTGAACTTGATCAGATAATGGTTTTATGCTACTGCAGGAAATTTCTTACCCCAAAATCTCAACAGAATCTTAAAAAGAATGTTGGTTTTGTGGGGTTGATGAGTAGTTCAGTTTCTGACAAACTTGGAAGTATTTGTTTTAAATTAATAGAGCTCTTCTCAAGCCTTAAAAAAAAAAATCAGATTATCGATGTACAAAATCCAAGGGAAGATCCTCTAAAATTCTGCCTATAAATATTTGAAATGCATAATTTTTTAATCCAAGATTCATAAACACAAACTCAAACTTCTTAAAAGGTATCATTAGAGCAATTAATGGTATATTGTCCTGATTAACCTGTATTTGGAGATAACCTTTTGTCAAATCTAGTATGAAAAATACTGTTACTTCACGTAGTTCCATTGTAGAATCAAAAATATGTCTCACAAAATGCACGTCAGGAAGGGTATAAAAGTTCAAATGTTTGTAATCATCATTCTCTCAAAGACTGCTTCTTTGTAGGTATTATGTAAAGGAGAAGACCAAAGACTATCTGAATAATGGATAATTCCTTTTTTAACAGAGTAGTGAATTCTTTTTTGGCAATTCGTAATTTATTCATAGCTAGTTACCATAGTCCTCAACTTAAAGATGGATATTGGTTTGGTGAGAAAGACTAACTTGACTTGAAAGAAAAAGTAACAACGGAATTGAATCAAAATAGTATGATCAGAAACACTGGATGTAGGGAATTTAATTTTGGGATATTCTGTTGTAAAATATATAAGTGTCAGCAAGATCGGTAAATTATTTGTAAGTTGAAGAATCGGGCAGTAAAGAGTAATGAGAGAAAATTTACTCCTAATATGGGTACTGTCACATTGGAAACAATAAAATTCCATTGAAAATTGCAGTGTACCTACAGATGTAATGTTAGAAATACATGACTAAAAATCTTAATAGAGGGCCATTAACTGCCAGTAATCATAAGTTTTTCAGTAGTTTTTTAATATATTTCTTGGAATCGTAATTAAGTCTGAACTAGTGTCAATAAAAAATGCAGTTTCAAATTGTTCTTGTGTATGAAAATATGTTACTTCCTAGGACGATCGGTGACTATTGTTAGTGATAGTACCTGTCCTTTGTGCACTGAAATCAGTGGTGAAATACATTGATGCACATCTTTACCATATTTATAATAATACTAACAAAATCTGTTGGTGGCAGAAGATCCTTGTGCAGACTTGAATTTTCCAGAGTGAGGGAAAGAATGAAGTCTTGAATAAGGTTTTCTAGTAGAATTACTTACCTTCGGATAAGTTAGTAATGTGAATCATCAAGTTACCAATTTGTTCAGTTAAAAGTGACGATTGCTAATTAATCATATTATTCGAGTCAGAACACATGTTTGGTTCAACTGAAGATGTAGAACTCAACAAAGAGCAATAGCTTCAATGCCTGTGCTAGTGGCTAACCTCTGTGTGTTGAGGTCGGATTGGGTTTGGAGGATTGCCACCTACGTATGTGGTGGTAATCTACGCAGCTATAAAGCTTGATTGGTTCGCCACAACTACATAGCTAAATACTGTACATTTAGAAGTTGAGAGAGAGTTCTTTTACCAGTTTCTGTTTAATTGTCTTTTCTTTTATAGTAGCTTGTTAGATCGTAAATTACTTATACTGCTTTGATATTGAATCTGTTTGGTTGTAATTGGTATACAATATTTTTCTTATCCCTGGTTTCTACATAAACATTTATAATGACAGCACCCATTGTGTAGTATGTAGTTGTCACAGAATTGTATAAGGATACTTCATCAAGGAACTCATGTTCTACACCTCGATACCAAGCCATGGTTGTAGTTACATACATTTTTATTCTCCCCCCCCCCTCCCCCGATAAATACTTTTTAACTGAGGCAGAAATTTATGGTCTGTAGTATTGCAACACGTTTCTGACAGTACAATTTGTTCTGATGGTGGAGTGTTTCAGTTTCTTGTTGCATTCAGTCTTCATTTAAAATTGGATGAAAATGCAAAGACAAATAGCAGCACATTAATGAGCTCAAAATCTTTAATTGATATGGTTTATCAATTCCAATATGTAGAAAGAGTTTTATCTTAAGAGTTAAAATATAATTGATTGTTGTTTCATGGTATTGCTTTTTATTATTCAATAATAGGGATGCAGAGGCCAAAGCAGCAAAAATAGCCAGTGAAATAGAATCAAATCCAGTTTATTTGCAACGGCTGCAGTTAGAAAATGGTGACGAAGAAGAGCGGTTTGCTGCTGTTGCTCGGCCTGCTGGTGGTTCCAGCCCTGTAGAAGGGCATGGCGAAGGTGGCAAGTATGTGCCTCCTCCTAAACGAAAAAATTCCCAAGTGAGTAAAGTAGTGTCATTATTTCTTTGTTGTTTTTTCACTGGTAGTGTTGAGAGATTCCTTATCTTCTTTCTTTTCATAGAAGAAGTCTGTTTTTGACTATTTTTTTCTTACCTCTTACATCATAAATACTACCTGATCTTTTAATCCCTTCAGAAATGTTTTCTTGTCTTTACTTGGGGAAAAAAAAAATTAGATAGTTGTTCTAAACAGATGAGCCTTTTTAAATTTCTAATGGCTAGATACCAACGCAATCAATGCTTGCTGTGATTTTATAATAGATATCCTAACCAGAAAATGTATGATATGACGATTGTCATGAACCATTGTCATTAGAGTGGTCTTTTTATTTGTCCCGCTGTGGCCTATCACAAGGAAAGAGCAATGGTACCTAGTCCACTTATTAACAGAACATTGGACAGCAGGACATTGAAATTGGTTGAAAATTTTCAAAGTAATTATTTCAAATTGTGAATAGTAGAGGGCAGAATGAAAAGTCATATTCTTTTGGTAATTCCTTCTTGGTGTTCATATTCTATTTTGTTTTCAATTTTGAGAGACACTTATTCTTAAATTTTATTTCATAGAAGAATTAGTTTCACATTAATGTACTCAACTCTCATTTCTCAAATTGCTTTAGTTCTCCTACTTTTGATGCAGATGTCTAGCAGGTGTGTATGAAAGGCTTTTTTCTGTCAACTTGTTACGTCAGTTCTGGGCTATTTAAGGTTATTGAAGTACAAACAAAGATAAACTCTTAATGAATCTGAATGCTCAAAATCTGAAGATGATCTGGTGCATGAAAAGTTAATACATTAACAGAAAGGAGTAGAATTAAGCATTAAAGTAACATGAAATTTAGTTAAACTGTGAGAAATGGTGAAATAAAAAAATATTTAAAAATGTGCCTTGCTAAGTAAAAAATTGAATCCAAAAAACCAATTGCTTGCTTTATGGAATGTATTTACAAGTTAACTGGTATTTTCAGACCAAAAATTGTTATAAAAAAAATGTTGATTAATATGAAAATAAAACTTCCCATTTTCATTTATGAGGACTTGTTGAGAAACATGAACAATATCACATCAACATTGAACATTGTCAATGTGCTAAAAGTTAATTTTTTTGGAGATGTCATTTTATTGTCAATTTATTTTTCACCTTTTATCAAAAGAATATAAACAGTTGTAATATTTTTATACTAATTAAGACATAAGAAGAACCTGAAAGTTCAGGCATTTATTTGATTGAAAATGGGTAGGCATAAAGGAATTTAATGTTACTAAAATAGGCATACAAAAAAACATTTATTAGGGCTGCTAAAAGACATGGAAACAATGAAAAATCACCTTTTAAAAGGAAGGATTGTAAAAAATTAATTATGCAAAAGTTTCAAATTTTTAATGTAACTCTAAAATATACATTAGCTCTTATGTGGAAGGTAACAATTGTTTCTTTGTAATCCTGATTACACATGGCGTGGTATGATGACTATATAATTGTTTCTTTGTAATCCTGATTACACATGGCGTGGTATGATGACTATATTTTTTTTTTTTTTTTTGTTGCAACGCTGTTCCAATGAAATGCTATTGTGAAGTCCCATTTGTATCTTGAAATGGCATCAGTGAAAATGGAATTACAGTTTTTGTTCTTCACATTTGCATAAACTGCAGCACTGTGTACATAGAACTCTGACCTTTAAAGGGATCTGCAGCAGTAATCAAATTAGGAAGAGATTCTTTATGTGTGTACTAAGTCAGATGGCATTATCAAAAATTCAAAAAAATCAAAAATTATGACTCGTATAATCCCATCTTATTCAGATTTTTGACACTACCCAACTGGAGCCTCTGCTTCCACAGAAACATGACAAAACACAACCATGCCTTCTTGTCCTGGGTTGCTGGTATTTTTCCAGCTTGATCGAGATCACCGCCAGGAGAAAACTTGGATAATAATAGTGAAAACGGGAGAAAAAGGCAAAATACCGAAAATATGCATCATAAGCTAAAATAGGCAAAAAAAGACAAAATAAAAATCCATTGAAACAACTCCAGAAATACAATTAAGTGATTTATATTGTTAGAAGTCATAAAATTGTTGTTCCTATTGTTGTAGTAATAAGTATTAAAAATAATATTGAAATATATCATAATACTGATGTATGTTTGGTCTAAAAAAAACCTACTTTTGAAAAACAAATAGTGCCAGTGTAAGCAGTAAGATCTTAATGTTGAAAAATATGTCTTTGCTGAAGCTGTATCTGGTAAAAATGGAATATCTGTTAATAAAATAAGGCAGAGTAAATCGAATAACTGGAGCATTTATGCAGGTGTACCAATATGTCCAAGATTTTAAATGCTAATATGCATTTGTACAGAATTTCAAATCCCTGGTGGTTGTTCCTACCCTAAAATGGAATTTAAGTGCTTAACTTACATTTGTGGAAAATCAGTAACTTCCATAACATCTAAAAGATTGACAGTTCAGGTGATTCTCAATGTATGGTTTAAGTAGGCATTTGTTCATCAAAGATGGAAAATACCGATGGTTAACTTATCTGAGGGACTAGTCATATGAATTGCACATAGCAATCGTGCATTTACAGTAATATCTGCTTTTTTGAATTAATTCTCAGTGTTTATGTTACAATCTCTCAATTCTCGGAATTAATGACTCGAAATATAAATTTGAAAATTTATTAACTATACTTTTTTTTTTAATGTGGCATTTGTGGTTAGTATCTCCAAAATGGAATTTGGCTTCGGGAATGACTTTTTGCGTCTTTCTTGATCTTGCCGCAAGATGTCACATGATTGCGACTGTATCAAGCAGTGCTGCAGATCAAACAACTATAGCGGCAGGACTGAGAATGATGCAAAAAGTCATGCTGAATTCCATCTTTGAGATACTACCCAGAAAACCTCATGTATACACAATGAGCATGAAATGTGTTAAATTGAAGCCACAGAATGAACGCAAAATATTAAAGTCTGAATTGCCTAAGTTGATAAAATAATGTATGTAGATCAATATAAAAATGCCCTCAAAAATTATTTCAAGATTGATAACCAGACCCAGATAGAAAAAATAGAAAAAAGAGGTTAGAAAAATGTTTCTCAAATTGTCATGGGAGTGTTTTCCATTTCTCAGGGTAGCCATCTTTCTATAGTTATTACTTTTTCTAAGTAGTATATTATATTATGTATGAATGCAATTATGTGTACCTGATACATAATACCAAATAATCCAATTTTTACAGCCATCCCTCTTGTTTGGTTGTGAGTAAATATGAAACTAACTGTTGAGATTATTTTGTTGAGTTCACGCTTGTTGTGTTGTATATAGCTGTTAAATGGAAGTATATTTTTATCGTATAGTTATGGCCTTTAAACAAGGATTGAACTGTGGCACTGATAACGGAGAAATATTTGTCACTGACGAGAATGTTTCACTACTTTATCAGTTTACTTAACACGAGGATTTTGTAGAAGGGATAAACTTTTCAAGACAATAAGTCAGTTCAGTGCCTTTTCCTTTCAGTGGTGAGAGATTTCTTTGCTCTTTCCTGTAGTCAACAATTTGTGGTGCAGTATGACTAACGCTGAAAAAAAAATACAAAACTTGGCACATCTTAAATTAAATTCATTTTGTTTGGTAAAGAAAAAAATTAAAGTAGATTAAGGAAAGTGTTTAAAATATATATCATTTCTTTAGGTTTTATTTTGTGGTGAAGTGATTAACATCAAGAAAAACTTAAATTCATATACTTCTTTTCATATTTTCCTATTTTTTTAGTCAAATTGATTAGAATATCTTTGACATACTTACTGGAAAATCCTCTTTGTTACAGACTATAATGTTGTGGAGCCACAAAGATATGGTACAGTTTTCTTTTAAGGCCCTTGAAGTAGTTGACAATATATTTTTAATTTCTGTGGTGAATTTTTTTTATAACTGTGATTGTGCATGTAATGATCTTAATTTAAAATAATTCACAATAATCACAGTTTTATATATCGTGCTTGTTATGTTTTTACTTCACAGACTTAGCTTATTACTGTGGTTTTAGCTTATTAATTTGGTTGCTGAAATATTAATTTGATACCAATAAATCAAGATCAACATGTCCTAAATGTTAATTTCAGAACAGCCAGAATTAAGAACTTTATTTAATTAGTAACATTCAGAAAAGTATCACACTTCAGAATACTCAATACAATCAATATTTTATATCCTGTGGCCATTTATTATCGTATACATACAGTTCCTTTTCATAGTTTATGTTGTAAGGAAAAAGAAAAGAAATGCAAGTGGCTTTGTACCCAACATGTTTAATGATTTTGAGAGTGCATGTGTTTGCATGATATTTCCCTGTTCAGAGCAAGGAAAGAGAAATGCATCACAGTTATGATAGTTTTCATTAATATTATACATACATACCAAAAGATAAGGCTTTATTTGCCAACAAAATAAGTATTTATTACACCTTTGCATGGATCACATATGCTTGTCTCATAAAAGACTGAAAATGATTATTGAATAATTGAAAACGAAGTGGATAAGATGTCATCATTACACAAAAGGTTTGATCTGATTATGACTCGCGAATTTGAAGGAGACGTGAAACATTCTAAATTTGGATTTGGGGGAATGAACAATATGGTATTTGTTTATTTTTCACCTCGCTTTGATTACACAGTAAAACTTTTTGAAGGAACTAAGAAGAAGCAGGTGGAGAAAAGAGAAATACTGGTCAAGGTGAATGAAATAAATAGTGAATATATTATTATTATTATTATTATTATTATTATTATTATTTTATTCATGGAGTAGAAAATGTCTTCCCTCTATGGAAGAACGAAAAGTTGCATAAACTTATGTTGCTTTTGGAGACTTATTATTGTTGGTGACTTCATCATCTGAAAAAATTACGGGTTTCAAATTGGAAGGAAATGGCCTTTATTTTAACACATTGCTTTAAGCTTTTCTGTGACTAAAATGTATTAAGAAAAATTAATTGTAGTTTTCCTAATTATTGACTCTAATTTGGAAAATTAACATTTTCAAGATGTCATCAGTTACACTTCTTTCTATTGTTGCAAATAACATATAATAATTTAGGGAAATGGTTTGGTACGTATATCTTGGTCACCATAAAGCTGCTTTAAATCATTTGCAAAGCAGCTCCTTGGTTCTGATTTAAACAAACTTGATGTCCTTTACTTAATGAACTGTTGTAGACTGAGTAGTAGGCCATTCATAGTATGTGAATGTACCTGATTACACATGTTATTCATGTGTAACTAAATTAAATTGCGTAGCTTATCAACAATACATTAATATTTACACCTACCGTACTTTGTATCTTTTCATTTTTCTCTGTTTCTTTATTGACATTTTAAAATGATTTGAATAAATTTGTTTACTTTCGCATGTACTAAGTCATTGTTCTGTTGTTGCATTAATTGTGTTTTGTAACTTTTCAGGCTGGCAAGTTGGTGCGATCTACTCCACCACCACAGCCTCAGCCAGTACATCCAACGACACCTGTGCCTGTGCAACCTTCCCAGCAACCTCCCCAGCAGATGCCATCAGCCCAACCGGTTTCACAACCACCTCAGTCACTGCCACCTTCTGGCCCAAAAGGCTATGCAGCTGGAAGTGGTGGTGCAATTACCATCACCCTCCCCCATTTTCTCCTATATCCTCCACTGCTCAGCAACTGCCACAGTCTGCACCGGTGCCTCAACCTATGCCACCACAATCCATAGTGCCAGTGCCTGTGCCTGTGCCTAGTGGACAAGCTGCTGTAGCAATGCCTGTGAACCAACCTCCTCCTCCCATGCAACATGTGGCAGCTTCCCCAACGGCCCCCATGTATCCAAATCATCCTGCGCCGTTGCCTCCCAGAGAGCCAAAGGTCAATGGCATGGAGGCCAAACCACAACGACCACAGCAGCTTAGGCCCAGTAAGTGTTAAAACTAATAGAACTTTACAGCCAGCAAATGGAATTGCTTTCGTTAAATGAGAATTGTAAGAGTTGTGTTGTGTTATTTTGATTTTCTTTAGCTGTCTCTTACTGCTCAATAACAATTAATCAATTTGTCTCCATAGTAACAATGGAGATGGTTTAGTATGTGTTAATTCTTTTCATCCTTAAAGTCCTGTTCCCAGAATAAATTGCAAAGTAAATTAAGGAAAGTTTGAAATATTTAAAAACTAATGCTTAAACATATTTAGAAATACTTTTCAGTCACTTTTCGCAAGTTTGTGTTTGAAAAATTCCAGTTTTTGAGCTATGTTGATGCCAGAAATATTTTGAAGATTTTATGTACTTGTGATCATCTTTACAGGAACTCAAATGGTCATACTTCAACCATGTTTGGTTGTTATTTAAAACTGGTTCAGTGTAGTAATATTCACCATGTTACTATGTATGCTGAACTATTCTGTTCAACAGATACCAAACTAGGCTTTTACAATGTATTGTGAAATTGCCCGTGAATGGATCTCTATATAATACAATATAAATCTCTTTATTAATGTTTAATTCGTGTAATATTTTAATGAATTTAATCTTTGATTATTACTACTTCTTGCTTGAGCACATTATTGGAAATCGCAAAATATTGATTTACAAATATTTTTTTCGTTTGCCCTGCTATGCTTATAAATTTGCTATACACTGACATGTTTATCAATTTGATTCTATTTTCAGTTACTTATGGGTTTCAACATACAACATGCTATCCTCTTTACCTTTTATATGTGGACAGACAATCTGTACAGAATTGTGAACTCTAGAACTTCTGTTAATTAAATAGATTATTTTTAATTGTTGGCTACTGTAAATTTCAGCCTTTTCTCCAATAAAATAACTGATTTACAATTTTTTGATATACATGCATTTCAAATGAGCTCGTTAATTGAATTGATTGTTTTTTCTCTCGTATACAATAATTATCATCCAGTACAGATTAAAAATCAAAATTCATGTGTAAGTAAGATCTCCACATGCATCGGCGACTTCTCTGATGTATTCCGATTGAAATGTCCATCCCATCTTCTCTCTCGATGCTGCCTATTTGCTGTTAATGTTGCTGTCACTCTTACTGTATTCTCTTCCAATGTCAAATTCTGATTAAAAATGTTACCTGGGATGTTACCAGTTCGTTATAGATTTTATAAATAATTATAATTAATTACCACGCGTTTGCAGATTTTTCCTATGCCGTACCACGTGTGGGTGCCTATTTGCGACTGCTTATGATTAACATGAATTGTTGAATACCAGACACATCTACGAATCTTCTCTATCATATATTTTGTTCTGTATACTAAGTCTCTTTCAAATTTCACCTAACATTCAAAAAAATTTTTAACATCTTTAGATTATTAACACTAACACTGAAAATATCAGACCCAATTCCATATTACCCTTTTTTCGCTGATTGCAAAATAATCTCTATCCTAACATTGTACGTTATAAAATGATGGTGATTGTACTGTCCAGCCAATGTGTCCTCTGTCAAATGCTGGCGATAGAGACTGAAAATTAAAAAGTTCACGAGACTGAACCTCCCCCTACGTATCTCGTTTTTAATTTCACGGGTCCATGCTCCTACTTCCTGTTCCAGCATATACCATCTCGTGTCCACAAAGCATAATTTATTTTATGATTTACTAGTTCTTTACAGTGCATTGACGGACCTGAAACAAAACACACACTGGTAGATTTAATTTTTGCAGACTTTTCCGATTCCTTATGCCCACGAGTCCCTTTTGAATACTTAATGACCTGCTCTAATACCAACATGACAAATACATTTTTATGAATTTGATAACTCGTTATAAACCTTTTTTTGCTTAAATGATATGGAAATTGCAATTTGGAAATGTTCTGTGAATTTATAATTGCCTTCAGTAATTCATATTTCACTGTTGCATATCACCTTTTATAGAGTCATATGCTTCTTCAGTAGCAGTACTCCTAGTAATAATAAGTTATATATAAAGCACATCAAGTAGGATCCTTGAAATGTTATTTTTCGATGTTATGTAATATTCTAAATAGCATTTGGCAATAGAGGTAAATAATCTAAGTGTCGTTTTATTAGTACAATACATTAAGTTATTTTCCATATAACTCTCAAATACACCATAATTATTTTCATATATTTCTGGAGATTTTGCTTTAAACCTCTGTTTTTGGAATTAATTTTTTTTTTAACAAACATTTTAGTAATTTGATATACCCTGGAGCTATAAAATTATGGTATATAGAAGAGGGTGGTAACGTCACTTTCATGAATTCATAGCTCCACGAGATTTCACTTACTCACAAAAATATTACAAAATGTTTTGAATTCTCGTTTGATTCAGCAACAAAGTAGTAAATCATAAAGTTTTGTGTGCACCACGAGCATTACTAGATGTTTTTGCCCTTGAGGTAACTTCCAAACCCTCGGGCTAGAGGTCCTTAGCTTTCAAAGTCACCTTTAGGGCAAAAACATGTAGTTAATGCCCTAAATCAGGGCTGCACAAACAGCGAATTGGCAGAGTGGAGCCAGGTTGGCCACCGAGAGCACGACACCGGATTCCGAGCGTTGCAAGGCTTGCAATAACTTGTCACAGTGTCCCGATAACTCCAGTCACGGAAACATGGAAGTCGATGCGAGCACTTCACAAACCAAAGTGTCCACACCGACAATTTTCAATTCAGCATGGGAAGAGAAGTATCTTTTCGTAGTTTGCGGCAGTTATGCCAAATGTTTAGTTAGCAAGAAAGTGCTTTAATCGCATGAAGTTTAATTTGCAACGACATTACATGGGTAATCATGTTGCTGATTATGACAAGTGATCTTAAAAACTTAGAATGTTTTCAATGCTCTGTAAAACAGTCTCTTAAGAAGTTTTGGATTTGCATTTTGATGTTCCTCTATTGTTTTAACAGTAATATGACACAATAAAAGAAGTTAATTTTATTTCTTTTAAAACTGTCTCTTTTGCAAAGAAGATCCTCATTTTCTTCAAAATTATATTCAGTGTCAAACCTTCACAAAACATCGAATTTTGGAGTGTGTAGATGTATTCAGAATATTACGTCCAGAATTTGAAACCTGATTTAAGGGTTTGATTTACAAATAGAATTTAATTTATTTGCTCCACCTTTTTCTCTTAATGTAGTTTTTGTTCTTTGTGATTTGCAATTAGAAATGACTGATTTGCAGCGTGACACTCAATTAAGGGAAACGTTTGAAACAAAAGAAACCTTTATTACAATTTTATGAGAATGTCTCTCAAAAACAATTTTCCGAAACTGCATCGGATTGCTGCTCGAATGTTGGACATGTTTGGATCAACATACTAATGTGTTTTTTTTTTTCTTCGAGTTTTTTAATCTCAAATGAAAAGTGTCAAAACAGATTACAGTGTGAAATGCATTCAGAAAAATAATAGATTTCGTAATTAACTTAATTTTTTAAATTTTAATTTCCTTTACTGTCAGTATTTCCATTATTAGTTTATTTATTGACATTTTTCGGTAATATTGAGAATACTTTTCCTAATCAGCAGCATGTTAAACCATAATGTCACCACAATTAATTTTCCTAATGTGATTGAGCACTCTTCTGCAACTAAAAATGTGGCATTCTGGCATAATCTGCAAAAAAGAACTTTTCTTTCCATGCTGCATTGGAAATTATCTTTTGTATTTGCAAATCCCAAAAAAGTGTACAACTAGTAAGTGTTCCAATAAATGTTACAAAAATAGGTAATTGTTTTTCTGTTGTAATATCCTTTCCCAGACCAGTGAGATGTTTTCAGTCCAAGCAATGGAAAATATCTCAAAAAATGAGGCACGATCCACTGTGCTGCAAGCTACCAATTGATAAAGAGACGTAATCTGCTCTGACTGCCGATGGAGCTCTGAGAAAGAGCAGGCAGCAATTAGTGACACTTCCTCAGAGCAGATCGCTGGGTGGCCTTGCCCTAAGTACATAAATATCTACACTGGTCGCTCTGACAACCTTTATTCTTTGATTTAGTTTCTGTTCTGTATGCATTAATACATATGCTGATTGGTATCTTGATGCCGTTTATGTTAAATAAAACGGAGGCGTCGGGCTTATCACAATATACGAGCAGGCCTGGCTGTAAGAAACACTGCAATTATGCATTATGGTAGTTTCAAATCGTTTTATAAACATCCAATAAGAATTGATAGAAGAAATTATCACTTAGCATTAAGAAAGATTCTAATATTCAATTCTTGAGTATGCATCTCCTGTTTGGAACCCGCATACAAAACCGAGTATACCAACTATTGAAAGAGTTCAACATAAGTTCCTATGGGTTTTTGCCCATAGAATGCGCTTGACAGTGGCCCTTGACAATCATGCCTATGATGTCATTCTATTAAGATCTAAATTAAATAATCTTCATTATAGAAAAAGCGTGCTGATATTTATTTCCTATGTCATCTTTTGTTGGATAAAATCAACTGCACAGACATTCTTTGTTGCATACTGTTTAGAATAGCGAATCTTTAGGAGAACGACTTCCTTTTTAGTCGACACATCTGCGAGTAACTATTGTGCTAATGCGACGATGAATCGTATTTGTGGTTTGGTGAATAGCTTGGGCACTGATTATGATTCTTCGAAAACAGGAAATAATGCCTTTCAAGGTTTTTTGAATAGACATCTTAATTATCTCTCTGTGAAATTTTAAATTTGTAAGTTTGCAAGTACTTTTATTTTCATTCTTTATACTAAGTTCCACCTATGAGATCTTTTTGCTATTTTATGTATTTGTATTTTTACTATCTAAAGAGTATCACCCGTAAGTTTGATTAAATAAATAAGTATTAAAAGTCTGAAGTGACGAGTCGAAAAAGTAAACAAAGATAGAGGGGTAAGAACCACGCTAAAGCCTATTATTGACTCTACTCCCACTCTGCTGGTGTTAATGTGTTCTGAAAAAAACATTAACAGTAATTATTATTCTCGTATTTAATATACATTAGTTTCTGATCTGCAATTAATTGGAATTTTTGCTACACAGGTGCAAGATCTTATCCATCGGGTGATGGCAGTGGTATAAGTGGCCGGTATGCTACACAGCCAGAGCCTGGCAAGCACATTCACCATGGTCCCCCTTCTGGTATGCCACCAGCACCGTTTCCTACGACATCTGCACCTGTTGTTTCCCCACAGGTTGGTAAAAAGAAGTTTATTTTCAGTTATTGTTCAGTGGTGGGACTAGTCTTGTTTTGAATTTGTGTATTTGTATTAAGTTAATATGAGAAATGGAACTTTGGGATTGACAGCTACCACACATCTGGTGGTTGTTGCCAAAAGCAGAAGTGTGTGATGTTCACCTCCTTTGCTAAATTTATTCACCACACTTTAAAATGAACATGACTCTGCAGCCTTATTCATTGTAAATATGCAAGCACTTCTCTAATTTACACATGGCAATATTTGTGTTTATAGAATTGTGGAAGAAAAGGATCTGTGAAGTAAAAAGATCCCACATCATGGTAGTAAATGACTCTCGGTTCTGGTTTTCAAAGTAAACTTTCTGTGTTGGTGTAGGTAATGAAGTGCAAACAATTCAATTATTCATTGGAAAAGTACGACTTATGTCGCTTTCACAATCAATGATTTTGAGATAACCTGAAAACCTTTAACCACAGACTGGGAGAGATGTCTGAGTGCATCACTACAGTGCCTCTCACTGGGAGACCCTAGGCTCGAGTCCTGACACTGGCAAGATTTTAGACACTAGCTTGTCAGCTAGATTGAATTCAGTTGCTGTGTGGTGGAGAATTCTAAAAGCCTACTGCTCTAATTTGTAGTTTTCCATGGTTTCATGGATTAACACTAGATGAATGCCGGAGCAGTACTCTAACACACAGGCCACAGACCGCATGCAATCTTTCCTACCTCTCCTTTGTCCTATCCTCTCCCTGTACACGGACGTACACTAACGTGTACTATACTTCCACACATGCCAGGAGATTGGTCGGGAGCTTACAGCTTGTTCTGGCTGGGGCCATGCCTCACTGGTGGGAGATAACTGGTTGAAGGAAAAGCCCGCTAGCCGATGGTAGGTCAGTGCCGGGTCTTGCCATGCAGCAGGGGGAAGAACACCGCCACCTCTTGAGGGGGGGGGAACTACACTTTTAGGACTAATGACCTTGATATTTGATGTGTCCGGAATCACTAACAACCAACCAACGTCAAATCACAGAAGTAGTACTGCAAGGATTTACCTGAATGAAAATGCATTGACACCTTTGAAAAACAATGTGACTGACTCTTAAGAATATCCTGATGCACATCAACTGAGCTGCAGCCTAGCTGGTTGATTGAATTTCCTATTTGAAAAGATGGAAATATCATTTTGAAAAGGTAACCTTCATCGGAGATCCTGCTTATCATTTACAAACTATCAGAGCTTATGTTTCTTATGTGTCTGAGCAAATCAGAGTATATCTTGGTAAATGTTCTGCATTGGTTGGTTGAGTAATTTTTAGGACTAAGCCCACATGTTTCATTTAGAGTGTGTTTGTTGAGTTAGTTTGTCGCCAGTGATAAGTCAGTTGCTAGTTTTAGTTTCTCACTACCACTAACGCAGTAGAGAGAAAGTTATGTAATGCTGCGGAAAAAGTGGCGAATTTTTGGCAGATAATTTTTGCCGGGCCTTTGTAACGAAAAAGTGGCTAAATTTAAAACAAATCCTCTGATATGTGTAGCCAGAATCCATGTTTTGATGGTGCTCGATGCTGAAACATCGATTGACGCCAAATGAGTCCATATGTCTGTGAACAACGCTAGCGGCGAAACTGTTCTCCATTGAATTGATATCCCCCTATCTATCAGGCTGATGTCGTGGCCCCTCGAATTTGAAACTGATTTTGTATTTTTTGGGGGGGTACTTTACATGAAACCCCTGGGAAATTTTCAAAATAAGAAAAATGACTCCATTGTTTTTGATTACATTTTTTGTTGGATAATGTGAAGGCATTTAAGAGAATGATGCAAGTCTAATGTTCGTTGAAAACTGATTTTTCGACAATTGCAAAAGTTCAAACTATTTTCGGCATCTTTCTTCAACTACAATTATGAAGACAGAGATTTTTTCCTTAATGGAATCTGTTCATTAAAGATAGATTTTGAAATAAGTTAATGCACAACTTTTCGGAAATTTGAGAACTTTTCACATAATTTTGCGAGAAAGTATAGGTGAGAAAGTACATGCTCTTTGAGCACCACTAGTTTCTATTCATTTCTTTTCAATTGAAATTTTGATGTATTATTTATTATTTGTAGAATTACGTTTTTTTTTGTGTGTGCGTGTGTGTGTAAAAAATAATTTCCTTGATTTTGCGTTTTCCTCAATTTTACTTTTTTTGATCAGACCCTAGAGTGGTGTAAAATAGGGGCTTCACTGTACTTTGTTGTTGCAATTTTTGAAAAAAGTGTGTTTGCCTAAATGGGACCAGCATGACTTTCTTGCTACATACAAGGAACAAATTTAAAGAAAACATTTGGAGCCTTTTTCAGAAAATATTTCTTTAAAATTGTTTCAAAATTGCCTGTTTCACTCAGAATTCTGCAAAAACCACTTATTTAAAAAGAATTGAACGGAGACATTATTTGAAGATGTTTTGGCTTAACAGATTTCATAAAGAAAAAAATTCTTTCAATATTGTAGTTGTAGGGAGATGCCATTGGACCTTTTTCATAAAATATTTCTTAAAAGGTGTAATTCAAAAATTTGGAGTCCTTTTTGAGAAAATTTTGAAAATGTTTTTATAAACTCACAGGCATATTAGAGGAAGTAATTTTCTACAGATAGGGGCAAGATTTATCCGTTTTTCATTACCAGACTCTGGCAATAAGAGCTTTTCTGCCTAAAAATCACTGCTTTTTCACAGCATTACACAACGAAGGCCATCTCAAAAGTAAATTACACTATTTAAAAACAAAAACAATAAACATTTCAAAAAATTATGGGGGTATGTTTTGAAATTTACACATTAGCTATATTTCTACGTAATCCCCTTGCAATTCAATACATTTTTTCATCATGACAACCGTTTTTATCCTAATGTCAAACCACTCTCACCAAACTGGCAAGTCATCTACCCACTTCTTTCATGTCATTCTCACTCGAATCATCTTGCCTTGAGATGTTGCTTAAGGTGCAGAAAAAGATGCTAGTCGCTTGTGAAGGTCAAGAGAGTATGGGAATGACCAAAAACATCCCATCGAACTGTTCAGCAATGTTTGAGTCTCACGAGCAGTGTGTTGGCGAGTGTTGACATGGAACAAGAAAACTGTTTTGCTAAATTTTTCCCTTCTTTTGTTTTGGATCGACCTTCTGAGGTTTCGCAATACCTCGCTATAGCCAGAAGCTGTGATCGTGGTCCCATGGGGAAGGTAATTTATTAACAACACTCCTTTGCATTCCCAAAAGACTGTTGCCATGACCTTGCCAGCAGATTCTACAACTTCAGCCTTTCAGTTGGTTGGTTCTTTCCTTTCCATATCATGCTGTCTTTTGGATTTGGGCATCCAGTAATGGATACACATCTCGTTCCGTCACTATTCAGTTGAATAAGCTTTTCCCTCATCCTCAAAAATTGTAATGCTACGTTAAGTCTCTGTTCTTTGTGTTTGTCTGAGAGCAGGCGAGAAACCCATATTGCAGATCCTTAAAAATGATCCTCAATATTCGGAGGAAGCTAAAAAGGAATTTCATCAAGTGTAAGGTGCCGATCAGTGTCAATGAGTCTTCTGACCTCATTGACAACAGTCGGAAGTGTGGGAAGTGAAAGGGCATCCTCTTCATTGTTCATCATGTAAAATTCTTCTTCCTTCGACTGACTGACGCCACCGTTGCTCTTGACATAACGCGTTCACTGTACACACTGCATAACTCGTGATGAATTTCAGTCGCAGTTTCATTTTTTCTAGAAGTTGCAATGTTAAACTAACAACTGCTGTGTCACAAATGCCAAATTACTGCACTTCTTACTCTCAAAGATATTCCTATAATCCCATTTCTTCCAAGCAACCTCTCAGGAAAATCTTTTAATCACAGTTGATTGTTTGATGTTTCTGGGAACATCTATTGCTATGGTTGTTATTCCTGTTAGTGTAATGAATGTTTTATCACAAAACAGGTTTTAATTTTCAAAATTGAATTATCACATTAGGCTAACACTTAAATCAAGTTAAAAAAAATATTAATGTTTTTCTACAGTAATATTTTTATTTTATTTTTTATTAAAAAAGAAGATACAACAGGCTAAGTAGTCTAATACATATATGAAAACTGTTCATGTTAGAAACTGTTAATGGTTTGGGGGTATTTTAGCATGTTGAAATCAAATTCAAAACTAGACAGTTCCAATCACGTACTTTTAATTTATTTTATTTTATTTCATTTTATTTTTCTGATAGCGTAATTTTTGTATGTCCAAAGAGTAATTATATAAAAGGCAATATTTTACCATGTGTTATTAATTATATAAATGGCAATACTTTACCATGTGTTATTTTATAATGTAAGGAATTGAAAAACTGATGTATTTAGAATGCTTTCAACGTGTTTATAGTTAACACTGAGGGCACCAGATGATTCTTATCGGATACGGAGTGTGAGCGCCTCAGGAAATTAGAGCGAAATAACGTGCACACTTGCCGTTATTCTATGTAGATAGCCATATTGGTGATAGACATATTCTTATCTTATCTTAATGAAAACTTACATCAATAGTCTTAGTTTCACTTATATTACTTTCAGTATATGTCATTTGAAAAATAAATCTGTTTCAAGCTGTATTGTGGAGTAGAATGTTGTGAATTTGTAGTTCAGCACGAAAGTATATTTATCATGTCGTATAGCTCTTGTATAAATGATCCAGAGTGCTTTTCTTATGCATGTGGGAAATATACATTGTCTTAACAGAGGTGTAATGTTATAGATTTTGTTAAAAAAATAAAATCTTGCCTATTTTGGAATCAAACTTGGAGACCAAAGTAAACATTGGGCAATCCACAAAGTATGTAGAGTATGCATTGAAGATCTTCAATGTTGGGTCAACGGCAAAAGACTGTCGCTATCTTTTGGATTACCTATGGTTTGGAGAGAGAGCAGTCAAACCATAGTAATAATTGCAACTTCTGTTCGTGTGATGTGAAGGGATACAATTCGAAAAATTAAAACCAAATTGTATATCCAGTACTTCGCCCTATGGGCCTGATGTACCTGGGATGATCTAAAGATTATTCTGAAACTTGGACTTCCAAACTCTGATCCAACTAAGATCCAAGACATCCAAACTATTCATTGATGTTTCCGTGCAAAGTTTAAAGGGTGTTCTCCTTCATAATGGAAACCTTTTTGCTTCTATGCCTATTCAGTGATCCTCATAGAATCATCGCAAATTTGTAACTAATGTTATTGTGAGTACAATAAAAGGAACATGTGGCAAGTTTGAAGTTCTTACGATGCTGCTGGGTGAACGATCTGGTTTTACCAAATGTCTGGGCTTTCTTTACTTTTGAGATAGCAGGGCACAAGTTGATCACCAGAATAAGAAAGACTGGCTGCCTCAAGAATGTTTGGAAGACGGTGAAAGAATGTTTTGCGCCTAAACCTTCAGTCCTAAAGTTTAGCTGCCACCTCTCCACATTACGCTTGGCTTAATGAAACAATTCGTAAAGGCTTTAAATAAGGGAAGAAAACTGTTTCAAGTACATATGTGAGAAATTCTCAATACTGTCTGAAACAAAATTAAAAGGTGTATTTAATGGTCCTAAAAAATTGATGTCCGATGCAGCATTTAAAACTATTGACAAAAAGAAGAAAGCAGCATGGATATCTTTCTATGGAGTGGTTTCAAAATTTCTTGGCAACAACTAGGATCACAATTACCGAAACGTGGCTAACATGCTTGAAGTACACAAGGAACTTGGTTGTCACATGTGTATGAAAATTTATTACCTGTTTCCTCACCCAGATTATTTCCCTGAGAATCTACGATTTTTAAGCAAACAACACGGCGAATGATTTCACAAGGATGTGCTGGAGTTCGAAAGGAGGTACCAATAATGCTTGCAGACTATTGTTGGATGTTTAAGCCTGAAATACCTGAAGACAAACAAAGAACAGGGAACAGGAGTAGTTTCTCCAGTAAGATGCAATGGGTGTAAAATTTGTGTGAGATAGTGAAGGAAGAGGAGTATTTTGTCAAGTAAGAAGCGACAGGTGTGATGTATGTATGTGTTTCCAATACTGAAGAAAACAAGACAAAATAAAGCAAAAACAGTGACCTGTATTAACAACCATACACATTAATTTCAGCAAGTTGTGTATATTAACCCTTTGTGGTCCTTTCATTTTTCAGTTTTCCACGCCGGGTGGTCCACACCACGGGACTTTCATTTTTCCTGGTTCTGGTCCTTTGTCCCATGGAGTGGTACTTATTTTTATCTCTGTGCTATTGCACTCAGGGTGATGACACCAGATGCCAGTATAATTAATTCTCTTCAGGGAACTGGAGGTAGTAATTTCCTTCATTATCGCTATATTTCTGCCATTTTTGGTTGTTTGAAAGCAGTTTGTTTTCAAGGCTGCAATAGTACTTATGATGGCGTCGAGAAGTAAGCGTTCGAGGTTGCCACGGCATGAACTGAGTTAATTAGTTAACAATTCTGAGAATGAACTATCTTCAGATAATGAAGAATCTGAAAATATTTTCTTAACTGATTCTGAAGAATATGAAGAGTGATAGTAGTGATGATTCGGACTGCTGATACACAATCTACAGGCATTGTTGATGATGGTGGGTGAAGCTCTCAGCACGAAACAGTAATTTACATCCTCAACGTTTTTCTGCTACATCAACTGGATTTCAGCCACAAGGAAGATCAGTTCCAACATTGCCAATTGAAGCATTTTGGTATTTTTTTCATGGATAAATTGATAAAGGCAATCGTTGATGAAACGAATAGATACACAAGTGAGAAGTTTGCATATAAGCCGCTTCAGGAAGACCGTTTGGTACGTGTCGAAACCAGTATCCATTGAAGAAATAAAAGTGTATGTGGGTGTTATATTAAATATGGTATTAAATCCAAAACAATCCACCAAAAATTATTTCACCAAAGAGTGGACTAATTACATATCATTTTGTTGCAAATGGTTTTAATCGTGTTAGATTTCATCAAATTCATTGGATGTTGCATGTCAGCGTACCGACACAGTGAAAGTAAAGCAAGCCCAAGTAGTTGTAATTAAACCAAAAGTACACAAATAAAATGGGTGCTGTCGAAAGAGCTGACCATTACGTTTTGAGCTGCAGTTTTATACATAAATCAACAAAATGGTGGCGCAAAATGTTTTTTGGTTCATAGAAGTATCAATAGTGAACAGTCTTTTGATTCTCAATGAAATAAAATACAAAAATAATGAAAAACCATTAACCTATCTCCAATTTCAAAATGCATTGGTAACTGATTTGGTGGAAGGTGTTCAAAGTCGGAATAGCACCAAGACGGGAAAACAATCCAGCCTTGATACAGGAGAGAGATTAAATGGAACGTAGCATTATTTAGATCAACAAGAAAACAGAGGAGGCAAAGACCTCGTTTGCAGAACAGATCTACTAAAGAGGAAGAAAAAAAAAATGGTGTTCTTTTGTAAGACATGTCCAAGAAAACCAGGCCTGTATCCAATAAATTATTTTGAAAGGTATCACTCATATCAAAATTACAAACTTTGACTTCTTAGTTATGTATTATGAATTAGGGAAATAAGTTAAAGTGTGTATTTTTGTAACAATAAATATATTTTGTTTGGAACATGGGTTTCTTACGCTGTGGCATGCCGGACCGGTGCAACCTGGTACCTGGGGATTTAAAGGGTCTGCAACGAGAAAAAAAGCTGCGTCCCGCCACGCATCACAAAGGATCGCAAAGAGTTATAGTTTTTCTTTAAAAAAAAATCATGAAACCGTTTGTGATGAAATTCGCATAATTATGCAATCCATGCAAAATGATTTCACAAGAAAACCTTACGTGATAGAAGTAAACTGATTGAAAATTATAATTCAGCACATCAACAGTAAATAAAATAACGTTTTTATTTTAGGCAACAAACAAAAAATTTCAATTCGGTTTTAAAATTTTAAAATTCCAAGGGAAGTTTAAATAAATAAATAGCATTTTTATTTATTTCATAAAATGGGCGACCACCCAACATAAAAGATTACAAGTGTAATGATTGCATATCAAATAGAAAAGGTCACAAAGACAGACATTTATCATTAGAATACATTTATAATAATTATGGTGGCAATGTCTCATAAACTATCACAGTTACCAATAAAATATGACAAATGCAGTTAATATCTAATAGGAACAAGAAAAAAAAACTGCTTAAACCGGAATCGATGGGCACACAAAATATTCTGGTTTAGGGAGGTTTACCGGTTTATGCAAGGTTGTCCATTTTTGTCTTTATATTGACGTTTCTGTCCTGAAAGCAGTAAATCACATGACTTTATTATAATTATGAAAATACATTAACATATGACGTATTCATGAACAGAATCATCAATAAATGAATATTAAACACTCTTCATTGATAGCTTTTTATTTTAGTTGAAAAATACACACCTTCCTGGCTGTATTCGGACTGCTTGCAGACTTTCAACGCATAATGTGTCACAACTCGGTACTATACCTTTTTGATACTCGCGTGGCCTTGAGCAATGTGAATCTAGGGTTTATGTTTTTCAACGCGGAGCAGGGAGACGCTTGAATAGAAACCATGTCCATATACCTTCCCAAGTCAGAGAGTCGAGCGAGAGGGAATTCTCCTAATACTTACGCCTTGAGAGACAAGTGACCCCAAGGTCGAATTCTATGCTGATAGCTGAAGCCTGTCTCCTTCAATGTCCGGCTGCCATGATTAAATCACATGACAAAGAGATAGAGAATTTAAAACAAGCTTGCAAGATGCATTGATTTCATTGGGAACATCTCACGCGTCTCTGCCAGTTGCGTTTAATTCACAGGAACTCCAGATTGTAAAGATTGTTTTTTTCCTGCAGGACATGAAATACAGTTTCGTTTCCGCATTGAAGAGGTTCCATTTTATGCTATGTAAAACGCTATTTAACTTCACAGGCTGGAGAAATTTTCCAATTTAGGCAGGTTCCGGTTTAGACAGATCGTTCTGTATCACTATTTAAAATCGCACAATTGACATCTCAAGATTTCACAAATTGTGATCGAGAACCATGCCAATGGCTACAAATCAAAGGGTTTTGGTGAATGCCCATTAGCAAAAGAAAACTAAAACAAAAATGTATACCTCACAGAAACAACGTAAAATTAAAATGACTCTTGAAAAGAATGCAGTTCATGATTAAAAAGCTCTGGCCATATCATAAAGAAATTCAGAGGGCAGTCAGAGTATTGAAAAATTGAA
The DNA here is from genome assembly GCA_964035755.1 of Teleogryllus oceanicus. Taxonomy (NCBI): domain Eukaryota; kingdom Metazoa; phylum Arthropoda; class Insecta; order Orthoptera; family Gryllidae; genus Teleogryllus; species Teleogryllus oceanicus. Next base: position 114,291,453 of record CAXIVR010000006.1, on the reverse strand, counting down.
ACAAGGCTTCTACACCAATAGAAAATAATTGAAAATACAAATGTAGCATGGAAGAAAACTCGATTCCCCCCTTATAAAGATGGTTACAGGATGTTATTTAAAGAACTGTCCAGCATGGAACATCTCATTTTATTATAGTCGCAAAGATTATTTGAATTTGAAAGGACAGAACAAATTATTTACAAATATCGGTAACTGTTTCAGACAGATTGAACATGAAATAGTGAAATCACTAGTGAATTAATTTCTAGGGGGAAAAAATCATTAAGTTTATGATATTCTACTGCTACACTCTTACACTGCAATGTAAAAAGCCCTGTACCTAAACAAGAATTTTAAAAAAATGAGGCCAATTCATTATCTAGTGTGATTGTTTTAGAAAATTATTGTTTCGTACTTCAATCTTCAATATGTAATGTACTGAATTAATGGCTAAGTTACCCTGCATCCTTTCGTGCTATGCTTCGGAGAAAATAGCACAATTAAACATCAAACAAAAATTGCCTTGTTTTAATGCCTGAAACACAACAGGAATTCAATTCACTGTTTCACTTTCTCGCTACCACTTATGCAGAAGAGAGGAAGTTGTATAATGCTGCACGAAAAAACGGTGAATTTTCGGCAGAAAAACTCTTATTACAGGACGTTGATAGTGAACAAGTGGATAATTCCAGTTGGTAAGTTTAGAGGGGAAAATCCTCTAATAAGTGGTGTAGCCAGAATCCATGGTTAGTTGGTCCATGAAACCAAAAAATCAATGGGCAAAACGTCTGTCCGCCCATCTGTAAACAACACAAGCGGCTAAGCTATTCAGTCGATTTTCTTCAAAATTGATATTCCCCTATCGTTCTGGCTGATGTTGCAGCCCCTGGAATTTGAAACCGATATTTTAATTTTTGGGAAGTACTTTAAATGTGATGGGTCAGGACCAAGATAGGTCTATGGGATGTTTGGGTGTGTGAAAGTGCTGTTCAATAAACCCAGAGGAGCATTACAAGAAAACCCTGGTGGTCTTTTAGATACCTAAGGGCCGGTTTCACCAAACGAAGAGTAAGAGTTTACTCTGGAGTAAATCATGTTTACATGAAAGTATCTTCTTGGAGCGTTTCACCAACCCTTTACTCGAGTGTAAATCGCATACACGAGAGTAAATTCAAGAGTAACTTTACGTGGTGAAGATCTGTCGTAAAATACGGAGTAAGCTTAGTTTTCAACGTGCATGTACCTCCGACGTGTTGTTATGGCTCGACGATTGCGAATGATGGTATTTGAAGATGATTCTGGCGATGATTCAGAATATTATCCTGTAATGTGAAGACAAAGATTGGTAGGAGAGAATAGATTGGTTTCCAAATTATGATGATTGAGATTTTGCACGAGGTTATGTTTGACCAAATTATCAGCTCTTCTATTTTGAAGAATTGAAGCTGATTTAGAAACAAATAATTTGCATATTAAAAAATAAACATAAAAAATATATTCAAGTAGTAGAATCATTTCATGAACTACTATTTCTGAATTGTAGGTACCCATATATAGGCAATCAGCCCAGAATCCATATCAAAATAGAATATGTCTATTAACCCTACGATAGTCACACGTCTAATAATTACATGGAGAGTCGCATGGTTGACCAGAGCCACCCACAGACCTTCGGTTGTTTTTAGCATTCTAAAATTAATATACTTACCTAATTATTAGCTTTGTGCTCCATTTTGATGTCTAAGAAGGTTTTAATAAAATTAAAGTTTTTTTTAAAAATTATTGGTTCAACCAATCTCAGCATAACGTCCATTGGAGAATTACTCAAACGATAAGGTCCTGCTCGCTGAACACCAACATATGTTTCTAAGTTGAAAGTATATACCATTTTAGCATCTACTAGTGCAAATGTTTTGATGCCGTACTTAGCAGGCTTATTTGGGATGTACTGTCTGAAAGGGCAATTGCCTCTGAATGCTAATAGTTACTCATCTATAGTGGTATATTCACTGGCAATGAAATACTTAGGGAAATTATTATTTATTATTTCAAAAACTTCTCTGATAGGAGCAAATTTTTCAATTTCTCGACGAGAAGCTCTGTCGTGTATATTATCAAATCGTAAACATCTAAGTAAAAAAGCAAATCTTTGTTTACTCATCGAAAGATAACAAGACTCTAAACCATTGCCTTTGGAGTTGTCCCATAATTTTTGGACATTTGTCCTGGACATTCGTCCTGGACATTCCATAGCTCCCTATCAAATATAAAAGCCCAAACACAGCTCGAAGTTCTGTTTCATCTGTAGGCCTGGCATCTCTTTCCCGTGAATATTTACATTTCAGATTGTCTATGTAAACATTTGTTGACCGTACAATTAAGTCATAAACATTACTACAAAAAAGAGCTCATATAATTTTATTTCTGAGCTCATCTTGGAGGCTATTTCTCGTGCACCAGGAAGCTTCTTTCTTATATTTTCTGTTTTACAATTTTTTTAGGCAAACTGGTAATCCACTTTCTTTTTCCATCTTTCCCGATATTAAATGAATTTTGTGGCTCGCCCTCAGAGTCGCTGTCTTCGTCTGCTGACTGCTCTGAATCAGTATTATGTTCACTTTCAGTTATGTGATCAATCTTATCTGAATCAGATTCTTCGGAAGTGCTTCCTTCCTCTTCATCCAATAACTCATCGAGCCACTGCTTCCAAAATTAGGGATCTGATGAAGATTCACTTCTCATTCTTTTTTGTTGTGACATTGCAATCTATGGAAAAAAAAGTGTAGTTATATAATCATTATAATTGAAAATTGAAATAAAAATTTGATATGAATTAAAAATAATAAAATCAGGGAGCTCAAAATAAAAATAAACAAAATGTGTCTAGGGTGAGCCAAGAAAAGTTTAGGAAAGAATAACTTACTTAAAAAGCATAATAAAACTAAAAAATAAAATGTTAATGTAAATAAACACTTACCTTAAAAAGTTACAAGAATGGTCGCATGGGGGACAGTTGTCCACCAGCCCAGAGATGTTACCGGTTCAAGGTGAAGAATCATACTGAGTGAGCTCTGATGGACTGGCATTCAAGTTCAGACATGCGTGGACAGATACTGGCCTGCTCGAGGTGTAGTTCGGGGAAGGGAGGGAGTTCTGAGAAAAATAAAGGAAGTGGGTGACAAATGTCAACCACGCGACCACTCAAGGGTTAAAAATCATTTAAATTGTACAAGTACATATTTTATTTCTGAAGTAAATTGTTAACTCCTCGGGTACATTATGAACTGTGGAGGACTTCGTAAATTTATTTTTCACCGATGTGAATACGAAATAAAGATAGTAAATATATGACACGAAAAGGAAAAATAAGAACAATAACTAAAAGTATTTATTTATTTAGTCAAAAACAGTAATAAACTGTATATGACGTATGGGGGAGATCATCTGCGTACATTTTCTTGAGTTCCAGAATCCCTTCCCAATGTTTTAACTATTACTAATAGTTGAAAGACGAATAAAACAAATATATTAAGTTAAAAAATATAAGTTAAGTTAAAAAAATAAAATAAGTTAAAAAATAAAACAAATATTTCTTTTAAAAACGCGAGGTTAACAACATTTGATAAACTAGACATTTTCATCTTAGTTCATAATAATATACATTCGAAAACCTAGACTAAGAAATATTAAGAAATAAAGATACAAAAACTAAGAAATAAGCTACGCTATCTCCACACATCTAAGATCAAGATGACACAAAGATCTCCAAAACTGAAATAAAAGGAAATAACCAGAGGTTCCCATTGGTCCGCAATGGTTCACAGCGTTACTCTCGTTCACGACCTCTTGAATCGCTTTCTACTGTGTATGAAAAATTGTGTGTTCAGTGGGTACGCAGAGTAAACTGGGGACTATGTACTCGAGAGTAACTATCGTGGAGTAATGCTTACTCGAGAGTAACTACTTTTAACTTTACTCGGCTGTTGGTGGAACCGGCCCTAAGAGGATAGGAAACTAATTTGAAAAAGTCTTTGCCATTCCAAAGCACTACTGCTTTCCATTATTAAAAATTTTCCAAGTAAAGCCAGTTCCAGGTAATGATGATCAGTCTCTCTGATGCCTGACTTACCTGTGATTGGTCAAGCTCCATCATTTGCGCCGTTGGATAGAGTCAAGCAGAAATTTCTTTTATAATTAAGGAAAGAATGTTAGCCGTCCTAAAAAAAATGCTTCTATTCATCTAACAGTATCTGAGAAAGGTATTAATAAACTTCGTATCTCCGTTGTTAATAATATTATGCACTGTGGTCATACCCTGAAGTAAAATCGTAGTGCCTGTTTGACAGAATCCAAATGCGAGTACTGACGTATGGAAGGTGTTTGTGTGTACTTGTTCAAAATGATATTTTTTTCTGTAATATGAGAGAGTTTAATATTTTAAATATTGTGTTTAAGCGTTTCTCTTCATTTCTGTACAAAAATCGTAAATATTAGAAGAGATAAAAAAAAAAATAATGTGAGCATTGGACCTAGTCCACACGATTGCCATGCAAGTGACAAAAATACAGTAAAACCCCTCTTTTACACTTTTCATGAGACTCTCAGGAAAATGGTGTAAATTGCGGAAAGTGTAAATAAGAGGAAGCAATTGTTTTCTTCGAAACTGTGAGTACAGTGTAATGTATTTAGGTACATACAATCAGTAGTGATTATAATATGCTTTAATATGCAGTATTAGATCCATACAATATTACAATATTACAAGGTCAAATAGAAATCTGACCAAAATTTATGACTTCGGAAATCTTAAGGCATATTAACACCAAAGCAAAGTGAATTTTAAATGTTGCAACTTCCACAAGTCCTCGCAATCCATTGCTGGTAGACTTTGACACTGCAACAATGTACTCATTATTGGATGAAGGGGGAAATGGTATTTCTACTGTAAGAAAAAAAAATGCGAAGATTTCATTTTCCCAAATTCAATAAATGTTTGTTTTCGGCAGTTTGTAATGAGTTCCAACTAGTATTTTTTTAAATTTATTTATTTTTGAAATTAATAGTGTTCATGATACGAATTTACAGTTGAAAACGTACAGAGAATTCCATACTTTGATGTTTGAGCAATTAAAGGGTATGGAAAATTACGTTTATTTTAGAATGAGAAAGTGTGAAATTCTGAAGGAGGATGATGTAAAATAAACAAATGATCATGAGGCTACTTCTCTTAGGCCTGTGTAACACGAGTGTTGCGTTACGTTAACCTTGTGTCACCTAATGTTGTTGACATCAGCTGCATCGATGCCTGTGCACACGTCACAACGTGCGTCGTATATTAACACTTATCTTTTGCAAAACTGCACAGGAATGGTCTTGGCGACGTGCGTTGAGCCCACAGCTCAAGCCAGGCCCTACAACATAAGTCTAGATAAAGCGTGTTTTTCTAGCTTTCAACCCACGATGCCTGCGTTGGTAAAAGGCATGTCGATGCAGCTGGCTCCATCAGCGTTGTGTGACATGCATCAACACGACGCTTGTGTGACACAGACCTTATATTCGTCTACCAATGCACGTTAGTCATTTTTTCTACTTTTTAAATACCCTTGTAAGTATTTATGTAAATTTTGTATAGGTCTAGTTGATCAATATTGGTTTCCACAGTATTTAAATCTTCTAGTCTTCCTGTAACATTTCATAACTATAATATCGCACCATTTCAATAGGCTTTCTGTAATGGCCATTTTTAACGCGGCTAGGTGGTGAGAAAGTGCAGTAACAGTGTCCGTTGTGCTCAACACGAAGTGCTTTCCAGATGGTTTTGTGGCAAGCAGACTGTTGTAAATTGCAGGAAAATTGAAATTATACTATCATAAAAGCGGGGTATGAATAACACTATGAATATATGAAAACTGATGGGACCATCAAGAAACGTTGTAAATGCTGGGAAAATATAAATTGCGGGGATAGTAAAAGCCAGGGTTTTACTGTACAATAAAAGCTTGAAATATGTGTTGTAATTATTTGTTTCTTTACATGTTATTCAATTATGATATAAGCACAGAAATAAGAAAAGCGAATGAATGATGTTATTAAAGAAAGAAAATTTCATAATGGATGCGTTGACGTAATGTGCAAGTATTTGTGTTACGTATGACCATGCAACTGACAGAATGCTAAATAGTTTAATATTTACACCTGGAAACTCATTGCTGTATTACATAATATAGAGTAGCGATGTTCTGTGCAGGTGATGGGGCCACCATCTGTGCCAGCGCCAATGGGGCCTCCCACAGCTCAATCCACCCTTCCGCAAGCTGTGGAAATGTCCACTGCTAAAGTGGCAGGCGAGCAGTCTCCAGTAGCTACACCTCCTCAGACAGCCATCCCTATGCAACCTAGTAGTGCCCCCCTGCCTCAGCGCAAGGTGCCTCCTAGCCGCTGTAAGTACTGGCTTCTGAAGAGGCTGATCACTATCTCTTCTCATTTCTTTTTTTCTCTTTCTTTCTCCTTTTTTCTTCAGAATTCTTATTTTCCTGTTAAAAGATGTGTCAAATATGCACTTGTATTAAAACAACAAATGATTGCTAAAATGGTACATTTTTACTTTTTTAAGAAATTTGCATTTTATTGTTTATTGCAAACACATATTTTCATTATTGCCTCCCACACTAGTGATGAGGCATATGCATTGCTGTAATTATGTTTGTCCAGATTATGGAATTTACACTGTGCTATGATAGTTAAGAACTTATGCAACACTGAGTGTGTTTGTGGACGAGTGCATGCTTTGCTTTAGTTATGCAATTGGAAATTATTTCGTTCCTCAAGTATTTTGTGAATTTTCTTTTGTAATAAATTTTGTTTAAATCATAAATTCCGTGGAGTCAGATTCACAAGTGACATATCTTCATAAAACTGTAATGAGGAGTAAGTACAATTGTGATCAGTGAAAATGACTACAACAAACTACAAATATAAAGGTAGAATAATTAAAGGGTTCAGATGTATAACAACTTGCATGGAAATGCTAAGCAAGTGAACATTTTGGTTTAAGGAGATAGTCAGTTACAAACAAATGAAAACAACCAGGAGCTCTCTGTGAACCATAAATTGAAGTAATGGAATATTTCGTAGACATAAATACAATGCTGTCTCTGACATTAACCAGTAGTCACTTCATTGTTCAAAATAATGATCTCCAAATGGCACTAGCCTATTTTAACGACAATGCTCTTTTATTTCATGGAATTATGAAGCCAATTTTCTTTCTTTGTTTTACTTGCATTTGGCAATAAATAGCAGGTGTAAATTCCTTGTTATTTCTATTGTGTGTATACTTTTATCTTCATAGTTCAGGGACGTTATAACAGTTCTTGAAACCTGGATTAATTTTAGTCAAAATCTCTACCAATAACCATACCTTGGTTATTTGAAAATTATTACAGCAATCAAGCCCAGCATCAGTTTTGTAAAGGAAAGTTTTGTGGTTACTTCAGACATTGGGGTTACAGGAAATGTCTCAGACTGTTAGGTAAGCACAATATTATAATACTGATGATTTTTAAAAATTGATCGATTGCTTGTCTTGGGAAAGCCTCCAAGGCCCAAAATCAATTATCGAAGATGTTGAAGAACAAACATTCAATTTCATGAAATGGATAGACAACAACTCTTTCATAGTGAAGAATAGATTGTAACTTGAATATTGAAAGCTGCACAGTAAGGGATCCCTCTAAGGTTTGTTGATATCAGATACATAACAAAAAGTTTTCTTGATAGATAGGTAGAAAAGAAGAGCGCTTTCAAAATAATTTACCAGGTGTGGAATGGACTTCATAATCTGAGCCACTTTCAAAATGTTAGGTTTTTCCAAATGTGCCTGAAGAAGATACCGTTTCAAAAGATGAAATTTTAAAGTTGTTAGGGAAGGGAGGGTTTAGTTTTTTATAAAGATTTTTGTTTATCAAATTGTTATTTAACTTCTTAAACCATCTTAGCTAATTATGCCATTTCTTGTCATTTCTCTTCATATCATCCAATACATTAATTGCAATGTAATATTCAGAAAGTACCAATAGAAAAATCCCCAATCACCACATTGCAATTTGTCATGGTAACCAGCTCCAGACTCGGCAATCTCAGAAATCCCGAAGATGGCATTGTACTCGGATGACATCTTGCTTTAGGAGAAAATCTGTCGAACCTTCTTTGTTACATTGTGGTTGAAACTGCAAATATATTCCTATTAAAATAGTATTCAGAATTGTACTATTTCTGTTCGACACATATTAATGTATCAGTCCAACAATAGTATCTTCACTTTTCTCTGAAAGTCTGATTTTATTTAGCATATTTTGGTACATTGTGATTTTTTTTTTTTTAATGAAAGCCTCATGTGATATGGTTTGCAGTTGGAATACTAGGGTATAGATATTATTATATGATAGTTCAAATAAATTCAGTTTTCTTAAGGCTTTCTTTCATAAATAATTGTTGTGGTATTGTCTTTTGTAAAGCTCAGTTCTTCTGTGAGAAATGTTTCAGCCTTCAGTAGATTTTGTGTGTGAATAAATTCCCTTAATATAGTCTAATACAGTAGTGAAATGGACGTTTTCAAAATTTTGTTTTGTGATGTGTGTTGGTTCTTTGATGTAAGTACAATGTGTAACTCTACAAAATTTCAATACAAACAAGAATCTGATAGTATATTTTATGTATTTCAACAGCAAATTTGATTGAAAAAGTTGAAAGGTTAGGAATACATATTTGCAAAAAAAGTTCTTTGTCAACAATGTAAACAAGACAAAAGAGATCAGAAATATGAAGTGGCAGATTTTAATTTTTTAAGAAAATGTCCTGCCTAGTACCATCATATAAACTTTACACAGGTGAAAAATTAAGTTTGTTATTTCTTACAATGTCTAATACTAGTGCTTGATAGCCTGAATGATAAGTTTTCAATAGTAGTGGACTCATTACTTGGTTGTGGGTGGAAAAAAATGATCTTAAGGTTGCAATTATTTGATGAATTCCATTACATTGATATTGTATAATACCTTGCTTATTTTTTATTATATTCTAATTTTATAATAAGCAGTTTTTCGTTGTACGATTGTTATAGTATTTTTATTTGTTTGTTTAAACTCAGGACATTGGTTCAAATGTTTAGAAAATTGTATTGGGTTTTAGATGGAATTCGATTTAGCTAATAGGCCAGGTTTGAAATAGGACTTTGATGATAAATACTGTGAAATCATACCTTAAAGACTCTCTTAGAAGGCTCCAAAGAAGAGGAAAACATTTTATTCTGATCAAACAAAAAAAGTTGGACAATTTTGTGTGTAAATGTTTATTTGTTGTGGAATAGTGCACCAGCTTTTTAAATTTAGTAAGAGGAATTCTATAGTCATTATACAAAATAATTATTCAAGTTGATATCATTTTAACTGACCTCTTTTTTCAAAGTTCAACTATTCAATTCTATCAGGCAGCAGATGTGATGACTGGATGGTGAAAGATCAGTAATTGAAACAAAGCCTACAAACATTTCCATTCACATGAACTGAAGGAAGTGAACAAAACTATAATTTGTTTTATAGATCATATTGAAACTAGATAACTTTATTGTGTTACTGTTTTATTCTAAAGTTGTCATATGTTACATACAAAGTGATATGGAAAATATTGTAAATGCATGATTGGCGAATGGTAATTTCATATTGGCAATGAGCAATTAGATAAATATTCTCTATTAATAAATAATTTTTTAAAATTTTATTTTCATAATCATCACAATCTAGTCATGTAATATATAGAAAGAAGTTTTGTCCTTAATCTTAGCTCCATGTCCTTGTCCAGGAGAAGAATTGATGCAGGATTTTTGTGTTTGGGCAAGCCTTTCTGTACTTTTTTTCGTGAAACTTTGTATTTCTTCATACACTGCTTCAACTTTCAGATCCTTGTGCATTAATAAAATATATGTGAACATTAAATTTACTCTTTGTTTTTGCTATATTATGATAGTCTTTTCTTGAAATTTTTTAAAAGTCATTTGGGTGAGATAAATAAGACAAAATTACTTGTTCATGCTATTATGTGTTTCTGCTTTATATTATCTATATTAGACAAGAATTATTGTGAAAGAAAACAATCTAAAAACAAGTGCTTACACTTGTAACCACTTGCAAAACATTCAGTAATCAAGCTATTCAACCAACCTTTGGTAGCCCACCTGTTTAAACAATGTAATATCCTGTTTTGATTCATATTAATATTCTAAAAAAATTACTCTATGTAGGGACCACATTGTCAGGTTCAACCAACCTTTGGTAGCCCACGTGTTTAAACAATGTAATATCCTGTTTTGATTCATATTAATATTCTAAAAAAATTACTCTATGTAGAGACCACATTGTCAGGTTGGCAAACAAATGAATGTCATACAGGGCAATGACATTGCAAGAGATAGTGATGAATAGTGATGATAGTGAGGAACACACTGACAAAATGAGTGTGTGGTCATAACTTGCAGTTATATTGCCAGCAATGGCCAAGCAATAGCAGTCAAAACTGTCCTTTGTTATAGTAATGTCTTTATTCATAGCTCTGATTGTGAAATACATGCAGAGACATAGGCCTGAACAAATAATTTTCTACTTTTTTCCATCCAAATGCGATATTATCAAGATATTGCAACCTATCTTAGTAACAGTAGGAGCTTGAATGTGACTTTTTGAAGTTTTTGAAAAAAGTTCGTAAATCCATTTTTGCCCATATTTCTTGGAATATTACATACTGTTACACATTTAGGGAAAACTAACATGTAGCACATTTTAAAATTTCACTTACAATATTTTGTTTTATATTCTTCAATTAACAAATCTTGGAAGATTATTTTTAATATTTAGGGCAAATAGTAATAGTGTTTTAGATTTAAATTTAGTTTAAACCTCGCAAGATGTGTTTTGGTTTGAGAGAATTCCTGTTACTTGTGGTTTCAAGATGATTTTTATATAAGTTATGTGAAGAAATGAAAGCTGCAATATACTATATTTTAAAATTTCAAAGTAGTGCTTTGTTAATCACTATTTGTAAATGCTCATTTGCCTGGAAAGGATTCAAGACCTTATATTCAGGTCCCCAAAAATGTCTAGTCTCTTTTTGTTCAAGAAGTGATAAAATCTTGTTTTGTGGCTAATATTAAAAATAATTTATTTGGCTAATCTATTTATTCAAATTAAACTCACATTATTTAATATTTTTATTCCATTTTTAGTCCATTTTTCTTTATATTTTGAACATTATTAGTTCATTTGTATGTACATAATTAGGTACATGTCTGTCCATACAAATACTAGCCTTAATGATTAAATTTAAATTAATAATGATCCTAATTACTATCAATAGGAGTTTCTTCCAGTGTCTTCTTCAATAGTTTGAACCGATCTATCAAAAAAATCAAGTAAAGTTGAAATGTACTGTACAACTTGTACTCTTAATTTACCTACTCATTTTCTTCTCTGCTACAGATTTTGGCTCTTTCCCTCCTCTTCATTGTCTTATATAGTCTCTGTTGAACTAAAATCAAAAGAGACGCCATTCTAATTTCACGTATTGCTTTTTTTAAAATTACAGGAAGATTTGCTTTCTGACTGAATGGTTTTCATTCTAGGGATGGTTTTACAACTGTTTTTTTTTGAGCTTTTATTAACTCAGTATCTTTTTGCATTATTAATTCTAATTGAGACCGGTGCTCTGTAGCTCGAGAAGAGCATTTTCAGGAACTGAAGAAATTCACTCAGGATTTTAAACTGGCCGAGGGTGAACCTGCTGACAAAAAGCAAAGTCCCCCTCAGCAACAGCCGCAAGCTCAAGCAGCCACAACAGCAACCTCAGCAGCCGCCACGCCCAACACCACCCCAACAGGCATCTCAACCCAAATAGGTCAATAAGGAATCCCCAGATGGGGTAGACAAGGTGTCCACAGCTTTGAAGAAATCAACTCTTAATCCTAACGCCAAGGAGTTTGTATATAATCCCAATGCCAAGCCGTTTACTCCGGTAAGTGTCTGCCTCTAGGTTTGATATTCACGTTTTGAAGAAAGTGTTTCATAATTTCATGTGATTGGTTCCATTTGTTTTTCAGCGTTCTGCAAGTACTCCAACACCTTCAAGGCCTCACACTCCCCAGACTCCACAATACACCCCTAGTATGACGATGGTGATGCCACCATATGTCGCAGTGGCTACTAGCCAGCCTCCATTTACTCCTGCTAATCAGGGTGCTCGTTTTCGCAAAAGTGAGTATATCATTTCGATAACTTTCTGCCTCGCTCTAGTATTTTGGTAATACATCATTGATGTCCACTGAGAATGTTTATCATAGCGGAAAAAGGGGGAAACAAATTTCTTGTGAATTTAGTTGTTAAAACCAATGATGGCTCAAGTTCTCTCACTTTACCAGACAAAAAAATATGATCTCTCCTCAACTCTCTTCATTTCCATAATATCATTACACTATTTTAGAACATATTGCAGTTGTGATAACAGAATTATACATATTTCTTCATATAATTTTATTTTCAGGGATTAAAATTCTATTTGTTTTAACGCAACTCTCAAAAAGAAAACAAGATGATTTAAAAGTTCAAAAAATAATAAAAAATATAATTGGATAACTCTCCATTGTGTATTGGAGTTGGAACATTGCTCCACAACCATCAGTGTTTTATAACTCTTTGAGAAACCTTTAACGTAACCCCCTCCCCCTTTATATATATATATATATATATATATATATATATATATATATATATATATATATATATATATATATATATATATATATTTTTTTTTTTTTTAATACAAATTTTGTACTCTCAGCGGACAAAACATCTGTAATGTCTAAGCAAGTTTTGAGTTCCTGAATGCTAGAAGCTAATTTAGATGAGATCAGTAAAGCATTATACACTCCTGGCAAGGGCATATTCAGGTTGTTTTGAATCTTTGTATAAAACCAGAAGTAGTTGCTTTACGCCTGAGGTTAAGTCAGAGGAAGAGGCCGGTGTAAAACAAATGAAGGATAGTCCCCATTGAAGTTGACAGCACATATGCAGCTAAGGTCAAAAGGTATTACTTCAGAAAATAATTTCAAAGATTGATGTTTTCGAGCATTGGGTAAATTTAACTTTGGTGTGAATGGGTTAATGTTTGAGCTGTGGACATACGCTGCCAATCAAAAGTTTTTGGAAGTTACTAATAATTTCAAATTTGTGACTAAAATAGATTGAGATAGTAATAATTCACCTATAGGCTGTGGAGATTGACTCTTCTTTTATCCACATTTCTTATGCCAAAAATATATATATTTGCAATAAATTGAAAAATTAAACTTAAACTTAAAAATTAACTTAAAAAATAAATTTGTTAAACTGTCTTTTCATTAAAAAATGCCACATACTGGAATAACTTTTTTGACAGTTCTTAGCATCCTACTCATCCCATTCATTCACACACAATAGTTTCAATAAATGTTTGAACACATAGTTTGAACCCTGTGGAACACGACAGCAATCTAAAGCTTTCTCAGCCACCTAACACTTTGCATCAATGAATACTCCTGGGTGAGGATATCAAGTAATGTTTATCTAAAGTAAATTTATACAAAGACCCTACTTAAGTCCCATGGCTGTGGGTTGTACTGCACAGTGTGCTGAGAACAAATACAGGCCGGGCCAAATACAGCGCGCCAAGAAAAAACTTTAATGGTTGTCCAAAAACTTTTGACCAGTAGTGTATTTAGGTTGACAGTGACGGTATTTATTAATTTTTAATTATGATCTAGCTGCCAAAATAAAGCAAAAAATAAAACATTACAAAACTTATATTATTAGATTGAATACTACTGAAAATACTACTGACCTACCAAATGTGGATTTTCACTGCACATCGTTATAATTTACTATATACAGGAAAAGGATTTATCCAATTTTTAATTACCAGGGCCTGGCAATAGAGTTTTTCTGACAAAAAGACACCAGTTTTTCCTGCAGCATTACAATATTGCCTCAATATTGTGTAAGGAGTATGCAAGAAAGTAATAAATATTGACATCATAAAAAAAGAGTGGTTAAGAACATCAGGTTCAGTAATCTGATGTTTTGAAAACATTGATATAAATGTTGCATCACTATTGTGTATCTTCTAGGGTTTATCAAATACGTTGTGGTTTTCTCAGGATTGCCTCATTATTAGTTCTTCTGGTTACATTATTGTATGAAAAATATCTAAGCTCTACTTGTTGACTTCATACTGTAGTCCTTGATGCAATGCTTTCTCTCTCTCTCTCTCTGTCCCTCTCTCTCTCTCGCTCTCTTTTTGCCCCTCTCTCCCTCCCTGTCCCTTTGCCCCTCTCCCTCCCTTTCTTTCTGTTTGCTCCTCCCTTTCTGTTTGCCCCTCCCTTTCTGTTTGCCCCTCTCTCTTCCTCCCTTTCCGTTTGCCCCTCTACTCTCCCTCTTCCTCTTCTCTCTCTCTCTCTCTCTCTCTGACCAATCCTAAAAGTGTCCTGGATTATATGATGATATTTTGCTTACAAAGGGCTTGAGAAGCGTTACAGCTCCTTAGACAGTTTGTGATGTGTAAGCAGATGTGGTGTATGGTGTTCCAGCCATCCAGATGGCCATGCCGCATCGTCCAGACATTGCATCGCAGGCCATGCAAGTGGCAGCAGCAACAGGACAGCCTCTTCTGGCACCTGCACCCATGCACACTCAGTTCACGGTGGCCTACAACCCACAAGGCCACATTCCTACTCAGCCTTATCAGCAGGTACACTGCAATCTAGTGCTTTGGGGAAAGTTCTATGTATTTATAGTTAAATTCTTTTGATAGTAATACTGTGTAAAAGTTTCAAAATTCAGTGGATGGGGTAAAAGAGAAACAATGGGGTAAGATGATCAACTTGAGGTTTTCACACCATGCTGTACACTGTGTAAACAGATAGGGTTCTTTCAATTTTTTAAAATGTTTCCAGTCTTGATCTGATCTGATCTGGTGATCATCTTTGCAGATAATGTCAGGCCACAAGCAAGCAATCTGTGGCGATTCTTCTCCTGTTCTTTATGTCTGCAGTTGGGTGGGTGTTGTCTCAGAAAGCTGACAAGTCCAGAAACAAAAAATATTCGTTTTCAGTTTTGTAAACTTTTGTTTCATAAACAGTTGCGTAGATAGCGAAGATAAAGAATGAAAAATTAATGTATCGGGCATCATTGTGAACTCTGTAAGGAATATGAAGGACTGAGGGTGATCGTATGCGCAGATGGTGAGGATGGTGACGCAGCAGGGCACGGGCATGGTGCCGCTGGGCGCAGTGCCGACGTCTATCAGCTACCACCACGAGTCGCCCGGACCGCAGGCGCCGCAGCCGCACCAACTGCAGTACATGTCGCCGGCGCCGGCCGCGATGGGCCCGCCTCACGGCCACCCCCACGCCCACCACCACGAGTCGCCCGGCCCGCCGGCGCCGCGGCGGCCCCAACCCGCCCGGGCCGCCGCACACGCCTGTGGGCGCGCCGGGCTCCGCGGGCGGCGCCGCCGCGGCCGCCGCCGCCGCCGCCGCGGCGGGCTACCACCATCACCACCACCACCAGGCGGCGGCCGCCGCGCAGGGCGGGCACCCGCAGTCTCCGGCGGCCGGCGCGGCGGGCCCGCGGCGGCGGCTGCCGCGGCCGCCGCCGCCGCGGGCTACCAGCAGCCGCCCCCGCCGCCGCCGCCGCAGGGCCACCCGGCCGGCGCCCCGCCCCACACCTTCCCTATCATGTGCCCGATCCTGCCCGCCCAGCAGTTGCCCCCTCCCCACACCCCTCACCACATGATGGCCCAGGGCAGCATGCAGCCCACCATGCAGTACATCCACCACCATCAGCACCAAGGTGAGGAACAGGCTTCTTCAGCTGGTCACATATCACATTCTTTTGTAGTTTCTGCTTTGGAGGTTTGTTAATTGGAATATGTACCATATGTACCATATGTACAAAGAGTTTCTATGAACAAAGTACTATCTTAGTGAATTTCTTCAAAGAATATTATGAGATAGATAAAAAAGCATGAGATTCCAAACCGAGGGTTCCCATTAAGATCGGTATAGATCCTTTGAGGGATTGATGAAATTCTGAAGGGGGGCTTAACGATGATCAAGGGGTCAATTGTGGGTGAATAGCCCAATTCGAACCAGAAGCTTGTCAAAGGTAATTCCACGAGTGGTTTGAAAATTGTCATAAATCCCCATCTCGCGAAGAGAGGAGGGGATTTATATACAATTTACAAACCAGAAGTGAAATTTACTAGGACTATTTCACAAATGAAATTTCAAAAATATAGTGTACTAGTAATAATTAACATTTTTTTATTCAAATGCAGTAAAACCTCGCTTTACGTTCCCGCAATTACGTTTTCCGGCATTTACAACATTTCTTGTCGGTCCCATCAGTTTCGTATATTCATCATGTTATAAATACCCCATTTACGTTAGTATAATTTCAGTTTTCGCAATATACAACAGTTTGCTTGCCACAACACAAGCCGTTTTTCCGATTTCCGGTCTCGCAAGGAGCGCGATTTTTTCACGTTGCGTCGTTCTGGGTGGCGTCGGTCTGAGGGAGACTTAGGCCATTCAGTATCAGTACTGCGTTCATTGTGGCTTGTGATAGTGCGAAAGTGATAGTGATTTTAAGTAAATTGCGGGGTGGAATTGTACGAAAACTTGGAGCTGTAGAAGTGGAGTACAATGGAGAAGAAAGATAGAAGTTTTTCTATTGAACAGAAAATGGAGATTTTGAAGAAAGTAGACGCTTTTCCAGGACCACGTGTTGTGTTGGCGAAGCAGTTGGAAATTTCTATTTCAACTCTGAATACAATCGTGAAGTGTCGAAAAATAATGAACAGAGGCAAAGGAGTGCGGACAACAATCTAAAAAGAGAAAGTACTGAAATACTCAAAATATGAGAAACTGGAAGAGAATTAAAAAACTGGTTAGACAAGGGCATCCAATAACCAAAAAGAGAAAGTACGTGAAATACTCAAAATATGAGAAACTGGAAGAGATATACACTGTTGTATATAGGGCAATTTGTGGAGAATCGAATAGTGTTGATAAAAGTATTGTTTCTTCCTGGAAAGACTCCACCTTCATGAATTAAATAGTGAATATGATGCAAGAGATATTTTCAATATCGATGAAACCGGTTATTTTTAATCTTCTGCCGAATAAAACGTTTGCGATGAAAATGAACCATGCCATGGGTCAAACATATTAAAGTTTGCCTCTTGGTAATGTTGGGGACAACGCAAATGGAACGGAAACCTTGCGTCCGTTTGTTATTGGCAAAGCAAAAAGCCACGTTGCTTTAAAAACATAAGAACATTGCCAACATCTGCGCTCAAACAAAAAGCATGAATGACTTCAGAGTTATTTACTCAGCAAGTTCATGCTCTTGATGCTAAAATGGGAGCACAAAATAGAAAAATCCTTCTATTTATAGATCAATGCCCAGCACATCCCAAAACGTTGAATTTAAAAAATGTAAGAATGGAGTTTTTCCCAGCCAAATGCACAAGTGTACTGCAGCCTTTGGATTTGGGCATCATTAATAATTTCAAAGTGCACTATCATAGAAATTTAGTCCAGAAATATTTAAGGTACATTGAATGTGGTAAGGATGCAGCAGAAATGAAGATTTCGATATTAGATGCCTTGCATTTTATTGCAAAATCATGGAGGGAAGTAAAGCAGTCTACTATTGCTAACTGTTTTAAGAAAGCTGGTTTCTGGCAGATACAGAAGAGGCCGTGGAAGATGCTTCTGATTTTGAGTGTGAGGGCTGGACAAGTATTAAGTCTCAAACTTCATTTGAAGAGTTTGTATCTGTGGACAATGATGTTCAGTACTGCTGATGAACAATCATCATTAGAAGATATTGTTCAAGATTATCTTCAAAACAATGCTGATGGAAGTGAAGATGACAGTTACGATTATGATAAACCTCCTCCCACGAGTGCACAAGCATTTGCAGCCCTAGAAACAATAAAAAAAATACCTCTCTGCTGCAGATGGTGGTGATACTACTTTTGATAAAGTGTATGAACTAGAGTCTCAAAATTCAATCAGTTCAAGCTAAAAGAAGAAAACAAACCAAAATATCTGATTTCTTTTGTCTTTATAATCTTATTTGTGTATAATACTGAATATTATAATTTTATTGGTCTTTTAGTATTTAAATACAATTTATTTATAGTTTTGAAGAGATAAAATCATTTCCCTTATTTACATTTCCATAATTTACACCATTTTTCCTATGGTCCCATGAAAAGTGTAAAGAGGGGTTTTACTGTATTTTTACATCGAACCGAAATATATACATAAGGGCAATTATAAACAACAAAATAAACATAAGACAAACTAAGAGCGAAATTACTTGAAAACTCCGTTATTGAATACACAATCTTTAAAATTTAAATTCGAAGGAAACGTGTTTTGTTCGCTTATTTTTAAGGAAAATGTTGAATTTGTAGCTCTACTGTGTCTTAATTTATTAATAATTGAAGAATGGTGTTCCTCATTCATTTGGAGATATGTCTTGAGTAACAATTACATAATCTCTATCTGTAGACAAAGTAAGGCGCAAAATTTATCACCTCCTAGGAGGTGATAATCAATAACTGATAAATATGCATGGTAAAGTCATCTCTAATTGGCTGGTTGGGTCGCAGTTCTTTCACGCTATTGGCTGAAATTTCATGAGTGGAATAGTCAGGATAATAAAGAACCCATTGATTACAAGAAATATTCAAGAACTTAATTAATTGTTTTCTGATATAAAGCTACGAAAGATGTAATTATAACTTATAAATGTCCTCCTCTTTTTCTGTTTCCTTTGTTCATTCTTAAGGATTAGGATGTGTAGAAAACTCAACTAATTATAACTATACATTGACACCAATACGGTATCGTGCAAGAAAGTACTCTCCACAGTACACAGTGGAGGAATGTAATGGCCACTTCTTAAAAATAAACATTTTGTAACTGCATTATCCTGTGCAGCTGGTTCTGCCCAGCAGGCCTGTTCCCAGGCAGGTAAGCGAATGAATACTGGGAACTCAGAAAAGTAGGATGGAATTTTTATTGTTTTAATTTGATTCAAAATGCAAAACAATGCAAGACACGATAAATGGTTATATTACAGGTAACTTAAGATTAAATGAATGAAGACTAGTAATTAATGATAAACAGTGAGTAAAGTAGTATGTACAAATAAGAAAAAGCAAATAATTAAGGCTCAATTGTTTCGATGTTTGCACCTTTGAAACTAGTTGCTGAAGGAATTCAGTTTTGATTATGGTGCATTGCTAATTAAGTGCTATTATACAGCATTTTGGAATTTATATTACAGGCAATAGCTTAAATGTATGTTACTATCAGTAATTCAGCAGGATGATGTTTATGTGACTTTTGAATTGAAGAATGTTACTTTATTTTTGTAACTCAACTCACCTAAGTAGTGATCTGGATGGCAGCAGTTGTTCATTATACTAGGAGTTTCAAGAAGGTAGTTGGGATGGTTAATGCCTGGAGTGGCATTCAGCAGCAAATAAGAGATATACTAGAAGCTCTACATAGCAAACTGGAGGGTATGGAAGCTCTACATAGTTTGGTAGTGCTCCGACAGTTCTGAGTAGTAGGTGGTTATATTAGTGTTAATCCCTATGTACACAGGCAGATGCAATTAGTTTAGGAGGTTGTGTGCTTAGGTAGGGAGTGGGGAGAGAAGGCTGGCAGACAGCAGGTGACAAGAAGAACTGCAGAACTGAGGTTCGCAGAAATATAACATTGTATATGATGGACCAGTAAGCATGGCAATTTAATGAAAATTAGAAAGTCAGTCACCCAAAAGTAGAAGAATCTTTGATAATAAAAAAATCAAGATATTTACAAGCATATTGAGAAATGAAATTGTTATCTTTAAGGCATTTACATGCAATTCTTTGCATCACGAGTGGTGGATGTTGTATATTATCGTGAGAGGGTCAGTTAAACAAACATGGTCTTAAAAGCATTTAGTGAAAAAAAAGTTGAGAATCCCTGTTCTATACTAATAAATTTTTGTATGTATGCTTTTCTTCTTAGATATTCTAGAGAATTGATCTCTTTAAAAAAATTAATACTATCTCATGAAATTTCTCTTGTGAAATTTATTTTAAAAAGTGACTATATTTAATGTTTAAAAAAAAAAAAAAAAAAAAAACACACACACACTTGAGCTCTAAATTTGCCTTGCCACTGTGTAAATTGTTATGCTGGTTTTGTTGGGTGGTTGCTGTGTTTTGTTGGGTGGTGGTGTCGGTGGTTGTTGTTGTGGTGTTTTGTGCGTGTGCGTGCATGCGTGGGTGGGCGTGTGTTAGAAAATGACAATTTTTGCAGTTTTGAATGAGTGAATCATAGCTATTAATTGGCATTTGATGCAAGTAGTTTAATGGCTTCATAAACTTGGTTTAACAACAGGACTTTCATTTTTGTCGTGAGAATAATCCGTATTCCATTTTCTAGAAAGCCAAGGAAAAAATTGAAATCACAGGGAAATCAAATAGATAATATACAAGGCAAATAGAAAATATTTTGTCACTTCAAAATTCATGCAGTTGATGAGAGATATTACTAAAACAAAAATGACAATTGAATCATGGTGACAGAAACTTGACTTTATTTAAATTTACAGTAAATTTAGCAGAAGAACTGGTGAGATGTCCATGAGTGTAATCCTCAGAATATTGAAGGAAAGGAATTGATGAGAATTGGAAAGTTGGCGTGAAGAAAGAAACGGACAGCCTTTGAAAATTTGGCCCAAACTTTGAAAATTGGAAAAAGTTCACAAAAAACTGAATATTACAGTTGAGAACTTCAGTGAGTAAACTTCATAACCAAAAGTTAATTCTGCAAGAAACATCCCCAATGCCATGAAAACAATTAGAGAACATGTGAAGAAAGGAAGTAAGTCCTGAGATGTCACCATAGAGTAAAAATTGCCAAAAGCTATTCAGATCAGAAATTATAGATCTGACCAAAAAGACATAAAGAACACAACACATACATAAAGAAACAGAAAGATTACTGATGTTGTGTCACGAGTGCCTTACCTTTACTGCAAATAAATAGAGAGCTCCATGAATTTCTAATTGAATTTGACAATCTACAGAAGAGACCAAAAAGGGGAACCTTCAGAAATAAAACACTGGAGACTATTTGGAATTTGCTTTACTCAAAAAACTGCAAATTTAATATCAAGACAACAAATAAACAAACAAACAAAATACAAACAAATGCACTATAGTACTTTATAAAAATGAGAATGAGGAAAATTCATCAAAATCATAAACAGAAAAAAAAAAAAACCAAAAAAATAAAAAAACGGAAACAAAAATTAAAGAAAAGAGGTAAGAGAATGCATTAACAAAATGCGTTCCAAAGACACCAGAGAGAACCAGAGGAAGGCAAAATGGAGAGAGGAAAGAAACTGCAATACCTAACTAAAGAAGCGCCAAAGAATTCGTAGAAGGCAATAAACCAGTAGGGTCGTTCCATATCAGTTCATCCAGGGCATGTCACCCACCATTTCAGATTTTGTAGATACTTACCATATCTGTTTTATATTACTTAGAAGGGTTTCTTTCAATTGTTTTAAAAATCTTGTGTATTCATTTAGCAGAAAATCTTATTAATGATACCTACAGTCCAGCAGTTGAAACATTACATAAAATGACATAATTTCTTATATAATGTTTAGATTTTCTTGAAACTTATTGTAGAACTTTAAATTAAATTAAAACTAAAAATTTTATTTGAACTTATTTTTAAATTATTCATTAATTTTTTTTTCAAAGTTCCAATCTTCAAAAAATCTGAAATTTATTTATAACACTGAGAAAATAGCACTGTATCTATAGACAAAAAATTATAATTGTGTTTTGATAATAATTTACTTTTTTGATGGAACCATCATAACTCTCATCACGTTTCTCACAACTTAATTTTTTTTAGCAACTGTGATAATTTGGTTTCAATTTTTTTGTAGGAGTCTTTGCTTAAAGAATAGGTTCTTCCTGTAGTATTGATATCAACTTCGCACAAAATGCACAAAAATGGAACTTCACAACTGTCCTTATCAGGCCAGTAAAATGATGGAGAAGGTCCATGTGGATGCATGAATTTAATAGTAGCATCACCTTCTTCACTGTTTACTTTTTCAATAAACCCCACATACCACAAAGAATCATACATGCAAGCAACATAACTATTGTTCTTGAAATCTGGACACTCAGCAGGATTATACATATCAAATATTATACTATAGCAAGAATCAGAACTTAATTGTTTTGCTCCAATTTTAGATGAAGACAGAGGCTCAAATTGATGCATGGAACGTGTCCCAGGGATTGTTTTTGCATTTTCAAACAACTGATCGACTGTGCCAAGGAATGGAATGGAATTTTACGGGCAATATGCCTAAATTAACTAAACTGGTATTAAGTTTGTCTGGTGATTCTGGTGTCAAATCTGCAGACTCACTAATTTCTTCACCAGAAGAAAGAGGAGGAGGAGGAGATGATGATGATGAATATGCTACTGGATCTGTTTTGCTGCCAATTTTGCTAAGACGTTTCCTGCAAGTTATACAAATCTTTTCCCCAGGAAATACAGCCAGAACACTTTGTAAATGCACAATGATCAAGAATTTAAGAAAAAATATTGTTTTACTAAGACTTTTGTTTTACCCTTTTTGGTAACATTGGTGGTCAAAGCCACCTCTAACTAATAGAGGTTTACCGATTTCACCACCATTTAAGACTCTGTTTAAGATATTGACACTATTTAAGAAACTGTAGATTAGGTTATCCCACGGACGCACACATATGACTAGTTCATAGCCAGTTTGATGGAGCGCTTCTGGTAGGATTCAAGTGGCTGTGAAACAGCTAATACGCTGTTGCCACACAAAACGCTACAAGCATCGTATTTATTATAAGTATCGTCCATGAATACCAAATGTGTATAAGCATTTCCTTATGAAACGTAACTTCATATAGCTTAAGTATTTTCTTATCCTATAAGTGAGGACTCTGAATATGGCCCTTAATGTACAGGTGTGCATTTGTGAACTTTGTTTCATAAACTAATTTCAAATGCAACAATCGATGATCTCTCAAACGCATTGCTCTTATGCAATGTTAACAGCAACTGTAGATCATTTCAAAAACACCAGAAAGGCATTGTCCAACTCAACTTGACATTTAACCAAGTGAAACTCGAAATGAAGCATGAATTTTTAAAACTGAAACCAGGTACACAGGATTGATGTCAAGCCTGAATGATTAAAGCTTGATTCCTAAACATTTTGTTTAAGGCATCTTGCCTAGAGAAGATCAGAGAGCTCACCAGTCACCAGAAACGGTTTATCTCACATTTTCTGAGTATTTACCTTGTTGATTCCCATTCCCTGGTTCCCTAACATGAAATTTAATGAGCCATGGCACCTAAAGTAATTAATCAATACACAAATATGATTTTAAATTAAAAGAAAACTTCTTTTCCCACAGCCTTAACAGCAGGATAAAATTTGTAGGATACTGCGATTTTTCCATAGCTGCCTGTGTCAGTTCATCAGCTGTTATGGTAGCATCTAATCAGAATCTTACATGTCACTATGGTGGCATTCAAACTTCCCATTGGATGATACCGTAACCGCTGATTTATGTCACAGGCAACTATGAATAAATACAACTATAGTGTATATTCTCTATACTTTTATGTTTCTTATGTAGGTGATGACACTAAAAGAACACTTCTGAGCCTGTTTCTTTTGTTTGTAGACCTAGTGCTTACTAGGTGGTAAGGGATTGTACCTGGCTGCTTCCAATTAGTTGTCACCTTCACCAATCCCCCTCACCCTTCCCTCCCATATAAGGCAGCCTTTCCAGCCATTTGGCAGCTCTAAGGAAGGCCACATCATGTTGGTAGAAACATCAGCCACCACTACAGAGATGTGGCTCATCCTGGATAGCCTAGATAATACAAATTCCGGCCGCGAAAGTCTACACAATCATCTTAATATTTTTGTAACTTTTGGGGTTTTGTTTCTTTCCATTTCTTTGTCTATTCGTGTATGTAAAAGTTGAATAGACAAAGGGAAAGCTCCTACACTTGCCTAAGTCCTTACTTACGATGGAGAATTTTTAGTGTTTTCCATTGTTCATTATTGTGTTGTCTTGTTAATTTCTGGAGAGACATTTTGCTGTTAATCAATTTTTTGGTAAAATGGCAAGAAACGCTAAAGAATTTGTAGTAGAAACTATGTTTTTGTTCAAATTCTTGAATATTTTGATTCTGGAATGGATTAATTGGATTTACATTAATTCTCATCAGAAATGTCACTTCAGTTTCATCTTTTCTTCATGCTTTTTGAAATAGATTCATCACAAAAACCAAGGTTCCTCTGAATTACCATTGCTATGGACCTCTGCCTTCCAGATTGTCTTTATAAGTAGTATTAAATGTTGGCAACAAATAAGAGTAATTCGCTAAAAGGTCAGAGTTTCTTGTAGACCTTATTGTAGTGCCCCATAACCAGCTGGCCCACCCTGCCCCTCCCCATCCTGCTATATTTGTTACGATCATTAGGGTAGGAAAGCACACCTAAATATTGCTCTTGGGGTAATTTTTCCAAAATTAAATACAGACAGGAACTTGCTTCTTATATAAAATTTCATTAAGATCTAAATAAAACTAATTTGTATCAAAAAACAAGCACACCTTTCTGTAAGGTAAAATAATAGCTTAAAAAAAACAGTAACACACAAACTTTCAGTGAAAAACACATGGAAATTTGTTCTTAGGTGCCAGAATTTAGCACAAAGAAAAATCATAAACACAATTGAATTGTTTTTTTTTTAAATCTAAATTAGTATATAATCTCAGCAAAAGCAGTTATTTTAAGTCACAGTCACGCCAATTTTGTTTATCCTGTAAGTACATGAATTTATTTAGGCAAGGCAAAAGATCTTTATTTCTTCAAAAATATGCTTGCAAACAGAAATTTATTCTGGCTAAAATGGGAGTGCAAATAAGCATTGAAAAGAAAGTGAAACTAAAAAATGTATAATATATTTTTAAATTTTGCAAGTAATCGCTGAAATTTATAAAGGCAATTACTTTGTAATCGTCTTTTCTTCTTCTTCTTGATCATATTTTTCTTCTTCGTCGTCTTCATCGTGGTGGTCATTTTCTTCGGCGTCGTCGTCGTGGTCGTCTTCTTCCTCTTCGGCGTCTGGTCCTCTTCTTCCTCTTCGGCGTCTGGTCGTCTTCTTCCTCTTGGGCGTCGTGTTCGTCTTCTTCCTCTTGGGCGTCGTGTTCGTCTTCTTCCTCTTGGGCGTCGTGTTTGTCTTCTTCCTCTTGGGCGTCGCGTTTGTTTTCTTCCTCTTGGGCGTCGTGTTCGTCTTCTTCCTCTTGGGCGTCGTGTTCGTCTTCTTCCTCTTGGGCTTGGGCGTCGTGTTCGTCTTCTTCCTCTTGGGCGTCGTGTTCGTCTTCTTCCTCTTGGGCGTCGTGTTCGTCTTCTTCCTCTTGGGCGTCGTGTTCGTCTTCTTCCTCTTGGGCGTCGCGTCTCGTCTTCTTCCTCTTGGGCGTCGCAGACGTCGTCTTCTCCTCTGGCGTCGTCGTCTCTTCGGCGTCGTCGTCTTCTTCGGCGTCGTCGTCTTCTTCGGCGTCGTCGTCTCTTCGGCGTCGTCGTCGTCTCGGCGCGTCGTCGTCTGCTTCGGCGTCGTCGTCGTCTTCGTCTTCGGCGTCGTCGTCTTCATCTTCGGCGGCGTCGTCGTCTTCTTCTTCGGCGTCGTCGTCTTCTTTCTCTTTTTGCCTTTCAGCATCGGGATAGCTATTTGACCTATTCCTCTTTGTTTTGTGCCTTGTGTTTTACTTCCCTTCCCTGATGTTATCCATTCCTATGGCAGACATTGCTATATATCCTTCCCAGGTTCCCCTGTCTCTTCCAGGAAGTCTTCTCCCCTCTGGCCTCGCCCCCAACATCTCAGGGTGGCCAGTGATTCTGGAAACGTTGAAAACCGAGAAGAAACCAGAAATTTGATTGAAGACCGGAATTTTTTGTTATTTTCAGATTTTTCCCAACATTTAGCTCCAATTCACAAGGGATTGTATTCTGTTAAGTGTATAGGTTAACGTGGTAGCACCTCCCCTTAGCAGGTATACGGTTACCTGTGGGTTGCATATGCCTGAATGAAATATTTGCAGGACATACGTCTCACTAGGAACTCAATAGCTGAGTTTCCATTAATTATTATTATTTATTATTTATTAACACTACTACAACACATGTAAGTGTGTTGAGTTTGTTAGTGCACGCCACTCGTTAATGACATCTGCGGTACTGCTTTGCTATTTTTTCAATCAAACGACCATGTTATCATGTCCATAATATTTAAAGGGAATTTTAACTTCTTTTGTAGAAGAGCGCAATTGAAGCTATCATTGCTTATAGCCTTTACAGTGATTATGATTGACAGTGTCCAAATTGACAGGTGACACAAAGAAAATAAACATGTGGAGATCTTAATGAGGTTGCGATCAGGAAATACAAGTAGACCCTATTTCCACTGCTGCATTGTTCCCCAAAGCACAGCAGGTAGTAATATGAAATTGAAGTTAAAATATTGGTACAATTTATGGTACTCAAATTTTTCAATTTTTCTTTCATGTAAAGTATTAGAAATACTGTTAATCTAATCTAAACACCACCAATTCAAAGAAGCACCTGTGGTGCAAATCAGCGATATTTCGATAGGCAGGAACAGTAGTAATTGCAAACTTTTACAAATTAAACCTACCATAATCAGCAATCAAAATTTCTTGAAGTAAAGAAGTAATTTGTTAGTTCGAAGTTAATTTTGTTACCTTCCTCCAATCTACTTTAATTTATAAGAATAATAGCTTCCAAAAACCTCTCAAATTATGTTCCAAGCTCAAAAAATTAAACTTGACCTTATTTGAAGATCTGTTTTTTATGAACATATTTCAGTAAGGAAAAATGTGTCTTCGCAATTCAAGCTGTAAGAGACGCACATTTTAAATTAATTTTTTTCAGTTTTGGAATAATGGGTCATATTAACTAACATGAGACCTGCACCATTCTCTTTAGCGCCCTTTACGCTATCTAAGGTCTAGATTGAAAAAAATTGTGCCTTTTTTTTTTGTTTTTTTGTTTTGTTTAAGAAAAATTGTTTTAAAATGTAGTTTGACAAAATTTCAAAAAATATCAATTTTTGAAAAATTGAACATCACATTATTTAAAGGACTGTTTTTGATGAACACATTTCACTAAAATAGAATATCTTCATAATTGTAGTTGTAGAGAGATAGCAATTTTCAAAAATCAAAATTTTCAATGAACATGAGATCTGCACTTTTGAGCGTCCTAAGCTCTATCCATGATGTAAATTGAAACAAAATTGTTGATGCCATTTTTGAGAAAAACTTGTTTAAACAAAATTAAACATTGCCCATATTTCACACCAAATTATGCGAAAAGTACTCAAATTTCGAAAAATTGTACAAGACCTAATTTTGAAAACTTTAATAATAATATGTTATTGTAGGAAGACTCAGAAAAATGTTGAACTTCAACAATATTTGAATAATTTGGGTTTTCAATGAACATGAGACCTACACTATTCTCTTAACCTGCCTTCACACTATCCAACAAAACAAATTAATCAAAAATGATGTTTTTTAAAATTTAAAAGTTCCAGAGGTTTCATGTAAATACCCCCCCCCCCAATTAAAATATCAATTTCAAATTTAAGGGGCGCGCATCGCCAGATTGATTAAGGAATATCAGTGTTCAAGAAAAGTGGCTGAACGGTTTAGGTTCACTGACAAGACGTTTTGCCATCAACAAAGTTTTTGGTATCAAGGACCCACAAAATATGGATTCTGGCTATACCACGTGTTAGAGAATTTCTTTTCTAAATTTTGCAACTGAATTTATCCACTTTTTCCTTACCAGGGCCTGTCAATAAGAGTTTTTCTGCTGAAAATTCGTAGTTTTTCCCTACAATATTGCATTACTTTCTCTTTACTGCGTAAGCGGTAGAAGGTAAAAATATGTTGTAATGTGCAAAAAAAGAACCGGGAAAATTTGTATTCTCAGACCTGAAAAACTGGGAGAAAAACTTGAATTCCAAAAAGCCAGATCGCTGGTTCCCTGCATCTGCTTCGGTTTCCTATCCTCTTTTATATGTCTCACATGTTCAAACCAGTTTAGCACATTATTTTCGGTAATTTTGATAAGTGGTGTGACTTAAAGTTGATCCCTGATAGTACTATTTCTTATTCTGTCCCTTTTAGTTTTGCCCACTGTTCTGCGTTCAAACTTCATTTCTGTAGCTGTTATTCTACTTTCTGTGTTTATATTACACAGTAGACTTTCCATTCCGTAAATAAAAGTTGGTATGTATACCGATTTATAGATTTGTAATTTAATTTTTGTACCAACTTTTATGCATAAGAAATTTTTACTTATTTGATAAATGACTGAATTAACCTTCGTAACTCTTATTCATTTCATCCTCATACCTGCTGTCCTCTGATATAATTGTACCCACTTACTCATAACTCTGAACCTGTTCCAATTCTTCTTGCCCCCAGGTAAATCTCATTTCCCCTCGTTTATTGCCTATACACATTATTTTACTCTTGCTAATATTATAGGAGTAATTACATGTAATGAAACTTGATATATTTATACTTCAATTCTTATTACTTAAACACTTCTTAATGCTTTTACAACTCCATCTATCTGAAACTATATTTTTTAGATTCACAACTGAAAAATTCTTATTGGCACGCTAAATTTTGCAAGATGACTAGAGATTCCCGCCAGGTTTATTTCCCTGATGCTGTTTCTAAGAAATGTGTCGACTATTCTCTTTTAACTCCTTGAATGGCAGCAGTGAAAACATTGCTATTATTTTCATTCTTTGAATTTGTGTAATCGTTAGCACCGAGCCATGCAATGTCATATATCGTGTACAAAGAAAATGTGTTTGAAGCTCAAGAATGTGATGAGATTTGTCATGCCCAAGAAAGTCTGTTGGTATCAGTGAATGCAATTAAAGAATCTTTAGTGGTGTTGTTTTCTTTCCTTGAGATATTTAACACTTCCTATCCCTGAAGTCTAACTACCCAGCAGATATACCTGTGCTGAAAGAAAAAGTCAAAATGCAACAGTGCCCACATGTTGAGTAGAATTGCAGATAAGTTTCTAGCTTGATGAATATTCATACTAGAAGAAAGCAGAACAGTGAAGGAAAAGGAAATTGTTAATGGTCAAAATAAGGGAAAATGCTAAAAATAGGCATTAGAAACTAAAATAATTGAAAATAACCAAAATGAAAATCTAAATCACTTCCTGAAGCACAGTTAGGCAATTCCTATTGTTTAAGTTTTTAAAAAAGTGATAATTCCAAGAAGGCATTTTGCCAGAATTCCACGCTCTAATAGAGTAGACACATTGAATATGTATAAAATTATAAGGCCTAAGAAACAAATTGATAAACATTTGTATCTTCTTTTTTTCAGTTGGCAGTCAACCCCATCATATTCAAGTGATCCTGCCTCACAACCAATGATGTGCATGTGCAGCTTAGTAGAGAAGATCGCTAATTACATAAATAACCATATTTTAAGTCAGAAAGGTAAACAAGAAACCGTGCACTAAAGAAGGGCAACCGCTTTGTGGGAAGGCAGGTTTCTTGTTAATGTTGGGAGGAAAGAGGATGATCTGCAGCTTCTAAGAGGCGGATAAGTCACCCTTGTTCCCTTCCTTGGAGGTTTTTCCTGGTTTCTCCCTTGGTTTGTTATTTGTAAGTCTACAGAGCATCCTTCTTATTGTAGCATCTTGAGCACAGTCATAAATTTAATCTGCAGAAATTTAAACAATTAGTTGCTTCTAGCAATTATTTTCTTGGCCCTTTATTTAGACTCGCTCGTGAATGTATGCTATTAATTTTTTTGTGATTCTCTTGGTTATTTATTGGCAATAGTGTGAGGTTTCCAGAGCTCTTTATCGAGTATCTGAAAGCAGTTATGCATGTATCACAAACGGCAGTACGCCGTTGCTCCTGATATTGATCATATGTTTCTAACAACCACATGAGGCCTTAGTGTTCAGTAGTGTATTGTATCATGGCCTCTTAGTGAAGAGCAAGTACGTAGGAACTTGACAGATTCACAGCATGTCTGAAGGTATATAATCTGAGGAAGTAGCCATCATATTTCCTTTTGAACCAGCTATTTTTTTATTGGTTGTTTCATTTTTTAGGCTTTTATATATACTCATGAGTATCACTGACTGATGTTTGAAACATCATGTTTGCCTCAAGCATAGGCACTTGTAGTTTATGTCAAGCCCCTATGCTCCTCTGTAGCAGTAGAGCATTAGTGCCAGAAATCATTTCTTTGTGTCTGTGAGGCAAAGCATAGTATCACTCAAGACTGAGTGTACTGGTGCTGGATGATGGTCTTTCTGATTGTATGCACACACTTCCTTCCACATGTGCAAATTCTAATTGCCATGTGAATAACTAAATTTAAGAAACCTATAGCAAGAAAGGATGCGCAGATAAGGTTTATATGACTATCACATCATCTCATCATACTCACCTGTGAAATTGAAGAGTTTTCACCATCATAATACAAGCAATAATGTCATCATTTGCATAGAACGTTATTTTGCTAGCGTGTCAAGTTCAGTGTATGCTTTCCATAAGCACCCACACAATAATTTGCTACTTTTGTCTGGAGTTAAGCATCCTTTCACCTGGTATTTATTTATCTGTGACAATATTCTGGACCTGTCTAAAGGCATAGAAACAACACTAAAAGTATATAACAAAACTTGTTATATCATTAAAAATCCTAGTTCATAGATTGTCATATGTACTATGTAGTCCTAAATGACTGTTCCAAGAAAAAAAATTATCAGAATCTAAGTTGTGTGTTGTTTTTTTTTGTTTGAGTGAAGGATGAGTGAGAATGATTGCGTGAAGATATTGTTGGGTTATATGGTGTATCGTGATTCTTTATAATATGAAAATGAACTAGTTCTGCTTGAATGTTATTGTTGTTATTATTTAGATTGTGGGTTGTGTTTGTCTTTTGATTGTATGTTTCAGTGTATGGTTCTGTGGGTTTTAAGACTAAATTTAAAATGATGTTAATAAGTTTTGGTATTGGTATGCAAAATTATGAAACTAAATGTTGAATTTTTCAGCAATTTAAATGAACATATTTTGGGGAAAAGGAATAAAAATATAATTTAGGTGCTTGCTGTTGAATGCAGCAATTTTAAAATACATAAAAGTTAAATTTGAGACTGAAAGCTGAAATTTAGTGAAATGTTTTTAGGGTCTTAAGGGCACACTTATTATGATTTCTTCTACATGTTTGGAGAAAAGCACCGTGACAATTTCATATTTGTTGATTGTTGAGGGACTTGTTGGTGTTAAAGAATACAAATTAGGATGATTATAAAAAGAAATTGTCAGTGTGCTATTGTGAGAGTACAGTTAAGGATTGTTTGTATACTCATTTTGTGTTGAAAGATGTCTGCATTGTTAAAGTCATGAATGTGAACTTTCAAGGGCATGCAGTTTAATGATACAGAGATGAATTTTGTCATTATGTTTGTGACTGATTTTAAAAGAAAAAATAAATGCAACACTGCCTTTCCTCAAAGCAAGACCCATTCTGCTTGTTGGTTGCTTCAGTTCTTGGCAGACTTATTCCATGGCTAAATGAAGTTTGTAGACCATGAAGGATGAGCTGCTCACTAAAAGTTGAGTCTGTGACCATATAAAATTGTTTCCTGGTCACAATTTAGAGTACATTTTATATTGAAATTCCTCAAAAGAAAATAAAAGAATATGCACAGATATGGTTGTGCATATTCATATGTGGCAGTTCTGTAGTTTCAATGCATGTTCATTCCTGACCTTTATTAAGCATTCGCAAATTGTTGTCAGCATTTTTAACTGAAGAAATTTTGATATTTATCTTGTATAGATAACCAAATCTAGAGAGATTAAGAATATTGCAATTGTGATTAAGAGAGTATTAGTTCATACTCGAGAATGGAACATTTTGTCAGCAATATATTAGTATTGTTAATGTTTTGGAACTGCAGTTATTGATTTCTAGAGCACAGATTTCTTTACCAATGAATTTGAAATGAAACCGGGAAAGTTTTTGTCTTCTAAAAACTTTCAAAATACAATTAATGTTCATTTGTTAATGTGTATTGGTGGCAAATTCGTTTTCTTTTTGAAAGTGACCCTACCGGTTCTCTAAGTATCTTAATATTTTTAACCGGTACTTTTCAATTGGATAGTTTCCAACACCTGAACTTATAGGCTCTGAGCAGAAAGCCAATTCCGCAACAATTTTTTTTCTGTATAGAGACTGCAAATTCTGATGATAATCACTATATGATTAAAAGGTACTTCAGGCAATAAAGGTAAGATTAATAATAATAATAATAATATTATTGAAAGAATACCTCAATATATGATTTAAAAGATAAGGTGCCTAGACAACACTTGTTTCATTAGTGTTCATGTTTTTAGGACAGGGTTGTGTCATTTCAGTTGCACCTTACATTAATTGTAGTACCCGAAATCTGCACAATGTAGTGGCCAAAACATTGACGTTGAAGGATTTTCAACATTGGTTTCACCAGGTTCTACCAGATTTTCAGTTACTTTGAGAGTATCACAACAATTTGATGCAGTAATAGTTATATTTGTATTTTTCATTTTGTATGTTAAGAGCTACTACTATTGAAGTAGCTATGGACGCCAGCAACCAAATACTGGTATTTTTCGGGGATCAGTATATTGATAAAGAAAATTTCAATAAAAATGCAAAATAAAATAAAAATCCTATTTTAAGGTAAGGAGTAAGTAAATTTTCAAATAGAGCAATATAATTATTCAAGAGTGTTAATTTTAGTGTACTCTGAGTCTCTTACTTATACCAATTTTTTAAAACTGCTGACATTTAAATAATACTAGAAACAAATTCTTTAAATGGACATGCCTGCTCGCATCCTGTTAGAGTAACAGCTTCATGTTTTTGACCAAATTCTGAAAGACACTGCAATGGCATGTCTTCCTTAGGTACTCTGAAATTATAATGCTACTTGCTTGCATACACCAAAGGTGTGTGTGCTGTCAGGCATATTTCTAGTATATACTACCATTTGCTTTACAATGCCTAAATTATTTTCTACTAAATTGCGGAATCATGAAGATCAGTGTGTTGATGTGGATTTAGTTTGTTCTCACCTAGGAGTCAAAATACTTGTCTTGAAAAAATGAAGTCAGATTTACTTTGTAGGATCCTGCCAGCATCATTGACTAGTAGTTCCCTTTTCTTTCTGAAATAATTTCAATTTAGAGAAACGAAGGAAATGTGGTTTGCATGTTTTTAAAACACAATGGTTTATATGTCACCATTGAAACAAATATATGACTACACCCCCAATTTTGCGATTTTATTAATCTTACGAGTGAAGCCCAAAACCTTAAAATGTCCAAGATTTTGTCATGGTGACTCAAATATCCCATGAAAGTTTTAAGCCCTTAGTAATCTACACTAATACATATAAAGAATGTAAATGACTGATTATGCAAAGCCAAAACTGCTAAAGCTAGAAATATGAGTTTCGTAATTCAATTTATTATGATTAGACCTCAGATTTTAGGACAAGTGTCTGTTTAATTCATTTAGGATGTTGCGGAAAATGTTCGTGAATCATGAAAAAATAGATTTATTGAATTTATCTAAAAGGGCGGTTGATGCCTATTTTAATATATTTTTGCCTAAAACAAGTAATTTTGAAGAATTCTATTTTTATTACTATTTTTTGAAATTTTTTTTACAGAAATGCAAATTCTTTCCTGAATCATAAATATTATCTGATCAAATACACAATGAACTGTTCTGAAACCTCTCGCCCAACAGATGCTCTGGAAGTCAATATAAAGAGGATGTTTCACGCTCGTCCCTGATCAGTACACACTTCTTATAGGCAATTGCACCCATTCCTGATGTAGCTGCCTTATTGACATGTTGAGGCTTATCGAGTGAAGAAGTTCCAGAAGAAGTGGGCATGAGAAGTCTGACTAAATCTATTTTTCCTCTTATAAATCTGTGTCAGTTGAAAGATCATTTCCTGCTCTCAGAATGGTCTTAACAGATAAGCCGCAACCTAACTGGAGAAAATATTGATTATATACTAGACTAATAATTATAAAAGTGAATAGAATAATCTGTTTGTAGTCTCTCTCATAAATCTAAAATTACACAACTTTCCTGCATAATAAAATGTACCTAATTTAATCCTTTTGTGAAAAGTTTTAATTTCAGAAACATAACTTTTTATGTCTAATGTTTTTTGCTAGGTGTAGTCATTTTGTAACCTGTTTTAAGTGCCTAAATCATCACTTTTTTGTACTTAAAATTCCGTGGTCAAATGATGATGTATACAGGATGTCCTAGGAGGAAATGTCAAAATTTTGAAAATAAGCTCTTAAGCAGTGCAGTGCAGTGCAACACTGCAGTGTTGTGATCACCCAGGGTTGTGTTCAGATCGAATAGGGCTTTGGACCTTCTCTTATTATTTACCAGTAAAGTGTATTAACTGACCCCGAAGTCTAAATATCAGTTTCAAATTGAAGGAGCCACATCAGTCAGATCAATTGAGGAATATCAAATATGGTGAAAATCTTATGAACAGTTTAGGTGCTAACATTGTTCACAGATGGGTAGATATTTTGCTGTGAACCAGTTTTTAGGATTCAGTCATGGATTGTGATTGCAAACAATCTGTTAGAGGAAGTAATTTATTTCTTAAAGAAGCAAGAATTATATACATTTTCAGTATTGGGAACATACAAAACGTTTTTTAATAAATCACAGATTTTCGCTGTAGTACTATATAAGATTAGTGGTCAAAATCCAACCATAACTCGTTAAATTTGTAATGATTTTGAGATTCTTGTGGTGAACAGTTTGTGGGAAAATGACAACTGAAGTCAATTTTCTGTGCTAAAAACCTAAAAAAGAGCATTGGCAAAGTTTCCTTGGAAATGGGCAACTTTGTCAACTGTCCTAAAACCAAGTGAAAACACACACAAAAAAGGGTTTTTTAAACTATGAAATCGCCATACTCATTATTACTTAAGTAGGTGGTGAAAACATAATTTTTAAAATTAAAAAAAACTGTTTTTAAATTTGAATTTGAGTTTTTATGTTAGTAGAATTTTTATTATTAAAGTACTTTTTCCATGTTAAATTCATTAAATGAATTGCGTGTAGACACTGCCTATTCATGAACAGTTACTGAAAGGAGTTATGAAAAATGCTTATAGTTCATTATTGAAAATAACTTGTAATCAGATGTTATTAGAAGAATGTTCATTATCTGTTATATAATTATTTTTATTTTCAATAATTTAGCATTTAAGGAAGACCAAAATTCAGATGGAAAGATAATGTTATGAAAGACATTAAGAGACTAGGGATTAGGAATTGGCGTGAGGTAGTTCAAGATAGAAGGCAGATGTGGAGCAGGCCAAGGCATTCAAGAGAATGTTGTAGTGCCTTAGGAAAAGAAGAAGAAGAATTAAACATTTAGTTTATAGTTATTAATGTAATCAAAATTATGATAAAAGATTTTACTTTGATTTAACATACATAAAAGTAAACCACCATGTACAAAGAAGAAAAACAAACAATTTGAAAAAAACAAAAAAACAAACGAAATTCTAGATTGGTGAAGTTGCCCCTTTTTTCACTAAGTTTCCTGGTACAACATTGCCAAGTAACACTATTACGTTGAAATGCAACATTAACCTCAAATAGTGGATCTGAAAGAGAATTAAATCTTGTGTTAAACAAAGTAGTTTTTATTTAAATTTTACTGAATGAGCAGGGCGGGACACTTGTAGTCTACCAAAAATTACTGTTCTGCAAGTCCAAAACAAAAACTGATAAAGACATCAAAACAAGTGGCAAGGTTCAAAATGTGAGAAAACCATGTTCTTTAATATTTTGTCTGTGTAATGAAGACATTGATACCCTTATTTGTTGGATCAGGAAGTTGGCAAGGCGATGAACAACATAATTTTCAAAACTGTTGCTTCAGTTTACAGTATGTGTAATGTTAAGTAACATGAAAAAATAACATTGCTACTAACTTTTGTAAAAACTAATATTCACAAGCAAAATTTATTTTCTTTATTATTATTATTATTATTTATTTATTTATTTATAATATGCTTGTCACATTCACAAATACATATATAGACTCAAGTAGTTTTCTCAAGATATTTGAGCAGTTAACGTGTAAAAATGCGTGCAATATTTTTAATTTAAAAAAATAACCAAATAAGATTTTTTCAAAACGCTTCCAAATTTTTTCTTTAAATTTTTTGTAGCGGTAGTGTCAAGAGTACCCTATAGAATGACAAACGCCGTATTACTCTATCCTTTTGTTTTTTCAAAAATTACAAAAAAGTTTGTTTTTTTTGTTTTTACTTGTCTCCCACATTGGTAATATTTACATTAGATGCGATTTTGTCACATGATTGTATTGATCACTACACGTGCTTTAAATAATGTCAAATAAAGTTTCTTGAAACGCTCAAACGTCATTTTCTCAAAAATGGCTCCAAATTTTTTCTTCAAACTTTTCCAACTGATAGTGATAATGGTACTATTTAGTATGGCATAAAGTTCATTTTGATGTATTCTTTTATTTTTTCAAAAATTACACAAATTTATTTTTTTTAAATATGTCTCCCGCCGTTTATATGCACATTTCCAATAGATTTGTATACATTATTGCGTTTGTGAGTGGA
Organism: Teleogryllus oceanicus; assembly: GCA_964035755.1. Lineage (NCBI taxonomy): Eukaryota > Metazoa > Arthropoda > Insecta > Orthoptera > Gryllidae > Teleogryllus > Teleogryllus oceanicus. The sequence continues at coordinate 114,254,439 of CAXIVR010000006.1, read as the reverse complement.
ACTGCTTCAAATGAATTTTTTCGAAATCTTAATAAATTCCTGTGAAAAAGATCTTAAAAGTTTGCATTTACAGTAATGCTTAATCGTGATTTTCTTCAAAACGGCTTCGAATTTTTCAATGTAAATTTCTATTTAGGACAAGGTTTTACTCTTCTTTAATATTCTTGAAATAGTATTTCGGTTCTACTATTAAGTTGAGAAAAGGTCAAAAAAAAATTTTTTGGACGTCGATAGATGGCAGCTGATCAGAGAATGGAGTAAGACCTTAAAGCCAGTCCATACCTAGGAAATATGAAAAATTTGCTACGAGAAAGTCTGTGCCATTCTGTAGCACCACTAGTTACTCTCTCGTATACATACATATATATGGAGTAATACATAGTATAGAGGAAGTTATGTAATGCTGTGGAAAAAAGATTTCGGGATTCAACGGAAATTCACGTTTTGAGGTCCCTGATGCCGAAAAAGTGGTTCTTTTCATAACGTACGTCTGTATGGTGTATGAGAACAATAGCGCCAAAACTATCCGTACGATCTTTTCCTAATTGAAGAATCCGCTGTCGGTCTAGCCTGAGTGAAAGTTCCGTGATTTTGAAACACATTCATTAATTTTTTGGAGTACTTTACATGAACCCCTTGAAACATTTTCAAAATTTTCTCAAAAATTGCTCCAAAGTTTTTCTTTAAATTTCTTGTAAGAATAGAATAAAATATTCTTATAAAAGTGGCATAGCTCCGATTTCCACTGATAACTAATTTTTGAAAATTGCAAAAGTTTGAATTTTTTGGCGTCTTCCACTACAAAATTGAAGATAAGAGATTTTTCTTTCAAGTAATTTTGCAGGTTGCCTACAATATTGCAATTTTAAAAAAAAAAACAAGATTTTTCAAATACAGCCCGATTTTTTTCTTTAAACTTTTGGCAGGAATAGAGATAAATGTACCTTACGAAATGACACAAACGCTATTTTTCTCTATTCTTTTGCCTTTTCAAAAAATACAAAAATGTAATTTCTGTGACTTGTCTCTCGCATCGTTAATATTTGCATTAGCGGCGATTTGTTTACATTATTGCATTTACGAGGAGATGTGCTATCAATGATGTATAAAGTTTCTCGAAAACTCAAAAGTTTTCTGTGAATAGCTCAAAATTCCGCATTTTCAGAAACGCTCAAACGCTATTTTCTCAAAAACGACTCCAAGTTTTTTCGAACTTTTCGTAAGGATAGTGTCAATTGAACTATTTAAGATGACCTAAAATTATTTTTGCTGCATTCTTTTGTTTTTCAAAAAATACACTAATGTAATTTTTTTTAAATATCTCTCATGCCTTTAATACACACATTTTCAGAGGTTTGTATACATTACTGCCCCTGTGACAGAAAGTGCTTCAAATTTCGCATTTATAGTAACGCTTAAACGTAATTTTCATAGAAACAGCTCCGAATTTTTCAATTAAAATTACTATTTACGACGAGTTTTTAATCTTCTTTAATAGTCTTAAAGTAATATTTCAGTTCTACTATAAGGAAACCGAAAAGTTTAGAAAATTTCAGAAAAAAAGTATTGTGGGTGTCGACAGATGGCAGCCGGCAGGAGTGTATGGCATGTCAGAACAGATAATCCAGACCAAAGAAAATAGAAAACTAATACGAGGAAGTCTGTGCCATTCTGTGGCACCACTAGTATTTTTAGTCCATGCCCCGTATTTTTTGGAAAGGCAAATGAGTATCCAAAGTTCTCCATTTTTGTGACTAATCGGCATAAAGTGCCGTCAACAACTTTACATTTATCACAATGTATTGCGTTGGGTTTGCAGTAGTTTATAAAAGAAGCGAGAGTAGATCATACGTTTATGTCCCAGTAACAAAAGTGTTTCAGACAATTGAAATCAAGAAGGGAGAGATTTAGTGGTGGTGCTATGAAGGGAAAATGAGCTATAGCGTCATTTGAGTTTGTATATGCTTTATCGATATCGTTGTCGTTGCAGAGAAATTAAATAATCCGAACCTTTTGCTTCTGTGAGTTTGTGTGCGACTTAGCAATCTTAATTGAGGAACACGAGCCAATTGTATAATGAATAATAGTGCAAATGAAAAAAATTGTAGATATTTTTTGTTTTTCAATAATATATTCTAATATAATTTTTGTTATTGTTTTCTTCATTTTCTTGTGTTTTTTTTAGACATTTTCCTTATCAAATTCGGAGAGTGGGTTTACGGGGACATCAGCCAGATTGATTGGGGAAAATCAATTTTGGTGAAAATCCTTCTTATAGTTTAGCCTCTAACGTTCACAGATGTTTTGCCGTCAACCAAATTTTTCGGTAACAAGGACCCACAAAACGTGGATTCTGAGTACAGAACGTGTTAGAGGAAGTAAATTTCTACATATAGATGCCTACATGAAGTAATTATCAGTTTTTTCGATATCGAGTACCTAAAAAACGATTTATTCTGCTGAAAAAATGTAGTTTTTTGCTGGAGAATCACGTCACTTTGTCTATACTATGTCCCTATATAGTATTTGAGTAACACCTCGAGTGTGCGGATGTGCGATTCCGTCATTGAGGGTTAGACCACTTCTCGTGCAGCAGTTGAGATATATGAGGTGTCATTCGACGCGCCTCGGTCTCTTGATTAGGAACTGATAATCTGTTTTCGGATCCGGCCATAAGATTCTAAGAAATTTACAAAAACCTGTTTTTTTCGTGTTTTGGCGCTGCTATCTTCATTGATTGATTTTTTCGTGTTTCCGGGCGCGTCAACTGCTTTGGTCATTAGTCCCGTTAGTGTAGTGCATGTTTTTTTCTCGGGAGATGGCAGTGATCTTCCCCCGCTGAATGGCGAGATATGGCGCCGACCTACCGTCGGCTAGTGGAGTTTCCCCCTAACCAGGACTCTCCCACCAGCGGGGCACCGCCCCAGCCGGGACAAGCTCTAAGCTCCCGACCGGTCTCCCGGAATATATGGTAGTGTAGTGCATGTTAGTGTAAGTGTGTGTGTGTGTGTGTGTAAGGGAAGAGGACGGGACAAGGAAGGGGAAGGACAGATCGCGCGCGGTCCGTGGCCCGTTTGTTAGGGTACTGCTCCGGCATTCGCCTGGTGTTGATCGGAGAAACCACGGAAAACTACCGATCAGAGCAGCCGGCCGCTAGAATTCTCCTCCAGACAGCGACTGAATTCGACCTTGCTGAAAAGCTAGTATCGAAAATCCTGCCGCCGCCAGGACTCGAACCTAGGACCTCCCAGTTAGAGGCGCTGCAGTGGCATCAGTTGATGTACTGAGCTACCGCTTCCAGTGCTATCTTGTTAGAAAAATACCTAGTGCTTGAAGAGTCTTACGAGAACTACATAAGTGGAGGACCACTTGAGGTGCCTGGATCAGACGGCCGTGGGTGCACGTCTCAGAGAAGATCATAGCCGTGTCATCGAGCCGGTCGCTGCGTCTGGGCTGCGGGGATCAGCCTTATGCCTTCACAGACTATGGAGAAGACATCATTTTTATATGAGAAATCGGAATAAGCCAAGTAAGTGATCGGGAGATGCAACAGATATATGCGTGTTTACCGACAACATCGCGTGGTTTCAAATTGCTTTTAAAAATATGTACTATGACAAATTGAAAGAAAAACATTTTGAAATAACTCTAGATGAAGTCAATTTTTTAAACAATTCCCGAGTTCAAGAAAGCCAAAGTTAGAAATCGTGCTCAATGTCATAAAATAATTGCAAAATTTAAGTGGTTAGTTCGCAACGCTGGCAAAACATCCAAAACTGAACCAAGGAGTCTGAGCCGAAGAAAGAAAAATAAAATAAAATAAAATAAAAGTCAAACAACCGAAGAAAGTTTAAAGCGTCGGCGACGCCGACATTCAGATAGTAAGTAGTATGCGGTAAAGTAGTAGTAATAATAATAATAATAACAACAATAACAACAACAACAACTTTCATAATAACATACTTTGTCAGAGAGTGCCTATTTAGGCAGACATAATCAAGTGGCAAAACTCATTCACCGAGAACTAGGAATAAAACTTGAAATGTTTGGGAATAATGCTCCAGCATACTACAAGTATGAACCAGATGCTGTGCTCGGGACTAAGACGCACATCTTATACTGGGGTCGGCCTATTATGAGATAAAACGGTTAATCATAACCGCCCTGACATCCTCATAAAAGACAAAGAAAAGAAAACAGCCTCTATAATCGATGTTGCAATCCCTTAAACTCACAACCTGCGGAAGACCGAAGCAGAAAAATTCAGAAAATATAAGAACTTGGCAACTGAATTAAAAAAACATTTGGAAGTTGCATGAAATCTCCCATTTTCCCATGGTTACATCCGTTGAAGAAGTCGTCACCAGGAACTTTAAAAGAAATCTGGAGAATTTAGATATCAAAAATATCTTTGATGAAGTCCAAAAAGCCACCTTCTTCAGACGTCATATTATCAGGAAATTCTTAAATGCGTGACATTCATGTAGGTCAGGATGACTTTCCTTCCTGCGCAGTCCGAGCCTAGTCCTATAACATCAATTGGACAGGTGATAGATTTTCCTGCTAAAGCAGAAAAAGTGTGAATAATAATAATAATAATAATAATAATAATAAGAAAAGAAGAAGAAGAAGAAGAAGAAGAATATCTTGAAAATGGAAGATGAACACCAGATAATATTCAAAATTAAATCTTCTAATGTATAATAATCTAATACTATTTAATATCTAATATACAATCTTCAAAATTCGTGAGGCCTCATGTTCAGATGTCAATAGCAGAATTTATATTTTGGAAAAATATCCCCCAGGTAATCGTAAAAAACTTATCATATATTAGGAATATAACTTTTCATCTAATGTCGTTCAATAAACGAGTTATATCAGCAATATAAAATTTTGAAATCAAAGGCCTCCATTTCTTCTGACTTTGCATGAAGTCTCAACATTTTCAAAACTTGCTAAGAAATGGCCCCCAGTTTTTAATTTCTTTTTTCCCTCTGGTAGAACAAATGACACATAAATAAATGGCCTAAGTCGCATTTTCGTTGCATTCCCTAAATTTGCGAAAATTGCAAGCTTTTTTCCGGCATCTTCTTTCAATTACAATAATTAAGATATAATTTTTACTTTCTCGCTATCGCGGTAGAGAGAAAGTTACGTAAAGCTGTGCCAAAAAACGGCGAATTTTCAGCAGAAAAATTCTTATTGCTGGGTCCTGATAACGAATAAGTGGATAAATCCTATTGTTAAATTTAGAAAAAAATCATATAACACATTGTATAGTCGGAAACCACGTTTTGTGGGTCCTTGATACCGAAAAATCGATTGACGGCAAAACGTCGTCCGTCCGTCTGGTGTACGTGAACAACACCTAGATAACCTGGTTTACTTCTGGGGAGAAACACGCGAAGTGAATGAATAAGGAACCTTTCATTGTTTCTACCAAATTTAAAATATCTATCAAAAAATATCCTACATTTGCACAAGTATTTTATCATCTATAGAAAAGAAGAAAAAAATGTAAATTGTAACATGCTCTTTCTAATCAAAGAACGTTCGCAAATAAATAATTCTATGAACACATGAAACGTCACTATATGCACTAAAATATTAATCTACAAAAGAAAAAAAAAATACAAAATCATAGAAATCCGCTCCATAGTGATAAATATACTCTATGAGATGACATAAACGCCATATTGATCTATTCTTTTGTTTCTCCAAAAATTACAAAAATATAATTTTTTGACTAGCCTCTCACGTCGTTAATATTTACATTAGTGGCGATTTGTTCACATTATTGCATTTTCGAGTACATGTTTTTTAAATGATGTCTTACAAAGTTTCTCGAAAATCGAGTTTTCTGTGAAAACGAGCTAAAAATTCCGCATTTTAAGAAATGTCCAAACGCAATTTTCTCAAAAACTACTTCAACTTTTTTCTTCAAACTTTTCGTGCGGATAGTGCTAATTGCACTGATTAAGGTGACATGAAATTAATTAGGTGTATTATTTTGTTTTTTCAAAAATTACACAAATGTAATTTTTTTTAATATCTCTCATTTAATATGTACATTTGCAGCAATTTATATACATTATTGTATTTGTAACTAAAAGTGTTCAAAAGATTTCAAATGAAGGTTTTCGAAAACTCAAAAGATTTTTGTGAAAAATAGCTTCAAATTTCGCTTTTATAGTAACGCTTAATTCTGAAAAGCTTTCAGTTCTGCCATTAGGAAGCCGAAAGATTGAGAACAGTTTTAAAAAAATGTATTTTGTGCGGCGATAGATGGCAGCTGGCAAGAGGACGAGGCAAGACCGAAAAGCGTGACCAGACCAAAGAAATTAGAAAACTAAGTAGTGAAGAAATCTGTGCCATTCTGTAGCACCACTAGTTGACTCTTGGATCCGAGTGGTGCAGTTTGCAATTTACTTTTTAAATATTGTTTTATAAATATTTACTTTTTAAATATTCTTGCAGAACATTTATTTTTGCGAAAACTACAAGAGTTTAAAATTTTGGGATAGAGTAATTAATTAGCCTAAAATTATGAGCTATCTTTCTTTCAGTTCTGCTGCAGTGTCTCATCGAACTTAACGGACATCCATGTGTCGCTCATTTGAACAACTCTGGTTTAAAGTACTATCAGCAAAAGACAGTACTTTTTTATCTGATTATGTACAAAAGTTTACATCCTCTGAGTTTAACGAATTAATTCATTAATTTAATTAATTACGAAATAATTAGTTAATTGGATTTAGCACTACAATGCCGAAGGACTAGGCCAGAGAGCTGTAAATAGAATCTCCAGTATCCATAAACAAAATTCAGTTTCCTTAAACTGATTCAGAACAGTCATGAAGATGATTTAACATAACAATATTTTATGTGCATACCTGTAAAAAGTTTTCTCTGACTTGGTTAGCGTAATTGATGTTCTTTAGTAGATACTTGTCTTGTATATTTTAATGCATCTGATTTTTCGTATTATATTAGCAGTGTACATTTGTTATATTCATATAAATTATTTTGAAGAAAATTGGTTAAATTATTATTTTCTAACTCCAATATGCAGTGCTGGCAGTCGGAATTCGTCGGTCGGGATCAGACGTGTGCAGGGAACTCAGCATCTGAGAAAATTTCACTGAAATAAACCGAACATTTTGTTTCAAACATATGTATTCACAACCTATAAATCAACTGGTTCAAGGTGAATCAAATTTTATTGGGTTTTATTCCATAATATGAAAAAATGTTTCACTTGTTCACCTCCAACAATGATGAAACTTGTTTCTGAGATTTCGTTTCAAAAAACATTTTTAAAGAAAATTGATTGGGGCTCTAACGTAAAATATACATCCAAAACGCCATACCTAGTTCGTCCTCGCCGAGGCATTGATGTGTTGATCCCAACATCGTCAGCAAGACACGAATTTCATGAGTTATTTAAGATAGTATCAGCAAATGGACGATGTAAGAGGCGAATTATTACATTGGTTCCTAGAGAAGTATTGCTAATAGTTTTTCAAATACATATTCTCTTGTATTGCGTATATTCAGCCTTCGCATGCTGTTTCCCAGGAATACTCTGATGTCGAACTGTCTGGTTCTTGGTTCTGGTTTTTGGAAGTTAGTGATCTGCTGTAATATACGAAAACAAACGTTCCGGTACTGGAAAATCTTTGACTGCGCATCTGCGATTCAGAAGCGTCGCACGGTGGTTTGAAAGGCGAAAAAAGCGGACAAAAATAATTTTTTCAAAATCGTCCAATTTGCTTCATTCTAGCATACATGAAAAGACAAATGTCCAATGCTTTATATCTTATACTATATTTAGTTATTTTCTTGTCCATTGTTGTGTATAACGCGCGTGAAAACAGGGATTTATAAGAGTCTGGATGGCCATAAATTCATCCCATTTTAGAATCCTCATTTCTCGGTTACTATTAAACTTATTAAAATAATTTTTTTTCTTATTACTCTTTAATACTTTATAACTACATTTCTTGTAAAAACAAAATTTATCACTTTCACGTAAGTTGTAAATAAATTCTTCAAATCAAGTCTGTTAGAAGCACCATTCTACTTGCGTTCCTTGACTTACAAAAAAATGTACGTCTATGTATGTCATGAAACTTGCATTAACATTTCCGGAAATACCAGGGAACACGTCCATGTAGGTTTCATCTGCAACTACTTGCAACTCTGGAAACGAAAAGAAAGAGAACGTTCTTCCGCGCGGTCGGCGTGCGGCGGCAGCGCGCTGACGAGAAACAGACGCCGGAGAGCGAGGGCTGCTTTGACACATTTATAACCTATGGCCAAACTCCGACATTAGGGAACAAGGGGACCCTTGCAGTGGTTGTAATGTGCTCGCTAGCTTTTAGTGTGAACGAAAGATCTCCCGGGCTGTAGTCTGGACGAGTTCTTCAGTAGTGTTACATGTGCAGTGTGGTGCAGTGTGGGAAGTGCAAAATGAATTTTACAGTAATTCGCAGTGAGCAAAAATTAGAGAAAAAAAAATGATTGTCGCGCAAAACAAGAACAATTTGTGGTAGCACATCTCATGAACTAATTTGACTTAAACGTATCTGAAGATGTCAAGAAAACATTGTATCAGTGCGTAAGATCTTCTTTTTTTCTTCCTTATTTCGAACGTTGGAGAAAGTGTCACCGTAGGGAAGAGTTTTCGAAAGGAAGAATGCAGATTGGTTAACAAAAACCATGCAAATATCTATTCCAGTCATACCTGGTTGTTCACGTGCAGAAAGTAGAGGTCGACCATCAAAAGACTTTGAAGATCTATCAGACAGAAGTAAAAGAAGAAAAGTCAAACCTCTGAGGGATTCTGTTAGAACATCAGAGCTTGCATATGCGACCTCTATGAAATTAAGGGCAGAAGGAGACGATCAGTCAGCTAAATTATTGAAAGAAGCAACAACAACAACACCAACTAGAGGAAAAAGAATAAGAGAAGCTTGGAAGCAAAGGGGCATACAATCAACGAGAATGTCAGTGGAAAAAGCTCTGTCGTTCATGATTAATGCAAAGTTATCGAAACATCAATACATGACAATGAGGAGATTAGCTTTGCAACATAATCATGACCTGTACCCGAGTTATTATGCCATTCTAAATGCTAAAAAGGATACTTATCCTCAGAATATATCTATCAAAGAAACTGAATGTGAAGTGAAATTACAGGATTTGCTTGATCATACTGCCGCCCGAATTTTAAAACTACTACCCGACAATGATACAAATAATTGTGCGACTACCTACATATTACATTACAAGTGGGGTTTTGATGGCAGCTCCGGACACTCCCAGTATAAACAAACTTGGACTGAAGCTGAATGCAGTGACGAGCACTTATTTATGTCATCAGTCGTGCCTCTTCGCCTTGTCAATAGTGAAACTGGAATTATTGAATGGAAAAACCCCAGAACATCTTCTACCCGTTACTGCAGACCTATTCGCTTGCGGTGGATTCACGAAACTGCAGAAATATCTAGGGGAGAAAGGGATTACATTAATAATCAGATTGAGAATTTGCAGAATTTATGTCTCAATAACATACAAGTAAAACACTCCCTAATATTATCAATGATTGATGGAAAAATTTGAAATGCTCTAGCAGAAACGTCAAGCATAAAATGTTACATTTGTGGCGCAAAAATATCAGAAATGAACAATGTTTTTAAAGTGACAGACAAAATCGTTGAAGTTTCACTCTTAGAATTTGGCATTTCCGTACTGCACGCCCATATACGATTTTTTGAATGTCTCCTGCATATTTCATATCGGTTAGATTGTAAAAAATGGAAAGTGAGTGTGAAAGATGGCAGTAGAGATTTATTGGAAAGGAAGAAGAGACACGTTCAAGAATTGTTTAAAAGTAGATTAGGCCTCCAAGTAGATATACCAAAGCCTGGATACGGATCTTCAAACGATGGAAACACTGCCCGGAGGTTTTTTGAAAATCCTCGGTTAGCTTCAGAAATAACTGGAATAGACTGTGACCTAATTTCTCGCTTTGGAATAATTTTGAAAACAATTTCATCTGGTCATGAAATTAATGTTCCGGAGTTCAATTTCTACGCCAAAGAAACCGCACATTTATTTGTAAGATTATATCCGTGGTATTATATGCATCCAACAGTTCATAAAATTTTAATACATGGTGCTTCCATAATAAACGCTGCAATTTTACCAATTGGAGAACTTTCAGAAGAAGTAATAGAATCCAGGAACAAAGACATCAGGAAGTACAGAGAACACCACACCAGAAAAACATCGAGAGTTTCCACTAATTGTGACCTATTCCAGCGATTGTTATTGAGCTCTGACCCTTTGATTTCCACTGTTGGTGGCCTTCCAAAGAAAAATCGAAAACAACTTCCTCAAGAAGTCCGTGATTTATTACTGATTCCCGCAGACGAAACTGGAGAACAAGAGGAAGACGACTCTGAAGAATCCGATACTACCAACACTGAAGATGCATAATAATTTCGCAGTTAGTAGTGTGATCCACTTTAATAACAAATGAACTTCAAATAAACATTAAAAGTAGAGTTCTAGATTGAAATCATTTCATTTTATTGAGAAAAACTATTTTTGTCCGCTTTTTGCCAATCCGTACCATAGTGCGTCGGTTCGAAAGCCTTGTTGGGTCGATCGACTTATCACATTTAAAGGTCGTGAGGATCACTGCTCCGAAAAGCAATCTTTTTATACATCTATCAATAAAATTATTTATGATTTAGAAAAGTTTTATCAAATCTGGAGGTGAGGTAGTTTTTTAGTTGATCTCTTGTGTAAGTGTAGGTGATTTAGAGATATTTTTTTGCAGATAAACTACCGTGACAGATAGTCTTACCAGTAAGCTTTCTCTCGGCATCGTTAGTGCAATCGCTGCCACGCAAATCCACGTCCTCAGTATATTTCCATTATTCCCGAGCATGTTGAAGAAAGGCTGAAGATGTCTGGCGATCACGGCGTGTGCGAAATAAAGGAAGATTATTACACTGATGAACATGGCCTCCAGATTTTCCTACACGAAACAAAGTTCATTGACGAATGTTGTAATCCACTATTCACATCCAATAGCTTCCTTTTGCAACCATTTCTTCACGGAATACTTATTTGCTTTGCTGTATGACTACTTTGAATTAATGTACATTGAATATAATTTTAAAACAGCTAATTATGAACGTAATTGATAATTCAATTTCACGGATGAAAACGGAACCTCAAAATAACAAATTACTAATGAATGAAAAATTGAAAAATTAATTTATCTTGTATAACTAATCACTAATGTTAAAATACAGACGTGTGGTGTTAGTTTTTACTTATGAACAATTTTGTAACAAGGTAATTAAGTAAATGCCATAATATTGCAGAGGTGAAAAGTAAATACTCGTTGAGAACAGAGATAATTTTCGACCAATGAGTGAATGTGTACTTGAAGAAATCTAACTCAATGAAACATCGAAGAGTATGCATCTCCTTCGCTAATTTGTATGTATATATTATTAACTGTTAATGAATAATGATATTCTGTTATTTAACTTTTCATATTCTTAAAAAAAAAAAAAACTTATAAACATTATATTATTCATGATAAAACTGTTTGAAATTTCACTTACAACTGTGTATTTGAAGCATTAAACATCTTTCATATTTATCGTTTTAGGAATACGAAAGTATCCAACATGAAAACACGTTACACATAGATGAACTTGAACATGCTTTTTTCCTTGAATGACTTCAATAGCGTTTCAAGACGATAGCTTCGTGTTACGTAAGAGTGAAATCCCCCACCTGCTTTCGAAGACAGGAGCCAACCCGGGAGAACGGGTTTTCTCGGAGAGCGTCGTTCGGTATTTACAAGAGCCTCGGCCAACCACTCTGATAACGATGACGTGCACAATGCGTCAAAAGACGTCGTGCTTTAGAGAAAAAGTGACCGCTGGGAAGCGTATCCCCCTCCACAGTTTGGCAGCCACGCGCTTTATACGAAGTTGAAAGTACCGCTGTCGCTGCTGGACGGCCCAGCAGTTCCATCTGTGATTAACAGGACGCAGCACCATCTCCTCCGCTCCCATTAGTAACAGCTACATTTGTATATCACTGGGAACTGTGGCGCTTTGTTGGCGAGCCCGTTGCTGTTTGAAGATTCTCCTATCAGAAGTGGTAAATATATTGGTTATCTCCTTGTATGAATAGAGTATTTTTACCTTTCATGAACAGTAAACTTTAGAAAATTACGTTTACCTTTCCGAACACGATGTTTGAAAGTTATAAAATGCTGTTGATTCGATTGGACAGTACACGTTTTGTTGATATCGTTATTGTTCTGTTGTACCCGCTGATACCGAAAAAGTGGTTTTCTTAAAAACGTCTGTTAGAGATTAGCGTGTAAACCGCACTCAGGATTTTCTCTAAAAAGGTAATCATTGACCGATCTGGTCGAATTCGAGGCCTTTGGGGAGGGGGAATTTCTTAGGAAGCTCTTAGGACCTTTCACAAATTTTCTCAAATATAGGTTCTAATTTTTTACTCATAAAGAACACCACTTATAAATATGTAGCCAGTCCGAAAAATAAAAATCTTTTTACCTATACTTCCGTCAGATTGTTCACTGTTCTTTGGGCATTCGTGATCCATATTTCTGCGTGATCCATTCTCATCTTATTTTGAATTAAATTTGGAGCAGAACAAATATTCACCCGAATTAATAATTAATAAAAATATTGTAGGATTTTTTTTTCAAAATCAGAAGTAAGTTTGGTAGTTTGTCACCAACGTTTAAGCCTAGAAATACTACTTTGTCCTCCCTTTTAACGTACGCTAACAAACTGTAGTATGAGTGTCAATCTCAATTCAAATCCTTATTTTCAAAAACTGAAGTTGATGCGGGGTCAAGCAGTATGTACAACGTAACCCGTATTTCTTTTAAACTTCATTGTAATATATTAACTAAAAGAAGTAATAAATTTACAAAAAAATTAAAATGAAGATAAATATACCTCTTATTATAAGGGAAATCATAAAATTGCTACCATGAGGTGTACATTCCCCATAATTTCCGAGCATAGCCGTCTTTCACGCGACATCTGTCACACGTCATAGAAATCACATACATAAGGTGTCAATATCGTAACTCACTACAAAGAACTCCACATAATACATGTACGTTACTTTACAACGCATTGCCAGTTGACATTGAACAATTAAAATCGGTATTCACATTTAAGTTAAAAGTAAAATATTTTGTGCTGCATAACTGTTTCTACACAGTTAGAGACTGTACCAGGGTTGTCCAACTGGCGGTCCGCGAGAGGTTCTTAATCAAAAGTGAGTGGCTCTTTCGTCCGTTCCGGAGAGAACATTATGCGCCTAGCGCACGCGCCCTGCCGGGGCCAACACCCCTTTAATGTAAAAATAGGTTACGTTTAGGTCTAAGGACTTTTTCTAGTAAATTCAGAAATTTAAAATCATCCCAATGTGTTTCACTGCGTTATGCATGGGACGGTCTGATATCACGCATACCTACCCCCCCCCCCCAATTAATGAAAACATGGCCCGCAACCTTATGAAAGGTTTTAGTTGTGGGCCTTGAGTCATTGGAAGTTGAACAAACCTGGACTTCAATGATCATCAAAAAGAAAAATAATGTTTATTTTAACAGTGATATATAATGCACTAGTTGACATTTTATTGTATGTTTTTTGAAAATGACTTAATATGCCTGAAACTAGTAATGTTCTTCAGCTTCGGGTTCAATGACCCCCCATCTCGATAATTTTTTTGTCCAGTTTTCCTGATCCATTGAGCAAATGTTGAGATGGCCCTTTGTTTTGCTTCTTGACTTATGCGCACTTTTGTTGAGCTATCCTTTTGCTTGTAGTGGTAGGAGTAGAACCGGGAGTGTGTTACTATTTTTGTTAGTAACAATTAAATCTGCAATTCGTTTACCAATGCAAATAAGTTTCTATAACTCGGGAACGAAATTGTCTAATTTTTTCAAATGTTGCTGATCTCGTACTTATTTATTATTATTATTATTATTATTATTATTATTATTATTATTATTATTATTTGCTTTTTTTACTATACGTGTAATAAATAATTAGTGTGAGTTGCATGGGGATTTTCTCATGAAACTAAATACAGACACAGTTGCATTAAAGGCGTTTCATTTTGAAAGTGTCTTTTAAGGTCATGGCCGTTCATAAGGCTCACGACGGGAGATACCGGAGGTCAAGAGATAAACGCCATCAGAGACAGAGCGGACTGGAGTTTCATTTTCAACTGGGGCAAATTTAGAATGAATAGGCCGGTGAAAAATCTTTTATATTCGGTCATGAATCATGAACATGTGCGTGCAGAGGGGGCCAGGGAGATCGACCCCCCCTCAACATTTTCAAAGGGGGCCCCATAGCTATACGTGCTAAAACATTATTTTCGTAAATATTTTCATTCCCTTATTTTCTCCCTTTTAAACTGACAATTAGATACTTTTTAAAATTATATTCCACTTCGGTCACCAAAGAAACACTTGACGAAAAATTAAAGATAAACGGCTATGCACAAGACAATTGATAAATAGAATGAAGATATTTTGTCCTTGGCCGCGAAATAAACGGCTCCACCGAAGATAAAACGTTCTGCTGTAAAAGTGACATTTTTTTAGAATTGACGATTTTTCTGGTACACCGACGGTATGTGAGCAATACCTTCGTCACAATTTCCGCGACTACGAGGATTTACGACCTCAAAGGCACACTAGTACGTTACTTTACAACGCATTGCCAGTTGACATTGTTGATAATGTAATATTTTGCTTGGGTGCAAATAGTTGTGCGTTCAATGGGAGTGCATCGGTAAAGACCACCCAAATCAATTATTTTCAAACACAGTACAATAATAATACTATTATACTGTAATAATAATAACAACTATTATTATTATTATTATTATTATTATTCACATTATTCACATTATTATCTGCCATGTTATACCTTCATACATAAATCAATCACTTAACAATCTGCAACTACACCCCCTTGCACCTTTTCACGATTCGCAAACAAAGGAAGCTTCAGAAAATACACAATGGGGACATTTTAGAAAAACTGAAAGAAACCCAATTAAGCAACTAGTGGTCCTACAGAATGGCACAGACTTTCTCGTACTAGTTTCTTTCCTAGTATACTTTTTCAAGGCAATATTTAAAACGAATGTATGTTAATGGAGGTGTAGCAAATATCTTACATTTTAATACAAAGAGCATTGTTTTCTTTCATTGCTAGCAAAAAAGCTGAAGTGCATTTTGTTTTTACATTTTGACACAAAATATTCAAAATTGGCTACGATATGTTCTTCATATGATTCAATTCTCATCTCTTTGTAAAATTTACTGGTAAGTTCGTCAGGATATTTTTTTACATTTTTGTGGGTTACTAGATGATAACTCGATTAGTCTGAAAATTTGTATGATAGTAATAATTTACAAATTTTGATATGTTATGAGCTACGCGCATCGACCATTTGAAACAGGGAGAGCAATACCTTCACTAATCACGAACTTTTAACTAAAAACGATTAAAAGATGAACTCAAAATATAGCTTCATCATTCACTGTGAGTGTTCACATACATTTCTCAACTACTTACATATAGCGGCTTCTCTTAAATGCTGACATTTCATACATACAAATGAGTATATTTTTCGTAACCTTACGATTTCAATAATAAAATGATTCCTAATGCACTTGAAATACTCCACAGGTCTGATTTTTGTCAGCTGTTTCGATTTAGGAGACCGAGTCTAACGTTTTGTAGTGCTTTGAATCCAGGAATGACTATCATTTTGTCCTGGCACGTCAGGTTTTCGAACAAACGAAAAAATCTCGTAACGCAACTATTTTATTTACATAAAAATATTAACTCATTTGCACAGGTAACGAAAAAATTCTCAATCCGCACTCAATCGTATCGTGTTGTAACTTCTTTTGGAGCTTTTCTCTTTTAGGTGTCTTCCGGAAGATCATGTGAAATATTCAGCTGTAGTTACTCTTTATCGGAATACTACTTTTCCTCTTATCTTCTTTCCATTTCTTTTATATCTTGATGGAAATGCTTTATTCCTCTTGCTTTTCACTCACTGCTCCCAAATTTTCAGGGAAATAGTCAAAGTGTGAGTTGAGAAAATGGACTTTTGAGATCATGGGGCTACCAAGCTTTTGGAATGCTTTCGACATTGTTTCTGCCATTTCCTTGTGATTTGAGTTCTTTTGGTTTCCCAAAATGTTCACGACAGTAAAGGCAACCACGCTTCTTTTTGAGTTGGATTCTTTGTCGGATATGGGTTTTCTAATACCCCCCTCCCCCCAAAAAACACTCTTTCAGTTTTGCTTGCAATAAACCTGGAAACTTGAATCTTAAGTACTTGAAGCATTCGCTATCGCTGGAAAGTACCTTCAAAATTGCTTCATTATTCCATATTTTATACGTAAATCCTTGTCAAAGGGTACCAATGTTTCCCTGAATACATTCTTTTCATCAACAACTAGACTTCTTGGTAGCCAATTGTTTGCTTCTAGTAATTTTGACGGTATCCACAGACTATTCCGTAAATATAGAAGAAAGGATAATTGGTGCAATGCTTACATACTTTGGGAAGTCCAAGCTTTATTTTGGTTACAAAGTTCTAAAATAAACGAAATAAATTTTCGTAACAAAATCCATACTATTCAACTGCTCCATTTTCCCCAAGAATGCTTCACATACGAAACAGGAACTGTCAGGCAAATTTATGCACTTTCCTGGAGGTATTGCCTTAATTTTGAACCACACAGACAATAGCTAGATGACGACTGAAACGAAATAAGATTGTGGGGGAATCAGAGAACAAGTAAATGCATATATGAAAATATATGGGCAGCCCCTAGCAAGTACACTCAACAATGCAGTGATACATATGTGTATTTTAATGTTTTTTGGGAGCACTGGCAGCGAATCTAAATTTGCTTTTCCATGTTCAGTCTTTTTCCCAAGTGTGATGAATATGTAATTTAGCGATATCAAACTTCCTCTTTGACCAAGTTACGTTTCCATTGAAAAAACAAACAAACAAACAAACTGGTGTCCAGGAAAAAATGGTAGTTTCGAATTCGGCGCACCCAAAATCATGAGTCAGCCAGCTAATGAAACCAGCTTTTTGGTTGCAGACCAGTGCTATGACTACCGTACATAATTAATACACTACGTTGACACACCATAACATTTACACGTATTATGACTGACATCCACCCACCTATACGTAATATTCTTTCAATATTGCACTGATGAATGACTGTCTTGTTCATATTTTCGACCTTGTCAAATATCATGGCTTAATAACAACATTCTTGTCGTGTTAACCACTTTCAACGTAATATACCTGGAAATTCTTAAACGTGGGATTACAAAACTTTCACATTTTTGGTAATATTTTCAAATTTCTGAAAAATTGACACAAGACACAATATTTAGGGAATTTTTGGTGGTTTACTTTTCGTTTTCGTGCAGTAAATACTTAAGATTCTTTGCGTGATTAAAAAACACGTACATTTCGGTGTTTTTTTTTTTAATTTTTTGGGTCCCACATACCTTAATCCAAATCAAACTTTCGGAATATTGCAGAAAATTGAATGTTGGAAAAATATCGGATTTAATAAATAGATGTTTAAGACAATGATGTTTGAAACATCAATGTTTCTGTAAAAGCATTGATGTTTTGAAAACATCAACATCGATGTTGCATCCCTGTATCAAGGATACGAGGTGACTTAGGGCATCAACTGCACTGTCACTGCAGTCAGTGACAAATTCTGAACATTATTTCAAGTATACCGCACTTTATGTATGCATTACACTTCAAGCTCCCTCTACCGTTATCTTTTATTTTGAGCTTTTCTGAAATCCCAATACTATGAAGTTTCGTCCTTAATAATTGTTCTATAAGGCAATTACACAAACCACTAACTTCTGGAACATTAACACACTTCGTTTTCACAAAAAACTTGAGAGATGCGTAACTTAAAAAAGACCAAAGAAGGACTGGCCACCACCATATTTTGCGGTGCCTGACGACCATCCAGACGCGCATCCTCCCCTCTCCCCGCCTTCGAAACACGAGAAGCTCTAGGTTATCACGGTGCCTTCGACTGCGCTAGCGAGTTCTCTGGAAAGCATTAAGAACTGTTTGAAACTTCTCACTCAAACACACTTCATAGCGCTTACGGACTGACTGACTGGCTCTCGGTAGCAAAACAGAGTTATTTTTTCGCATCTGTTGTAAAGCTTTCAAAACCTTAGTAACTTTGGGTTACCAACTTCGTGAAATATTTCTTATAAACTTCTAATTACTAGGTATACCGGCGTCATACTCTGTGTATCGGAGAATTCGCCACAGACTGCAGCGTGTCTGAACGGGAGGCCCTGGGGTTCGAGTCCCGACGGTAGTAGGATTTTCGACACCAGCTAGGTCGAGTTCTGTCGCTCTCTGGAAGAGAATTCTAGCGATCGGATGCTCTGAACAGTAGTTTTCCGTGATTTCTCCGATCAATACCTGGCGAATGCCGGAGCAGTACCCTACCAAACGGGCCACGGGCCGCGCGCGATCTTTACTTTCCATTCCTTATCCTAGCGTATCCCTTACACACCCTTACACCACACATGCCAGGTGACCGGTCGGGAGCTTAGAGCTTGTCCCGGCTGGGGCGGTGCCACTATGGTGGGAGATACCTGATTGAGGAAAATCCCGCTAGTGTGATTAAAAACCACAGTACCCGATGGTGAGTCGGCGTTGGATCGGGACATGATCATTGCCACCTCCCGAGCAAAAAACATGCACTACGTTAGAGGAATGGCCTATGCCCGGAATCACCAGTAATCGATGAAACCATGCATGCCGGATGCGTGTCTGCCGCAGCATGGCGTGGGCGTGGCGGCGCGAGTGGTGCGCGCGGGCGGTGGGGCGTGGCGCTGGCGCTGGCTGCGGCGTGGTGCGCGCTGTGGCTGGCGCCGGTGCTCCCGCGCCGCCGGCTGCCGGGGCTTGGCCGGCGCGCCGTCGTCGTCACGGGCTGCGACTCGGGCTTCGGCCACGCGGCCGCGCTGCGCCTCGACGCCCTGGGCGCGCGGGTGTTCGCCGGGGTGCTGCAGCCGCGGGGCGCCGGCGCCGACCGCCTGCGCAGCCTGGCCTCCGACCGCCTGCGCGTGCTGCCGCTGGATGTGACCGACGCCGCCGCCGTTGCCGCCGCGCGCGACGCCGTCCACGCGGAGATACAAGAGCACGGCTGCGGTGAGTAGAAATCGCTATAAATAAATAATAATAATAATAATAATAATAATAATAATAATAATAATAATAATAAATCGATGTTTTTAAAACATCAATATTTTCGAGCAGAAACATCGATATTATAACATTGAAGTTTTGCTTTCGATTTTTTCTTCAGATAGATATATTTGTGTAACATCAATGTTTTTAAAAAAAATTCTCGTGATGTAAATAAAATTTTCACTATTTCATTTGTGAATTTCTGTCAATCGACAGCCATTGCCAACAGCCACTACATCGATCCCCAGGCACGAAACCGGTTGCTATTCGCAAACTTTCTCCTTTATTTTGATTATTTTTCGTGTGGTAATATCGTTAAACTGCAACTTGAACGACTACACAGAACATTGATTAGAAAATTAAGATGACAGTCAAATTTAAGCCAGCATGTACTTTAAACTGGTATTGAACGTGTTATGAATCCCATCAGAACCAGGACATTTACTTCAAAATCTTTAATCTTATTTAAAACATCGATATCTTAAACATTGATGTTTTTGATCACCGATATCACCATTTGGTGATGCATCAAGTATCGTTGTATGGATATTTTGCTAAACTTTACCCATGGTGGAAAGATCTACCATCACTAGCGGTGAGTGGCTTTTGACCAGCGGCGGATGAAGGGGAGCCATGGAGGTCATGAGTAACGTGGCGGGTTTCCGTCGTCGATTATCTTCGCCTATTAAACAAGCAGAAGGCTTTGCCTGGTCGTGGAAACTAGTTGGAAAGATTCTCAGATGCACAGGAAAGTGGGTTTATCCAAATGTATGCATGTTGTGCTGGGAACATTAGAAGTAGTAATTTCTAGGTGGTCAAGAAGTTGTAACTTGTGAACTATAAGACACAAGTATTGAAAGTAAATTGTTAATTTTTTTTATTGAGGAAGACTATTATTTCTCGAAGAAGAAGCTATCGATAAGAAGTCAATAACGTAACTGACGCTCTGACGATTGAGACGTTACACATGCCCTCTCCCCTCCGAAGCTACCACTTTTCTGTAATTTTATTAATTTATTCCAAGGATAACCACATATTGATCGCATGCCATCCGTGTACGGGTATGAAAAGGTGTACAGAAGGTCTAAACACTTTTTTTCAGGCTAACGAAATTTTGTATTTTTTTATTATTCAAAAAATATTTATTTGAGGAGGGATACGAAATTCCTGAAATTCATTCTTGATCTTGCACTACGTTTCACAGTGCGTCTTCTCAACAACTGTGTGGGTTTTCGACGAATTTCACACTGTCGATCGAGGCGTCAATCCAGCGCGGGCCCGTGCGTTACCTTAACCCGGCGACGGCGCGATCTGTTGCTGTGAGGAACTTTTGTTTACCTACTTCATAGAAATGTCCCATTTTACTTTCTGGTATACGTAGTGTAGAAAAAGTTATTTAATGAAAAAAATCAATGACAATATTTTAACGAAAATATACGTTTGGGAGTCCCCTGTGTTCTTTTCTCCAAAACGACCGTCTGTCTCAGTCTGCCGGAGTTTTATGGAAGAATTTTCAACTGAAGTGTCGCATAATTTAAAGGAGTGGTAAATTTTTAGGTCTTGGTTTTTTAGTTCTACTTAACCAAGAACACATCAACTAGGTCAATATTTTATGAACGTTTATTTCATTTAATCAAATAGATGTAAAAACGACGATTAAAAAAAGTATAACATACAAAATTCATCAGAATAAGAGAAGGACGCGTCGGTTTCCTTGTGAGTGGGGTGAATCTTGGCTGTCAGAGCACAATGCAAACTTAAACGTAATCGTAACGTAGCCGCGAAAACTAGAAATGAGTTTTGTGAGACCATTCTCAACGCCTTGACGTAACCGCAGCAGTAAATCCGTAAACTTAAGAATTCACAAGCACCAAGCTTTTATGCTATGTTAATGTGGGAATTCTACCGAAGACTAATCAGAGACAAGGTTGAAAGAAACAAACGCACAAAAAATCTGTAAGAAGGAAAAGAAAGGTCGTTTTCAGATTGTGCCCAGATAGTTTGTGGTTATGTCATTTCATTATGGTAATGTAGAAAACTATTGGTGTTGTTTTTGAACGGTTTTGATGCATGCGGTTAGTAAGAATTTTGAGCATTCTTATGACTTAGGAATCTCGTGAATTTGGTGTAAGAGAATCCTTGTTTAAAACTAGAGGTGCTACAGAATTGCACAAACTTTCTTGTAGCAAATTTTTCTAATTTCCTTGGTGTAGACTGGCTTTATGGTCTTGCGGTGTTGTCTGGCTTTATGGTCTTGCCCCATTCTCTGGCCAGCTGCCATCTATCATTTTCTCAACTTAACGGTTTCTTAATAGTACAACCAAAATATTACTTTACGATTATTAAAGAACAGTAAAACCTCGTCCTCAATATAGAAATTTTCATTGAAAAAATGTACGTGGGAGATTTTTTTCCCGGGGGGTTTCATGTAAAGTACCCTAAAAAAATTAATGAATATTTCTCAAAATGGCAGAGCTTAGACTCAGGCCAAATCGAAAAGAGTTTTTCAGTTTCGAAAAAATCGCACGCATGATTAAGGCGCTAGTGTCGTTCACATACACCAGACATATTCAGATGGACAGACAGACGGACGGACGTTTTGAAAAAAAAAAACTTTTTCGCTATCAAGGGACCCGAAAACGTGTACTTCCGTTGAAATTTCCAAATCAATTTTCCGCAGCATTACATGACTTTCTCTATATTACGTATATTACTCTCTCTGTCTCTGTCTCTGTCTCTCTCTCTCATATATATATATATATATATATATATATATATATATATATATATATATACACGTACGTATACGAGAAAGTAAAAAGGGATCATCTACAGCTCTTGCTCCAAAGATCAAGGGAAGCTTATCCATATATTTTTTTAGTGTAAAAGTAATTATATTTCTTTAATTTTTTGCAGAACTGTGGGCTGTGGTAAATAACGCAGGAATTTTGCAATGTAGTGAATCTGAATGGATGGATATTGATGATCTGAAGCTGATTTTGGATGTCAACACACTAGGTCAAATTAGAGTGACACAAGCATTTTTGCCATTATTGAGGCAATCTAAAGGAAGAATCGTCAATCTTATTAGCTTAGCTGGTATGCCTCTACATTTTGTAAGCTATTGATGCAATTTTGTAATGAATGAATAGGCGAAACTTACGATACTACATTTTTTTTCTTGCTACAGATCAAGTGGTTTTGGCCTCCCTTACACCGTATACTATTTCAAAATTTGCTACTTTCGCCTTTTCTAAATCATTGAGATCCGAATTAAGTAAATTTTCCATATCTGTGCATAATATTGAACCATGGATTTACCGGTAAGTACAGACTTGTAATGATATTAACTGGTAAGAAACACCTCTCAAAGGAAATGGTATTTCCTTTTCAGTATTCAACTATGAATAGAAAATTTATAAGAGGACTTTAACCTCGTTAATATAAAAGAAATTAAAAACTTTACAAGCAAATTTTCTTTGTAAGTACTATAATTAGTAGAAATGTTGTTGTCCCTTTTAACAAACTACTGCCATACCCTTTCAATACTTAACCTAGTATTTTCTGTGCAGTTAATAATTAATTACGCAATGTTAATCAAATTATCTTAATAAGAATGTAATTTCAGCACAAATTTGACGGAGTGTGCATCAAATCTTCTTGAGAAGAACATGCAGAAGATTCCCAAAGATATTAAAAATGCTTATTCAGATGAATATAAAGAAAAATTAAAGGTAAGAAAGCTTCTGACAGATATCCTTGTGCCAACACTTGTATATTCCTAATATATCTTCCACTCACAATGTTAAATGTTTGTTCAGAATTTCTCGCATTTTCACGAATCTTGAAAATTTAATTTGAATTAAACTTCTAACATTTAAAATTAAAACGTAGTTGAGAGCCAGGGCCCAGGTCCAAATAGTTGAGTATTGTTATTTGTACAATAGGATTTGTATAATCTCATAAAATATGGAAATCCTCTGTGTTTACGTCAGGGGCATAGCGTGGATTCTTTAAGAGGGGAAGCGGCGTATTTTACCTACATCGTTCAGAGGTGATTCGAGGAATTATGTAGTTAAAAATACCTAGTTAATGAAACCTTTCATGGAACATTTCTTGATAAAAGTATGTTTATTTTCAGTATTGTTATTAGAAAATAGATATATTTCTTTCTATACTTGGAAATGGTTTAGTTCCTTTTACTAGATAAAGCACAAGAAATAAACCGAAATATTTATCTATCAGGGGAATAGAACGAGATGACAATCTAGAGAGATGTTTCATCCGGATTGTAGAATGGTTTGTTTTGGTTAAAAACTGTTTATCAAATAAACATAGATCATCCCTCTGTGTTGCACTAGAAAAATTCGTATGGCACATTGCCTCACATGCAGTCAGTCCTGGTAACAGGACAATCTGGAAATCTCAATGCTAATTTTCTCACTAAAGAGCAGGTTCTTTACTATTCTTTATTACATGGAAATTTCCCCCAAGAATTTCTTTAAATTAAATGAGAAAGTCCAAGCACACCGTGTAACTGTCAAATTTAATCAATTTAACCAATAAAGTGTCGTTAAATAATGACGCAGGAGCATTTTTCTCCTTTATATTATTTTTTTTCACATTTCTAAATTTAACGAAGTCACAAGGAAAAAAGGTGTCATAAGGACAAATCAAAGTGATGATATTATGTATTCACTTTTATTTTAAAACAATTTCATTTTAAAGTGAAGTTCAATTTTTCTTGGTTTTCGTGCATATACATAAATGACGTTGTTAAAAAACGATGGCCGTGTCTTCATCATGTCTAAAAGCTAGCTCTTGATATTCATCAAGGACAAACAAGAAAGTCTTTCATCACTTTGTGAATAGATAGTTTTGTGCTCTCTGAAGAGCAGAAAATGACCTCTCCGCCGACGCACTTGTAGCAGGTATAGTGCGAGTCAGCGGTCAGTATATATGTTTGGGGAAAGACATCTAGTTCATGCTGCTTGTTATAATGATTTAATTTATTGACACTATTGTTGGACTCGCTATCGAAATAAATGGCAGTGAGTTTACTACTCAGTCGCCCACAGTCAAAATGCCATTAGACATAAAAGTCCATTAGACAACTGAAAGCTTCAATGGATAATGACGACTGATAACGTAAATGGAGATCAGAATTAAGAAGGCTGAGGAATTTCAATTTAGTTGTATCAGAAAATCTATCGGGTACATGATATATTAAGTTGTCTAAAACTGAAATTCACCACTTTCTCTGTTGCAACCTTACCAAAAACAATCAAAAGGGTCTCGAAATTGCTTCAGATATTTCCCAAAATCTTTTATCTTTTTCATGATGTCATTGGACTTATTTTGTAAATCAATATTTCTTCTTGATTGTCATTATGTGTTTGCAAATAAAAGTATCCAAAGTTGTTTATGGCAATCATTTATTCCAGCAATTGCACAACGTTTCGTAACTAGTTTTGTTACATCATCAGGTGCTTAAAGAGGGAACTGCTATCCCATTGAATTACCTCTGCAGTAGAACAATCGAGGAAACATCACGAAATCAACTCACACTCACTACGGGTGATATCAGATAACTAACAGTTGACGACAGACACTCCAATGTCAATGAATTCATTGGAGTGTCTTGGACATTGGAAACTAGTTACGAAACGTGCAATTGCTGGAATGCAATTGCTGGAATTGCAATTGTTGGAATTGTGGAACAAATGGTTATTTTGTAAAATTTGTGCAATTGCTGGAATAAATGGTTATTTTGTAAAATTTTAAATAATAAGTCAGAATGAGGAAAAATAGATGAAAACAAAGTTAAGAAACAACTGAAGTCAAAGTCTTTTAAGAGATTAAAATGGCCACGAGCAGAGCACAATTTTAACATCCCAATCACTTGAATTTTTTTATCATTGAAGCAAATAATTCCTGCAGATCATTGGTATGATTTTTCATAGTTTGTACAAGTCTGCTGGTGAAATTCCCACACGTTGGTGCAGCTGATGGCTATCGCTTTGTCACCACAGTGTCTAAAATTTCAATCTCCTATTTTTGCTTTCTCCTATCTTTTCTATTGGGGGCGATGACTAAAAACAGGCTACTAATTATAAGTTCATATTTAACATTATGTGAAAAACCAAGATACGACCCTCTTGCATTCCACACGTCTGAAAGTAGGTCCAGGACTTTTGAATATTTTATTCTATTTTGTTAATTTTTTAAAGTCTTTTTTGGGCATTGAGTGTATATATTTGGAGTAATCCTTCATCAAGTTCTGTCTTTGTCTCGTAATGTCAGTCAATGCCTTTTAACCTGTCGGTCAGGGGCTCGGCGACATTAGTAACCAGGGTTCCCACCCATCCGAGAATCCATGCAGTCTTGAGTTACTTAGCTTACGTGATTTTGCGGTGCCTAGTTAAGTATTTCGGCTCACGATGCTGGCTTACATCCTAAGTATTCTAACACAGCTATGATGTAAAAATTGTTTTTCACTAACAAATTGAAAACGGTGCAATGTAGTCAAAAAGTTATCACATACAAAATGAAAGCAAAATTAATACAACTGCTGATGATATTGTTTCATTTCTTTGTTTACTATTCTCAGTAGTAGGCTTTAAAGTTATTTCCCAAGGAAAATTGAAAATTTAACCTAAAATTTTAGGAGTTTGACAGCACTTTTATCCATTATATAACATCCAAACTGAAAAATACCAGGTAGATCCCAAAGATGTGACCAGAGCTTCCTTTATAGAAACCGATATATATATATATATATATATATATATATATATATATATATATATATATATATAGAGAGAGAGAGAGAGAGAGAGAGAGAGAGAGAGAGAGAGAGAGAGAGAGATTTGTACAGTAAGAGAAATTATTATATTTCTTAACCAGTCTTTCGTAATTCCGTAATTCTTTCCGGAGAAAAAACAGGAGTCCCTTATTTTTGTTAAACAATATGTGAACCCCCTTTTTGAATTGTTGTAAAACATTTTATATATTACCAACTGTTGTAAAACGTGTCTTCTGGAAATAGCATGATTGGCAATATGCAATGATACTTTTTAAAGTAAAGTAAAGTAAGTTCCAATTATATTGCCCTTGAATAAAAGAAAAACTAGACGTGCTACAGAATGGCACAGACTTTCTCGTAGTAAAGTTTTCTAATTTCCTTTTTCTGAACTGGTACTGGTCTTGCCCCTCCTTCTTGCCTGCTTCCATCTACCGCCGCCCAAATTACATTTTTTTGAAATTTTCTCAACTTTTCGGATTCCAAATAGTAGAACCCAAATATTAATTTAAGAATATTAAAGAAGGCTAAAACAACGTCTTAAATAGAAATTTTCATTGAAAATTTTGAGCCGTTTTTAAGAAAATGGCGTTAAGCGTTACTGTAAATGCGAATTTTAAAGCTCTTTTTCACAGGAATCTATTGAGTTTTCGACAAAGTTCATTTGAAGTCATTTGAAGCACTTCTACTCACAAATGCAATGATGTATATAAATTTATTGAACTGTGTTAATACTAAGGGATGAAAATTTTTTTTTAAAAAAAGGTACACCAAAATGAACTTTACGTCCTATTAAACAGTGCCATTACCACTATCCCTTGCAAAAGTTTGAAGAAAAATTTGGAGCCATTTTTGAGAAAATGGCGTTTGAGCGTTTCTGAAAATGTGGATTTGAGCTCATTTTTACAGAAAACTGTTGTGTTTTTGAAAACTTTATTTGACATTATTTAAAGCACATGCACTCATAAATGTAATACTGTGAAAAAAAAAGCCTCTACAATAAGTATTACCAAAGTGAGAGGCAAGTAAAAAAAGACATTTTTGGGTAATTTTTGGAAAAAAAAGAATAGAGCAATATGGCGTTTATGTCATCTTATAAAGTGCATTTAGCACTATCCATACCAAAAATTTAAAGATAAAATGTGCAGCCGTTTTTCAGAAAATTTTGAAAATGTCCGGAAGTTTGATGTAAAGTACCCCCCAATATTTAAAGAATCTTTTTCAAAATCTCAAACTGTGAACTAGAGCCAGATCGATGGGGCTTTCTTCAATTTGAAAAATATTGTAACCATGGTTTAGGCGCTAGCTGTGTTGACGGACGGACGGACGGTCGTTAAAAAAAAAATTCGGTATCAGGAGACCCCAAAACGTGTATTTTCGTTAAAATCTCGAAATCGATTTTCTGCAGCATTACATAACTTTCTCTATACTACGTATAGAGAAAGTTATAGTCTCTATACTCCGTATATACGTATGTATACGAGAAAGTAAATAAGAAAAATACCCTCATGATTTGAACCCTGGAAAACTTTATTTAACTTTATCTGTAGACAAGAATTCATGATTTTTCATAATTGTTTCTAAGTTAGTTAAGGCATAACAATGTCATTTTCATTCAATTTTTCTTTTTTATTTATATACTGTTTTAGAACTTTCAGCTCCTTTTGATATTTTCTCAATTCATCAATGTGCAAGTTATTTCACTAGAGAGCAGTTAGTAAACCGTAAAGGAAGAAGAGTGGATAATATATTTTTGTGTTATCCAAATTAAAAAGTGAAAACAAACAGAGCATACCATTACTGAAACTTGTTCAATTAGTTTAAAAATAAATGATGTAGAGTTTTCTTGGAAAATTATATGTAATTTGTTAGAAGTTTATCGGTATACTACTTTTTATTCTAGAAAAGTAATCTAAGTAGAATTTTACCTATTGTTATAATCATAGCACTTATGAAGTGGCATTATGATAAATTTGTCGGTAATTTCAGCAACTTCTGAATCTTACCATCAATTTAACAGCTGCTGGTCAATCTAAAATTGATCAGGTGTCTGAAGCAATTGAAGATGCTTGCTTTTCAGAAGATCCCTTGGTAAGAGTAATTCAAATCATTTTATTAAATAACTAAATAAGGATTGTTGTTACGCTATTACCTTCTAAGTTAAAGGGAAGCAGTGCTATCCTTTCAGTAACTAATATTATTGCTAATGTAGAAATCTATTATATCTATTTTTTTTCAGTTGCAGTACTCACCTGGCGCACACTCAAAACTTATGAAAAATTGCGTAGCATTAATTGATTTTTTTCAACCAATTTTTTTAAAATTAATTTTCAAAAGCAAATCAGAAAAAATATTTATAAAAGAAACTTGATATTGCACTTTTTTGCAATCGTAGGGATTGCAACAGTTATTATTTTACCATGCCATGCAGGTTCCATATTGATTCCCTAGTTATAAATGAAATGAGCAGCTACAAATGTTTCACTTCAAATGAAACCATTCACCTGAAATCATTTTGGAACAAATTCAGATATCTACCATAGTTAATCTCAAATAAAATCTCCTCAACTTTGAAGTATTCCATTAAGTTAATAGAGTTACTATGTCAAGCAGCAAAAAACAGTATGCAATTTTATTTAATTAAAGAAACGTTTTTAGTGACCTGAGGAAGAGTCAATCTCCTTCAGATAATATCCATTATTTTTAAATTTGTAATGTATTGTTAGAAATAAAGTATTGTTAGAAATGAAGTAATTTATTAAACTTATTTTTTTTATTAATAGATGACTGTATTTCATGACACAATTATATCACACTCAACCTATTTTTTGTAATAAGATAATTTCATGTTTATGAAAACATTGAGTTTTAATGATAAGAAGTTTTATAGATTGTCATATATTTTATTTTTGTTTGGGTACTTATTAAATAATATATTACATTTTTATAGTATAAATAAAATTTAAGTTTGCAAAACAAGAATTTTATTGACAAGTTCTTCTAAATTAAGATCACTTGGATTTTAACTTAATCTTTCTTTCTTATTAATTAAAAATACTAGTTATTTCCATCTTTTTATTAAACGTATGCTTTTTAAAATTGTATTTTCCAAAACAAAATAATCATTTAGCATTTAGAATATTTGGAGTTTGCATTAAAAAGCATGTTAGTGTAATTTCAATAGAACACTTTTCGAAGCCCGAGCGCCGCTCGTTTTCACGTTTCAAGGCTCTCGCTGAGAAATCGGGGAGGTTTGGCCATGGAGCTAGAATTCGTAGCTTCATGAGTTTAGCCGAGCGCCACACGTTTGTCGTGCGGCACCAGTGTTTCAAATAGTTAGAAAAAAATCCACGATGTCGCAGCATGAACCATAGAGGCTTGTTTACATGTTATATTTGTCCCTGCAATGAGGCGTGCAGTTCGAAGATGGCTGACGTGAGTTTGCAAGGTTATGCAGCCTAAAAGTTGAAGTCCCGAAGTGTATGTATGTTTGTATCACGGCTGATGCCAATAAAATAATGGAATAATAACATATGTGTCTGTCTTATAATTGGTTATCATGGTTATACATATGAGCCTATTGAAGGTTTTTTTTCTTCTTGAAAAAGATGCACTTTTCAAGCAGAGTTTAAAAATGATAGATACATCCGGCCTATTGATGAAATATGTCATAGAAAAGAGGAAATGTTACTAATAATTACATTATAATAGCTTTAAAGCGTTTCAGGTCGTTAGGTCCACGGACTAAAGGTCTAATACTCGTTAGGTCTAATGAACAGTTTACTCGCGAACCAGGTCTAATGCGACAGAAGCTCAACGCGACAGAGGATCTAATACCAAAAGAGGTCTACAATTAGAAGGTTCAATTAATAAGGTCTATGAGACATAGACACTGAAGTCTAGTAGATATACAAAGGTGTCTAATAAATGAAAAAAATAAAGGCAAGTAGAGCGAATGGTAGCAAATTACGAAAATGCGTAATGCTTTTACGTAATTTTGCGTTAAACATAGGCGACTTTGAAACAATTTTATCTATTAGTTTCTAAAAAACATCTTCAATTTTTGCTTTATACTTTTCCTTGTATGTAGCAAAGAAATGTTTTCTACATACAAAGAAGTTTCCTTGTATGTGGTAAAGATGGTAGTGCTGGTATCATTTTTGGTCTTCTCACTGTATTTTCGAAATTGCAAACAATCAATTAAAATTTCAAAAGCACAATATTGATGATCGAAATTTTTTAAAAAATTTAAAATATCAGTTCCTTAACAAAAGGTCATGTATTTTTAATAATATAATTAATTTAGCGTAATCTTTCGAAATTGACAATTCGAATTTCCCACCCTTCTGTGGATAGAATCATTCAGGAGTTATTTAATTAGTATTGAAATTAGTTAATAATTAATAGATATTTATTTTTCAGGAGTTAATTAGTTTAATAGTTCACGCGGTGTTGCCACACACAATGCGAAAAGCCCATCTCCCGCCGAGTCGCTAGCTTGCCTAGCTAGACGGTCAGCGGAAAACAAGATAAAACAGTGAAGTTGAAGGCTTCAACGGCTAGAGTCATGAAATTGATCTTGGCTGTCGGGGTGACGCCGCGTTGAAGGCTGTGTTACCGACGCTTCGATCACCTTATCGTGATCTTACTCAGCATACCCCAGCAGACCAGCTCTGAGGAAGATCACGATAAGATTATCGAAACGTTGGCAAGACAGCCTTCAACGCGACGTCACCCGGACAGCCAAGATCAATTGCATAAGATGAAACACTTTAAACAAATGCTGTAAATCAGGATTAATGAAATTCAAACAAATCCTACACACAAACAATTTCGTTTGATTATTACCTTCGTTTGAATATCATTAATCCCTGATTGACTTCAGTTGAAAGTTGCTTTTTGCTCTCCTGTAAAATTAAGTTTTTTGACTTATCAGCTTATTCACCGGGATCAGAGAATTAATAGTTATGAAAATAGTTCAGTAACAAGAAGGGACAACATACGCACAGATCAATAGAAAAAGGGCGAAAATTAGGAAGTTCACATTGAAAAGGAAGGTGGGCAGCACTGCACACTGAACCGTGACATTCCGAGTGGAGTTCATATTTTCTACCGGGCCGTGCTATGCCGGGCTGAGTGATCAAGAAAAGGGAGCTGGAGGATCAAGAAACTGTGCGCGCATAGTATATCTGTTTGCAACTCGCACAATGCACTCCGCCTTCTAACTCTAGAATATGAAATGATGACAAAATTAATCTCATTGATGACAAGCTCATTCTGCTGCAGACATAATCATTCTACCGATTACAAAATCCTTCTGTCGATAAGATTATTCATCTCTCTAGAAAATCGCTCTCCTCGCTCATTCCGCTTATTGAGAAGAGTCGGTTCTCCCCAAACATGTTTCGAGTTCTGTGCTTTGACTAAAATCTAATGGCTATTAGAAATTAGGTCGCCACCATTTCCAGCAAACGCTCCTCCTGAGCACGTGTGCGTCCTTGTCGCGTGCCTAATTCGCTCAAAGGAGTATCCCAGCTTTCTAGCTGTCAAGTATGCTCGGGTTGTTAAATTATCGTGGAACTCTGGCTTCCTTAACGAAGTGTCTGTCCTTGATTCACTCCATTTTCACGTAATTGGTCCTAAGCATTTTTTCGTCCTCAAAAGTCTCGCAGTCCAACACCACATTAGATACCTTTAGAGTGGAAAATCCTTGCTACACAGCACTATCTCCTACTGCTTCGACATATTCTTTGTTTCACATGCTATTATTTCTTTTTAGAAATACAATCATACAGAGAATTATTTGTATCCTTAGCTTGGCGTTACTCTGCGTCTCGCCTGCTGAAGGAACCGTCACCGACTCCTCTTTTTACTTTCTCGCCTTACGAAGGTACTTCGTGTGAAGAGAAAATTATGTAATCGTGTGACGGAAAACGGCGAATTTTCGGCAGAAAAACTCTTATCGCTGGTAACGAAAAAGTCGATAAATCTGGTTGCTAAACATAGATAAAAATCCTCTCAAATGTAGTGTAGTCAGAATCCGATTTTTGTGGGTCCTTGACACCAAAAAATCAATAGGTCAAAAATCAAAACGTCTGTCCGTCTGCCTCTCCGTCTGTCTGTCCATCTGGTCAACGATAGCACCTAAACCTTTCAACCGATTTTCTTCAAAATTGACATTCCCCAATCGGTCTGAATGAACTCGAGGCTTTGGGGGATTTAAACGGATATTTTGATTTTTAAGGGTACTTTACATGAAGCCTCAAAAACTATTTTCAAACTTTTCTCAAAAATAGCTTCATTTTTTTTATCAAAGGACGCTTAAGGTGGTATGTTCGTGCCAGTCGCTAGTGAAACACTCAACCATTTATTACATCATATATTAACAATAGCTGATTGTAAAGGTAACCGGAACATTTAAATAATTATTTGTAAATAGTTGAAAGAGACGTATTGAGTTGTTGCATTAGGAAAACAATGTTTACTAATAAATTTATTCTCTCGCATGATTTTACTTTTTCATAAACTGGCAATACCTAATACAGATTAGGTTGACTTTGGCGCCCTTAAGTCCCGTTTTCACGGTAGCGTAAGTCACGGCTTTTCGCGTGTTTCTCGGGCGTGCCGCTAGATGTTGCGTGATCGCGACTTTTTATCAAGCTCTGCTTGATTCCTCGCGTGGTTTTTGCGATAGCAGAGACACCTCTCGGTAGAATTTGTAAGCATATCAATCAACTAGCGTTCACGGTAGGATCCACACCCACTAAATTGCCCATATCGTCACCTACCTCCACAACTCCTCCATTGTACACATCCGTAAATACGTAAACAATCCTCTCTTTAGACAACCCCACCGTCACATCCTCCGAAACCCACCCAGACATGCCCGTAAGAAACCCCCGCAACTACTGTAACCTCCTTCCCCCATCACTTGAAGCACAGGGCAGACAGACGTGACTATGACGTAGACGACAACACGAATACCACCAGACAGTGACGAACCAACATAATCACCAAGCAATAGGTACCTATGCAATAGTACTTCTCAACCCCAATCCTCACCTCTTTTCTTCCCCCTCCCTCTCCTATCTATACCCATTCCTCCGCAATCCCTTTATTCTCCCCCGTCTTTCCTCGTCACCCAGGAACACCCTAAAATAAATTAAACCTTCACCTTAAAAAATAGCTCACCCATCGAAACACCCAGACTTCTGATCCCCGTCCCTGTACGGGGGAGTGGAGTCAATCAACAATGGAGACTATAACACCATCTATAAGACCCAAAATCGAAGAGACCCCTCCTGGGGTCAGGCGATCCATGACAACACCAAAGGACGTTGGCGTTGGCGTTGGCGTTGGCGTTGACGGTAGGAGCAGCTTCGCCAGCTCCAAGAAGGGCACGGGGCACAGGCATGGTTCGGGGTCGACGTTGGGCCGATTCTGGCGGGCTGGACAGAAATAAAATGGGACCTGCTATTGACTTCATGTGACTGGCGTGGCCAGTAGGTATGCCTCGTTTCGAAAAGAAGTTGCGAGTAGTGTTAATAACTATTTTTCTCGGGGGAAATGTATTTCACAATTTTAAGAGTAACGCCATAGTCCTGAGAGCATTAGCATATGAATGTGAATAGAGAAATGTGTGTTTTTAGGTTAGGATGACGTGAAACAGTGGCATTGTGCATTACTTAATTGTGATTTGTTCCTAGCGTTTATGATTGTGTGAAAATTGTGAATTTTTATCTTCAAATTGTGTGCAATGTCACTTATCTTCGAAATAAAAGTATTTTATTAGATTGTTGTCCCAGATAGTATTTTGCATATAAGCTTATACTTATTAAATAATTCCCCATTCAATATTTAAAAATTTATAATTTACTGCACAAATTTACAAAATTCACTTGAACTCAATTCTCATTATTTATTTGATACTTTCGAAATCAGATTTTTTTGAAAATTACGTAAGTGCAATTTTTTGGCATCTTTGTACCACTAAATTGAAGATAAGGGATTTTTTCCTTAATAAAATTTGTTCCTTCAAGACGGATTTTTAAATAAAATCATGTTCAATTTTTCGAAAATATTAGTATTTTCGAATTTGACAATATATAGACAATTTAAAAAAATTATTTCATTTTTTCTTGAGAAAAAATGTTCCAAACGCTCCAAATGTTTCTTTAATTTTTTCCACAGATAGCAGAAGGATATTTTAAAAAAATGGTGGGGTCTCGTTTTAGTTGAACTATCTGAAAATTGCAAATTTAGAAAAAATGCAAGAAAGTGTGTGCTGTTGTAGCACCACAAGTTTAACAATGAAAGTGACCCGACCCAAATTAGACCCTGTTGCTGGTTCTGCTTGTCGCAACTCTTTGTCTCGTCTTACGCCATAGGAATGTCTGGTTTGTTCGTTTAAATCGATGATTAAAGAACCTTGATGTGATCAACGTTATATTACTACATACATGGTTATCTTCATTGTAAAGAGAAAACAATAACATAAGAAAGAAACCGTCGTTGGATGAGTGCGCGTTAAATTTACGTCATCAGAGAGTATTCGCGCAAACAACGTTTTTCTATGCGTGGCATTGGTACAGTGTAAATTAGGCGCTAACTATACTTCGGTTTTTACAGAGCTGCTTCTCAAGGTCACTCAAGACCCGTCACCACGGTGGCATTATGGTGGAAATAGATGGGGGAGTTTCTCCGGGGCACCGACTTCGCTCATTCAAGGCACCACCAGTTTGCGTCACGAAACACGTAACCACAGAACGGGCACTTCGTACGAAACGCCAGTTCAGATGCTGGCCTCCATGTTATATCCATACGATTTTTAGTATATGGGAACTAAAAATAGCGAATTTTCGAAAATATTCCAACCAAATTTTCTCAATCCCTGTGGAAAATTTTCCCGCGAAAATCTCTGCAAATTAAAGGGTTTGATTCTCTCTGATTTTCCGGAAGCATGATTTGTATTAACATATGTGGAGCCCGAAAAATAAAATTAAAAAAAACAACTGATAAATGTAGGTGTTTTTAATCACACGTAATAAAAAGTATCTATTACCCCAAACAAAATAAACCATCGCGTTAATTGAAAAGTTTCCTAATTATTTTGTCTTATAACACTTTCTCAATTTTTTGTAAATATTAGTGTGACATACCAATATGTGGGACCTTGTATTGAGTGACATTTATTGTTAACCGGGTGAATGGTAAGGATAGACATAGGCAAATATGGCGGCATATCAACGGTAGACGAGTTGTTCGTCAAGGTCAACAAACCTCATTGCTGTGAACCACGGAGCGCGGCTAGTTGACAAAGTAAACTGTTTGGGGATTGGCCGAGAAAACAATGACAGTTTGGGGCGCGGCTAGTTGAATTAGTAAGTAATTCAGGGATTGGCTAGGCATACGATTTTTTCTAACAAGTAACAGTAGAATGACGGACCGAGTTTGAAGGGCTGAAAGAGGGGAATATGGATTCATTCCGACTCATGCCGTGGTGCCGTGCGGATCGTGTGTAGACAATTGATGTTGGGAGTTTGGGAATTGTGAACATTTACTTTGGAGCGTATGATTGTCGATAATGGGAATGGAATTGGAAATTTTGTAGCAGCTAGAATTGTGAACTTAGGTGAATTTGTCGGCAACAGGACTGGGAGTATTTGATGCAGATAATAGTTTGCTGAACTTTAATATTTTAAGTATACGAGTAAAAAGAACTGGGAACGTTAAAAGGAAAATTAATTAAGTCTTATCAATTTATGAGGCGGTGAGGATCAATGATTTGAATACACTTGTGCCACAACGGAAGAAAAGAAGATGGTATTTGGACCTGGAGCCATCGACACCGGGAAAGATTGAAAATGGTTCTAGGCGGCGACATCAGTCAATAGCATGCGAAGACAGGTACTGCAATATAAGGTTTGAGACTGGTCAAGACCAAAAGTTTCGTATTGTTAACAAGTAACATTGAATAAACGTACAAGTAGCTGTGAATAGAAAAGATGATTTTCATTTAGCCAATTCCAGAAAATGAGTAGCTAGAAATGTATATTTGCTTTTCATATTCCTCGGCCACTCTGTACAGATGGCAGATAGAAAAATCGGCTATTAGTAGGCAATAGCGATTGTTTCTTATAAGACCTATCGACCCAGAGAGTCGGATATTAATTTAATGGAAATAGCAGTTGAAGAGTAATTTTAATAATTGAATTAACGTAATCTTTTCCTGGCGCCCATATTCTTTTATAAATTTGGAACGGGTTACATTGAATTAATATTAGAAGGGCAGAGGAAATATTAGATTTAAAAATGAAATCAGACAGTTTGTTTCATTACTAAAAATGTGAAAATTTGGTATTCGCTCGCCTAAGAATTTGTACACTTTGAAATTGGTTACCATGACAAGAATGTTGTATTTAATTATGTGTTTGTTTTGACAATGTCGACCGCTGTAGCCATTAGTGGAATATTTAAAGAAGGGCTGCGACGGTTTTGCGTGTGAATGACGGGCGTGTGAAGGTCGGCAAGCAGGCTCTTGCGTTGCACGCCACCTCACAAGGTCGGGGACGTCCTGTGCGAGGCGCCGCCGCGCCGGGGCGGAGGCTTAAAGCGCCATTCGCAATGCAAACACCAGCAGAAGCATAACATAGACATAAGTGGTAGACTGAAGTATTCGCAATGTCCAAAATAAACGGAAGTAAAGTAAGATTCTTTTGGCTGGGAGATATTCTAATTTACTACTGGTTGGATGTGAGAATTCATTTCGAGATATCGACTGTGTCCATGAGCGGGGGAGGGCTCTTGGCTTGGGTTGTTCGTCAATCGACTTATTTCGATACTGGATTTTTAGTTAACGTACTGTGATTGGTTGATTTCTTATTTTTGACATATGCATAAGCACAGAAGCTTGAAGCTTACAAGCTATTAGTTTTTACGCGTTATGCTTATGCGAACGCATAAGTTAACCTTTTTTGGGAACAATGCGAAATATAAACATAAGCGTGGAGTTTACATAAAAGTTAGGACTACGTCTATAAGCGGACTCGGGCCAATGCGTTCGCATAAGCTTATCACGTAAGACGTTAACTTGAAAGCTTGCAAGCTTCAAGCTTCTGTACTTATGCTTAAGTAAGAAATAAGAAATGAACCACAGTAGGGCAACTCAAAAAAGAGTATCAAAGTCGATAGGTCCAACAAAAGACTGGATTTCCAAATTGCGTGTTTGATTTTCGGCGGTTTTCTGCTGTTTTGTAGCGTACGATATTTTTGTAATTTCATTTTGTTGTAGTATTCATAGTACTGTTTAGCTAGTTGTATTCACAGTAGTATCAATTAGTTTTCATTTTCATTCAAATTAAAATATTATATAAATCGAACCGGTAGGCCATGGACTTAGTCGATATCTCGAAATCGATTCTCACATTCAACTAATAGTAAACTAGAATGTCCCGCCGACAATAGAAAATCTTATTTTACTTACGTTTATTTTGGACATTGTGAATACTCCAGTCTTTCACCTTCGTTCAAGTTTATGTCTATGCATTATGCTTACGTTTATGTTTAGATTGTGAATGCGCCTTTAAATTAAAAGAATGAATTAAATTAAGAAACTGCTCTTTTTCGTGGGATTCGCTCAGAAAATCAATATTGAAGTCTCCACATACAACAATGAATTTAAAAGAGAGATTACTAATTTTGTTCAGAGTTATCTGTAGATTTTCTAAGAAATTGAAATAATCTAAAGCTCGCTTTGTTGGAGGTCTGTAGATGCAAAGTAAGATAATTTTGAGCGTAGTAAGATGTACAACTGTTTGATTTTATATAGATGTGCGGTGACATGACCGCGATCAGCGAGAGAACCCGTGCGCTAACGGCAGCACTTTTATAAACATTATGCGGTAGTTACTGGCGAACCGCACTAGTAACTTGTGTTCTGATGTCGCTTATTGTAGTTGATAAATTTCCTGTCGTCCGCCTCTCTCCGTCGTCTGATTGTCAGAGTTCTCTTGCCGAAGTCTGATCGTCTAGTCTCACACTCTCTGAAATCTAGTCGTTAAGTGTCCTCTCTCATCTGAAGTCAAGTTACCAGAGTCGTCTCCTCTGAAGTCACATCCTATCTCCTCTGACGTCTGATCCTATTTATCGTTTCACGCAAAGCGGTCGTGCTTCGAAGATTTCTCTTCGCGCGCAAAATCCCTAGCCCAGACCGTCTTCCTGCTTTTTCGAGCAATCAGGTTGAACTTTTGGAACGCAGGAATCGTAACAGCGACTAGAGCGCTGATTCACTGGCGATGATCTCACGTTGGTAACCTTCTAGAAGCTTCTTCCTTCCGTGAATTGTGATTAGACAAGAGGCATCCCTTTCTTCGGCAGTTCTAAGACATCTTGCTTCTGAAGTAGATTAATTCGAATCGTGTTGAGAGAATTTTTACGGATTATAGCAGAGTACTTATGGGCGTTGATTCATACGCGTCACAAAACTAGAGCCAACGTGACGCCAACTCCGCGCGTGTTGTGCGGCATTCGTTTCCTGGACAACTGCTAGAAACTGACTACACGAGCCACTGTCTCCCATCTGCCGCGTGTGAGAACGTGTTTGTACGGCGGTCACGTTTTGGCGCTGCATATGCGTCCTGACATTGCTAGACACCGTGGGAGTGTGCATTCCGATATCGACCCGGTTGTGCATAATAGAGCAACACTTCGCATCACCTGCATCTATAAAATTGATTGATTTTTTCGTGTTTCCGGGCGCGTCAACTGCTTTGGTCATTAGTCCCGTTTGTGTAGTGCATGTTTTTTTCCGCGGGAGATGGCGGTGATCTTCCCCCGCTGGATGGCGAGATCCGGCGCCGACCTACCGTCGGCTAGTGGGGTTTCCCCCTAACCAGGACTCTCCCACCAGCGGGGACCACACCAGCCGGGACAAGCTCTAAGCTCCCGACCGATCTCCCGGAATATGTGGTAGTATAGTGCATGTTAGTGTAAGTGTGTGTGTAAGGGGAGAGGATAGGACAAGGATGAGGAAGGACAGATCGCGCGCGATCCGTGGCCCGTTTGGTAGGGTACTGCTCCGGCATTTGCGTGGTGTTGATCGGAGAAACCACGGAAAACTACCGATCAGAGCAGATGGCCGCTAGAATTCTCCTCCAGACCTGAACACCGACGACAACAACATGCAAAAACTATAATGTAGAAGTGTCAA
Source organism: Teleogryllus oceanicus (assembly GCA_964035755.1). Lineage (NCBI taxonomy): Eukaryota > Metazoa > Arthropoda > Insecta > Orthoptera > Gryllidae > Teleogryllus > Teleogryllus oceanicus. The sequence continues at coordinate 114,215,038 of CAXIVR010000006.1, read as the reverse complement.
ATAGATTCAGTTTTTAAATGAGTTACCTGAAGTGCCAGTAGAAGTAAAAAAAAATCCCCCAATATATTTAACGGGAATTAGCAACCATACAGAATTTATAAATGAAATCAAATCTAAGTTAACAGAAAACTTCACCACCCAGCTCAAGAACAATGAAATTAAAATACAATTCACGACAATAATATACTTCAGAGCCGCAGTTAAAAACTTTATAAATACCAACAAACAATTCCATACGTACTCAGACCCCAGTGTAAAGAAATATTCAATAGTGATAAAAACCATTCATCCCACTATCTCGGAAAACGAAATTCTCGAAGACATCGCATCTAAATTTCCATCAGTTACAAAGGTCACGAGACTACACAAGAACAATGTCCCCATCCCAGTAGTAGCCGTAGAATTCAACGGTACCGAAAAAATAGAAAGTGTTTTGGAATTAAAATACATTTGCAACTCCATAGTTAAACCGGAAAGAAGAAAGAAAACTGTAGGCCCCATTCAATGCTACCGTTGCCTTGACTATGGACACAGTAGAAATAATTGTAATTACCAAGTTTCGTGTGTTTTATGTGCAAAAAATCACCTTTCAGCAAATTGTCCATCAGAGAAATCAACTCCTACGTGTAAGAATTGCATGGGGAAGCACAGGGCCGACCTCAGGTCACATGAATGTACATATTATAGGAAAATAATAGCAATAATGTAAAATCTGGATCGTCAAATCCCAGATCCTACCAATCACGCACGCCGCAACCCAATCATGACTCAACGAACTTTCCATTCTTACCCACTACAAACAATATTCCTAACTTCACTCAAAGATTAAATTATCATAATCAACCAAGGAATGCAAATAATGCTTAATTATCAACAATATTACAATCACCAAAGAAACAATCAATATAACCAATACAGAAGCAATAACACTTTCATTAAATCGAACGCCTAATTACAAACAAAGCAATTCATATTAAACTGGAATGCAAATGACATCGTAAACAAAAAATCCGAATTAGAACAGTTTCTACAGGCAAAAATTATAGATATCGCATGTATAACCGAGACGCATTTAAGCCCAAACAAAACATTCACCATCCCAGGATTCAAAACCATCAGAGCTGACAGAAACGAAAATTCGGGAGGTGGTGTATTGACTTTGATAAAATATAGCATTCAACACCACCAAATAACCTTGCCACACACTCCAGGTATAGAAAAAACCGGGATAAATGTACCATATAACAATAATCAAACATTAACTATAGTTACTACGTATAAACCACCCAACATAAAAATCAATATTACTTCTATCAATAAATTACTTGAATTGCAAAATCCATTTATCATAGTAGGAGATTTGAATTCAAAGCATTCTGCATGGGGATGTCGGACCACAAACCCTAATACCTAAACGAATACTTAAACAGAATAAAAAACACATTGCAACTTAACATACTAACGCCCACAGAACCAACATATTTCCCATATGATTCCAACAAAAATCCAGATATATTAGATGTAACAGTAACAAATTTGAAAGACCTATTCTATTCTATTGTTCAGCATGAATTAGATTCCGACCATATCCCAGTTGTTATAACATCTAAACTAACAAAACCTCCATCCTCTCCTGCTCCCACACTGAACACTTACAATATAAACAGGCATTACTTTAAAAATGCTGTTGAAAAATCAATACCAAATTTCAAACCTTAATTCTTCTAATGAAATAAATCATGCAATCAGTGAGCTAAAAATATATTAATAAAAACTGTGAATAATTCTCAAAATACAACAATACCAGAAATCAAAAGAGACTAATAAAACCATTACCTCCTAATATTACTGAATTAATAAAAGTTAAAAATAAAACCAGAAGGCTTTGGAACACCCTAAAATCCCAGAACTAAAAAAGAACTAAATTATCTAATATTTGCAAAAGGCAATAAGTAAACACAACAAAGAAAAATTCAATCAATTTATTGAAGGATTAAATACTAAAAGCAATTCTCTGTGGCAATTCACAAAGAAAATTTTAAGGAAAAAGAACAGCATTCCCCCACTGTCAACTGATAATGGAAAAAATATTCACCCACAGAAAAGCCGAAATTCTAGCAGCTCATTTTGCCAGCACATTCACACCCAATGATTCCATGAAAAATGTCAAACACGATGAAATTTTAAAATTTTCAAACGCTCCTCTTTACGACGTTCCTGAAATCCAAAAAATCTCCAGGACACGACCGAATTAATACTGCAATCCTCAAAAGATTACCGAACAATGCCATCGCATTTTTAAATAATATATACAACTCCATACTAAGAACAGGTTATTATTCCCAAACATGGAAACATTCAATAATACATCCAATAGCAAAACCAAATAAAAATCAATCACGTGCAGAAAATTACAGACCAATCAGTTAATAATATTACTGAAATAGCTCACCAAATAGCACAACTATTTTACACTAATTTACCCTTCATAAAGGCATCAACTCACTACAGACTCGGATCCCAGATACAAAACCAGAATAAAGAACAGATTCCGCTCCATTCTTTCCTCCAGATATTTTCAAATATTGACTAATTCTGTTGAGGTGCTATTTGTTTCTCTCCTATTAAAGTTTGTTCAGTACAAATTTAAACTAGATTAAGTTGATTAGATTAAGTCACCATACAATTGCAAAGTTTTACTTGTAAACTGAACATTGTAATCTCAACTAAACAATAAATGTAAAAAAAAAAAATTAGCGAAGTGTTAATGTGCGTAACGAGCAGTGGTTTCCCGGCGACGTTCCTATGGCATGTGGTTGGTTGCAAGGGAAGGTGTGGCAAAGCGCATCGCTGGGTCTTTTGTGATGGGGCGAAGGGCATCCCTGTATTCGAACGTTTTAAGAAATCGTTGTCTCTGATGTCTGTTAGCTCCGATCGTATTGAATAATTTAACTGGTATTCGAACGTTTTAAGAAATTGTGTCTCTGATGTTTCACAGTTCCGACCGTACTGAAGGAATGTTCACGGATGTTAGCGAAGTGCTAATGAGCGTAACGAGCAGACTTTCTCCGGGACGTTCCAATGGGTTGTGGGTGGTTGAAGGTGTGGTGTCACTCGGGGAGTAGTCAGATCTATAGTTATTGAAGCGTAAAAGCGTAAATCGACCCTTCCAAACATTTTGACGGATTGGGCGACGCGTGGGCGGGTGGGTTGAAGTGAGCCTCGCGTGTCAGCTGCGCTGGGTGGAAGGGCTTCATGTCATGCATAAATGGCTTAGAATTTACAATCTTCAGAGCTACTAGATAGCAAAATATTTCCACTTCAAAAGCTTTTTTCTAAGACTGGCCGAGCCTCGAGGACCTAACCGGGACGGGTATATAGGCGCGGCCTACGGGTATGGCCTACGGGTTCGATTTATATAATATTTTAATTTGAATGAAAATGAAAACTAATTGATACTATTGTAAATACAACTAGCTCAACAGTACTATAAATACTACAACAAAACGAAATTATAAAAATATCGTACGCTACAAAACAGCAGAGAACCGCCGAAAATCAAACACGCAATTTGGAAATCCAGTCTTTTGTTGGATCTATTGACTTCGATACTCTTTTTTGAGTTACCCTATTGTGGTTCATTTCTTATTTCTTACTTAAGCATAAGTACAGAAGTTTGAAGCTTGCAAGCTTTCATGTTAACGTCTTACGTGATATGCTTCTGCGAACGCATTGGAACGAGTCCACTTATAGACGTAGTCATAACTTTTATGTAAACTCCATGTTTATGTTTATATTTGGCATTGTGAATGAAACTTAAGGCCCATTCTCAACGCAAACATAAACATAAGCATAGCGTTAACATAAAAGTTTGCACTACGTTCATAGGCGGACTCCTTCACAATGCGCTTCCATAAGCATAACGCGAAATAACTAATAGCTTGTAAGCTTCAAGCTTCTGTGCTTATGCATATGTCAAAAATAAGAAATCAACCAATCACAGTACGTTAACTAAAAATCGAGTATCGAAATAAGTCGATTGACGAATAACCCAAGCCAAGAGCCCTCCCCCGCTCATGGACACAGTCGATATCTCGAAATGAATTCTCACATCCAACCAGTAGTTAATTAGAATATCTCCCAGCCAAAAGAACTTATTTACTTCCGTTTATTTTGGACATTGCGAATACTTCAGTCTACCACTTATGTCTATGTTATGCTTCTGCTGGTGTTTGCATTGCGAATGGCGCTTTAAGCCTCCGCCCCGGCGCCTCGCACAGGACGTCCCCGACCTTGTGAGGTGGCGTGCAACGCAAGAGCCTGCTTGTCGACCTTCACACGCCCGTCATTCACACGCAAAACCGTCGCAGCCCTTCTTTAAATATTCCACTGATGGCTACAGTGGTCGACCTTGTCAAAACAAACACATAATTAAATACAACATTCTTGTCATGGTAACCAGTTTCAACGTAATTCATGTGCAAATTCTTAGGGGAGCGAATACCAAATTTTCACATTTTTAGTAATATTTACCAAAAATTGAGAAAGTGTTATCAGACAAAATAATTAGGAATCTTTTCAATTAACGCGATGGTTTATTTTTCGTTTCGGGCAATAGATACTTTTTATTACGTGTGATTAAAAACACCTACATTTATCAGTTGTTTTTTTAATTTTATTTTTCGGGCTCCACATAGGTTAATGCAAATCATACTTCCGGAATATCAGAGAGAATTAAACCCTTTAATTTGCAGAGATATTTGCGGGAAAATTTTCCACAGGGTTTTAGAAAATTTGGTTGGAATATTTCCGAAAATTGGCTATTTTTAGTTCCCATATACTAAAAATGGTATGGATATTCCATGGGCTCTTGCGCATGGCATCCGACTTCAGCCAATGAACTTCAGACTCCAGTTTGCGTCACAATATTAGCGGGAATTTTAAATGCAGCCAGCTCCCAAAATGCAAGCCCAGAGTGATCATAATTTAGAAAAATGAGGTAAATTGGGTTTGTTTAGTACTTAATGGAAATTTGACGGATAACATCAATTACAATATAAGCAGAAATGTTCTCCAAACTCCGAAGCAACAGATGCAAGTATTTTCATCACATCATTATTGTCACTGTAATTGAATTTTAAAAGCCCCGAATTAAATGAAAAACTATAGTATGGCAAAAAACTAGGTTCAACAAAGTTTTGTAGATCCATCAGATTACATTTTCCTGACATTCTCTGACCTTTCCTAAAATGGCAAATTTCATGTAGAGAATCAAATCGTGCAACTGCAACCGACACATGACAGAATGACAAACCATGAAACTGTAGTGAAGGTCAAGCCACAATTTTCTATTTACAATGCTAGATGGACAAGTCTTTAATGTACTGACTGAAACTTGCCAAGGTTTGACGGCGTTGATTTGAAAATGGATTATAAAAAATACCCATGAAATACTTCGGGTCTTACACATTCTGTCGCGCGATTTTGATTTCATGGGGCTGGTTTGTAAATAAACAGGGTGCCGATCTCATGGAAGAAAAGTATGGTGCCATGGACTGAAAATAACCACGGGATACTAGGGTTTAATCAACGCCACCTACATAGATATACTTAGGTGGGACTGGTTTAATTCTCCATTTACCCGTTAAGATTGCTGCGCTAAAACACGCGTTTGGAAATTTCTTTGATTCTTCTAGCCGGATAAGAAAACAAATTATTAGTTCCCCATCAGGAGACCGAGACGCGACCGCGTCGAATGACACCTCGTATGTCTCGACTGGTACACGAGAGGTGGTGTAGCCGTCTCTCTCCCTCCCTCTCCCTCTCCCTCTCTCCGTTCCTCTGTCTCTGTGTGCCTGTTTCTGTCTCTACCTCTCTCTGTTCCTCTCATTCGCATATAGTTGCAGATTCTGCACGTCTCTGAGCAGGTGGGGTAGTATCGAGAAGCCCGGACCAGCAAAAATGTAATAGAATGTTCAAGAAAATCTCATCCTGTAGATTACGGTGTGAAAAAATGTTCCTTCGAGTCCATTGACCTCAACATTTGTTTTAAATGCCCTCGTAATTCTTTAACGATATAGATTTTAAAAAATTCTACTGAGTGTTGCGGGTTGCATTTGATATTAATATTTTTTTGTTTGTTCTGCAGCGCCATCTGGTTGAGTCACAACAAAATTACCAGCACGTAAGCCTTCTGGATGAAAAAACACGTAGATCACATAGATGTCCACAATTTCATGGAGATCGGGCACACGGTGTTGGAGTTTACCGCTCTTATATATATATATATATATATATATATATATATATATATATATATATATATATATATATATATATATTGTGACGTCACGGGATTAGACAACCCCCATAACGCCACCATCAGCCACGAAAAGGAGCCCACGAAAAGAGAGGACTAAGGTACGCGGCGGAGCGACGGCTGGTAAACGCGCCATCTGCCCACAGCAGTAAATCCCCAAGGTTACCTACAGGCGAGCGATGCGGAGCTGTTGAGGTAAAGGAACTGGCAACGTTTATGCGGCGATCAGTTGGGAAAAGAGGATAGCGGTAATTACACGACAATTAGTGTTAAAAGTGGGTGAAAAGTCTCGAATAGGTGGGAGAAGTATTTCGAACGATGTGAGTGGCAGTTTCAAGTTCATTTACTGCACGTGTCATTAAATTCATTCAAAGAGGCCATACCTTGTACAATTTTACATAAATAATTCATGATTTTCATATGTTGTACAGTTGATATTATCTGGAAAAGTCAGTTTGTTGTATTGTGTTAAAAGTAATTGCTTTTTTTTTATATGTAAAGGGGTCAGATTTAAGGAACGTGAATGCTACGTTTTATTCAGTGTTATAGTGAGTGCGAAGCCCAAGGCTAGCACCTGTAAACGGGCTTCCTTGAAACAAATTTGAAATTCATTTTGAAAGACGTGCACGTAAAAACTAGAGGCTAAAAGAGTAAAATAATTTGGTAGTAGAAAAACTCAGAAAGGAGTGAGCAAATTGTAAATTGTAGTTGGTGAAAGTGTGTTCAGGCAGTTGAGGTGACGCCTATTTTTTGTTTTGTCTTGTTTTATTTTTTTAGTGACCAGCTACTAAATTGCATTATCCTGTTATGAAATTGCGTCACTGTAATTCGTATTTTATCTGATTCATTGTGTCAAGGGTTCAGACCTTTCTCATACCCAAAAGATCCTGCTTCCTGAGAATTTTAAGCTCGCTTCACGAGCATTCATTCTATCACGCCTTCACCACGTGTGGAAGGTAGTAGGTGGGCGTGTTAGAATATATATATATATATATATATATATATATATATATATATATAAGAGAGAGAGAGAGAGAGAGAGAGAGAGAGATGTATGTATGCATACATACACACATACATAAACAGTAACAATAATAAGTTAATCTTGTCGATCGTCAAGGTATAATCATAAGTAGGGAACGGACTTTATTGTAATAAAAAAAAGTAAAATATGTACATATATATGTACTTATTTTTTCAAAAATATGTAAGAAAAAATATAAAATATGTGAAATAAATATTCGTTATAATGTTTAGAATTCCATTCTTCAAGCGTTTTCCGAGCAGGGTACGTTACCGATTAGAACTTTACATGAATTCAGAGAGGCTGAATGAAAGAATATACAGAAGAAATTATTCGCTAGTTTCTTTCCGAAACATAAAACTTTCGTATTATATATAATGTTGTTTACGAGGAGTCGGACCTCAAGTGAATAGTACCGTGTAACCTGTGATAGAAGGGGGGGTAAATGGAGCATACTCCCACCCGAACTCCAGAAAACGTATAAGACAATGATCAGATCAGCATGGGGTCTATGAAACACGAGTAAGCACGTGGTTGAAGTTCCTTCTGCTTCAAATACTACATCCGCTCATCGTTGACCCCGACTACGCTGTTTCCAGGAAGCAGTGGGGCGGGGGAGATAAGTTTGGTAATTAATAGCGATTGTCCGGCGCTAATACAAGAGCATTGCGTATTTTTTTAAGTATTTCAGTAACCAAGTTAGTTTTCATATATTTCGAACATCACAAGTGGAATGTTAATTTTCGACCTATAAATATATTAAAATGTAACGAAATATGTAGCTATAGATAAAATATTTAAAAAAAATATGTAAAAATATGTAAAATAAAAATGATTCCAATTCGTTATTAAAGTCGTAAGTGCTAAAATTTATGAAATAAGTTAATAATTAATTTTATTTTTATAACAGTGTAAGTGGCATAGTCTAAGAATTTTTGTATTAAATTTATTTTAAAATACATGTTTTTTATTTGTAACCTGTACAATACATAATAGTTTTTGAATTACTGTGTATTTTAGTATTTTAAATTGAAATACGGAGATAATGGGGTGGCGAAATTTTCCCATGCCCCGGGCGGCCGTCACCCACTCTGCACCACTGCCATGGCCTTCTGCTCTTCAGGTTGAGATAGTCAACATCACTCTATGTTGGAGTGCGCGATTAGTTTTCTGGATTGGCAATCCAGATTATTCAGATAGTTTTGCGACCAGTCTGTTATTTCAGCAATATACCTAATTACGGGTAATGCGCTTTTATGATAGCCTGAATGAAAGCATTAACCGTTGGGCTTCGTTCTGAGCTTTTCAACACATTGGATACATTCTGACGAGGATGTCAACTTGTTGACACCACATATCTACAGCCTGCTTGTCGAGGTACTTGTAGGTCTCCTCCATGGTTATACCTATAATGTCGCCTTGATTGTGAGGTCGAAATTTCATATGGTGGTAATTCTACCTCGACGAATACTGATTCAAAAAGGGGAAGCGGGGGTAATGAGGGTCACTTCTTTTTTTCTTTTTTTTTCAAAATAAATGAGAACGAATTGTTCCTATGAGCAAGGAAGTACTCTTTATCGCATATTAGTTATTAAGCTTGTTTTAACTCCAAAAATAATAAAAATTCACTAAAACGCTATCAAACATCGAATTTTCAAAAATTTGTATTTGACCATTACCCTCGCATGACCGAGCGAAGTGGATCAGGTCGAAACGCGCTGACTGCATTCAGGAGGCCCGGGTTCATTCCCTGTGCCGGCCATGGGTTTGCGATCTCCCTCGATTATCCAGCGAATACTGGCGATGGGTACTGAAAGGCCATGACCGCCAATCCGGTGTCGCTAGCCGAATTGATTAACTACGTGCGGTTGCGGACAGTGGGTTCAAAACTTGCTCAGACAAGTTCAGGCACGTAGTGTGAAATTAAAAATTAACTTTTAGTTTATTGGTAAACTGTTATTGTCGACATTCCAAATTAAAGGAATAGATTTAATATTTTTCTTCTTGAAGGATCACTTATCCGCGAAAACGGCACTTCCGATAAGATGTTATTCTGTCCACTGAAATTCTCGCTCTGCCACACAATGCATCGCAACCACAGAGCACCCACTATCTATGACCGCAATTCGCCTTCACAGGAGGCGGCCAGACGCGAGAGTCTCCGTGCCAAACCAACTCTTAATGCTGCACAAAAGGAAACTATTCTTATTGGTTGAGGGACGTTGTCATGGCAACAGAGAAGGCAGGCGTCAGCTTGGGCTGCCATTATCCTGCAGGCACAATCAGTATTAGTACTTGGTGGTGCTGCCTATGTGTAATGCAGAAAACTGTTCGGCACCATCTTGAACTGTAACGCTATGTTGCGGCAAGAAAAATTACTTCCTTTAAATGTTTTCTCGCCAGCTGTAAACGTTTGCATCAATTTTAGACAAAGACGATTATGAGAATTCTTAAGTTAAAAATATGTATATTTCAGTGTTGCTAATTTTGTAGGGAGGTTTGGCCTCCCCTGAAAATCCGCCACTAGTTGCATGTCATGATCAGTCGCAGTATCATAAGCAGGTGCAAAAAATAAAACGAAAACATCTCAACTCATCTGAAAAGAATGTTCTCTATCACTGGAATTAACACATTTGCTAAGAATGCTACAGTAATCAAAATCTACAAGTGTTTTTCATCAGGTTATCCAAAGAAATGTCAAATAATTTATTTGCTTATATTATTTGATACTTTATGAAACCATTAGCTATAATTTACAATATAATCATTATACTCTTCGTCTCTGATTGAAAAATGCTTTAAGGATTACTCATTGAAAATTCCCAAAAAATAATTCTACAAAATATCGCTTATCTCCTATAATTATACAACTGTTATCAGTATTGCATGTCAGTGTTAAAGTGATTTAATAGATAATATATACTGCTTGTTTGTCTATTAGGACCCATCTCGATCAGGTTTTTTGTCCAGTTTCCCTGATCCATTGAGCAAATGCTGAGATGGCCCCTTGTTTTGCTTCTGGACATAAATGTAACTTCATTTTCTGTGCACGTCTTCTAGAATTCAGTGGGAAATACAATTATTCAAATTATCGTTTCCATGTTGTCGCGGCAGGAAGTAATAAGAGCCAAAGTTATTGCTTATTTATCCTTGAAAATAGAGTTTATTACATGGGAGTTTTTTTGATTGTTTTTTTTTCTCCCTTTCAAAATTCAAAATTTATTGCTTATTTATCCTTGAAAATAGATTTTATTACATGGGAGTTTTTTTTTCTCCCTTTCAAAATTCAAAATTTATTGCTTATTTATTTTTAAAAATATATTTTACTACATGGGAGTTTTTTTTCTCCCTTTCAAAATTTAAGTAGTATATGACTTAGTGTAGGGATCACAGAATTTTGAAAATGTGCACACAATTCACTTTTCCCCATAGCACGTCATACGCAGTTTTTAACTGTTTTTTTGACGTAAAATAAATAAATAAATAAGGACATACATGCGAAATGGAAAAGAGTTGAAGTTGACCTTCAGAGTTCTAATTAAAATCAATGTATTTACTACGTGATTGCATAAAATCACAATTATGAATAGCAATATTACTATAAACTTATTAAACGGCTTTTTATGAGTGGTATTTTTCTGTTATCAATTGAATCAATATAGTATTTTTTGAAGTATAGTACTTCTTATTACCATAAGTCTCCATAAAACATGTTGAAAAAACTTATATTAGAAGAAATAAGACCACCAGAGGAAGTATCCGTCATTTAAAAATAAACTACATAATTACATCTCGTTGCTAATATTACTCATTTTATTAAAATCCTTCCACTGTTTTGTTTTTGATACTTTGAAACGTTTTAACACGAGAAATACTAATACCCAGTTAGGACTTCCTTTAAATTGCGGAATACACACATTTGTCAAGAGATCACTTTTAAGATTGTATTTTTATTCCTACAAAACACTGGACAATTTCATTACTCGATAACGAAGGCTTATTTTGATTAGTTCACTCAATTCACGCTCTTTTACAGATGAGATGTTTCACTTTAACGAAAGACGAGACCAGGTTTGTTACATAACAAAACATACTTCCTTGGAAGAGACTGACGCTCACGAACGACAACACTCACCTGTATGAATTCTGTCAATCGGGAGGCGGTCGGATTCATAGTTTCAAAAGTTTGTTGTTCTGACCGGGAAGTAGGTTCAGACGCCACATTGAAAATTCAGTTTCTGCCGTTAGGTGAATTAAAAACAATACCACCACTCTTTTTTCCAACACTTCCGCTACCTTTCCAGTCTCAGCCATCTGCATTTACTCTATTGTTAAAGAGAATTGGACAACAGATTTGAAGATGACGTATATCAAATACAAATAGATATGATTTGATCATATTCAGTTGAACAGATCAAATCGCACGTTTGCCAAGAAGCCATCGTGAACCGGCAACTGCAATTAAATGTACTAAAAGTGGTCTTCGCTCATTAGTTGTGTTCATCAACATCACTTAGGGATGGCAGACGATAGAAAAGAATCGAGAGACAGGAAATCCAGAAGTGATCGTAACAAGCAGTTATTGGTTGTGTATGCAATGGTATTAGTCGTACGTATTACCTATTTAAATCTTACATTAACATAATTATAATTTAATAATTTTAATTTTGAGAACGACAATAACAGAATTTTGTATCATACTTCATCAGTGGCGGCTCGTGCAGGATTCTAGAGAAGCGGAAAGAAGTTATGCCAATTCTATTACATACTTTTTATTGACAATTTTCTTTTACAAATTCTATTTTACTTTATCTGTACATGTATTCCTCAGCTTATCATTTCTGTCGTCTTGATGAAACGTACAACAAATCAGATTAAATGCAGATATAAACAAAATTCGTTACCTTTGCGGTATCTCTTCTGACCAGTAAAGATGGACAGAGTTCTTGCATCAGTAGAACATAACTAGTAGCTCCCATAAGGCTAGATCAATGCGGTATTTGTATTTACCAAATAGTGTTAATTTTAGCGAACAATCAAGATGTTCCCGTGATTTTTCGTGCCACAGTTTAAATATAACATACAGGGCCGGATTTAAGGGTGGAAAGAGTGGGCAGCGGCTCACGGGCCCCCACCAAGAAGGGGTCCCAACCAGTTGATATATTGAAATAAATTTTGTCTTTTAACAAAAATCATGCGATGATTTTTTTAATACAGTAACAAATTCATAGCTTTTGCGTCATTTTGTACAACATTGTTATTATATATTTTACATTACAAAAGAAATATACTTACATTTAATATTTATATAATATCAAATAGAAGTTCAAATAATTTGACTATAAAAAGAAATATTGTAATCTTTATTAAGAAAAACTTAGTAACTGACAGTCTATATTTCATCTATATATTTTGATTAACTATTTTGTTATTTAATTGAATTGTAAAAATTAATTTAATTTAATTTCGAGAATATACCTAATTTAACTTTATAATATTTCCAGAATATTTGGATAATATTTGGACAATAAATTTATCAATGAGCATACAATACTTCATTAAAAATCGGAAACACACTTCCACAAAATAATATGCACAATATCATAGTTCTTCCTTCAACGTAAGAGTTAGCCCGACCAATCATATGAGTGAATGCGCTTATATGGCCCCTTATGAAAACACGCATCCGCTTGTAATTCCTTTTCTGTGCCTGGGCAAACGAACATATTTCTTAAGCAAACTAGAACACATTTTTAACGAATAATATTTAACGAAAATGTTTGATGGGCTTACTTGGGCTAATGATGGGCAAGCGATGTGCGAAGTTTTGGTTAAGTTCCAGATTATTTTCCGGCCAGCGTGAAGTCAGAGAATTTTTTCGCGTCTAATTTTTTTCTGGGGGCGGGCAAACGGAAATTTTAGGTGGGAACAAATTTTAAGTTTCGTCAAAATACCTTAATTTTTTCCAATTCCCAAAATTTGTTTCGCATGTAACTTTTTGTGTGGGTGGGCAAATGATGAGCAAACAATTTACATGTTTGGTTAAAATCCCCGATTTTTTCCGCCCAACTTCACAGAGCTCAACCAAGAGAATGTACTGGCCTGACCTAAAAATTGAAGAATTTGAAGATACTTGGCCGAAAGGTCGGGACGCTGCTGGAACTCCTTAGCTCGTAAGAAGTGTTGTGCTAAAGTACATACATATATTTGAAGATACTTTATGCTAAAGATACAACAGTCTTCTGTTTAGCTTCTGGTGGTCACGGAAATGAGAATGTCATTCGTAAAGAAAGAAGTTGGACATTATTCAAAGAAACGACTTCCCGCTTGCCTAATATGGCATGCAGAGCCCACAGAACCGTTCAATAGAACGATTTTCCTATTGATGAGCTAAAGTGACAGCTAGTGCTAGCAACATAACGGAAGGTTCTGTGGTAGTTGTGCCCTCGAGCCCATTAGACTCTCTCCCTGCATTCGTTCGTTTGCAGTTGGCTAACTTGTAAATGGCTTCGACGCTTCCTTTTGTGATGTCCTTCTCCGACAAAAATATAGTGCGCCGCGAGAAATAATTGAAATTAGGAAGTGCAGTATCATGTGCTCATCTGTAAAAATTCTTTTTTTCCATAAACATTACATTAAAGTTGCTTTTTGTGTGATATTTTTTTTAAAACCTAGACTTAAATGGATATGCGTACCGGTGCACGTGTTTCCGGCTTAAAATCATTTTTTCTTTCTATTTACATTCGTGGCAGTTTTCTGTTACTTATTGTGAGAGCATGTTAAGAGATTTTCCACGTAGATTAAATTCAAGTATTTCCCGGACTCGCGTACGTGCATATATCTCAGCGAAACTCTTGGACTTCTGCATAGGGATGGCTTCACATTAGCACTTTACGAAGGAACGTGGCTGAACAGCTGTCGCGGCGGAGGAACTTCTAGAATTTTCTTCTACTTCTCTGAATTACATGTGATATTCACTTGTTACGCGAACTGTCACTTTGGCTCATCCTTAGGAAAATCCTATACCTCTGATCATAAAGCAGTTTGGATTAACTTCCATAATTCTAAAAGAAATCGCTCGTTTTTTCTGAATATTCATTGCTTGTTTCTCCCCCATATATCACATAGTTTTTGTTGTTTCAAATGCTTTACGAAATTGTCACTAATTTACTTATTTTTTCAAATTCTAGATAACGTCCATAGCCGTGGTAGTTGGTGCAGTAATAATTTTTGTCATTGAGAAACCTTCCCTGGGCAATCTGTCATTGGTGTATCTGGATTATACTGTGGCTGCTATTGTATTACTTGTATGTGGTGTCATAGGGATATTTTTGGGTTGCTTCTATTGCTGCCTACTACAGAAGGATGACGGTAAAGTAACAGCGGTAGGCACTGTATACCTTACGTGAAGGCGAATCCAGAAGCGGATCCAGATGGAACCAGAGTGATATGAGCACATGTTAATTTCGGGGCAATAATTTTAAGATTCCTAAGATAATATTATTCTTTTTCATTTTTAGAATAAAACTGTTGTGTCACATAAGTGAACGCAGATTTCCATTATTGGTTTTTGAAAGAAAATTCTCGTTTTTCAGTTTGCATTTTTGAAGTTTTTATAATAATAACAAAAGAAATGAAAATATAAATATCCTTCTCGAAATTTTCTGGATTCAGCCTGTTTGAATGTAATATTACTCAAATAATAGGAGAAATAGGTGAAGTGTTGTTTTTACTGCAGTTGTGGGCGACATTGCTTATTCTTTTCATTGCCGAGTTCATAGTAGCATGTGCGTGCTGGTGGTACACACAGTATGCTTCACGGTATTTGGAAGAATACTTAACTACCCCAAGTAATGAAGCAGTACCGTTATATATGGATATGATTCAGTCACAGGTATGGTTTACGTACTGCGAATTGCAAGAAAAATGACATATTGTAATTAAATTTATTGAGAAGGCCAGGGATATTAAAATAGATTTTTTCTTGTAGCCTGCAAATAAAATGTCCGTAAACTTGGCGCAATTTATATTCACCAATTTTTTGTGAACTACTTTTTAAACTGTTATTTATGAATTAATGAAACAAAAAAGGCTAACCGACTTAAATAGAGTTCATTTTTTATTTAATAATTTCTATTATATTTAGATATTCAAAGATACAAATTGCTCTTGTACACATAAGACTAGAAAAAATGAAAGATCTTTTATTTAACGGTCGCTAGAAAGCAGTGGCAGCTCATACTCAGGTTGCACGGTTTCATCTCCTCCCCCCCTTATCGAAAAAGATCAAATAATTTGTTACGAATATACATTTTCCTTTTAATGAATTCAATATTCGAGATATTACATCAATATCGAAGTAGTATATGAAATCATTTTAAAACCAAAGAGTGCCTAACTTGCGGTCTCTCCGCCTTGCAGTGTTCTCCCAGGTATTACACCATGTCACACGCTCTTGGTCTACTCTTTGGCCCTGCGCTTAAACATATGGCCTTCGGTGGCGCAACCAATGGGTGGGGAATCTTGTTGCCGAACGCTGCCCGGCGTCCGAGGCAGTCTGAGAGAAATTACAATATTCTGATTTCGTGTGACTGGTTGCAACTTGATTTTGTGAATTTCGCGTGTTACTGAAAGTAAACAAGTTTAGTTAATTATTGACGGTATTGAATGCATTATTTATGAAGGTTGTAGAATTTGTTTTAATGTGATATTCGATTTTATTGATTCCAACCGAACGACTTCTTTATGTAAAGTTGACCGTTATGGAAGGAAGTCCCTTTCTGTCTTTCACGGTGAGTACATATACCAGAGCAGTGTAATTTTCGAAATAAAATATTTTTTGCGTAAAATACGTTCAAACGCTTGTTACTAAGTGCTGGAGTGCGATCATCGCATTCTCGAAACCATGCTCTTTTTTTTGTTTTGTACGAATTCTAATACAAAAACTTCAGGGTCCACTGAATGTCAATGCCAGAACCATGAGCACGGGAGTTGAATATAACTGTCATCGATAATATTCATAAAATTATGTAGTATTTAAGTATATATTTTTATTAAACTTATTTTTAATTATTTGTCATGAATCGCTTACATTTGATTACATATTAGTGTTTTGAATTTTGGAAATTACATTTCCGTCATTCGATGGAGCTGCAACATGCAGATTGGTTCAAGAACTAATCGTCACTGCTAGAAAGGCATTAGTGACAATGTAGATAATTATTTCATAAACATTGTCAAGTATCAGGTCTTGAAGGTATGTTTATCTATCTATGTTTATCTATAGTGAATAATCTATGAGAGACGATATTAAAAATAATTTGATAGTTCAAAAATTTATAACCAGAAAATCGTTAAATACTCGCTTTATTAAAGCTTCTTTCACCTGCAGAACTTGAAGAGGGGGGTCGTCCGTAAATTACGTGTCGCAAAATTCGATACTACCCTTTCCCTTTAAGTAGGTAGACTCCTGGTAGAGAGTTTCAGCTGTTGAATTTGGATTCGCTTCATTTTTAAGTGATAAATCTAAATCATTAAAATGCTGGACAATTATCTGGCAATAAAAAATGCGTTCATTCGTTATAACTTTAGATTATTTATCGATACGAATTGAAGGACTGTTTTCCTTTGATTTTATTCATTCGCCAACTAGAGGTTTATTGTCTAATGATTTCTCTGAAAAATTAGTCGTTTTAAATAGAAATTCCATTTCTTGGCGTTAGACATTTTTGATATCATTTTATATTTCAAAATGTGTTTACGTACCGTTACAATACATTACAAAAAAAATTTTTTTTCTTTTATTTTTGTAATTTTGTAATTAGTATGTATTTAGCACATCAAGACGTAATTTTTTTGTGTATGTATTTAAATACTTATTTATAAAGTATTTTTGCGAAGTATTGAAATAATTTGAATATATTTAAAACAAACTCAAGCCCCAGTTGGCGCGCCATTTTGAAATAATTTGCAATATATTCAGTGCCATCTATACCAACGTAATCAGTTCCGAATTTGTATAAATGGGCGCCAGGAAAAGATTACGCTGAGACTATTATACACGTCAACCTTCAACTCTGTAATAAATTAGTTTCCGGCTACCTGGGTCGATGGGTTTTATAGAAATAATCACTATTGTATGCTAATAGATGATTATCCGATCTGCCATCTATACAGAGTGGTCGAGGAACCTGAAAAGCAAATATATTTCTATCTTGCTACTTCATTGCTAGAATTGGCTCAATGAAAATCACGTATTCATTTCACAAAAACATGGAAATTTATTAAACAATTAAACAAACAATTAGTATCGTATAATTTTACCCAATATAAAATTAAACCTTTGTCATGACCAGTTCCAACCTTATAATATCTTTGCGCGCTTTTGGACCATCTTTATTCATCTCCGACGCCGCCGTCCTAAGGTCCAGACACCATTTTCTCTCTTCTTTTCTCGGAAGCACACTTCCATCACCGTTCATCAGATCAATAAACTTTTTGCTAGCTTCCAGTCCAATCACTGACAACTTCGCCCAAGCCCTCAATGTCCTTCCAACTCGTTCACTTGAAATATTTTAAGCTCCACTGTCACACTTAGTATTCAAATCCGATGTTCTCTCAATATCCATTCCCTAGTATATGCTTACAAGTCCCCCCCCCCAAAAAAAAACTCCTAACATTAATTGGAGCACGATCCGTTCAAGCCCACGGCATCAGTCAGAATGCATGCCTCTCGTATTCTTTCAGCCCTGCAAAGCTCGGTCCATTTTTCCATTGTTTATTTGCAGATAACACTTGATGTACCTTCGTACCTAGCCAATCCCTAAATTTCTTGCAAAACGAAGTAGCCGTCTTCACGACTGTCACTGCTTTTTCGGCCAATCCCTGAATTCTATACAAAATTAACTAGCCGTCTCCGCGATTGTCACTGCATGAAGATGTTGACCTTGATGACGGTTCGCTTACCGTTGCTATGCTAGCATATTCATATATATTTATCCCCTTTAATTTCCGCCATTTATAATAAATATTGTACCACATTCACTCACATATTGGTATGTCACAGTATTTAAATACCCAATTTTGCCCAACTCTGGTAATGAGTTTTACAAAAAATGATGACAGATGTGTTAATTCGGAGAGAAATTGTGGTATAAATAGTATACATAACTATTACTAAAGGCGAGAAGGTACGTGCTGTTTTAGCTCCACTAGTTTCATTAATAAAATCTGTTCAACAAAATTATTTTAAAATAAGCTTCACTCAATTTTTCGAAAACATGAGTAGTTTTTGTGAGAATCGTAGGGACCTTAAAAAAATTAGTTTCTCAAAATCAGCTTCAATTTTTTTCTTTAATAATTCATCGTATGTAGTAAATAACGGTAAAAATAATTCGGCAAACTCTAGTATTTTCGAAAACAGCAAAAAAATTTATATTGCAAAAGTACTATATTGATGATAGGGATATTTTATTAAATGAAATCTGTATTCAAAAGTTATTTCTTTAAAACAAGGTATTTCAAAAAATGCTAGTAGTGCAGCGTAATTTGTTTGAATTTAATTCGAATTTGCAAATTCGAATTTCCCGCACTTATTTTGCTAGACTCTTTCAGGTGTTATCACGTTTCAATACATCTAAGGAGTGCCGCGACAGAACAGTTTGCTATTTTTATTGTTGAGTTATTTTTCTGGGTTTCTTTCTATCTTTCTTGTTTGGACAGACCTTTCAATAACTTGAATACAATTTTATTAATATTCATAATAAAGTTTTGGCACCGTTACTAGTTAACTCATTTACATCATCACTAATGTTGGTAGCCTAAGATAGTTGTTGAATGTAAAGATACCAATAATATATCAATAATACCAATAATAATTAAGGTGGTCGCAAATTATCTTCTGGAAATTGGGATTTGATTCTGCTGGGATTCACATTACGTCCTAAATTAAATTTTCGAATTAAGAGAGGAAAGTTAAGTGAAGAGAGAAAACTTGAGACATTTTCAATATATGATTTTTAATTGATCTACATGTAATTCTGTATGAATTTGGTACAAACCAAGGGGCTTGGAGTATCCGTCTAAGGTATTTTGCACAACTTGTAATTTTCCTATTGTTGTAGCTGCACTATTGATTCAAGTTAGGCATGCATTAGTTAAAGAAGGAAATATTATAGGTTTCAGTAATAACGACTGAAATTCAATTTTTAACGAAGAATTTCTATTATTAAAAGGGTATAGTTTTATGATTTTTCAATATGTATGTTTTTGGGTGTATAGAACAGAGTTTTTCACTGTCGAATTTGTGTTGGTGTATTACTTTTCAACGAAATAATTTGTCGCGCCTAATGCGCTACGATTGGTAATGGTTTTAGTGTTGTCTTGGATATTTTAATGTGGTCAGAAATTGCCATATCATAATTTTATGTAACCGTTACTAACTTAACTTAAGTTGTAGCATCACTAGTTTATTGTCTCGCCTCTTGCCTACATTGCTTGCCTCACTTATATTGCTTACGCAGTATAAGTGTATTGTAACGCGGGGGGGCGGCCGTATTTCAACAAAAAATATTATTACCGGGCTGTATACTATAATATCACTCTTAACAAATTAAAATCCATGTTTTGTGGCATCTTGTTACCGAAAAATTGATTGACGGGAAAACATCACATACAGTTTTTGACTAAATAAATAAATAAAACATCTGTCTGTCCGTCTATGATCAACGCTAGCGCCTGTCTTTTCGCCGATTTTTTCCCAAATTGATATTTCAGATTGATTTGAACGAACTCGAGACCCTGTAAATTTGAAAGATATATTTTGATGTTTGGGGATACTTTACATAATGTCTTAATTGCATTTTCTATAATATATCAAAAATAGCATAAAATTGTACTTTCTCGTATTCGTAGGTATATGCGGAGTAATATACGTCGAACAGAGAAAGTTATGAAGTGCGGTGCGAAAAAACGATGGATTTTCGGCGGAAAACAATTCATTGCCGGGCTCTGGTGACGTAAAAGTGCATAAAAAAGTTGCTAAATTAAGAGAGAAAATCCTCTAACACGTGGTGTAGCCAGAATCCATGTTTTGTCTGTTCTTGACGCCGAAAAACCAATTGGAAGCAAAACGTTCGTCTGACAGTCTGGGCGTCTATCTGTCCGTCTGCCCATCCGGCTGTGAACACTACTAGCGCCTAAACTACACATGCGATCTTTTCCAAATTGAAGAATCCCTGTTGATCGGGCTCTAGTTGAAGCTTTAAAATTTTGAAAATCTTTCTTTCAAATTTGGGGATACTTACATGAAGCCCCCGGACATTTTCAAAATTTTCTCAAAAACGGCTCCAATTTTTTTCTTTAAATTTCTTGTAAGAATAGATAAATACACTTACAAAGGTGGCGTAGGTCCGATTTTCATGGTTAACTCTGAATTTTTGAAAATTGCAAAATTTTGAATTTTTTCGGCGTCTTCCTACAGCTATAAAATTGAAGACACAGATTTTTACTTCAAATGAAAATTGTTACACATAAATAGTTCTTTCATTAAAGGCATGTACACTTTTTTGAAAAAAATTGTAGTTTTTGTGCAATAGAGGTGCATATTTGAATTAAAAAAATAAAAACAAGATTTTCTCAAAAGGCTCCAAATTTTTCTTTAAATTTTTGGTACGATTAGTGCCCAACCAACCCCATCAGGTGACACAAACACAATATTGTTAAACTCTATTTTTTTTAAATTAAAAAAACTTAATATTTTGACTTCTCACAGGTCGGTCATATTTACATTAGGGGCGATTTCTTCACATTATTAGATTTGAGTACATGTGCTTTATATTATTTTATATAAGGTTTCTCGAAATCTTCAGTTTTCTGTGAAAATGAGCTCAAAATTCCGAATTTTCAGAAATCCTCAAACGCCATTTTCTCAAAAATGGCTCCGCATTTTTCTTCAAAATTTTAAAACGGATAGTGCACTGTTTAAAATGACGTAAAGATCATTTTCGTGTTTTTTTTTAAAAAATTAGACAAAAGTAATTTTTTGAAATCTCTCACGCCGTTAATATGCACACGTGCTTTAAGTGTGCTTGTTAGTGGAAGTTCTTCAAATGAAGTTTTTCGAAAACTTAATACATTCCTGTCAAAAAGAGCTTCAAATTTTGTACGCGTAGGCTTCCGCGGCTCGAGTCGATGACTTCTTCGCTGTCCGGGTGACGCCGCGTAGTGGGCTGAGAGGCCGACGTTTCGCCTGACATGTCGCAGGCTTCATCAGGGTATTAACATCGCGATGTTGTACGTCGGGTATTAAATATTATCGCTGCTCCCGCCAATCCGCGACTGCGAGGGAGCTGCCACACGCCGTCCGACCTCAAGGGCGCCCGGCGCGAGGCGCGGGTTGGCACAGACCGCCAGCCAATCAGAGCGACCCCTTCGCCAATCACGGCGCACCCACCCCACCCGGCCGCCCAGGCCGGACAATATTTAATACCCGACGTACAACATCGCGATGTCAATACCCTGATGAAGCCTGCGACATGTCAGGCAAAACGTCGGCCTCTCAGCCCACTACGCGGCGTCACCCGGACAGCGAAGAAGAAGTCATCGAGCTTCAAATTTTGATTTTATAGTAATGCTTAACCACTATTTTCTTAAAAACGATTTCAAATTTTCCAATTAAAATTGCTATTTAGGACGACGTTATAGCCTTCTTTAGTATTCTTAAAATATAATTTAGGTTCTAATTATTGGAAACCGAAAACGTGTGAAAATTTTAACAACATTTTAATAGATAATTAATAGCAGGCAAGAAGGAGGAACAAGAATAGAGTATCAGTCCACTCCAAGGAAATTGGAAGAAGTGTGCCATTCTGTAGCACCTCTAGTTACTTTCTCGTATACCTACGTATATACGGGAGTAATATACGTAGTATTGAAAAAGCTATGTAAAGCTGCGGACAATCTATTTCGAGATTTCAACGGAAATACATGTTTTGGGGTTCTCTGATATCGAACATAAAGGTCTTCGGACATTTTCAAAATTTTCTCAAAAACGGTTCTAAGTTTTTTTCATTAAATTTCCTGTAAGAATGGAGTAAAATTATTACTTACAAAATTACACTTATAAAGGTGGCACAGGTTCGATTTTCATGGTTAACTATGAATTTTCGAAAATTGCAAAAATTTGAATTGTTTTCAGTGTCTTTCTACAACTACAAAATTAAAGATGGATTTTTTCCTTCGAATGAAATTTGTTGTGCATAAATAGTTTTTTCTTTAAGGTGATGCAGATTTTTTCATATTTTAGTATTTTTCGTGTAATAGTGAGTGCAATATTTGCAACCTAAAAAAAAGCAAGATTAAATTATAACTCAAAAACGACTCCATATCTTTTCTTCAAATTTTTGTTAAGGGTAGTACCAAATGCACCCTATCCGATCACATAAACGCCATATTGCTGTATTCTTTGTTTCTTCAAAAATTACAAAAATTTAATTTTTTTACTTCTCACGTGCGTTATTTTTACATTAAATACAACTTCTTCACATTATTATATTTATGAGGACTTGCGCTTTAAGTAATGTCGAATAAAGTTTCTGGAAAACTCAATAGTTTTCTGTAAAAATTAGCTCCAAATTCCGCATTTTCAGAGACGCTCAAACGCAATTTTTGAGAAAATGGCTCCAAAATTTTTTCTTCACATTTTTCCAATGGATAGTGCTAATTGCACTCTTTAACATGACCTAAAATTCATTTTGGTGAATTCTTTTGTTTTTTTTAAAACTTTCACAAATGTAATTGTTTTAAACATACGTCTCATAACGCTAATATGCACATTTCCTTCAATTTGTATACATTATTGCATGTGTGAGCGAAAGTGCTTCAAATGAAGTTTTTCGAAAACTCGATAGATTCCTGTGAAAAGGGGCTACAAATCTTGCATTTACAGTAATTCCTAATTGCCATTTCTTAAAAACGGCTTATAATTTTGAATGAAAATTTCTATTTTGGACGAAGTTTTACTATTCTTTAATATTCTTCAAATCAACTTTCGTGTCTACTAGTAAGAAACCGAAAAGAAAATGACATGTACTTTCGGTAAGAAAAAGTCAAGAAAATGTACTTTTAGTGACAATAGAAGGCAGCTGGCCAGAGAATAGAGCCAGAACCTTACAGCCAGTCCACACTAAGGAAATTAGAAAACTTTACTACAAGAAAGTCTTTGCTATTTTGTAGCACCTCTAATTCACTTTCTCGCATACATACGTATATACGGGAGTAATATACGTAGTATAAAGAAAGTTATGTAATGCTGCGGAAAATAATTTCGATATTTCAACGAAAATACACGTTTGGGGTCCCCTGATACCGAAAAAGTGTGTGTGTGTGTGTATTTTTTTTTTTTCCCAAAACGTCCGCCTGTCTGTCATATGTGAATAAACCTAGCGCCTATACCACACGTACGATCTTATCCAAATTGAAGAAACCCTGTCCATTTGGCTCTAGTTAAAGCTTTGAAATTTTGAAAAACAGTCTTTAAAATTTGGGGGTTCTTTATATGAAGCCTCCGGGACATTTTCAAAATTTTCTCCACGACGGCTCCAATTTTTTTCTTTAAATTTCTTGTTAGAACGGAGTAAACTACAGTTACAGGTGGCATAATTCCGATTTTCACGGTTAACTCTGAATTTTCGAAAATTGCAAAAGTTTCAAATGTATACACATATACGTATGAATACGTATTTACGAATGTGTACGAGATAACCAAAATGAACACAGCAAAATTACAATTTTATTAGTTTTATTAAATGTAATTTGTTGTAAAAATCAGTTCTTTAAAGAAAGTCGAGTACATTGTTTTTAAATTGTGGTTTAGAGTCATTTTGCGAAATGGAATTTCTGCTATTTGCTAGTCTGGGAGGAGATATCAGATCTAATAATTGCATTCCGTGCCACAACACGACAGTTGGAAATTCTGAGCATTCCTTGTCGTTCTTGGGAGATATAATAGCCGGATGTAACGCAGTTTTCATTTACGAATTTGTGCTTGTATATTCGTTTTAAAAGAATTAGTTTTCGTACCCCATGTTGTGCGATTTGTTGTGAGTTTTACTAGTGATGACTAAGATGTGTTAATATGGACAGAGATTGCGGTAGTATCTTTCGTAACCGTTACTAAAGAGCGAGAAAGCACGTTCTAGCTTCATTAGTTTTTGAAATATCTCACACGTCAATAATATTTACATTACGTGCATTTTTCATATAAAATTAAATTTGTGAGTACAAGGCCTGATGTTTTACTTATGTTTTTTCGAAAATTCAAATTTTTCTGTGAACATGAGCTCAAAATCGCGGATTTTCAGAAGATCTGAAGCATTTGATAATAAAAGTCTCCAAAATTTTCAATGAATTTCCAAAGAATCAACTCTTCTCTTCAATTTCAACAATTTACTCTTCAATAATATTTTTAAAGTCATATTTCATTTCCACTATTACGGAACCGAAAAATTTAGAAAATGTGAAAATTATCTTTTAGGTGCCGATACCAGTTGGGAAGATGTGTGGAAAAAAAGAAAACTAGTCCAGACTAAAGAGATAGGAAACTAACTACAAGGAGTAAGTCAGTGCCTTTCCAAAGTACTACGTTACGAATTACTTTTATAAAATTTACGGTAGTATGAAGTTAATTGCTTTAATAGAGAAAATATCTTCAAAGTTAATTCTAATTTACAGCGTTTGTGGAAATCCGGCTGCGGGGGAACGGAACCTTGAACAAATGTAATAGAATATCCAAACATTGTAGTTTATGCAGTAGAACACATTACTTGTGTCCCTCGTAGAGACATGAAACTTTGATTTTCGTTCTCTAGAGCCTATTGTTTTTAAGTTAGGCGCGATGGCAAAGTGTGTTTGGATGTAATGAGTTTTGCGGATTGCGCATGCGAATAACAATCCAAATTTGCCATCATTTGCGAACTTCTTTGATTTTCGTCTTAAATCTCTTCTTTGATGCAACCTGGATAGTATTTCCATTTATCCCTGGCAGTAATACACCTACGATGTTTTTTGTCCAGGATTTTTTTATAAAAGGAAATAATTCGACATTCTCCTTTGTGTCCGTAGTATATACAGAGGGGATTCTTTTTGTAAATTTTGAAAAATTAAAAAAAAATAAAGATCAGCAATATGTAACATGTAACTAATATCCACCAACTCTATGTAACGCAGCTTCAAACCCTTTCCCCTTTAGCTTTAAGTAATTTATGGACGACTCCTATTAAATAATTTTACAATAAGTGAAACATACATTTTAGTTTTTTATTTATTCAAGCTTGGCTTTTGACCCTCTGCAGATACAGTAGCTATAGAATATTTGTAAGATATCATATGATATATAGTAAACAAATTCTAGTTTAAGATACAATACAATTTCGGAATTACATCCTATAGGTGATACATGAGAAGACTCGTCGGTTTGTTCTCTCTGGGTATCTTTCCTTTTAATCTTTTGTGATGCATATTCTATCTATATAGGTGGAAGTGAATTGCTGAAGAAATCTGAAATATTTTAGAATAGAATTTTTGGATAGGAGGGAAAAGTGGACGGGAATAGGTATAATGCAAAACTCATTATATGTAACTGTATATTTGGAATGTACCCAGGGACTTTTTGTGATATTTCGTAGCAATCTATTTTTGAATATTTGCATTTTGTAGATGTTTGTTTTGGTTGCGGCTATCCTGACTGGAGAAGTATAGGCGAGTATGGGACGGATAAGAGATGAACAGCAACATGAGGTTGTAGGGGGATGATTTTTTAATAATATAATTGATGGACTCTACCAGTAACTAATGCTATCCAGTGTACATTTTGCCACCATGTAAGTCTTTTATCAAACAGGACTCCAAGGTATTTGACAATTTTGTTGCGAGGGAGCCAGGAAATGTTTTGTGATCGATATGTGAGATTTGGAGGGATGTCTGGTCTACGGAGGGTAAATATTTTTGGGTAGCTTTTATTTGGATTTATTTCAATGTGCCATTTTTTAGTCCAGTTAGAAAACAATGTAAGGTGATGTTGCAGATTCAAGATTGCTGTTGGCGGAATATTTTACTTTTAAATTACTATTTTTTTTAAAACCTTTTAATTCCTTAAAAAAAGGTATCTCGTGTCTAGAATGTTAAGTTTTTTCTGAAAAATAAGGATTTCAATTTTCTTGCAAAGGCATTTTGTCTCTGAACGCATGTAATTGACTTCAACCTTTCACAGGAAAAGTGCTGTGGTTACAAAGGGAAAAGTGACTACAAGACGATTCCGGACAGTTGTTGCCCTGGATTATATTGTGGCCCTTCGAATGGGACGACACCCGCACCCTTTGCTGACGGATGCGGCGAAGTTCTCAAACATCGAATCTACATGTTTTCACTTGTGACTGGACTCGTCGCTATTTTTGCGGGGTTTGTTTCTGTGAGTGTCTGCTTAGTTGGTCCTGGTTCCTGGACTTTTTTTTTAGTTTAACACAGGTTTAAAATCAATATGCTACTAATAACTGGTTGATCAGAAATAATATGCTCGTAGGTAGAGTTGCAAAACACCTCGATTCCGTTTCACTAAGAGTTCGCTGAACTCAGTGACCTCACGGGAAACGGCTACATTCAATTGTGTTTCAAAAACATTGACTTCCTAGCGTTTCAATAGGCATCCTCGGTCAAAACAATACGTTTACATTTCTTGTGAAGAAGCTCACGACAAAAGCAATCAACCAAATTACTAACACATGTACCGTAATTTGCTTTGGGCTAGAGATTGTAATTGATGTTTTCTAAACAGCCGTAGTAAGCGTAGATAGCTTAACAGCACGTGCGCAGTGCATCTCTTCGCGTGAATCTCGCTGTACCTCCAGTGTTATGAACATTGTACAGATATTTATAATAATTAAAGTTTTCGTTTGTAAAAAATGCTTTTTGTAGATGAAAAGAAATATTTGGACATTTGTAATACCAAATTCTTGTCAAAGCACTCGAAGTATTCGAAAAAACATTAATGGTTACAATGGTAGCATGTTCTCTTTGCCTGATGGTCTACGAAATGCTTTAAAGACGCGACAGGTGATGGTTTTGGGAGCTCAAACACTACCCCCGATGGTGAGGTTAAGTCTACGATTTTTCTAGGAAAAATTATATAAAAAACCGGCTTACTAGATTCCATTAAAACAATGTTTAACATTCCTTTTCACTCCTAGTATCATTTAGAAGATTCCAAATTGTATGCGAAAAAACTAGTGATATTATAACAGGACATACTTTCGCGTAATATTGGTAACAATGAAGGAATATAATTAAATGGCAACTTTTCTTCTACTGAGACAACAGCCATCACTTGAAAAACGCAAACGATATAATCCAAAATTATGCGAAAATTTGGTATTTTAACAAATGTCTTACATATGCTTATAACACGAAACACTGGTGGCGCTCACGAGCGCCCTTGCCACAAAAAAATGTTAGATACTTTTGGTATACCTTTCGCTAAAGCGCACTCCCAAACGCTTTTTCTGAAGCAAGTTGAATATTCGCCCTTCTCGCCATTGTGTTGTTAAATACAAATGAAATTATGGAAAAATACACGTATTATGGAAACTTATGATACATTCCTCAAAACTTCTTGTTTTAACACATTTAACATATTTCGGACATGTATTGAAATAAATAGTTCGCTTTTGAGTAGTGGTGATCAACAGCACGTACTTTCTCGATTAGTAACGGTTACGTAATATTATAAAACTTAAATTTCTATCCATAATTCCCTCCATTCAAAATAACTTTTCCCATTATAATTCACCATCAGCAAATTCATGAAAATACTACTCATCAAAATTCTCAACCGTCATGGAATACAAGAAACTATTCTAACCACGGCACTGCAAACGATCAAGACCTCAGCCAAGTCATTGATAAAGCCTTCCAACGCTTCGAAGAAAAATCAAAATGTCACTTTTCTACAGTATTCAAACCAATAGATAAACGAAGTATTTAGGAAAATGAGGTAATAGAATGTTTACAGACTCCACTCCAACAGTCGCTACCTATAAAAACATTCAAGTGACATAGAAGAAACCATTAAAAAGCAGATAAACCCTACTAAAACTCCACGACACGATCTTATAACTGGTAAAATATTACAAGAATTACCCAATAAAGCATTATCATTCGTAATATACATATATGATGCTATAATAAATGAGCCACTATGGAAGTATGCACAAGTGATAGCCATACCAAAACCTGGAAAACCGATTTTAGAAGCTGCATCATACAATCCAATAAGTTTTCTTTCAGTTTTATCAACGGTCTGTGAAAAACTACTTCTACAACGGCTTAAACCCATAAATAATATAATACCAGAGTTTCAATATGGATTTCGGGAAGGTCATTCAACGATAGATCAGACAAACCGAATAGTAAACAAAATATCTCAAAGCCTTGAAGAAAAATATTGTTCTGCCGCTTCCTTCGACTTACAGCAAGCATTTGACAGGGACTGACACGAAGGCCTGTTATTCAAAATTAAACAATTTCTCCCACTCTCATTCTATCCCCCTTTTTGAATTATACTTATCCAGTCGCTCCTTCCAAATTAAATACTAAGTGTTTTCTCTGAATTCAAACCAATGAGCACAGGTGTCCCTCAAGGAAAAATCCTTGGACCAATACTGTATGTTTTGAACATTTCCTAATTGTTCCAAGTGAACATATTGTTAATAACCAGTATTGAAAATAAAAATAAAAAATGTAAACCCAACAGATTGTGATTTAAAATTGTTGATGCCACGTTATGCCAACTAGTCATTGTCATTAAAAGTGGGCATTTTGGCGATCCATTTTCCTTTCCTAGCTAGCGGGATGTCTAGTCACCTTGTACTGCCTATGTACTCTTACAAAGGTGGCTTAGGTCCAATTTTCACGGTTAACTCAGAAATTTTGAAAATTGCAAAACTTTGCATTTTCTTCGGCATCTTCCTACAGCTACAAAATTGAAGACACAGATGAAGATTCCTACTGCTACAAAACTGAAGACAAATTCAATTTTTTATCCATAAATTGCTCTTTCATTGAGGTTATGTAGATTTTTTTTGAAAATTTCACTAGTAGTCGTGCAATTTGCCTGCAATATATGCAATTTTAAAAAATTACAAAAACAAGATTTTCCGAAAACGGCTGCAAATTTTTTCTTTAAATTTTTTGTAGAGGTAGTGGAAAAGGTACCCTATACGATGACATAAACGCCATATTGCTCTATTCTTTTGTTTTTTCAAAAATTACAAAATAAATATTTTTTACTTGTCTCTCACGTAATGATTAATACTCGTAATACTTTACGACAATTGCTTCACAGTATTATATATGAGTGCATGTGCTTTAAATAATGTCATAATTTTTTTTTCGAAAACTCCCCAGTTTTCTGCTAAAATGAGCTCAAAATTCCGAATTTTCCGACACGCTCAAACACCATTATCTCAAAAATGGCTCCAAATTTTTTCTTCAAACTTTTCGAAAGAATAGTGCTAATTGCACTGTTTAATATGGAGTAAAGTTCATTTTGATATATTTTTTGTTTATTCAAAAATTACACGAATGTAATTTTTTTAAATATCTCTCACCCCGTTAATATGTAAATTTCCATCGATTTGTATACCTTATTACATTTGTGAGTGGAGGTGCTTCAAACGACTTCAAATGAAGTTTTTCGAAAACTCAATAGATTCCTTTGAAAGAGAACTTCAAATTTCGCATTTACAGAAATGCTTAAACCCCATTTTCTTAAAAACGGATTCACATTTTCAATGAAAATTTCTGTGTAGGATGAGATTTTACTCTTATATTATATTATCGAAGTAATACTTCGGTTCTACTATTAGGAATCCGAAATGTTGAGAAAATGTAAAAAAAATGTACTTGGGCGACAATAGATGGCAGCTGGCAACAGGGTGGAGCAAGACTGTAAATCCAGTCCACGCCTAGAAAATTAGAAAACTACTACGAGAAAGTCTATGCCTTTTTGTAGCACCAATGGTTTTTGTTACATTTCGAACGAGTCGCTATAGAATGACAGACTTTCTCGAAGAAAAGTTCTAATTTCCTGTGTATGGACTGGCTTCAAGGTCTTGCTCTCTAACCAGCTGCCATATATCGTCGGAAATATGACTTCAAGTATATTAACGAAGAGTAAAACTTCGTTCTAAATAGAAATTTTCATTGAAATTTTTTAAGCCGTTTTTAAGAAAAGGTCGATTAAGCATTACTATAAATGCGAAATTTGAAGCTCTTTTTCACAGGAATCTACTGGTTTCGAAAAACTTCATTTGAAGTTCTTTGAAGCACTTCCACTCACAAATGTAGTAATTAGTAAAGTATTGATGAAAATATGCATATTAATGGCGCGAGAGATATTAAAAAAATTACATTTGTGTAATTTGTAACAAAGGTATACAACAAAATCAACTTTACGTAATATTAAACATTGCAGTTAGTACTATCCATAAAAATTGAAGAAAAAATTTGGAGCCATTTTTGAGATAGTGGCGTATGCGAGTTTTTGAAAATGTGTAATTTTGCGCTCAATTTTACAGAAAGTTGAGTTTTCGAGAAACCTTATATGAAATAATTTAAAGCAATGTACTCATGTGTAAAGCACATGTACTAAGTAAAGAACTTAGTATTGCTTTACACATGAGTACATGTGCTTTAAATTATTTCATATAAGGTTTCTCGAAAACTCAACTTTCTGTAAAATTGAGCGCCTCTAATGTACTCGTATTACCGACGTGAGAGACGATTCAAAAAACTTACATTTCCGTAATTTTTGAAAACTTCAAACAAAACAATAGAGCTATATGGCGTTTATGTCATCGGATAGGGTGCGTTTGGTACTACCCCTACCAAAAATTTAAAGAAAAAAATTGGAGCGGTTTTTGAGAAAATCTTGTTTTGGTAATTTTTTAAAATTGCAAAAATTTCATGCTCTATTGAATGAAAACTACTAACATTTTTAAAAAGTCTACATGATTTTAATGAAAGAACTATTTATGGGCAACAAATTTCATTTGAAATAAAAATCTGTTTTCAATTTCATAGTTGTAGGAAGACGCCGATAAAATCAACCTTTTGCAATTTTCGAAAATTTAGAAATGACCGTGAAAATCAGACCTATGCTACCCTTATAAGTGTATTTTACTCTATTCTTTCAAGAAATTTAAAGAAAAAATTTGGAGACGTTTCCGAGAAAATTTTGAAAATGTCCGGGGGGCTTCATGTTAAGTACCCCCAAATTTTAATGAATTTTAATGAAAATGTTTTTCAGACTTTCAAAGACTCAACTAGAGCCAGATGGACAGGGATTTCAGCGACTTCAATTTGGATAAGATCGTACGTGTGGTTTAGGCGCTAGTAGTGTTCACGGATGGACGGACGTTAAAAAAAAAAACACTTTTTCGGTTTGAGGGGACCCAAAAACGTGTATTTCCGTTGAAATTTCGAAATTAATTTTCCGCAGCATTACATAACTTTCTCTATACTACGTATATTACTCCGTATAGGGGAGAGTTAGGTTAACTGGATCGGTTAGGTTAAGTGGCCCATGCTTTTAAATGTTGGTGGGAAATGATTCCTGCGTTTTCACTGGATGACATTCGTAGAATGACATGGCTAATCTAATCTAAGCCACTTCCATAAGTTGCAGGCCTTCATTGTTAAGAACAGAAAGGAATTTTTATCTGTAAGGTCTACATATATCTGAGAGCTCCCGAAGTATTTTCTATCACTCAACTTCTTTGCAATTTTATTGCGATTGAATAACAACTACTAGAGAAACACACTAGATTAATTGTATTTCTGCTTTATCAATGCCTGACTGTGATTTACCGTATGTGCGCCCTAGGTTGTCAAATGTTTTAGGGCCCATTTAATTTACTTTTTAAAACATTAAAGCTTTTTTATATTTTGAATAAAAATTGTTGTACGATATTTGTTACCGACGCAGTTATAGTGTACATATAAATAACTGATTATTCGTACACGTATAAATAATTCTCATCGTTATATTGATTTAATAAATATACGATATTTTTGTATTCATTTTATATGCATATATCAATGAATATATATTTGATAAATTAACACTTTCTTTTGTTACAAATAAGGAAAGAAATATTTCTAAAAACATTCAAAAGTTGCGTGCCCCAGGCTGCAGCCAACTCAGCCTATTCAGTCATCTGGCTCTGTGCTTTATAATAGTTTTTTGTTTTTAATAATATGTC
Organism: Teleogryllus oceanicus; assembly: GCA_964035755.1. Lineage (NCBI taxonomy): Eukaryota > Metazoa > Arthropoda > Insecta > Orthoptera > Gryllidae > Teleogryllus > Teleogryllus oceanicus. The sequence goes on along the minus strand of CAXIVR010000006.1, from coordinate 114,182,382 downwards.
GCGACTTGTATGTTTTCGGGCATATAAAGAAAATATGTGCTGTGGGGTTAACTGGACCGCGCCGGGACGTTAAGTTAATTGACCGGTCCATTTACCTTCTCTATTTTTTTCGAAGGTAGTATTTGCAGATTTGCAAATTAAAGTGACACCAGTTGATGCCCTGAACTATCTTTCCCGGACGGATCAAAATGCTTTTGTTACAAGAGTAGTTATTGTTTCAAAATTTCCATGCCAACTGAAGGATGGCAGAGCAATATATAGACACGATTTATTTTAACGAGAATTTGGAAGAGTACAACCTTCGCTAAGCATTTTCTCCATGTGTAGATAAAGGTTATGACAATTCGCAGAACAATTCTTTTCATTAAAACGTCAATGTTATTTTCACAGTTTATTTCAATTTCCGGTCCACTTAATCTTACCGGTTAGGTTAACAGGTCCTATTGCAAATGTATAAAACATTCCATATTTGACAACTGTAGGTACAATGATGTTTATTCCCACAATATAAGTGAAAAGTCTCACTAAAATATCATGCGAAATTTGACGTCTATATATACACGTCAAATATGGAATGTTTTATAAATTTTCATTACTTGATATATAGGTCAAGTAAATAACATTTTAAAGCAAATTAAAAAAAAGTGGACCAGTGGACCCTAACTCTCCCCTATACGTATGTATACGAGAAATTCACTAGATGTGCTACTGAATAGCAGAGACTTTCTCGTAGCAAATGTTTCTAATTTCCTTAGCGTGGACTGACTTGGTCTTTCTCCATTCTCTGGACAGCTGCCATCTATCGGGACCGAAATTACATTTTTTCAACTTTTCTGTATCTTAATAGTACGACTGAATTATGAGTTCAAGAATATTAAAGAAGAGTAAAACTTCGAACAAAATAGAAATTATCATTGAAAATTTTGAAGCTGTTTTTAAGAAAATCTTGCTTTTGTAATTTTTTAAAATTGCAAATATTGCACCCCCTATTGCTCGAAAACTACTTAAATCTACAAAAAGATCTACATGATCTTATTGATAGAACTTATTTATGGACAGCAAATTTCATTTGAAGGAAACGTCTTCTATCTTCAATATTGTAGTTGTAAGAAGTTGCCGAACAAAGTCATACTTTTACAATTTCCGAAAATGTAGAGTTAATTCTTAAAATCGGACCTATGGCACCTTTATAAGTGTATTTAACTCTATTCTTACAATAAATTTGGTGCCATATTTGGGAAAATTTTGAAAATGTTCCTAGAGCTTCATGTAAAGTTCCCTCACAAATTAATGAATGTTTTTCAAAATCTCAGAGCTTCAACTCACGCAAAAACGACAGGGGTTTCTTCAATTTGGACAAAATCCTACGCACGGTTTAGATGCTAGGTTTGTACTAGCCAGACGGAGGGACGCACGGATGGGCGTTTTGCTTTCAATTGCTTTTTTTGCATCAAGGCATAATATTTTCCGCCGAAAATTTGCGTTTTTTTAAGCATTACATAACGTTCTCTATACTACCTATATTACTCCGTATATACTTACGTATACGAGAAAGTAAAAATTACTGCTACAAACATCGCAATCGGAAATATTGGTTCGCGGTGAAGGACAGAATCATGCAATGTATTGTTTCTTTTCAGATATGATTGAAAACCAAGCGAACTTAAAATTTTGTATCGAACACAAATACAAACAATTGAACTATAATTTACTTTCAATGTTAATAATGTGGATTGATATTCAACACAAAAAGTGTGAGAGTGAAATTTAACCTACCCCCTACTAGGCATTGCCAATTTATGAAAGTGAAAAATCACACTTCAGACTAAATGTAGTATTAAACATTGTATTTGTACAGCAACAATTCCAAACTTCCCTTTAAACTATTTACAAATAATTATTTAAAAGCATTTTCATATTTACAAACAGCTATTGTTTTCTATATATGTAATAAATAGTAGAGTATTTGACTAGCGATTGGCACGAACATTCTACCTTAAATCACGATGAAACTGCAGGTGCTCAATAGCACATACTTCCTCACATTATTGAGAACGGTTACGTAATATAATATTACAATTTCTGAAATCACTTAAAAAAGTCCAATCAAATTCAAACGAAGCGCTTGTGGAATTATTTTGATATCTTATTTCAAATTACCTGAAATTATTTTGATAGTCAGAAACAGCAGCACTTTGTTACTTCTACAAAAAAACAACAACAAGAAAGATGTATTAATCTCAACTGTTACCATATTTGCAGCACTTTATATAAACAAGCAAATATAATTTTAGGTAGATTTTAAACATCCAGATCTGAAGGACAACCAATATATCACCTTATGCATGCATGCAAGGTTTGTGTGGAAACTAATGTCAATGATTTTTTCCGACGCGACTGTACGTTCCAGCCGGCTCCGCTAGCAGGGGAATGGTGGCGGGGGGCTCAGGGAACAAAGCTGTCTTTCCGCCAGTTGCCTGCGAGCTGCGGCAGGGTTAGGAGAACATTTTTCGTGAGAGACTGTTTCATGACGCGTCAGAGTTCGAAATGCAACGCTCCGTCGAGCAACGCATGGCGATCAAGTTTTGTGTTAAACTCGGCAAGACTGCTTCCGAGACTGCTCCAATGCTGGAGACGACCTCTGTCGGATAGGCAAGTTTATCGATTGGGCAAGGTCTTTGCAGAAGCCGAGTGGCACACGTTAACGTCCCCTCGCCCCAAAAAGGTCAGGATGCCAAAATCAAAAATTAAATCAATGCTGGTTGTGTTTTTCAAAATCTGAGGGATCGTACGAGTTCGTACCACCAGGCACAACAGTAAAAATCTTACGCCCAGGTGCCCAGGTGCAAAATTAAAAATATTGTAACTAGTCCATGTTTCACGCAAAACTACACAGGTTTTAGAAAACTTAAACATGACCTGTTTTTTACGAACAAATTTCAATAAGGGAAGTTTTTTTAATCTTCATAATTGTAGCTGTAGGAAGTCGCCGAAAAAAATGAACTTTCCTAATTTTTGAAAAATCAGGAATTTCAATAAAAATGATATCTGCACCATTCTCTAAAGTGTTATTTACGCTATCCGATGACAAAATTTAATAAAAAAAATTGGACCTATTTTTTTAATTTTGAAAATGTTCCAGAGGCTTCATGAAAAGTACACCCCAAAATTAAAACATCGGTTTCAATTTCAAAAGATCGCGACATCAGCCAGATCGATTGAAGAACATCAATTTGAGTGAATATCTGCTTACGGTTTAACCGCTGGCGTTGTTCATAGGCAGACGGATAGACGTTTTGCCATTAATCGACTTTTCGATATTAAAGATCCAGAAAACATGGATTCTGACTACACAACGTGTAAGAGGAAGTAATTTACTGTATGAGTATGACAGTGAGACATGGATATGAGTATCTACTTTTTTGTTACCAGGTCTCGAAAATTAGTTTTTCTGTCGAAAATCGCCATTTTTACCCGCAGTAATACTGCGTAAGCAGTAGGACAGCAGTAAAACATAGGGGAGCTGGTCCGACGCACTAATTCTTGATCGTTCTGTGCAGCACCAGATACGTCAAGAACCACGTAACACTTCGTTTGAAAAGCCAGGTCAGACGTTGACCGCCATGCTCCATGGCAAGCAAAAAGTGAAGAGAAATATATTCAAAGGGGCATAAAGTGACAATTTTAAAAGACAGCCACACACAAATTCTACGACGAAGGTGTGGTTGAAATTAACGACGTAAAATTAAGACAATGCTTCATATTGTGGTTCTATGACTTGTAATCAGGTAATAACTGTTTTGGTATTCTGGCTGCATTTAAAATTCCCGCTAATATTGTGCCGAAAACTAGTGCATGAAGTTCATTGGCAGAAGCCGGATAGGGTCAACAATAGCTCAACAATGTTTGCCTATTCCTGCGTTTTTACAAACGTCTTAGTACACCGGAGTTACAGCAGCTTGCTGCCCAATAGGTGGCGCGTCAGACCAAAAAACTCAACTGATGTGGAGGGATTGTATTCATAGACAGGACGTGCCGGCTCTAAAACATCTACTTCCTAACTTTTTGACATGAAAGTTTCTTTTATCATTACATACGCCAGTCTTGACCGCGCAATCTTGGAAATTCTTATAGCTTTTTTTTATGAAAGTTAATTTTAGATTTTCTGACATTTCTAACTTCTCGACTGTGAGATAGTTCCATATTATTTCTAAACCGTATGTCGCTACAGGGAGTACTTTGTGGATAAACAACTTTGGCGGTTTCTATAGACAACTCGAGTGCAGAGATGACTCGCGCGAACTCCCTCTTCCCGGCGACGGCTTTCGGATGCGCATCTACTTCACCGTCAGATTGGGTTGGTAGATAATCGTAATCTGAAAACCTGAACGAACTAACCGGGTCGAAGTAAATGCCGACACACAACAGGAGTTTTATGAACTTGCCAAGCACAAATAAAAATTTTAACATTTGGAAATACATTTATAGTATTTAACGAAACGAGTGCACAAAGAGGTGTATAATTACATGAATTATATGTTCAAGAAAACGAGTAACGATAGGAGTGACTTTTCTTATATACCATGAGTGCAATTATACCCCTTTATACACATGTTGAGTTCAATTTTTTTTCGTTTCCATTTACGAATAATTCAAATTTTAAAAAATTTCAAGCGCTTCTTTTCCACCAGAGGTGTGCATTTCATGACTTATTACTTCTGAAAAAGATATATTTTAGTGAGCCATACATTGTTTTTGTTTCCACGAAATATTTGCAAATGAAAGGTACCTACTGAACATATTGCGGATAAAATATTAGAAGTTGACCAAGGCAAGAAAACATTTTTTACATTCGTAATCCTAAGACCAATTGTTTTACAAGTAAAACATACAAATTTATTCACGTTAAATATTTTATGTTGTTCCATAAGTCAGCTAGCTTAACGTTTACTTCCCCTATTTAGTTTTATTCATTCATTGTGTGTATATAGTTGTTGTAGGTACGTAATATGTGATGAAGATTTTTGTTCGTGTTTCATGGCCGATTGCAAATACCTTGGTTATTTTTCTTAATTACACGATTGGGCTTCGTTTCAGAATTCTGATTGATAGGTGTGTCGTTTTAATTGCAAACTTGAATTTTAATTGCACGCATGCTATTGACATGGAGATACTGAATGATTTTTCATGGAATTAATGAGCATATTTAGTTAATTAAACGAAAAAAGTAAAGCGTTGGAGACCTCACAATAAGCTAATAGTTGTGTGTCTTAATTTAGTAGGTTATATATATTTCATTCAAAAGTATGACCCATTTTTCTCCGTTGGTGTAATTTACTTGTATAAACAATTTATACTAATAAATAATACGATTTCTATTTTCAGGCTTGCGGATTTTGCGGAGCTTTCTTAATGGAAAGAAGGCCAATAGAAGTGTCGGAACCATCTCAACGGGATTCGCGTCAACGTATAAATACGAACATATAGTAACTTTTGACCCTGCTTAACAGAAAACTAGAAATAAAACAAGGAAGACCACTTAATGTATCGTCGGTCAGTAAACGTATCTGTTTAAGATAGAGTGAGTAAACGTTTTATAGGTTAAATCAACTCAAGAAATAAAAGGCATATTTTTAAAATACAAATAATCGGTTGTTACATTCTTCAAATTTTAATTTGATTTTTCACTTTGTGCGAGTAATTTATTGAATTTTTTGTTACATATAATAGAGGTTTTATTCACAACGATGCGACATTTAACTTGTCACGAAATTTCTCTTCTTTGCGGTTTGTAGTTTAGTCTCTGAATGTCTTCTATTTCTTTGTTAATTTCCTTTTGGGTGGGTTTCACCTCCTCGCTGCTCCAATTGCCAACACCTCCTTTTTCCTTTATTTTTTCTCCTAGATATTCTTTTGTTTTTCTTCTTCATACGTTTCACGATTTTGCTCTTCCATTTTCAGCGACCTATCTCTCCATCCACAAGACCTTGGCAAAGAAACACACAAAAAAGTTTCTTTTATGAAAAGCGTTAATTACATGTAACCATGGCCATGCTGACTCGGGAGGACAAGAGGAACGTGTCTTTCCCTGCGCCCTCACCTTAAAAGATGAAACGGCGCACTCCCACCATCGAAGTATAAATAATGATATTCTTCTAAACTCTTATCAACTTGTGTCAAATATTTTTTAAACTCTTATCATCAACTCGTTTTTTCAAAAAAAAATTTAAACGACCTTTTCAAAGAACTGGATTTTTACAAGAGACTTCGCCTAAGGCAAACATGTTGTTGACGCTGCAAAATTGCTTCAGTAAATTGTTTGGGAGAGCCACAGAATTGTGGCTCGTTGAGTACAGGCAGTCGGAGACAGACTGATGTTTTGCCGACAATCGATTTTTCGGTATCCAGGGCCCACAAAACATGGATTCTGGTTACGCCACGTCTTAGAGAATTGTTTCTGTATTTTGAAACTGGATTTTTCCACCTTCTCGTTACTAGGGCTCGGCAATAAGAGATTTTCTGCCGAAAATTCGCACTTTTCCGGCGCACGATTACATAACTTTCTCTTCTTACGAAGTAAAGGCGAGAAAATAAAAGGTCGCTGAGAGTTGTAAGCCTTAAATGTTTCCACTTTTCTACCATATTATGTACGTCAAATATTTGTATTTCCACAGTTCAAAAGTTAATATTTATCTTTACGACATTCCCACTTTCCTCTAAATCTCCTCTACATACTGCCAAACTAATACATATATTACAATGATTCGTCCCACACTAATGTATGCCTGTCCCATCTTGTTCAATGAAGCCAAATCTAACATTGATAAAATTCAGACACTCCAAAATAGGCAAAGATTTCTTCCGGGCTGAAGGGCCGTGGTCCATTGGAAAACATATTTCCAGACGTTTCGTCCGCAACTACGGCAGACATCCTCAGTGGCGATGTGGTCTCGGACGAAGAATCCTCTTTGAAGGTTCCCCGGTGACTGTCAGTTTTGTCAACTGTTCCTGTTGCCATGTTCCCGTGTGCCTACGTGACCACTGTCACGTCTTTGTTGTTCATTAGGTTTTGCTTGGGCCTGGCGGATTACGGGGATCCAAATCGGATTGATTTTCATTCCCTCCTCCTTTCTATTGAAATTCCGGGGATGTTTGTGAATTTCAATGGCTTCACGGTTTAATCGTGCATGGTAGTGAGCTGTGATAGCTAAAACATCCACGTCTTCGAATCTTATGTTGTGTTCACGGCCAGAGAAAGCGTGTTCGGCTTCCGTAAAATTTTTCGTGCTCCTTGGTACATTACTAACACACAATGAACTAAACAGTGATACTATTCACACTTTAATAAATTATCTCAGCCAGAAATTCTTCAACTCCTTAGACGATTTAAACAAACACACACTTTTTAATTTAGGTCAAACATACCAATTTCTTCGACGAATACTTGCAAGATTTTCGAAAGATAAATTCAGTCCCCCCATATACCACAATATTTATTATCTTTCTCCCTCATTCAACCAAAAATTCCTAAAATATCTATATACAAATTTTTAGTCTAATAGATTTTATATCTGTAACGTAATATTTTCAATAATCCCTACCTCAGGTTCCCTGTGAGATCCAAATCTTCAGTGATGTCAATTTGTAATAGCAAAAACCCTGAAAGGCATTCTTCTCGAACAGGCAGAAATAAATTTTAAAACAGTTTATACTATTATCAAACGTACTATATAACTTTTAAAGTGTGTAAATATATGAATATTTGACTTTTACCTTGTTTTATTTCTTATCTGTTCCAAAAATTTCAAATGAAATGATCATCATCATCATGATTATAACACTATTTTTTGCTCAATATTCCGTTGTTCCAATATTCCCTTACTCAATATTCAGTTATTGAATTTTGTAATTTTATTTTCACACCATTTTATCCTTTCTTTTATACAGTTACAAACATTCTTTTTAGAAATTGCATTAATTAATTTAAGCATAACTGCAAAATTATTGTACCTAATACCAACACATTCACACTTAATGCATGGTTTAAACTTAGTCTTCTCTGACACCGTACAAATCCTTCCATCAACGGTAACATTTTTTGGTTTGTTTCAAGAAGTAGTGGTGTTTTAAAAGGAGTCGTTAAAGAGGCAGCACATATATACAGAAGAAAGTCTAGTCTTCAAATTTTGAGAAGATGGTGCAGTCGAAGTGATGCCAGTGTTAAAGTCTTTGGAAGGATTGACTACTGCACTTCAGAGGCACAGGAAGACTCGCCTCGGACATGAATTTTTACCTTGGATAAGATTTTCATTTTAGCGTAATACCAAAGTTAGGAATATCGCCACAGGTCTTCTTTGTAAATTCCTTGATTTCGAAACAATGTTTATAGTAATGACTTTTTTCCAGATTTTCAATGTGACAAGACCATTATCCGATTATCTCCAAACAAGAAACATTGATTATGCTCAAGCACGGAAATTGATAGATATCTTAAGATTAAATGCTCTACCAAATATGATGAAACCCTACTGTAGCAAAGAAATTTATTTTGAAATTCAAACAAAAGATTGAGGCGCACTCATAAATTGGATTTCTTAAAGAAATGATGATTGAAACTAGTTTCAAGACGTCTTAAGAAAATAACTAGTGTTACGGCAACATCACATACTTTCTCTCATTATTTATGAATTTGCTAATTTTCGGAAATTCAGAGAATTTCAACGAAAGTGAGACCCGCTCTATTTTTTAAGCGTCCCTTCAATGGAAAAAATTTGAAGAGAAAATTTGGAGAGGTTTTTGACAATGTTTATAAGTTGCATTAATTTTCAGTAGAAATTATGGGAAAACTTCCTTTAAAAAATTGAACATCACCTTTTTTAAAGAGCTGATATTTTACAACAGACTTTGTCTATTACAAGCATCTCTATCTTCAATTTTGCAGTTTTGAAATGTTAAATTTTTGCAATTGTTTAAAATATGGAGAATTTGTCGAAAGGGGACTAGCGTAAAATTTTTTTGGTATCCTTTGATACACACGAAGGAAAAAAATAATTTTTTAATCTATACTGTACTAGCCCCAAATTATTTGAGTAACGCGTGTAATTTAGAATTATGTGGAAAATTGTCAAAAAATGTCTTGTTCGTATACGTTCATTATTTTTGTGTTTATATCTGAACAATGGAAAAATGCTCGAAAGTTTCTAATATCGTATGCAGTTTTTGGCGTTCGTGGAACTTACGTTAATGTAATTTATAGATTATTCGATTCCTGTAAGAGAACGTCTTGTAGTTTAGGTTTTATAAAAATTTAAATATTAAAGAAATGAAACAAATATGTGATAAATTATCTATATTAAATCTTTCATTAACTAAAATTTTGCTATTGCTTATAATGGATGGAATTGTGGCTCTAATTTCTTTGAACCGTAATATCATGTGTGTGTGATTACTTCTGATCTTCTAGTTCTGAGCATGGGGAGCTTTTCAATCCCCTTTTTGGCTAAGTTGAATTTGGGTTGTTTGTACTCGTAATGTGGATGAAAAAAATGATTTCGGTGCCATTAAATTCTCCAAATTATGGCGCATAATTTTTTTAGTTATTAAATATTCGGGTGGTACTTATTTCTCTCTCGTAGTTAGGGGAGAGTTTCAAAATTTTGAGTAGTGGCCCATACAAAAACCAGAATTCAATTGTTTAGACCATGCAACAAATTTTGAATTTTGAGTAAGTCGGGGTAGTAACTTAACCTCCCCCTATTTTGTAATCTTAAATTGGGAGGTTTTAGGGTGTCAAAAATAATGTTTTTGGTGTCACTGAAGAGAATTTGGGGGTTTTGATTTTTGGTTTTCTTATTTAGGGTGAGTTTCGGAATTTAAAGTGGCGCTCGGGAGCCCAAAATTCACTTAATCAAACCGTACAAAAAAAATTGAATTTTGAGGAAGTGGGGGTGCTAGCTTTACCAACCCTTATTTTGAAACCTTCATTTCGGGGGGTAGTGGGGTACAAAAAATTATGATTTTGGTGTCACTGAAGAGCCCAAAATTAGCCTAAAACTATGACGCAAGAATGTTTGAGTTTTGAGAATTTGGGGTGGTTTTGGTTTTTGGTTTTCTTATTTAGGGGTGAGTTTCGGAATTTCGAAAAGTGGCGCTCAGGAGCCCAAAATTCACTTGTTTCGACCGTACAAAAACATTTGAATTTTGAGGAAGTGGGGGTGCTAACTTTACCGGCCTCAATTTGAAATTTTAATTTCGGATTGTTGGGAGGTAGCCCCAAATTTTTGAATGGGGGCTGAAATTAGCCCAAAATCCCAAAATTATAGCGCAAAAATTTTTCAGTTTTTCGAAAGTGGGGGTGCTAGCTTTACCGACGTCAAAATTACCCGAAAACTATTGTAGCGTCGTGGTGAAGCACGACGGTAGTACCTCATAATTTGTGTACATTTTCTCTATTACGTACAAGGATAGCTTGTTTTTTAGTATAGAGCATAGATAGTTTCGTCAGCGTTTCTTTATCGGAAAGCAGATGATAAATCTAAATAACAACCATGCATTTGTTACAATTGCTCTTTGTGGTCATGACCCCATGCTAATCGGTTTCCGGTCGTCAGGCGGAACTGTCTCTCTGTCTTTTCGAATATTTCCGACTCTTTGCCCATTACACGTGGAGTTCCTCAAGAATCGATTTTAGAAGATAACGATATGCCCTCGACGATTCGAAACGGAAGAACAGTTCTCTTTGCAGATGATACGAACATCTTTTGCAATAAAGAAATTGTAAATAGTACAATATCAGATGTTTCAAATTGGTTCCGAAATAACAAATTAATAGTAAACGAAAAGAAAACGGTTTTAATGCAGTTTTCCATTTCAAATAAACAGTTCTGCGCTTCATTGAAAATGAACGGTATACCATTGATTGATGTTAAGGCAACAAAATTTTTAGGTCTCTCAATTCAAACCTTAAATGGAACGTCCATTTAAATGAATTGAACACAAAACTAAGTTCATTGCGCTACGCGTTCAAAATTCTTGCGAATTCAGTCAGCCTTCATACTGCTCGTTGTGTGTATTTCGCGAATGTTCATTCCCGCCTGAGATATGGCATAATATTCTGGGAAAATATATCTTATAGCTCCTAGACTTTTAGATTACAAAAACTAATTGTACGAAAATAACTAAATCCCACCCACGTCATTCTTGTAAGCCTCTCTTCAATGATCTAGGAATTTTACCATTACCTTGTCTGTGGATTTACGAATCCGTGGTTTTTGTCAAAAATGACTTGCTTAAGGGCGAGAATATATTTTCAGAAAATGCCGAAGTCTATTACTATAACACTCGACGTAGAAATCACAGTCATCAGGTGATAGTATCAACAGCCCATTACAAAAAATTCACATAAATGTACATTATTTTACAACGCTTTGCCAGATGACATTAAACGATTAAATTTGATCGAAAAGTTTAAATCCCAAGTGAAATCGTTTCTGCTGCATAACTGTTTCTATACAATTAGAGACTAACTGAGCATCACAAGAAAAGTAACATTCATTTTAACAGTGATATTTAATGTATTATTTACCTTTGGACTGTTTAATTCTAAACAATATGTAACAAGTATTGTATCACAGCTTGTGGGTCATGACCCCCATCTCGATCAGGTTTTTCGTCCAGGTTCCCTGATCCATTGAGCAAATCCTGAGATGGCCCCTTGTTTTGCTTCTGGACATAAATGTAACTTCATTTTCTGTGCACGTCTTCTAGAATTCAGTGGGATATACATTTATTCAAATTATCGTTTCCATGTTGTCGCGGCAGGAAGTATAATTCCGAAGGACAACATGGATAAGAGCCAAAATTTATTGCCTTTTTATCCTTGAAAATAGATTTTATTACATGACAGCTTTTTTCTAAATTCAAAATTCATGTAGTATATGACAGTGTAGGGATCACAGAATATTGAAAATGTGCAGAAAATTCACTTCTCCTCATAGCACGTCATAGGCAGTTTTAAATGACGTAAAATAAATAAAAATAATCTTGATGGGATTGCGTGCCAGGAAATATGAGTAGACCCTATTTCTATCGCTGCATTATTCCCCAAGACAGCGTAGGTAATAATAGGAAATTAAAGTTAAAATGTTGGTACAAACTTTTTTTCAATTTTTCTTTGATGTAAATTATTAAAAATAATGCTAATATAATCCAATCACAACCAGTTTAAACAAAGTGCCTGTGGTGCATACTAGAGTTTATTTCGAAAGCCAGGAACAGTAGTAATTTCAAAGTTGTACAAATGAAACATAACATAATCGGCGATCAAAATTTCTTTACGTAAAGAAGTACGTAGTTACGTAAGTTATTAATTTTATTACTTTCCACCAATATACTTTCTTTTAAAAGAACAGCAATAGCTTCCATAAACCTGTCAAATTATGTTCACCAAGCACAGTAAATTCGGAGTGCGTGACTATGTCGCCAAATTACACAAAAATACTCATATTTTTGAAAAATTCAAAATGACCCTTGTTTGAAATCCTTATTTAAATAAACATTTCGTTTTAAAAAATTGTATCTTCACAATTGACGTTGTAAGAAGACGCAGAAAAATATGTATTTTTTTCAGTTTCAAACGGGCGTATCAACCAACATGACTCCTGCACCATTCTCTTAAGCGTCCTTTACGCTCGCTTCTAAAGTCCAAATTTAATCAAAACAAATTGTGCAGTTTTTAAAGAAAAAATCTTTTAAAATGTCAATATTTGACAAAATTTCCCAAAAAATACTTATTTTCGAAAAATTGAACATGACATTATTTAAACATGTGTTTTTGATTAACACATTCCACTAAGAAAATAATATCTATATAATTGTAGTTGCTGAAGGATGGCGAAAAAATTTGAATATTTGCAATTTTCAAAAATCAACATTTTCAACGGAAATGAGACCTGCACTCTTTAAACGTCCTATACGCTATCCGAGGTGAAAATTGAATAAAAATTGTTGGTGCCGTCTTTGAGAAAAATATTGTTTAAACAAAATTATAGATTCCCTATATTTCACAAAAAATTACGCGTAAAGTACTCAAATTTTCGAAAAATTGCATAAGATCTTATTTCAAATCTATCTTTAAGGAACAGTTTTCATTATGGAAAAAATCTCTACCTTTATAATTGTAGTTGTGGGAAGACGCCGAATAATGTTGAGCCATTGCAATTTTCGAAAAATTAGGATTTTCAACGAACGTGAGACCAGCACTATTCCTTTAAACGGACTTTATACTATCCAACCACAAAATTTAATTAAAAAGACTGGAGCTATTTCTTTGAAATTTTTGAAAATGTGCCAGTGGCTTCATGTAAAGTACCCCCAAAATTCAAATATCGGTTTCAAATTAAAGGGGCCTCGACATCGCCATATCGATTAAGGAATATTAATTTTCAAGAAAATTGGCTGAACGGTATACCCGCTGGTGTTGTTCACTGTCAGACGGACGGAATTTGGCGTCAGCTGAGATTCGATATCAAGGACCAACAAAACATGGATTCTGGCTACACCACGTATTAAAATATTTATTTTCTAAATTTATCATCTGGATTTATCCACTTCGTTACCAGGGCCTTGCAATAAGAGTTTTGCTGCCGAAAATGCGCCGTTTTTTTCCCGCAGCATTACATAACTATCAACTGCGTAAGCGGTAGAAGGTAAACATATGTTGTAATGTGCGAGAAAGAACCTGGAAAATGTACATTCTCAGACCTGGAAAACCGGGAAAAAACCTTGAATTCTAAAAAGCCAGATTGCTGGTCACCCTGATTAACAGCCCTATTCTTTTTAGGACAGGTATTCACAGCTTACAACTTTATAACTATTTATTTATTTTATTTATTTTACGTCAGAAAAACAGTTAAAAACTGCGTATGACGTGCTATGGGGAAAAGTGAATTGTGTGCACATTTTCAAAATTCTGTGAGACTATCAACTATCCTTCTGTCAACTATCCTTTGAGCTTCTAAATATGAATTGTTGCTTGTCCAGTTTGAAGGGCATTCTTGAATAAGAATAGTGTTCATCGTCAGACAAGCGAATATATATCTCCTTTTGGTTGAAACAAAGACGGCTATTCAGTGAACATCGGGATTCCGTAGTGTCAACATCGTTCTAGTTACGTGTCCGCTCGGAAGTCTGTGATACGAGTGTAGTTGTGTAAAGTATCAAGTGTTATAACTATACGGAATATCTACTGAACAAACTATAGAAATACATTCAAGTCGGCTGCGGCTGCAGCTGGCTGGTCCTATTATGTCCAATGTGGAGAGCAACATAACCAAACAATCAGCCAACAGGATGAACAACTCCGAAGGTAAGAAGTATGCCAGCGCAGCCACAAGTGACGTATTCCCCAACAAGGATCAAGCTATAGTAATAGAATCAAAAGAAGGACTTACCATAAAAGACTACCTAAATAAGCTAGCCACAATTGTTGATTCTACGAATATTAGGTTTATATCTAGGATTTATAACAACAGAGTTTGTGTTTTTTTAAGCAGTAAGGAAATCGCCGACCATATTACAGTTAATCATAATACTATTAATATCCAAGACCACTTGTTAACAATCAGGCCCCTAATAAGCAAACAAAAAAGAATTATCATATCAAATGTCTGTCCTATCATACCTCATGATGTAATTCAAAGAGAGCTTAACAAGAGAAACATACTAAATCACTCTAAAATTTCTTTTATCAAAGCAGGAGTTACAGAACCTGGGTTCTCACACATTATGAGTTTTAGGAGACAGGTTTTTATTGACCCAGAGGACATTAGCAAGGTACCAGATTCAATGACCATTTTTTTTGACAATACAACATATAGGATTTACTTTACAAATGACACCATGGCATGCTTTAATTGTAGACAAGCTGGTCATCTTGCCAATCAATGCCCTACCAAGACCCCCACCTTAAATGCTCACTATGCTAACCAAGAACAAAATGAAAGTCAAGAACAGGAATCAATGATAACACAAGATGTGCCACAACCCACCTTGAAGCAAATTGAAGAGCATGATATGGTTAATAACAGTAAACTACCAACTATGAATACAAGAACTGTAACATATGAATCTTCCTCCCAAGCTGATGATGAGAACTCCACATCCAAAACTACTAATAATGACATCCCAAAACAAAGTCAAGAACTGGAGGCAATGATAATTCAAGAAGTGCCACAACACACCCTGAACCAGTTAGAGGAGCATAGTATGGATATTAACAGTAGCTTACCATTTATTAATAAAAGAACTTTAACATCTGAATCTTCCTCTCAAGCTGATGCTAATAACTGCTATTCCAAAACTACTAATAATGACATCCCGAAACAACCAATCAAGAAAAAGAAAAAAATTAAAAATGATAAAAGTGAAAACACAATAACACAAGATGACAATCAAAGCAAAACTATCGATGAACTAATAAAGCCTATCCAGAAGATTATTGAAGAAAAACCTGATCAATTTCCACTCAATTACATACAATTTAAAAGTTTCCTTGAAAACTCCTTTGGAGCTAAAAACCCTATTATAATAGCTAAAGACTACCCTGTGACACTCAGTCTATTATCCAGATGATGACTAATACATATTCTCTCCTAACAGAAAGATCCATTAAAAACAGATTCACTAGAATAATAAATAAATTAAAAATCAGTAACCCACTTAATGAAGACTCAGGAAGTGATACTTCTGCTTCTGCATAAATTAAAAAAGCAATGAATCAGAGTACTCTAGTGATACAAGTTAAAGCATTTCATCCTATCAAATTAAATATTAACTAATAATGGTTGAGAGCATATTACAATGGAATATCAATGGATTTAGGCCTCAAAGAGAAAATCTGTTAATCCTGATTAACAAATACAATCCAGATGTAATGAAACTAACAATTCAGAAAGGGTGATACCACAATTAAAAAATTATTCTGTATACTTAAAGAATAGAAATAATCCAAGAATATCCAGTGGAGGCATAGCTATATACATAAAATCACTTATTCAAGCACATGAAATTCATATAAACACCAATATTGAATGTACAGCAGTCAAAATCAACATGGGAAGAAAATATTTGAGTGTCTGTAATATCTACCTCCCTAATAGTTATAATTTTACAGAAAATGAAATATTAAAAATCATAGATCAGCTACCTAAACCTTTTATTATGGTAGGTGATTTTAATAGTCACAGCCTAATGTGGGGATCTTATAAAGATGACAGTAGAGGCAAGATTATAAAAAAAATATTAGAAGACCCAAATATATTGATACTTAACAAAAAACAATACACTCATCTTAATAATACACACAAAAGGTTCAGTGCAATTGATCTAACAATATGTTCATCTTCTATTGCTTCTAAATGGGACTGGAGTACTACAGAAGACCTACATGGAAGTGACCATTTTCCCATTCTCATATCTTACTGTAATAATACCTCAGTGTCTGCTTGCACTATCTATCATCCTCGATGGAAATTCCAAGACGCTAACTTTGATAGATACAAAGAAATATTATCAACAAAAATAAATGAAATTAATATGTTAGAAGAGAATTCCTCAATCTCCCTCAATAAAAAAATTGAGAAACTGACTAATCTCATCCTCAAAACAGCTGATGAAACAATCCCAAAATCTTCAGGAAAACCAATAAGGAAAAAACTACCTTGGTGGAATGAAGACTGCAAAAATGCTCATAAATTATACAGACACTCATTCAACAAATACAAGAGGCATCCAACCATAGAAAATCATATTGATTATAAAAGAACACGAGCAAAAGCAAGACGAATATATAAAGAAAATAAAAAGCAGTGTTGGATTGATTTTATCTCATCAATAAATTGCTTCTCTAACCCAGCAGACAATTGGAAAAAAATCAAAGCTATCAATGGTTGTTACAAACAGAACCTTCAACCTAAATTTATGGTACATAACGACAGAACTACCTCTTCTAAAGAAGAAATTGCGAACATTCTGGCTTCTACATTTGCTAATAACTCAAGCGACAGCAACTTTAACTATAATTTCAAATATACAAATCTAATTCGAATATAACAATGGATAGAATTATTCAACAAAATTCGTCAAGTAATCCTGAATTAAATTATCCCGTACAAGTACAAGAAGTTGAGATTGTGCTATCTCGTACTAGAAATTCAAGCCCAGGACCAGATGGAATATACAATGTCTTTCTGAAAGAACTGCCGACAAATGCTATTGAATATCTAACTCGACTCTTCAATGAAATAATAACCACTGGCGAATTTCCTGACAAATGGAGAGAATCTATTGTTATCCCGATTCTTAAACCTAACAAAGATCCAACCAACCCGAATAATTACAGACCTATTTCCTTAACGTCCACCCTCTGCAAATTACTGGAAAAAATTGTCAGTAGAAGACTTAATTGGTACCTCGAATATCATAATAAAATTTCACCATTCCAAAGTGGTTTCAGACGAAATCGTTCTACAACTGACCATCTAGTAAACATCCATAGTGACATTTGTGATGCCTTTATAACAAACCAACATCTTGTGACTGTTGGTTTAGATATGGAAAAAGCTTACGACATGGTCTGGAGAGATCGAATCATCAAAATTCTCCTCGAAATGGGGATAGATGGCCAAATACTAACTTTCATAACCCAGTTCATGAAGAATAGATCTTTACAAGTTAAATTCAAGAATACTTTTTCGAACAAATATACAATAAAGAACGGAGTGCCTCAAGGATCTGTGCTTAGTGTACTACTATTCTTGATCGCCATAAATGATATCACGAACCATATCCATCGACCAGTGAAAGTATATTTGTTTGCAGATGATATCACTATAACATTAAGTGGAAAAAATATTAAAACATCTCAAGAACTGCTTCAAATTACTTTAAAAGAACTTCAAGATTGGTCCAATACGACAGGTTTCAAGATCTCTAAATCCAAATCTGAATGTATAGTCTTCAATAAAAGGGGTAACTTATCAGAAAAATTACAAAGGACCAAAACCAAAAAATTGGAATTTTAAAAATTGGATTGGACCACAACCACAAAAATTTTCATAAAAATCATTAAGAATAAATGTATTAAAAGCCATTTCATCAACATCGTGGGGAGCCGACAGAAATGTTATACTATCGACATAAACAGTTGCAATCAACAGAGAGACATCTCTCTTTTTTAATTACATTGAATAGTTTAAGGTCTGATCTTAGCCGAAATATTTACCCAATAAATATGCTCGTGCTGCCTATAGAGTTTGATGCATCACCCCGGGAGGATATGTCCTTGTTTTTTTCTAATATTTTCCGTTAAATGTATACCAGTTCACTAGCCGAAAGATTCGGGCCTCTTGTTTATTAGAAATGGTTCTTTTTTGGTGGGGGAAATTTATATTATTTTGAGAAACATTTAAATTAGCACTTCACAATTACTAATCACTTTACAATATTTCACTGATTTTACAAATTATAATAACATAGGTACTCTTTTAACGCAAATCACTTCACTTTATAATATTGCCACTGATTTTACGATTTATAACATTGAAGATTGTTTAATGCAAAGAACGCACACCACTTACATGGCCACCTACCACTAGGAGAAGCTATAAAACGATGGAAAAAATGAATTAAAGTATCTATGACTACTTTGATTTATTTACGTAATTTTTGATGTGCACTTCTCGTGTTTTTGCTTAGCTTGTGTATTATCAAAAGTTAAATCAACGTGGAAACGTTTCATGATACACTTTACTCATTGTGTCGGCGTTAAATTGCGTGTTTTTGGTGTACAATTTGGGTTGTTTTTTCGCCCTGTAAGTCTTTTAAATTGGTTTGTATTGTCTACTGAGATAAACAATTCCTACAATACATCGTAAAAATATATAATGCGAATCAATAGGTGAGTTACTTTTTGTCTATTTATTTACTACACCCTTTAAAATAAATTGTATTAAAAGTGTGTGTTCTCTTAAATAAATTCTCTTAAAATAGGGGAGGTTTATAAAACAGCGTGAGCTCCGGAGAGAGAGAGCGGAGGCGCGAACCAAGTCGTGAGAGCGAGGGCCGGTAGGCCCTCACGAACGTAGCATGTTGCGGACCACTTGGTGTCAAAATGCGTTGATTATAAAATTGCGTTGGCAATAAAATTAGATGTCTAACGTGAAAAATACGAATAATCAGTTCACTGAATTAAAGGAAGAGTGTTCAAATCTTCCGATTTTCCAAATAGTAATATAAAATTAGTCGTGTTGTGGGTTAGCAGGGATTTCGGAGCTGCAGTAGCCAAATAGAGCACTAATAAATTAGTAATACAGTAATAGAATTATTATTAAATTGTAATAATACTATGTGTTTTGTGTAAAACTAACGGTTACATGTACCGTGTTGATTGACTGGTATCACAACGTTCAAGTGTTCACATTACAGAGAACCGATTCCTTTAAGGTGAACGAAATTTTTTTGTGTCAAAGGAACTGAATCTCTCGCCTAGTGAACTTGTATACGTATACGTATATGTATACGTATACGAGGGCTCTTACGAGTTCACGATAATCCTCTGACAGTGCTGTTTTATAATTCACGTTCGTAAAAGCCCAACATTTCTCTAATCTCGGACTCACTAAAACACATTTCCACATTCTCTTTGCCACTTTGGAAAATATTTGATTAACAATTTCCCACCTTTCCTTAAACTGTTTAAAAAGTGGTATGTCAGGACATCGTGCTACATCACGTACTTTACATCCAAATACACATTTTAAATTAAGTTCTGTATGTGATAACGGCACGGAAAGAACAACAATTCTGTCCAAAATTTCTTCAAGAAAGACCGATGCTCCTTTAAAACGACTAAGTGTTTAATGCAGTTGGGTCAGAGCAGAGAATTTATGCACTGTCTTCGAAACCCCAGTGTGTTAGCGCATTTCAAAGAGCGTTCGCTTGCTCTTTACCAGGAGAATTCCGCAATTTCGGAAAGCCGATGAGCTTCTCCCCAAATGCAACAATGGAAGTCTCTCTCCTTTTGGTTCCTGATATTTAATGCAGGCAACAGTTTACCATCTCAATGAACAACAAGAATATATGTTTCAATTGTTAAAAATAATTATCCACAGGCATGTAGTTAATGGAGTGCTGAGAACTCAAGGGCATACTGTTTCAAAGCTATTCCTCTAGTCTCAGGCAATGTTCTAAGAATATCAATAAGAATGTTCTTGCAAGATCTGCTCAAGGAATGGAAAGGTCCATACATATTTCAAAACAGGTTTTAGAGCATGTATCTTTATTATCTAAACCCACTAACACATTTAACACAAGGAAAATGTGGTTCAATGCATTAAATCCAATAAAGTGTTATGAATACACTACTTACATTTTTAGGGAGTCAACTACAAACTAGAAAAATGCAGTGAAGCATGCAGATATAATTATGGCCGAATGTAGAGAGAAAGATGGGGTACATTCTGAAAAGAGTACATTTATACAGATAAAGAGTACATTTAAAAAGTAACATTAAAAGAGTATATTTATACATTTATATATTCTGAAAAGAGAACACAGAGACAGAGAGATCAGTTGAGGAGAATTCCATGGAATACCTATGTATAATTGGTGTGAAATTAATGTACTTGGTAATATATTTTTATAAATTGTGTTTTGACTCTTCATCCTTAGATTTCCCTGGTGAATGTTAAGTTAAAATGTGTTATTATAATATCAGGGCAATTATGAAAGACATACAATTAAATTTAAGCAATATTTTTATAAGTATTTTTTTTAAGCTTTTCCTTTTATTCATTCTACATCCTTATCAATCATTAACTATCTGTAAGAATGTAATTTATTAATTTATTCCTCTAAGATATTATAATTATATTTGCATTCTACAATGAAGTAAAACATTAAACAACTCATATTTAAGTTTTATGATTTTCAGGAGAAAATTATCAAAATAATTGGTCAAAATTATAAATACTTCACGTATCCAAACATTCAGCGAATTAAAATTAACGCTATAATGGGAGAAGTTCTTGATGACTAATTGCTCCAATTGCGTCTGAATGAAGCGCCAGAGCCTACCTTCTTGTACGTTTCCGAAGTTGGCAGTACCTAATCTCCGCCATATTGAAAATATTTGGGACCATAGTCATGAGAAGAGGACGTGCTATAGTACATTGGAAAGCCCTATATTTGAGTCTCGGTGCATTATTGGGTGAATCCCGGGTTTAGGGTGGTACGGTTCCTTTGATTAATTGATTCGGTTCATTAGAGGAGAATCGTCTCCATGAACTGAATCCTTGACTTACATTTCTTAGTAATGTTTATTATGTTACAGCAATAAATATAATATTTAAAATAAAATCTATTTCACAAACTCATGCTACTTACACTTTTATTATTGGTGGTACTATGACCCCCAAACCCCCCATTTAAAGGCTATAAGAATTATCGAGACAGTAAAAGTTCATGATGTTGACACCATAAATATAAATATTTAAAATAAGTTATATTTCACATGCTACTTGCACTTTTGTTATTGGAGGAGCTATGGCCCCCGAAGCCCCCCGCCCCATTTTAATACTAAAAAATCAACTCGTCATAAAGTAACAGCATCGTAAACAATAAAAAAAGCAAAAAGAAACTCACATATTTGTTCAAATTATAACATTTTAGTAGTATTATCTCTACTATAGTAATACTTAAAATTAGCGTACTGTCTCTGCACTACTTTTTTTAATTTGTTGCGTCTACAACTTGACGCAACCCATCTCCAAGCCCCTACAGAGGCGTTGAGCGTTATGCGCTGGGGAGTAATCCTCTATTACTAATGTGTCATGTCACGTCACGTCGCAGTCAGTTATCAAGAGGACCGCCAGGTAGCATCTCCGCGTACGCGCCTCCTGCTACGCGCTCCTGCGTCACAACCCAGCGGCCAGAATTGGACTAGCCCTTGTGAAGCAGCCAAACTCATTTTGTTGGGACAAATTTCACATGGGATTCGACGGAAATCGAACCCGGACCTCAGTGGTGAAAGGCTAGCGACTTCGCTATGTGCCACGAGCGAGCCCTTAGTAGAACGTAGCTTACGTAGAACATCCTTATAACACGAAAAAACTTAAATGTTTCAAAAACAAAGTATCATCAAATCTGCTTATTTCTGAAAAAAATACACACTTTTTACTTTCTATGATCTGAAGTGTAATGAATTAATACAAAATAAAAAATAGCTAGTAAATTTCATTAACGCAATAAATACAATTGTTTAAAATAAATTCTATTTCACAAACACATGCCATTTAAACTATTATTGGATGCTATCACACCTCAAATCTCCAATTTTAATACTAAAAAACAACTCGCTGTCTATTTTTTTACAAATAGTATTTAATATGTTAAGATAGCAGTATTTTTTATAGAAAAAGAGGAAATCACCTCACATATTCGTTGAAATTATAATTTTTTTAATCATTTCTAGAAAAATGACTGAAGTTTTTCTTATCATTTCTCCCGTTTCTACGACACGTGTATTCAGAGAGGTAGCTATCAAAATTACTTTCAACTTTGTAGCGTGTGGGCTCTTTCAAGTCGAGCAGCATTTTGGCATTTAATCACATTGGAATTTCCCTTCCCCCGTGCAAGTTATAAATAAATTCAGCATTCAAAACATCCATCACAGTGAGCAATACAAACGTATTAAATGGACTAACAGTGCACAACAAAGGTAATTCCACACCAGGAATATCGAGAAATCGTGTTCACCATTAATGATATACAATAAAAATGTATAGTTTTATATGGCTTTGACATGTAGTCATATTGTATATATTTATGCTTTGGCGTAAGAAAATTTATCAATGCCTACAAAATTATTCTCGAGCACTCATCTAGTGATTCAAGTGAACCGCGCAACTATAAACATGGGAATCACGAGAAATAATAAATCATAAAAGGAACCAAAAGAACCGTGCCAACCTAAAATCGGGATCAACCCATTATTGAAACTCCTTGCCGGCGACGTGATATGTACTCCGCGAACGTCGCCAACCACACAGCGTGGAACCGACCAAACCATGCGGAGATTTGGTAAAAATGTGGAAATAAGCCAAGACAGGTGACACATAATATTGTTCTTGAAATATTTAGTGTTCGCCAACAGATTTTAACGTCTGAATGTACTGACAGCTTTATTGTTCCATTTTCAGGAGACAGAATCACTGGTTGCTGTTTGGAGGGCGCCAGTTTACATTACCAGTATTCTTCTAATTGCAATTGTTTTTTCACCAAATACTAACCTATAGTTTCGGCAATAGTCGTAGGACTATTTCGATGCTTTAACGTTTTTTTCTGCCTCAACATGGGTACCTTTTCCTATAGCATGACAGTGCGTTCTCTATTCTATGTATACGAGAGAATGAAGGTCAGGTTGACTTGAAAAAGTTCGATAGTTGTAAGACTAGCACCGAAACTGACGTGAAAAATTGTGATTATTGAATTGTATCACTTATGTACAATAAATTAATATTAATTTTACCTGATGTCATGTAATTAGAAGTAATGCTCTGAAGGCACAAGGGGCCTATTTCATAACATTCATTTTGCCAGAGTTTGTTACATCGTCATTCATTAAATACATCAAAATGTTCAGTTATAACTTTAAAACAATTACCATAAACCAAGAAAGTGAAGTCTACAAGAAAAGTGAAAACAGTTTACGAACGATAGATTGTGTCATTTGTTTAAAAAATGATAGTCAAGAGTGCCTGAAGCTAATATCGACAGTGAAAGCATTTACAAATTTCTGTTTAGTTCTTTTTATCTTCAAAGAAATTCTACCCTTCGAAAATGGCTAAAACAAGCGTTTTATGCACGTTGCGTGGATATTGCATCTTCCTATTAGTATGTATTTTGTGTAGTATTGTCCCTTTGATACGCCTGTATGTCTCAAAGAACACACCCCCTTGTGGTTAGAGTGTATTCTATCACGTTTTTCTTCAGAAACAAATTTTCTGACTGATAATGATACAAGTTACAGCATGTATAGATTTTGCATGTATAAGGAAAGTTTTATGGAGCTCCTGACATGAAGAGCATTAGTTCACTATCGGTCACCGTCACCTTAACTTAGTTAACACGATAAAAGTAATGGAGGAGGTATGGATATGATGGTTAATTCTTTTATCCATTCTTTACCTTGCAAGCTATTTGGATTATGGAGATTTTTGATAATATAATACACAAAATTATTTAGAGGTAAACATTGCTTCAGAAAAAGGTAGATTTAAGTTTTTTATTATTTTCAGAAAAATAAATTATTCTTTTCAGAAGAAGAATAAAAATCTTCATGCTGTCTTTTTCTACAGCATAGTTTACCTCTAAAGAATTTTGTTTATTGTTTTCAGGAGAATAAATTTCTCTTTTGAGAAGAAGAAGAATGAACAATTGCAAGTAGTCTCTTTCTATAAAAATGTTTTCCTCTCAATAATTTTGTGTATTGGCCTGTAAAAAATTCAGTGGCCAAATACCTATGACGAAGTGAATCAATCTTGTGGCAA
Source organism: Teleogryllus oceanicus (assembly GCA_964035755.1). Taxonomy (NCBI): domain Eukaryota; kingdom Metazoa; phylum Arthropoda; class Insecta; order Orthoptera; family Gryllidae; genus Teleogryllus; species Teleogryllus oceanicus. Next base: position 114,157,777 of record CAXIVR010000006.1, on the reverse strand, counting down.
AAATTAATGTTTTATCCATTCTATATTCAAAATTTACGAAATTGAGATAGTTTCCAAAATCAGTGTTATTAAAACTAAATGTTGTAGTATAACATATCTTCCTACTGTATTCAACAAATGAATAGGGCAAGGTATCTAGAAGTATAATAGAGCGAAATGTTATTCTCTCTATTATACTTTCTCTTCTAGATACCATGATGACATTATTAGTTCATTATTACAACTCTATTTCATTTCAATCATTATTACTAGAAAATTATTTGCTGTTCCATCGCAGACAGTGTGTTAAGACAAGGTCAAGGTTTCATTTGATTTATTTATCAAAAGAAAAGAATACAGTAAGAACTGAATATAACTTAATTGTACACGTTTTCTTGCGCTCCAGACTCCGTATTCCACCATTCGACTATCCGCAGTTGACTAATGAATAAAGAATAAACAAAGATGTCTAACGACATTTGAAAAATAGAAAATAGTGGTGCTACAGAAAGGCACAGACTGCCTCGTATTGTTAGTTTTCTAATTCCCTTAATATGGACTAGCTTTTCGGATTTGCCGCATACTCTTCCAGTTGCCAACTATCGCCGCTACAGCTACATCTTTCTCTTAACTTCTTCGATTTCCTAATAGTAGAACCGAAATATTACTTTCAGAGTATTATAAAAAAGTAAAACCTAGTCCCATATGCCAATTTTCGTTCAAAACTGTGATGCCTTTTTTAAGAAAATGGCGTCTAAGTAACTGTAAATCGAAATTGGAAGCTCTTTTCTTACAGAAATCTTTTGAGTTTTCGAAAGACTATTGAAAGTCATTTGAAGCACTTCCACTCACAATAGCAATAATGTATACAAATCGCTGGAAATGTGCGTACTAAAGGCGTGAGAGATATATAAAACTAGTAGTGCTAAGAAATTACATCCTTTCTCGCATTGTTTCTAAGTGATCCGCAATATTATACTACTACATAAACCAGCAAAAGGGTTTTCAACCAGCAAAATGTTTCCGCTTCGAGAACCGAACTTAGATCTTTAGAGTTATCGTGCCAGCCCTCATACCACTACGACACACAAGCGGGTCGAACAGGGGCAGTAAAATGTTAAATATCCGATCCATGTAAAAAAAAATTAACAATCAAAATATCCTGTTGAAACTCCAAAGGTTCCATTCCGTTCAGATCAATCAAGAAATGTCCATTTTGGAGAAAATCAGCTGAACAGCTGTTAGGTTGATTGATTGATTGTGATTCCTGGCCCGTCGGCTGCTAAGGTGATTAGTCTTGTAAGTGTACAACATATTTTTGCTCGGGAGGTAGCGGTGATCTCCCTCCCTTCGATTGCTAAATCCGGCGCCAATTTACCGTTGACTTAGCGGGTTTTCCCAACCAGGTACCTCTCACCAGAGGGGCATCGCCTCAGTTGGGATAAGCTCAAAGCTCCCGACCGGCATGGGTGTAGTGAATGTAAGTGTGTGTGTGTGTGTGTGTGTGTGTGTGTGTGTTGTGTGTGTGTGTGTGTGTGTAAGTAAAGGGTAGGATAAGACAAGGAATGGTTGATAGTGTTCAGAAAAAACACGGAAAGCTACGGATCAAAGCAGCTGGCCGCTAGAATTTCCTACCACACAGCGGCAGAACTCGACCTAGCTATCTGGTTAGTGTCGAAAATCTTGCCTTCGTCAGGACACAAACCTAGGAACCCACATCCGGTCAACGCACTTCAATGCCACATGCCCTGAGCCACCGCTCCCTATCAGCCGTTAAGGATATCTAAGCCGGTGTTGTGGGTGGTGTATATATTGTATTTAAATTTTAATTCGATAAATTCAGTAGTTAACTTAAATCGGTTCATACAGATGCACAGAAAGACAATTGATTTGATGTGACATAATTTTACAAATCGATTAGCAATTAAAAAATGTTTAAAAGTTGCAAATTGGAAAAGCACGCAGAGTCACGTCCGGTTTACTTATATGTATCGGCTGTATTTGTAAGTAGAAATTATTCATATGATTTTCAATAAAGTTTTTGGAATTCTCAATAGTTTTCAGCAACAACACATTCATCAAATTAAAATCCCCGCCTGACATTCGGGCGCGGTTCCTTTCACCCGAAGCTCTCAATCCGTACACGCCCGAACATGTCGGCCACGAGTTGTTTATTTCTGTATTAGTCAAGAATTGTATCAGTTAGGAAACCGAGATATTGAGAATCTGTGAAAAATCTTGTTTTTCGGTCGACAAAAGAAGGTAGCCGTGAAGAGAATAAGGCCTACCGGAAAAGCTAGTTCAGACTAAAGAAACTGGAAAAATAACTAGGGCTAGAAAGTGTGCCATTCTGTAGCACTACTAGTTTATTTGTTTATTTATTTATCATACGCTGTTACATACGGCGAGAAACTTTAATAAAATGTGTCGTGCGGTTTTTGAGAAAATTATACTTTTTTAAATTGCATAAATGTCAACTAATTTACGGGAAATCCGTTCGTTTTTCAATAAATTATACATGACCTATTTTAAAGAGCTGACTTTTTACAACATACTCTGCTTAAAGCAAAAATCGCTCACCCTAATTTTGTAGTTTTAAAATGTTAACATTTTGAAATTTTTGAAAAAACGAAACAATAGCCGAAAATGGGCATATCCCCAATTGTTTTTACCGTCGTCTGTTACATATCAAAAGAAAATGTAAAGAAGGAATTTGGGGTGATTTTGTAGAAAAAAATTGCCTATATTTCTTGCAAAATTACACAGAAAATACTCATATTTTCTCAAAATTGAATATGAACTTATTTAAAGATCCGTCTTTAAGGGACAAATTTTACTGAGGAAACAATCTCTATCTTCAATATTATAGTTGTAGGAAGACACCTCCAAAACATAGCACTTTTTCAAAATTCCAATTATCTGTGATTTCAACGACCATGTGGCACGACAATTCTCTTAAGCGTTCTTTATACTTTCCGAAGACAAAGGTTAATTTAAAAAAGTTGGTGACTTTTTGAGAAAATTTTGAAAGTGTTTGAGGCTTCATGTGAAGTATCCTCAAAAATCAAAATATCCGTTTCAAACTCCCAAAGCCTCGAGATCACTCAGATCGAGGAATATCAATTTTGAAGAAAAGCCACCGAACAGTTTAGGCGCTAGCTTTGCCCACTGGCGGATAGAAGACGTTTTCCCGTCTATCAATTTGTCGGTATCAAGAAACAAACACGAGTTCTGGCTTTACCACCGGTTAGATGATTTTTTCTAAATTTAGCAATATGATTTATTCACTTTTTCGTTACAAGAGCCCGACACTAAGTGTTTTTCTGGCGAAAATTCTCCGTTTTCCGGCACACGATTATATAACTTTCTCTTCTTACGAACTATTCGTAAGGCGAGAAAACAATTACATTTGTATAATTTAAAAAAACAAAAGAATGCAGCAAAATGCACCTTATGTCATCTTTAATACCAATCTGTTATCTTCAGTGCAATTAGACCTATCCGCTCGAATATTGAAGAAAAAATGGAGCCTTTTTTGAGAAAATGGCGTTTAAACATTCCTGAAAACTCGGAATTTTGACTTCATTTTCACAGAAATCTTCTGAGATTTCGAGAAACTTTATAAGACATAATTTAAAGCACATGTAATTATATATACAATAATGTATGCAAATTGCCGCTAATGTAAATATTAACGACGTAAGAGATAAGCAAAAATATACATTTTTTATTTTCCGAAAAAATAAAAGAATAGAAAAAATGGCGTTGCCTTATACGGTATCTTGAGCACTATCCCTACCAAAAGTTTAAAAAAATTGGAGTAGTTTTTGAGAAAATCTTGTTATTGCTATAGTTTTAATATTGCACATATTTCACGCAATATTGCGTGAAAAATATGCGCTATCTTATTGATAGAAATAATTATGAAGAACAAATTTTCCTTGAAGAATAAATCTCTATGTGCTACTTTGTAGTTGCAAGAAGTCGCCGATAAAATTTCAAACTTTTGGAACTTTAGGAAATTTAGATTAAACAGTGAAGGTCTGACCTATGCCACCTTTATAAGTGCATTTCACTCTATTCTCCCAAGTAATTTAAAGAAAAAATATGCAGCAGTTTTTTAGAAAAGTTTGAAAATGTCCCAGGGGTTTCATGTAAAGTGCCCCCCAAAATTAAAATATCGGGTTCAAATTCAAGGGGCCGCTACATCAGTCAAATCGATTAGGGAATACCATTTATGGAGCAAATTGACTGAACGGTTTAGCCACTGACGGACACGCGGACGGACAGTCATTCGATTTTTCGGTATCAAGAACTCACTAAACATGGATTCACTACACCACGTGATAGATGATTGTTTTTCTAAATTTAGCAACTAGATTTATCCACTTTTCCGTTACTTAGATCCTGTAATAAGGGTTTTTGGACCGAAAATTCGTCGTTTTTCGCTCAGCATTACATACATTTCTCTCTACTCCGTCCAAAAAAATTAAAGAAAATTTTGGACTTTGTTTCGAAAAATATGCGCGACAACTACTAATGTTTTGAAAAAAAAATATACATGACCATAATTAAAGATTGAGTTGTTAAAAAGAAGTTTTATTTAAAACAATCTGTATTGAATAATGTGTATGCGGTCCAAGATCTTTGAAAAGTAAGCGATTTTCCTCTCCACTCCAGAGGTGGTAATTAAAAACTCCTTATGGGGTTCGTTATTTCAAAACTTGGGACCGGGAGCGGTAGCTCAGTACATCAACTGATGTCACCGCAGCGCTTCTGATCGGGAGGTCCTGGGTTCGAGTCCTGACGGTGGCAGGATTTTCGACACTAGTGCTAGGTCGAATTCAGTCGCTGTCTAGAGAAGAATTCTAGCGGCCGGCTGCTCTGATCGGTAGTTTTCCGTGGTTTCTCCGATCAACACCAGGCGAATGCCCAAGCAGAACCCAACCAAACGGGCCGGGCGCGATCTTTCCTTCCTTTTCCTTGGCCTATTCTCTCCTCTTACACTAACATGCACTACCCTACCATGTATTCCGGGAAACCGGTCGGGAGCTTAGAGCTTGTCCCGGCTTGGGCGGTGCCCCGCTGATGGGAATGTCCTGGTTAGGGGGAAACCCCACTAGCCAACGGTAGGTCGGCGCCGGATATCGCCATCCAACAGGGGAAGATCACCGCCATCTCCCAAGAGAAAACACTGCACTACACTTTCGGGACTAATGACCAAAGCCGTTGATGCGCCCAGAAACACGAAAAAATCAAAACCTGGGACTGTCCGTCCGTCTGCCCGTCTCAGAACAATATTAGCACCTAAATCATACAAAGGATTTTTCCGAAAATGAATATTTTTCCAGCGATGTGGCCTCACCCGACGCCGTGTGAATCTGAAACTGCTTTAGTTTTGGGGGGTACTTTACATGTAACCTCTGAGACATCTTCAAACTTTTCTCAAAAGCAGCTCGAAATCTTTGTAATTCTTTTCTTATATGTTAGGGGAAAGTATTAAAAAGGGTCAGGTCTGATTTGTGTTGAATTCTCTGAACTTTCGAAAATTGCAAAAGTTAAACATTTTTCCAGTCTCTTCCTATAATTGCAGTATTGGTGATAGAGGTTTTTCTTATAATTGAATATGTCCTTCAAGTGTAGATCTTTAAATGTGGTCATGTATAATTATTTTAAAGGCAATTTTATAAGCAATAATTTCTCAATAATCTTTCAACTTTTTTTACTAATCATAATGCACTGAATTACATGGCACTAACGCCATTTTTATGTTTTCTTTTGATTTTACAAAAATTACACAACCATGTTTCCGTTGAAATATCTTTCGTTAACATTTATATAACCGCATTTTATTCATTACATTTGTGAGTAGAATTTCTCCAAATAATTCCTTATTAAGTTTCTCAAAAAGTCAAAAATTTCCATTCAAAATGAGCTTAAAATTGCGCTGTTTTCAAAACCCTCTAACAGTATGTATTTTCTTAAAAACGGCTACAAATTCTTCAATGAAAATTTGCATATGGGGCCAGTTTGTACTCTTCTATAAGGTACTTTGTCATATTTCAATTCTACTCTTAAGGGACAGAAAATGTGAAAAAAACTGCCATTTAGGCGTAGATGTTTTAGCAAGCAGCTGAGATGTCGGTGGCGCAATACCGAGAAAATAGAAAAGACAAAAGAGATTAGAAAACTAACTAGTTCGAAGAAGTATATGCAATTCTGTAGCACCAGCATTCTCACTTATTTCATTTTCCGTAGTATGTATCAGAAGATTTACTAACATGTTTTCATCTCTGTCACTGTTTCAGTTGGCAGGATTGTTGGCATTTATTCTTGGTGTTTTACAACTGATAGTACAGAAGAAGCTGTCAAATTTCCTTACCAAGATGTATTTCGATTACAGCGTGCTCGCAATTGTGCTTCTGGTTGCTGGCATTATAATGATACTCCTCGGCTTTGTTTACATCTGCGCTTGTCAAAGGCCCGATGGAAAACTAACAGGGGTGAGCAGTTCAGTGCATTTTGAGAAGCGTCCTATATTTTGAAACACAGAAGCCCTAATAAAAATATAGTGTGAAATTATTTCTTTTTGTCTTTCCTACGGTGGCTAGCTATTTGTGAAATACTTTTTGATCTCTTCTATTATTTTTACTATTGTCAAATCTGCATCCTGTTTCAACAAACATCTAATACTATGACGTGGATTCCTTCCACTGCTTTTGTTAATATTGCTATATCTATCGTTGGCCTGCTATGCTCAAAAATTATCTCAATATTAACACTAAATTATTAAATTTACATTCAACGTAACCGTGGGTTCGACATACAACATTCCCTTCCTGTTGCATGTGGACGTGTAATTCTATACAGAATCACGATTTCTGGAAGTCTATTGATTGAAACCAATTATTAGATTGACGGCAACTAATATAAATCATCAGCCTTTTTCAACAATAAAAAAAACATTTATTTGTATAACCTTTATATTTCAATTCTATTGATCTCATGAGAATTTATTTCTTAATGTAGAACATTAAAACACCGTACGGGTTCGAATATAGTTCGTAGGCTTACTACAGTATCTTGATAGATGGCTCTCGGCTGACTAGCAGAATGTTGACCATGGAATCCTTCGTATACTAATTCTCGCATCCTTGTTTAAATTTCAAATGTTCCAGTATGTCCTCAACGATTTGCTATTAATTGGACTTAATATTTTCCACATAATTAATATGCGGTCGCGACTTTTCCTATCTGTGTGTCGTATGAAACACCTTTTCGCGACTGACTGTATTCAGCTACTTATTGAAAAATCCTTCCATCCACGGAGCTATCCCATACATCCCATCGAAACACGGAGTCTATTTTCATTCGAAATTCCAACTACAACATTAATAAAATTTCCAATTACAATTTAATACTACAATTTAAACAATACCTAGCTATCAAACCTCAAACTAGTCATAAATTCCCACCTCACTATCATTTAAAAATACCCAGCCTATGCTGAAAATCCGTTCGCACCTCACCAACCGCTTACGTGTGCTCGCTTCTATATTTTTCTAGAGACTGAGTCCTTCCGTCCTTCCATAGGATCAACGACGTTCAATGCCCGGTGTACATTGTTGCATATAATGTGTTCGGGGCGGTGTCCATCAGCACAGCGCAATGACACCAAGCATGGAATATTAATTTTATTGATCGGTTGACTTAACAACGCGTATTCTTTGACTTCGAATTTACATACAGTGCATTATTCCTGATGCTGATTGTCGATTTCATCATTCAACTAAACCCAAGGTTCTTGGCTTATCACAATAGTATTAAACTAAAAATTGTATTAAAACCTGGTATTAAAACACACTTTTTATACCAGCCTTACAAACGACCTTTTTCATTACAAGAAATAGTTCATTAAAGAATAATTTATGGCAGAGATTATGATAGCTGTTTATAGCCCGAATATTTGCGTCATTACAGCGAATCGCAGCAGCACTGGTGCGTGTGAAAATTGATGACGGTAAACCGCACAGCCAACCATCACTTTTTCGCCCAAATGTCAAAATATGCATGACATCGTGATACTGAAGTCTATGTAGCCAATTACAGCTTTGTATTTGGAATTATTTCCAAAATTAATTTCGATTTTTTATACATTTATAATGATGTAGAAAATTAGTGCAAAACAGCACGTACTTTCTCGCCCGTATTTTCAGGCAATATTATTCAAAAAGTACTCAAATTTTCGAAAAACTGGACATTAGCTTATTTCAAAATGTATATTTAAGGAACATATATCATTAAGGGAAAAAGTTCCATCTTCATAATTGTAGTTGTAGGAAAACGCGAAAAAAAAAAAATTTCAACTTTTGCAATTTCCCAAAAATGAAGATTTTTAACGAACATGAGACCTGCACCATCTCTTAAAAGTTCTTCACACTACCCAACAAAAAAATTAATCAAAAACAATGGAGCCTTTGTTAGAATATTTGAAAATGTCCCAGGGGCGTCATGTAATGTATATTCCAGTACCTCCCAAAATTAAAATATCGGTTTCAAATTCAAGGAGCCGCGATATCAGCCAGAACAATTGGGAGATATCAATTTTGGAGAATATCGGCTAACCGTTTTGCCACTAGCGTTGTTCACAGACAGACAGACGAACAAACGTTTTGGCGTCAATTGAGTTTCCGTTATCAAGGATCCACAAAACATGGATTCTAGTTACACCACGTGATAGACGATTTTTATGTTTTTTGAGTGAATTTATCCATTTTTCGTTACCAGGGTCGTGTAATAAGAGTTGATTGTTGTAGTAAGTTGTAATAATAGTTAATTGAGAAAATAGGAAAAAAATGTACTATGGACGACGACAGATGGCAGCTCACCAGAGAATGGGGCAAGACCTTAAATCCACTGCACACCAAGGAAATTAGAAAAATTTGCTACGAGAAAGTCTGTGCCATTCTGTAGCACCTCTAGTTACTTTCTCGTATACATACGTATATACGGACTAATATACGTAGTATAGAGAAGTTATGTAATGCTGCGGAAAATCGATTTCGAGATTTAACGGAAATACACGTTTTGGGGTCCCTGATATCGAAAACGTGTTTTTATTTTTCAAAACGTCCGTCCACCCGTCTGTCCATCTGTCTGCCCGTCTGGTGTATGTGACCAAGACTAGCACCTAAACTATGGGTTCGATTGTTTCCAAACTGAATAAACCCTGTTGATCTGGCATAGTCAAAGCTCTGCGATTATGAAAACCATTCATTAATTTTTGTGGGGTCTTTACATGATGCCCCCGGACATTTTCAAAATTTTCTCATAAACGGCTCCAATTTTTTTCTATATGAATTCCAATAAGAATAGAGTAAAATACACTTAGTCATAGGTCCGATTTTCACGGTTAACTCAACGTCTTCCTACAATTATAATCTAGAAGACAATTTTTCCTTCAAATTAATTGTTGTCCGTAAATAGTTCTTTCATTAAGATCATGTAGATTTTCTCGAAAAGTTAAGTAATTTACCCGCAATAGTGCGTGCAAGATTTGCAATTTTAAAAAATACCAAAAACAAGATTTTCTCAAAAACGGCTCCAAACTTTTTCTTTAAATTTTTGGTAGGGTTTTTTTGGTAAATTTTTGGTAGGTGATAAACAAACCCTATACGGTGACATAAAAGCAATTTTGCTCTAAGCTTTTGTTTTTTGAAAAATTACAAAAATGTAATTTTTTTACTTGTCTCTCTCGTCGGTAATACTTACAATAGAGGCGGTTTCTTCACATTATTTTATTAATGAGTACATGTGCTTTAAATAATGTCAAATAAAATTTCTTGAAAACTCAAGTTTTCTGTGCAAACGAGCGCCAAATTCCACATTTCCAAAAACGCTCAAACGCCATTTTCTCAAAAATAGCTCAAAATTTTTCCAATGGATAGTGCTATTTGCACTGTTTGATATGACGTAAAGTTCATTTTGGTGAATTCTTTTGTTTTTCAAAAATTACACAAATGTAATTTTTTCAAATATCTCTCCCGCCGTTAATATGCACACTTCCATCAATTTGTATACATTACATTTGTGAATGGAAGTTCTTCAAATAACTTCAAAGGAAGTTTTTCGAAAACTCAATAGATTCCTGTGAAAATAAGCGTCGATTTTCGCATTTACAGTAGTGCTTAATCGCCATTTTCTTAAAAACCTACTTCGAATTTTTCAATGAAAATTCCTATTTAGGACGTGATTTTACTCTTCTTTAATATTCTTGCAGTGATATTTCGGTTCTACTATTAGAAAACTGAAAAGTTGAGAACATGTCAAAACAATGTACATAGGGCGACGATAGATGACAGCTGGTGAGAGAATGAGCAAGACCTTAAAGCCAGACCACAGCAAGGAAATAAAAAAGTACGATAAAGTCTGCGCCATTCTGTAGCACCTGTAGTTTGTAAATAATAAACAATTTACATGTTTCGGGAGTGTTTATAAATTTCTGTAATGCAAATTTTTGCATAGAAAGTATTTTTTCAAACAAACGTATGAGTGCTTATTACGGCTCATCCATTTGGAATATCCAAGGTGTTTATTAGACAAAGTATGCCTAAAATTGAAGAGTTAAAATTAAAAAGTTTTGAAACATCTCAGTCATCATTTTTTGTGAAACTCCTGGGCAATCTTAGAACTTTTTGTGCGAAAATTAGATAGTTTCATGCAGTATATTTTTATTCAAAACTGAATGAAATTGCTGGAATTGAATTCATTGTATAATGCAGTGTATTCACAAACATATCGGATGAGTTTTAGTCTTACAATATTCTTCGTAACTAGTATGTGAGAATGTAAAATAATTAAAAGTAAATAAATAATACGATACTAAAAGCGTTGGCAAACAAATGCCAATATATCGAAATATATAAAAAATTAATTATTAATTACTATGGTATTGTAATATTCTACATATACATGAAATTTTTTTTTATTACTAAGAACGAAAGGCAGACGTCATTATAGCCTTGTTATCAGTGCGGCGTTACAAAAACGATTACAAAAACCAAAAATGACTGCTTATCTATTCTTTTTCACTTTTAACACAAAGAGTGTAATTTAAAATGAAATAACATCAATAAAATATAAATATATTAAATAATAAGGAAATATGAAATAAATTACAAATTCTAACTTACATAGCATCCAACTCCGTAAATTGGCAGCGGGTTACTGAAGGCTAGCAATCTTTATATCATATTTATTTCAAATAGATTTAGAATAATTCTAAAATATTAATTTGTAAACGTACAACAAAAGCTCCAATGTAAGAAACGGACAAAGAATATGAAATAATATACACATTCTAGCTTACATAGCATTCAACTGCCTGAAAACATTTCTAAAATTAAGATCACGAAGCGTAGGATTTTCATTGAGGGTAACTGTTTGACGCCCAATTACCCCAAAAATACATATATTTTCGGAAAATTCAACGCGACCTTATTTGAATATGTTTCTGATGATCGTATTTCATTAAGAGAAAATGGTATACCCATAATTGTAGTTGTAGGAACACGCCGAAAATATATTTTTTCAATTTTCGAAAAGTCAGTTTTGAACCTACATGAGATCAGAGCCAATCTCTTAAAGATCCTTCAGACTATCCAACAACACAATTTAATCAAAATCAATGTCGTTTTTTTAAAATTTTGAATATGTCCCTCTTTGAATGTGGCTTTTTGTAAAGTACCCACAAAATTAAAATGTAGATTTCAAGTTCAAGGGGCCGCGACATCAGTCAAATCAATTGAGGAATATCAATTTTGGAGAAAATCAATTGAATAGTTGTCGCTTGAGTTGTTCACAGACAGAAAGACGTTTTGCCGTCAATCGATTTTTTTCAGTATCAATGACCCAAAAAATAGGGATTCTGGCTACACCACGTGTTAGAAGTTTTTTTCATAATTTAGCAACTGGATTTATTCACTTTTCGTTGCCAGGGTCATGTAAAAAGAGTTTTTTGGCCGAAAATTGACGATTGACGTTTTGCCGTCAATCGATTTTTTCAGTTTCAAGGACTAACAAAACGGATTCTGGCTACACCACCTGTTAGAGGATTTTTTTATAACTTTAGCAATTGGATTTATCCACGTTTTCGTTGCCAGGACCTTGTAAAAAGTTTTTCGGCCGAAAATTCGCCGTTTTTCGCGCAGCGTTACAGAACTTTAAGTAAATATAATAATAAAATACAAAGAAGATTGGCGTGCAACATAGATATTGGTGATAGTGAAATAATAGATCTTTTGTGATTTATGAGAAATATTAATTTTTAACTATTTGAATGAAAAAACGACCTTATCATCAGAAATAATAATTATGTTTGTACCATATTTTGCTCAAATGTTTTAGCAATACCATGAAAATGATGACCTAGTGGTTTGAAGATGTCAATTTATACTATTAATTTTCATCAATTAAAGTAAAAAAAATAGCTTTTGCGGGCAAAATTGACCAAAAGAAAAATTACATTTGTTTATAAATTTCAATTCTAGAAAGATTTCATTGGGCCTTTTTTATTAGCTGTTTCAAAATCTTCGATGTTCTTCAACGATATGTATTATTTTTTGTTGTCGCTCTTCATCACAGGCTCAAATTTGGCCTAAAAGCAATTTTTTTTTCTTTCATTGATTACAATTAAGGGAAACGTCTAAAATGATATCTTCAAACTAATTTGTCACCATTTACATAGCATTTCTAAAAAAATTGACTAAATTATGAGCCAAAGGAAATTTACATTTCTGACGATATTGTTAATAATTTTACTATATGAACCCTATATGTATATAAATTGGGGCATCAGTAGATCGGTTATGTCAGGCTCATTATGCTTTAAAGTGCACTTTAGGGGATGCGCGTCCGAAGTTAAAGTGCATATGAAGCTATTTTCATCTAGAAGACAATGATTTACGAAGTGCGAATTGTTTGCACTGGTCCAGCTAGATAGAATAAAATGTTCCTTAATTACCATAAAGTCTTACGTAAACAAAGGTAATTATAAGCAACTCGTTTTTAACAATTCATCTTTGTGGTGTTGCGGCATGCGTTGATGCAATTATGCAACTAGCATTGTTAAAGTGAAGCAATTTTTTGTCGCGTGATGAATTATTCATGCACAATTCATGCGGCAAAACATTGCATCACTTTTAGAATGCATTGGAAAGAGAAATTATTCACCTCATCGTGGGCGATTCCTAAAAGGTGTTCTTGGACTGTGTAGATCTGTGTCTTTTGATCGATTCTTTGGGAAGAACAATGATGAATAAGCAACAATTATATGTATTATACACACACATACACACACACTTCACTATTCAAATTCAATACGTACAAGTTAGCTTTGTCTTTTTGATATTTATAAGTATTTGTGCAGAATAATATCACTTGGGGTGTTCAAGGTCGGGTATGAGAGGTAATTCTTGAGCACAGAGTGTTTGGCAAACAGATCTAAATTTATGTAGTACCTTGTAATGTGAAATGAAGTTTATATGCAGTATTATATAATAAATATACTTTATTTTACATACATTTACATATATATATATATATATATATATATATATATTAAACATAGTCTAATAATTGTTTACTGTAAAAATTGTCTAATAATAACAGATCAATAGAAAATAGATCAATACACACAATATCAAGACTGATCTGATGTGTCCTTGTTACAGCTGTGGGTCACATTAATGATACTCATGACTGCCCATCTCGTCGTGCTGACAGGGAGCATTTGGATCGGTCTCTACACCTTACATGATTTTAAAGCTAAGATGGAAACGTGGATGAGTTCCGATCCACCAGTTGACGTATTGCAAGATGTGCAAGAGGAGGTAGCTAGGTTTATTGATAAACTATACTGTTAACACAAGCTGACAACGAAGTCTTACCAGTGGGGTTTAAAAGGCAGACAAAAAAGAAGTATAAAATTGACATATAAGTATTTTAGTTGCTTTAATTCGACAAGAGTTGTCCTTTGCCTGCGACAAGACATGGAAGTTCGAGATATTTGTAGGGTAGGCATAAAAACACAAAAAGCGCAATATGTGATGTTTCATGTAGAGAAGGTTCTTGATGAAGGAGATTATGGAGACGTTTTAATATGCGAGTAGTTTTTACTCTACAGTCGTTAAACATATTAAGAGAAATTCTATGTACACGGGACAATATACCTCACGTTTTCGCAGTTCAAGTAGTTTATAGTCTTACCCATTTATTTGTAAGTTATCAAAACATCTATCAAACTGCTCGCGGGCATATTGAAAGGAACTCATTATTTTAAACGTAAGGAACTCGTATTTTAATTCAGAATATGATTTTGTTAGGAACTTACATAATAACTGCATTGGCGAATGTTAATAATACATCTATGATATATTTTGCAATGAGCTAATAATAATCCAAAAATTGGTTAAAATGTCAAAATATATATAAACCATTATTATTTACTTTACTCAATGTTTGACTCATTATTTGGGCGATTAGATATCTGGCAATTTGTCAATCCAATGTCAATAGATCTGAGTGACACATGACTGAAGAACACAGAAATATAACCCACAATTTTAGGTTAATTAAGTTCTACGTACAAATAATATTTGTTGTAGGTCGATCCTATAGACGTGTTAATTATATATTAACACGTTCTTAATACGTCATACTCTATACTAATACGTAAAGACAGAAGTGCGTTGACTTGAGGGCAATAATATCTTAATCTACTGAACCAATGCCGATGAAACTGTTGTGCTAACTTCCTTTAAAGGTCTGGAGTACAATCGGCTATGATTTACAATTACAAACCTTAATATATTTACAAAATAATTACTTTTCTGAACTTTTTTCGCTTAGTATTACATCACAGATTCAAGAGTAGGTATTCCTTCTCGGACCGCAGTCGAGTTCGGACGTGCTCCGCAGCTCTGATACAGCCCTTTCAATTCGAGTGCAGTAGTAACTAAAAACAGTTATCGCCTACCGCGTCGAAATCCAGCTAAGTGGTAGTGTAACACAGTGCTCAGCAAGTGGCGTCGGGAGCTCGCTGCTTCGCGGCATACTGTCGCTACTTACTTTCTCGCTCAGCCCGGCCAGCTGGCAAGCCAGCCCACACATCTGGAGGCAGCGTTTGTTTGTTTGTTTGTTTGTTTGTTTGTTTGTTTGTTTGTTTGTTTGTTTGTTTGTTTGTTTGTTTGTTTGTTTGTTTATTTATTTATTTATTTATTTATTTATTTATTTATTTATTTATTTATTTATTTATTTATTTATTTATTTAGTCAAAAACAGTCAAAACTGTATGTGACGTATGGGGGAAGAAAATCATCTGCGCACGCTTTCTTGAGTTTCAGAACCCCTTCCCAACAATTTAACTATAATAGTTGAAAGATAAATAATAATAATAATAATAATAATAATAATAATAATAATAATAATAATAATAATAATAATAATAATAATAGCGTGCAGTCAGAGCATAAAAAGCTCTCAGGAGCTGCCAGCAGTACAAGTGACACCTCATCGCCAGGTCATATAGAATATAATGTGCCAGTGGATAAATTTGGACCCCTTGAAAAAAGGAAAATACCAACGTACCAGACAACAGATTTAGGTACTTAAACATTGACGACCGAGAGTCACCGCCCCCCCTCCCAAATAGAATTCCTCCCATCTTAGTCGCCGACATTCCCAACTTAAATACATTTCTAAAAGCATTAAAAAGTCTCTACGAATGTCGTAGCAGACTTATCAAATCAAAAAGTAGAAATAAACGCCCAAACAGCCGCAGACTTTCGTAAAAGCGTGAAATACCTTCTCCAAACTCAGAGAAGCTTTCACTCCTGTAAAGACCCGTTAAATAAGAACTTATCAGTTGTATTTTAAGAAGTCGATCTGTCGATATCAGAACTTGAAATTTTCCAGGAACTTAAGAAGAAATTCCCTTCCCTAATTAATATCCCCGTTGTAGCAGTAGTATTCAATGGTAAAGACCCCATTGAAAATATTCTACCCATTAATAATATATGTAATTTAAGAGTGTCAATGGAGCGAAGGAAAAAACTCTGGGACAAGTGCAATGCCAACGTAGTATGGATTTTCGGCACACTAAGAACAATTGTAATCATCAAATAAGATGTGATTGATTGATTGATTTTTTCGTGTTTCCGGGCACGTCAACTGATTTGGTCATTAGTCCCGTTAGTGTAGTGCATGTTTTTTCTCGGGAGATGGCGGTGATTTTCCCTCGCTGGATGGCGAGATCCGGCGCCGACCTATCGTCGGCTAGTGGGGTTTCCCCCTCACTAGGACTCTCCCACCAGCGGGGCACCGCCCCAGCCAGGACAAGACTTAACATGGCGAGTAGGGGGTTGACGTTGATTTTCTGTGAAACCGCTGACGGCCGCACACCTGTGAGTTAAGGAGTGTGAATCGCCTTCCTGCTTCTGTAGATGCGTAGACAGGATCGTTTCATCAGCTTTAGGGATCCTTGGGCCTACGTTAATTTGGGAGCCCTACTCTTACTTTCACCGATCTCCCCCAATTTAAATTCAAGTTTTGTTTAAAAAACTAAACTTCTCATCACAAAGTGACAATCTCGTATTAATCAACATTCTATATTATAAATATTATCTCATGATGTGCAACATATCACTCCGTTATGCCAATTTTGTACGTGTAGTTTAATCATGCATTGCTTTTTATACGGTTTTTTATTTTATTTTTTGAAAAATTTAGTATTAAATGTTTGTTTCAAGAACTATCGGAGACCCTGGACCCGGGCCCTTTGGGGGGGGGGGTTTAACAAGGCCCTGCGCATAGAGAAGTGCACTCCGTTAGATAAGACAGAGCCAATGGTTTAGAAATAAATATTTGTACAAAGCATGAAATAGACGCTGAGGTCTCTTACGGGAACACAGATATTAAATCATAATTACAGTATGTACTTTGTTTGTTCTTGGCTGTCTGGGAGACGCCGCGTCCAAGGCGCAGGTGCCGAAGTTTCGACCGCCATTCTGCGACCTTCCTCAGGGCGTAATGCCATTGCTTGCCAGGGTCGCATTACTCTGTGTACACTCTGTGTGTACATTTTCTATCATTTTTGCATGTACTATTATTAATTTGTGTATTGTATATCCATACTTATGTTGTCTTCATGCCTTTTTTTTGTATATTAGCTCTGAGGATGGAACTAATATATTCCGAAACGTCGGCAAACTAATTGTTTAATTGTTTCTACTCTGACCAAATTCCGTGAACTACATCCCTGAAAATTTTTAAATCATCATCATATATACAAAAAAGAGAAAACGTCAAATAAAGTCAATAACAATGGTTAATATAATGTTTTGAACTTTTTCCAAGTTTAATTTTATCGGTTTAAGTTATTAACACATTGCAAAATATATTAGAATCATATATTGATTATTAATATTTATTTATTTATTTTACGTAAAAAAACAGTTAAAAACTGCGTATGACGTGCTATGGGGAAAAGTGAATTGTGTGCACATTTTCAAAATTCTGTGATCCCTACACTAAGTCATATACTACTTAAATTTTGAATTTTTGAAAGGAAAAAACTCCCATGAAATAAAATATATTTTCAAGGATAAACAAGCAATAAATTTTGAATTTCGAAAGGGAGAAAGAAAACAAAAAAACTCCCATGTAATAAAATCTATATTCAAGGGTAAACAAGCAATAAATTTTGAATTTTGAAAGGGAGAAAAAAAACAGAAAACTCCCATGTAATAAAATCTATTTTCAAAGATAAATAAGCAATAAATTTTGGCTCTTATTACTTCCTGCCGCGACAACATGGAAACGATAATTTGAATAACTGTATTTCCCACTGAATTCTAAAAGACGTGCACAGAAAATGAAGTTACATTTATGTCCAGAAGCAAAACAAGGAGCCATCTCAGCATTTGCTCAATGGATCAGGGAAACTGGACGAAAAACCTGATCGAGATGGGTTATTAATTGATTTTTATTATTTTGAGTATAATAATATATGTTTGCAGTTTAGTTGCTGCGGAATTGATGGCTACAAAGATTATCTGGATAGAGACGTCGAAATGACACCTACTTGTTGTGAAAGCAAACAAAACTGTAATTTCACGTCGTCCGATGTCTACAAAAACGGCTGTTACCGACATTTTGATATCCAAATAAACATTTTTGTATTGATGGTGGGAGCAGGAGCTGGAGTAGGTTCATTCATAACGGTGAGTAAATTTATATGATTCAAGATCACAACAGATCTTAGGACCCGTACACATTCATTTTCGCTATTATAAGTGGTCAGGTATAATTTTTGTTAAAATGACGATAACCGTAGTGTCAGAAGTATCACAATTATTTTAATTTTAACCAGGTGGGGGGATCTCAAAAAGCTCTTCGGAAGATTTGACTTCCCCGACAGTGTCTGAAGATAGCTCTTCTTCTTATCTATTGTTGCCTTTTTACTTTCCCGTATATGGAAAGGAGTAATATACGTAATACACAGAAAGTTACGTAATGCTTTGAAAAATCAATTTCGAGATTTCAATGGAAATACATGTTTTGGGATCCTCTGATACCGAAAAAGAGTTTTGTTTCAAAACGCCTGTACGTCTGTCCGCCTGTCTATGGTCTATCGGTCTGTGAACAACGTAGCGTCTAAACTAATCGAAAGATTTTTTCGAAAATGAGTATTCCCCGGCCGATCTGGCCCGCATCGAAGCTGTGCGATATTGAAAAGCATTCTTTAAATTCTGGGGGTTCTGTCCAAGAAGCCTCGGAGTTCAATTCAAAATATTCTCAAAACTAGCTCCAATTTTCTTTAATTAATTAAATTTCTTTTAAGAGTAGATTGAAATTCACTTATAAAAATGGCATAGGTCCCATTTTCACTGTTAACTCTGAATTTTCGAAAATTACAAGAGTGAATTTTTCCACGTCTTCCTACGTCAATATTGAAGATAGCGAATTCTTTATTAAAATGAAATTTGTTCTTGACCATTAGTTTTTTCATTAAGATCATGTATTTTTTCTTACTTTCTCGTATACGTACGTTTAAGTGGAGTAATATAAGTAGTATAGAGAAAGTTATGTAATGCTGCGCGAAAAAACGATGGAGTTTCGGCAGAAAAATATAATTTATAACGAAAAAGTAGATAAATCCAGTTGCTATATTAAGAAAAAATCCTCTAACACGTGGTGTAGCCAGAATCCCTGTTTTGTGGGTCCTTGATGCCGAAAAACAATCGAAAGCAAAACGTCCGTCCGTCCGACTCTGTCCGTCTGTCTGGTGTATGTGAAACCTAGCGCCTAAACCGTTTGTAGAATATTTTCCAAATTGAAGAAACCCCTGTTGTGTTTGCGTGAGCTGAAGCTCTGCGATGTTGAAAAAAAAGCATTAATTTTTGGGGGCCTTTTTATGAAGCCCTAAAGACATTTTCAAAATTTTCTCAAAAATGGCTCCAAATGTTTTCTTTAAATTTCTTGTAAGAATAAAGTTGAATACACTTGTAAAGGTGACATAAGTCCAATTTTCAGGGTTATCTAAGAATTTTCGGAAATTGTAAAATTATTAAATTTTTCGGCAACGTCTTACAACTACTATATTGAAGATAGAGACTTTTCCTACAAGTGAAATTTGTTGTCTATAAATAGTTATTTTATTGTCATGGAGATTGTTTGTAAATTTTAGTACTTTTTGTGCAATAGTTGTGGAATATTTGCAATTTAAAAAATTACAAAAACAAAATTTCCTCAAAAACGGATTCAAATTTTTTCATTACATTTTTGGTATGGTAAGTGTCAAATGTACCCCATACGATAACATAAAAGCAATTTTGCTCTATTTGTTTTTTTAATTACACTCGCAAAATTAATTACACTCACTACAATTTGAATTTTCTTCACTTGTCTCTCACGTCGATAATGTTTACATTAGAAGCGATTTTTCACATTATTATATTTATGAGTACATATGCTTTAAATAATGTCCTATAAAGTTTCTTTAAAACTCAACAGTTTTCTGTTAAAATAAGCTCAAAATTATTTATGCATATTCAGAAACACTCAAACGCCATTTTCTCAAAAGTGGCTCCACTTTTTTATTCAAACTTTTTCAATTGATAGTGTTAATTGCACTTTTTAATACAACGTAAAGTTCATTTTGGTGTGTTCTTTTTTTCACAAAGTACACAAATTTATTTTTTTTAAATATCTCTCACGTCGTTAAAATGCAGATTTCCATCGATTTGTATGCATTATTGCATTTGTGAATAGAAGTTCTTCCAATGACTTCAAATGACTTTTTCGAAAACTAAATAGATTCTTATGAAAAGAGCTTCAAATTTCGCTTTTATAGTAATGCTTAAACACCATTTCCTTAAATACGACTAGAAGTTTTTCATTGAAAATTGCCAAGTACGACGCGATTTTACTCTTCTTTAATATTCTTAAAGTAATATTGCGGTTCTCCAATTAAGAAACCGAAAAATTGAGAAAATATGAAAAAAGTATAAATTGGCAACGACAGATGGAAGCTGGGAAGAGGATGGGCCAAAATCGTAAAGGCAGTCCACACCCAGAAATTAGAAAACTTTACTACGAGAAAGTTTGTGCCATTCTGTTGCAGTACTAGTTTTAAATTAGTAGTTTTCGGGCGATTTTGAGTGAAATATGGGCATTATTAAAGATTATTATTAAATTATTGGTAATACCACAGTTTAGTACAACAGTTGCGAAACTGTAATGGGAGGTGAATTCATCCGTTTGACAGCTCCCGCGATTCTAGCGTTCCTGGTGGCAGCAAGAGCCGTCTGTCTTAAAAGCTACGAGAGATAACTACTGCCGAGCAGTTCATAATTTTTAATGCTTAATATTGCAGAACACTTTTAAAACAGTATGTAGGCAGGTTAGCACATCTGAAAATTAGCTGTGTATACAAAATAATAAGCTAATTCCAGATTTATCATATAATACAAATTTATTCTGTCAAAGGGTTGACCATCAAAGCAAGATTTCCTCAATGAATCAAGGGAAACTAACCCAAAACCTTATTGTGACAGGATCCTACACCTAGAAATTACGACGATAGTTAAAAAATAAATTCACTTCTAATGTGATAATTAAAGTAATAAAAATTAAAAATAGTTGAAAGCCGATTGCGAAGTCATTCACTCCACAATATCTCAGCGAACTCGCTGTTTTAATAAACAATAACGGTATTATGAGAAAAATAAGTTCATCGTTATGCTCCGGAACGTTTCCAGATATTTTCAAAACAGCTAAAATTAAGCCGCTCTTCAAGAAAGGCAACAAAAATGAAATTCAAAATTATCGGCCCATTTCTCTTCTATCAGTTTTTTAAAAAATATTAGAGAGACTTTTTTACGTACGAACGTTTCTCAGTAAACAGGACGCTCTTTCAGATTGCCAACATGGATTTAGAAAATCAAAATCAACGGAAACAGCTATATTTTCTTTTCTTGAAGATGTCGCTTCATCATTGAATCAAAACGAGGCACCTATTGGATTATTTTTAGATCTCTCAAAAGCTTTTAAATGCAATACGACTAATTGTGAATATAATCAAGAGTAGTATTTGCATAAATTATTGAGGGTAGAGAAGTGAGGAGCTCGTACGAGTTTTACAGACGATGGCTAGTACTCGCTGTATGTCTCTTTATCTTTTCCAGTTTTTTTTATCTTTTTGTCTTGACGTTCTGTTCCGTTACTACATTGCGGTTACGTGGGACTTCATTGCTTCTGGGTAAAATTCTTTGACAAATACCTACGCAAGCGAACGCGGCACGACCGGGCTACACATTTTATAACGGACACAAACCGGCCCTTCAAAGTCAAAACACACCACGGAGCTGCTGGGAGACGACGCGAGGCCGTTTCAATCAGACGTTGAACCAGTTAATGATTTATTGATATTTCCATATGCAAGCATCACGCGACCAAAAATGAAAACAGCACACGGCGCCGCAGATTTAAAGAACTAACAATTTTTCAAACTAATTGTTCATCTTAGATGTTACTTCTATTTATATTAAAGATTTATTACTTTTATGTTACTTAGTAAGTATGACGCTTAAAATAGTATTAAATTGTTTGTATGAAGATTAATTGTTCTATTCACTTCAGTCCTGGCATACACAATATTTGTACAAACTACACATATTATGATAAGTACTGTACATAATTTTGACTACTGCGTCTTTCTGGATTTCAATTTGGCGCTGAATATAACGCCAACTCCTTCCTGGCGCTTCCCAAAACACCCTGGTGACAATTCTGTGAACGAGATTATTTGGCGCGAAAACTTACGTGAGAAGGAGGATCTCACAAGGGTGTCACTTATTGAAGGAGTAACACTTTCTGTTTTGGTTAGCATTTTTGTTTACGCTGAGTTTTCTAGGTAGAATTTGTTGACTATTGAACTTGATTATGTAATTTTGCTACTAAGAAGTAGTGACTTCTGACACGGGTTAATGCATTAATGAGTGTACCTCCTTTAGTGACGCGGGATCGGGCGGCGCGCTCATTTTAAAAAGGGGGGCCAATGTTCTTGAATCGCCAACTAACTTTTTTTCACTAAACCATTGACTTCTATTTTTTATATATATATATATATATATATATATATATATATACATACACACACACACACATTTGGGTGTATCGAAAAAAAATGTACCCACTTTTTCGTTACCACGGCCCAGTAATAAATGTTTTTCTGCTGAAAATTTACCATTTTCCGGCGCACGATTACAATACTTTTTCTTCTTACAAAGTAAGTATGAGAAAGTAAAACATCGATATAGAAAAAAATGTATCCACTGTGTGTGTGTATATATATATATATATATATATATATATATATATATATATATATATATATATATATATATATATATATATCGCTGTATAAATAATACATTGATATAGGAACGAATCGGTAAAGTAGAGAATCGGTGTAAAAATGTATCGTTATAGAAATATGATGTAGGTATAGCATCATTCGGTATAGCAGAATATCTACGAATATAGAAACTAAGTATAGATTTAGTAGCGGATCGGTATTGAGGAGTATCAATATAGAAAAGTGCCGGTATTGAAATGAATAGGTATACTAGAAGGATATCATAACTAATAATTGCTGACGGCACTGTTGACACATCATGAAGTAAAATAGGAGAAGCTGATACACAATTTTACGTATATTGTATACAAGCAATAAGATAAAAGGCCAGGCATTAATCGAAGACTTCCTAGAACGTCCATACTACAATTCTCGTGTCCCAGAAATCTTGAAACAGTTACACGCAAATAAACGTGCAAGGGAAGATGGTTTGTGTATTTGAAGTTTGGATTTGAAAAACTACTACTACCAATTTTTTGAACAACGTACTGCAATAAGAAGAATTATCTGAAGAACGGATATCTAATGCAACGTGCAATAACAGAATCATTAACTTTCAGCTGCCATGACGTCATACGTACCCTCTTGCCCATTTCGTAACCCGATGGTAAACGTAATGGCACCTTGCAAGATATGCTCTTTTCGCCATGATTTCCATCTTTCGTCAGTAGAATGTCATGTTTAATTTCGTGAAATTAAACTATAACAGAAAAACATGTTGCATCTAATTTTATCGACTTATGATTTCTCCAAGAAAAGCATTCAAATTCATGTTAAATAGGTATAATTTAAAAGTTATTTTCCTTACATTTACAAAATTTGAAATAATAATAAAATTATTATACAAAAGTTACATTTTTTTGTAAAATAAATGAGAATTAGCTATATTAATTAAATAGGACGAAATAAAAACCAATATTTATACAAAGTATTCTTAAATATGTGATATTTTTATTTTATTTATTTGTATATTTCTTACATTTATTAATATTAGAAGAGCAACCACTTATTAGTGAAAATTCTAATTTTTACAAATTTTACTATTATTTTTTAAGGGAAATATTATGATTTCAAAGCAGTTTGAGGTAAACTACACACACATTTTTTTAAATCTTTGCTTCTTTTTTCATTTTTTGCCATGGTATCTCTCAAATATTTAATAATAATAACAATCTCTTGCATTAAAAGCAAAAATACAAGTCAGATGTCCTGTAGACAGCATCATTATCCATTTATATTGAATATTCTCTCATATTTACAACTCTGATGTTGGTAGGCCAAGTTCAGGATATTTAGTTTTAAATTTCAATGCTATAAATTCTGCTATGTATTTTAATTTTTATTCTCCCATTATATCAGAGAGGAATGTTTCGAGATGTGGAAAGTCACCAGAATTACTGTCATTCAAATCTGTGTAGTCTAAATTGAGAATGTTCAAATCAACATTCTCACTTAATTAATTTTTCTCAGAATTTGAAATTACCCCTGTAATTCTGACATACTATTAATGAATTTAAAACATTGTCTATGATGAGTTCAGGTATTTAATTTCTGATTCTGTTTTTCTATAAACTTTACTCATTTTAGTAAAGCATCTGTCATTTCACTTGTCAACAGTATTTGTTTTGACAATTACTTTCTTTTTCAAAATTTGATTTTCTTAATACCTTTTTGTAAAGGTATTTATTTTGGGAATTAAAATATTAATTTGATAACTTGGTATCTGAATTTGAAACAAAGTATCTTTGTTTCTTCTAATTAAGATTTTTTATACGAGGTTTCAGTTCTAAAAATATAAATCAATTCCAATTTATTTAGTTTCTGTTTCCATTAATTAGAAAAAAAAGTTCTAAAATGATGTCTCCATGTACTTACCTCTAACGTATATGAACTAAATAAAATATTTTTAATTTCTTCAATTTAGTGTTTGCCTTTTGTGTATAATTCAATTGAGATGTTTCAATGTCTACACATTGATCGTTAATATTTAACATAATGTAAGTTATCAATTCTCAATGTAATTATTTAGTGCACGTTCTGAAATTTTTGTGTTTTCGACACCAGATTTATGGAATATTGTTGGCTTTGAGGTTAGAAATCAGAGCCCTTCCTTTTCCGTCATGACGTGGAACATGGATCTGTTGCATCGATGGATGACCATTGAAAATCCGTTCTCACAAAAAATATTTAAAAAATATGACAGTTAAGAATTATTACACCTCTTTTTTCTCAAGATCGCCCTATGAATTATGATATTTTATTTATGCTTAAAAATAAATATTTTATATAAAATACGTTCTTGTTTATTTTATTGTGCGAGCAGAAGCAAAAGAACCCTCATTTTTGCTCACCTTATCACGGTCGTTCATGATCGATTGATTAGTGTGTTCGGACGCGTTAAGTGTTAAGGTCATTACTCCCGTAAGTATAGTGTGTGTTTTTATAGCGGGAGGTGGCTGTGATCTTCCCCCGCTGGATGGCGAGATCCGGCGCCGAGCGGGGTTTTCCCCAAGCGGGGCACCGCCCCAGCCGGGACAAGCTCTAAGCTCCCGACCGGTCTCCCGGCATGTGTGATAGTCATGTATGTAAGTGTAAGGGTGTGTAAGTAAGGGGTAAGAATAGGACATGGAAGAAGAAGAAAAGAAGGCGCGCGGTCCGCGGCCCGTTTGTTAAGGCACTGTTCCGGCGGAAACGACGAAAAATTGCCGATCCGAGCAGCCGGCCGTTAGAATTCTCGGTCGTTCGTAGTTCGTAGTTCGGTTCGTAGAGCGGTCGTTCGTAGTTCGCCAGCGCTGCTCACCGTGCTGCTTTACTTGACATTTGTTTCGTGACATGGAAACAAAACAAAAAAAAAAAAACACTATACTTGGATTTAAACATAACTGCACTTAACGTAAATCAGCCGTTATGGAGTCATTCAATCGGGAGGTTAATCGTCACCATAGCGATGTCACTGTAGTGACATGTAAGCTTCTGATTCGATGACTCCGTAACAGCTGACTCCGACCAGGCCCCTGGACAACCAGCACTTACATTCACGACTTTTCAAAACTTATGAAATGACATACCTCTCTACTAAACGACGTGAGTTCCCTAAAATCCAGAAATGTCCCTCTTTTTCCAACAATCTCCATACACCATATATAGTTTTACCAATACCTTAACAAAACTACCAATCGCGACGCAGTACCTTCAAATAAAATAACCCATCTAAAACCCCTTAAAAAATAACCAGTCGGACATGTTCCCAGCCCTAATACTACACCTGCATTAAAATAACCTGTGATCCCCTCCTACACCTTAAGAAACCTACCTCCTCCCACAATACCCTCCCTTTAACAAACTAACCTCTCTAAATCCTAGACCTAATAAATTAACCCGTCTTCTTATGTCCAAAACATCACCCATCCATTCACGCTTCCCATACGCCATTCTCTCCCATCACCAGTTCATCTGGGGGATGGAGAGATAAGAAAGATTGTTTTTGCACCATGTTAAAATCACACACCAGCTAAAGGGGTACAATCTCTGTACAGGCAGCACGACTAAACACACACATACGCATAATACAAAACGTGAACTTTTGAAAGCTGAGGATTCACCTTATGGACGAATTTACAATATGCTAATTTTTTAGTCTTTGAGATATGTGAGCGTAATCCGAGAACTGAAAGGACTTAATAATTGGAAAGACGTTTCTTCTCGTTTCCATCGGAAATCTTAATGAGAGTTTGTAAAACTTAAATAGAGATGTGAGCAGTTTGACAATAATTGAGAACAGTTTAGGAAATATTTTAAATTTTTATGAATATTCGAAGAGAATAAACGAAGGAAACTAATTCCTTCAAATGAAACAAGGACCTAATCACAATACGGGGTAAAATCTTTATATATGTGTTTTTCATTTTCGATAACCCAAATATTTTTACTTTCTCCCTACGGACTAGAGAGAAACTTTTGTAATGCTGCACGAAACAACGGCGAATTTACGACAGAAAAACTTAATTCAGGGCCCTCGAAACAAAAAAAATGGATCAATCCACAAGCTAAATTGAGAAAACCTCCTCTAACACGTGGTGTACCCAGAATCCATGTTTTGTAGGTCTGTGATACCGAAAAATCGAATGACGGCAAAACGACCGTGTGCTGGTACGACCATTCGTCCGTCCACCCGTCCGTCTGTAGCAAGAAAAAAAATTGTGAGGAAGTACGTACTCTTTGAGAACAATAAGTTTCTTTAAAATTATTGTAAGAATATAGTAAAATACACTTATAAATGAGGCCGATTTTTTCTTTAAACTCAAAAATTTCAAAGGTTCCAATTATTTCCGCGTTTTCTTACAACTACAAAATTGCAGATAGAGATATTTGCTTCCTTGAAATTTTGTTCTAAAGATTTAGTTCTTTCAATAAGTCATGGACGTTTTTTTAATTTTTAATAGCTTTCGAGGAACATTGTGAGCAATATGTGGAATTTCAAAAGTAAGAAATACAAACGTTTGTCAAAATCACTCCCACTTTCTGAGAGAAAGCATGCTATACACATACTGGACTCATGTCTTTAGTCGTTGTTCGAATAGCAGCCCATTGTCCCCCCCAAGCAGTCCGTTTCGTAGCGACGGGCGCCTTCAGAGCACAAAATGGGCCGCTGGCTACGCAGATTCAGGCGCTGGGGCTCTGTGCTGCTACGCGGGTGCAGGGGATTGAACTGCGCACGCAGGCGCACCCTGACCTCTTCGGAGGAAGGTGAGTGGGCAGAACGAGAAGCTGCGAGGCGAGTGCAATCGACACTGCAATGGGCCCGTGGAGGCAGCCGCGGGGCGGAGGCAGCGCGCGCTCCTCGACAGCTGCAATCCTTGAAATCGTGCGCTTGTCCTCCGCAGGAGAGGAGGAGGAGGAGGAGGCTGTGTACGGCGCTCCGTGGGGCGAGGGCCGGGAGGAGGCGGAGGCAGCCGCGGGGCGAAGGCAGCGCGCGCTCTCCTGCGGCGGCGACAACGCGAACCTCGCGCTTGCCACGAAACTATCCATGATCGTGATGGATGCAACAATGATGAACACATATACAATATTTACAATTTTTTGTGATGCATCGATTGAAATTGATGATATTATTTACAACTTTGCGGGCATTCAAAAATTTAAAATTGATAGAATCGATTTGTTCGCACGAAATTTTTCGATTGGAGTGATTGAATATCGTGAAATGTTTGTTCTTTAAAAATAAAAAAAGGAAAATCTTTTCGGTGAATTTCATTTTTAAAATTTTTTTTTAATTTAATTTTTTGGAAGGTTCTCATTCGACTACCGTTGGAATCTTTTCAGTTTAGTGGTGTGTACGCATTGACTGTAAGTGCGTGGAATACGATTGACGAAACATAATCGTAACATACAATTTCATGGTTATGAATCTGTCAATAAAATTTTGTTACGAAGTGTAGAAGTTTAAGAATACTGTACGCAAACTATTAAAAATGTACACAAGTACTAATAAAAATAAGTATAACAATGAACGTAGATGATCAAAACTCAATCTCGATATCTAGTGCCATCGCCACAGAAAGGTCAAATATCCAAAATATAATTCGCTGCTTTACCAAGAGTTTAAGCAACTAAAAATCTATAGATATCGCTAATTAGCTATAAATTCTGAAGTTCTGTATTCTGAGCGACATGTGTTGGCGATTTGCGGATTATTTTCTGAAACGGTCATTGGGACGCAAGGATTCCAAAACACCGTGGAAGGTACACAAGGGTGGCGGTGGGTGTTGTGTTGTGTGTGTGTGTATGTGTATGTGTGTATGTGTGTATGTGTGTATGTGTGTGTATGTGTGTGTATGTGTGTGTTGTATGTGTGTGTGTATGTGTGTGTATGTGTGTGTGTGTGTGTGTGTTTTTTTTTTTCGTTGAGGTGGAAAATACTCTTTACGTATTCCAGGAATAGTAGCTCCTCCTGGATATGTCGGGCTCGGATAAGCATATCCCCTACCGACTAAAACCACCTCTCACATCTCTTACCCCGTGGAACTACCGCTTGGTATTACTTCACGGGGGGAGAAACTAGCTGTTGTTCTTCCTTCAGGGGGTTGTGGTTACGCTACATACCATCTACACGTTGGGCATTCATTTCAGCTCGTATTCTTTCAAGACGACGAAGCTCCAGTAGGACTTCCTTCGCGTATCCGTTCGTCGCCTCCCAAGCTTCTTTTGAGGAGAGCATTGCATTAACTAGGGACTCAGGCCGAAGTTCCAAACGAACTGTTGATTCCCAGGCACTGCGTGCACTAATGAATCTGGGGCACATGAAGAACGTGTGTTCTACATCTTCACTGACTCCAGGGCAGTCCGGGCATTCTGGAGAGTCGTCGTGCTTGAAGCGATGCAGATATGCTCGAAAGCATCCATGTCCGATAGAAGCTGTGTGAGGTAGTAGTTGACCTCGCCATGTTTTCTGTTGATCCAAACATCTAATTGCGGGATAAGGCGGTACGTCCACCTGCCTTTCGTTGAGGAATCCCACATCGTTTGCCATACTCTTAGGCTTTTACGCCGTTCCTGTAGTCTGAGTTGTTCTGGACTCATAGACGTGATTCTTTTCTGCCGGTAAAGGGCTTTTCGCTCTTCGGAGAGTACTCCAACAGGCAGCATCCCGGCAATGACGCACACTGCGTCTTCAGACACGGTGCGGAAAGCACTGGAGACTCTCAGGGCGCTTAGTCTATAAACAGGGGCGATTTTCCTGCGAGAGCTTGGATCTGCAGTGTATTAGCCCATATGGGAACTCCATACATCAGTATTGATGTTACTACTGATGAGAGTAGAGCTCTTCTCTTTTGCTTTGGTCCTCCTATGTTGGGCATTAGTCGTGATAAGGTCGTTCTGACCACTGACGCCTTGGCACTCACGTGTTCAGCTTGCTGCTTAAATTTAAGCCGCGCATCTATCATGACTCCCAGATATCTAATGAAGGGTTGAGAAGTGATTTCATGCCCTCCAACCTGAAGTGTAATGCCCTCCAGCTGTTTCCGACCGGTAATGAGGACTGCCTCAGTTTTATGTTCCGCCAACTTCAGCCCTACTGATTCCATCCACTGGCTGATCTTCTCGAAGGTGTTGTCGTGAAGAAACTTTATATCATCAAGATGTTTTGCGACGATTACCACGGCCAGATCATCAGCATATGCCACCAGTTTAGTCCCCCTTGGTACTTCTTGTTTCAGAAGGCCGTCATACATTATGTTCCACAGCAAAGGTCCCAGAACTGAACCTTGTGGAACACCTCCAGTCACTCTGTACTCTTTAACACCGGTCTTCGTGTCGTACGTTAATGTTCGGTCAGTAAAATAGTTTGACACTATCCTTTGCAAGTATTTGGGTACTGTCATTTCGGCGAGTGCTTTCATGATCAGTCCCACTTGGGGTCCAGGCTAATGTTGTGGATCACCTCCAGCTTAGTGTCGCCACCAGGCAGTACCTCATCGTTCCTCCTTTCCACCTTGTTCCTGAAATGGCGTCTTTGGCCGTACTCACCACCAGGTCAATCGCGTCGAGGTGGAGCGACCTTTCCGGAAACCATATTGGTTACTGGCCAGTTGCGGCTCGACGGCTGCCTCTATTCTTCGGTGTACTATGCGCTCAAGTATCTTCCCGGCTGTATCCAGCATGCAGAGATGTGTGTGTGTGTGTGTATGTGTTGTGTGTGTGTGTGCGTGTGTGCGTGTGTGCGTGTGTGCGTGTGTGCGTGTGTGCGTGTGTGCGTGTGTGCGTGTGTGCGTGTGGCGTGTGTGTGTGTGTGTGTGTGTGTGTGTGTGTGTGGGTGTGTAGGAGAGGTGAGGCCGACTCTTTGCTAGCACTTGCAGCTCTCGAAAACCACACACGCAAGGCATCGTACAGCCAGTATTCCATTCATAGTCACTAGTCTAAGGATATTAGGACACTCTACAGTGTTTCATTTTTTTTCAGCCCATGTCAGCTAACCCTTTCCCCGAATTAAAACTCGTCGTTCAATATATTTATTACATTCTCCTTAATTCCATACTTTCCTATGCAATAGTACAGAATTCTGGATAAATTAAAATAACTCTCAGAATTCTTCCTTGACTACCTCTAATACGTAATATGTTAATATAAATTTAAAAAAAATTTTAAAAATTTTTTAATTTTTTTTTCTAGAATTTTACAAAGTAGAGGTAGAGCGATTTTCTATAAATACTTTGTTTTGAACAGTAACAAGAGATAAATTTCTTGTGACAAAATACAGAAGGGTCGATGTGAAGCCGAAGTTAATCAGTCTTGAATAATCACGTTCAAGTCAATTATAATTTCCATACACATTCAACATATTCTTTACCATTCCCCTAACCATTCTCCGGAATCATTAGAGACCGATTAAGACTGGTTTTATCCATTGCGAATGGAGAGGAAAACCGTGAAGAGACAATATATATTTGTTCTATAGTCATTATCCTTTCTTTTTCGTTTATTAGTAAAATGATGCAGAGATAACGACATATCAGTTTTTGTGAGGATCTGAGGAAGCTTTCTTTTGGCAGATTTAGAAGCTTTAAGCAAATTTCAGTAATCACCGCATTGTAAACATAGAGAACAACACGTTCATTAGAAACTTAAACAGTACTCAGCCTTTTTCCTAGTAATACAGTACAAAAAGTGAACTTTTGAACGTTGAGAATTCACCATGAGGGCGAGTTTTTTTACAACATGCTAATTTTGTAGTCTTTGGGAAATGTGAGCGTATTGTGAGAACTGAAACGACTTAATAATTGGAAAGCTGTTTTTTCTTGTTTCCATCGGTAAACTTGATAACAGGTCTTAGATGTGAGCATTTTGACATTTGGACCATTTCGAAATATTTTGAATTTTTATGAATATTCGAAAAAAAAACGAGAAAACGAATTCTTCAATGAAAAAGGAGCAAAACCAATACGGGGTAAAATCTGTATAAATGTGTTTCTTATTTTTTAACTACCCACATATTTTTTTTCTACGGACTAGAGAGAAAGTTTGTAATGCTGCACGAAAAAACGGGGAATTTCCTCAGAAAATATCTTATTCAGGTCTCTGTTAACAAGAAAGTATATGAATCCAGTTGCTAAATTTAGAAAAAATTCTCTAACACGTGGTGTAGCAAAAATCCACGTTTGGTGGGTCTTTGATACCGAAAAATCAAATGACGGCAAACCCCTATGTGGTGGTTCGTTGTTTTCCGTCCCTCCGCCGTCCCTCCATCCGTCCCTCCATCCGTCCCTCCATCCTCCCCTCAGTCCGTCTACTCCGTCCGTCCATCCGTCCCTCCATCCGTCCCTCCATCCTCCCCTCAGTCCGTCTCTCCGTCCGTCCATCCGTCCGTCCACCCTTCCATCCATCCCTCCGTCCATCCATTCGTCCGTCCGTTCGTCCTTCGGTCCATCTGTCCGGCAATCCGTCCGTCTGTCTGCCCAACCGTCCGTCCATTGCGAGAAAAAATGGAGAGGAAGTACGTACTGTTTTAGCTTCACAAAGCTCTTTAAATTTCTTGTTAGAATAGAGTGAAATACACTTATAAATGTGGCCTATTTTCTCTGTTTAATCTTAAATTTTGAAAATTTCAAAAGTTTGATTTTTTTCCGAGATTTCCTACTACTACAAAATTGAAGAGACAGTCGACGTTGAGACTCGGCGGGGTGCGGACGTTCGCTGCTCCGCTGTGCTTCCATCGCGCGCTATGACCGTGGTCGTTCTAGATAAGCGTCAAGAATGAAAGCTGTTATAGTTTTTTTGTTTTGTGGTTAATAGTTGTTCCTTAACTGTGTGCAAATTCGGGTGACGAGTTTTCCTAGATTTGTGAAGTTCAGTGTTTTAGTGAGTGTTCTCTTCATTTCCACGCACCGAGAAGCTCGAAGTGCGTATGTTTCTGACCATCGTGTTGCTGCTTGGCATCCGAGCAACAACATCGTAACCATCATGGAAGTCCTCCATCCCAATCAACAACCAAGTATTGTGTCAAGTAAGAGTTATGTTCAAGCTTGTAATAGTTCCTGTTTCCTAAGAAAGAAAATGCAATTGTGATTGACTCTGCAAATTATGCACCGACAGTTGACTTCATTGAAGCCCTTGCAGGAAAAACTAATCCTTCTCATATTCGGTTTGCATCAAAGATCTCTAATAACAGGCTGTGTGTTTATTTGTGCACCAAAGAAGTTGCTGACGATCTAGTATCCAAAGTTAAATCAATAATTGTATCTGACCATGAATTTACTATAAGACCGCTAATTTCACGCAACAAAAGAATAATTCTTTCCAATGTTTGCCCGAGTATCCCTAACAATCTACTAGAAGATAAGTTATTAGAATTTGGCGTTAAAACTGTGGCATCAATGTCTTTTATTCGTGCAGGTTTCTCTAACCCAAACTTAAACCATATCATGAGTTTCAGAAGACAAACCTACATAGCACCGGAACATGAAGAACTACTCCCGGAGTCTTTCCAAGTAACATTGGATGGTTTACCGCATTGGATATACATCTCATCTGATATCCCTACCTGCTTTCAATCAAGCTGCAAGGTCATTTTGCTAAGAACTGCCCAAATGGCAACTCACCCCTGCCGCAAGCAGCTATCAGCCCGAAGGTAACAACCTTTCCCTTATCAGACGGCGACCTTTCCGTTTTTCCTGCCCCCGGTCCCGCTCCTGTCATTAACGAGAACGAATTCCCTGATCTCCCAAATGTTTCACACAGATCCTTTACCGGCATTCCCTACAACTTCAGTCTCGGAATCCAAGACAAAGAAGCCAACGGAAAACACGGTAAAATCAAGAACTAAAAGGCCACTCTCAACTAGTAGTTCCCAAGCGACGCCTCTTCCCGCTAATGTGTCAAGAGATCTCGTTACGGAAAAGACTATCCTCTCTGATTCGGAGATATCTTTAGACTTAGAAGACCCCCCTGTGAAACAAAATAGTGTTCCCCAAAAAAAAATAAAAACCACCTCAGATAGTAAAGAAGACATTCAATGGTCAGTGACCAAAGAAAAGATTGAAAAGAGCCCAATTAAATACCCGTTATCGATGAATGAATTGTTAAGCTTCTTTGACAAATCTAAAGGTTCCCAGAACATTGCAGAAATTGCTAAAGACTTCTCTCCAGATATTCCACCTATAATTTCAATGTTACGGGATATTTATTCCACCCTTCCTAAAAGGTATTAAAACAGATGTTCCAGAATAATCAAAAACTTGAAAGTGCATTGGATTCTGATACGGATACGTCCCAGGCATCTACAGTGTAATACTACGGCCATATATTTCCCTGTATTCCGGCCTCATGAAAATTATAGAACTCCTCACCAAATTTAATCTCATAAATAGTATTTAGATAGTGATTATACATTGTCCCATGTACAATATTAATATTAAGGCTCTATGTGTGTATCCCATGAAATTGTGCAACTAATGTATATTTGTATATTTGTAACTACTGTATTATTGTAACTGTGGTCGCCAATGACCTAGACGTTTCTAAGGCGACCTTAAATAAATAATATAAAAAAATTGATGAGAGAAATTTTTCGTTCCAAGGACATTTGTTCTTCACATTTAGTTCTTTCAATAAATCTTGCACATTAATTGAAACTTTTTAAAGTTTCGCGAAATATTGCGAGCAATATGTACACATTAAAAAGATAAGAAAAAACATTTTTGAAACAACCTTCACATTTTTCTTTAAACATTTGGTAGGAATAGTGCTAAATGTACTCTACGAGATGAATATATGACATTTAGCTCAATTCTTTTGTGTTTTTTTTTTAAATATTACAAATATGTAATTTTTGACTAGTCTGTGTCGTTATATTTACATTGGGGTGATTTGTTTACATTAATGCATTTCGAGTGCATGTGTTTAAAGACGTCCAAAGTTTTCACGCAAACTGAAACTTTTCTGGAAACGTACTAAAAAATCTGCATTTTCAGAAACGTACAAGTGTCATTTTCTCAAAAACGGCTCAAGTTTTTTCTTCACACTTTTCGTATGCATAGTGCTAATTGCTTATTTTAAGATGTAAAATAATTTTGATATATTATTTACTACACAATTGTAAATTACACAATTGTAATTTTTTGGAAATATCTCTCCCGCCGTTAATATTCACATTTCCAGCGTTTCTATGAGTAATTGCATTGTGAGCAAAAGACGTATATGAAGTTTTTCAAAAACTCGGATATCGCGAAAAAGAGCTTCCATTTACTTAGACTTAAACGATTTTTTCTTAGAAACCCGCTTCAAATTTTTCAACGAAATTTTTTTTACATTAGGTTTTAGTTTTCTGTATTATTTTAAATGTAATATTTCAAATCTACTGAAACAAACTGTCTGATTTAATTTTTAAATTTGATATTTCCCCCTTCTAATATTAATTCAACGTAACCCGTTCCAAATTAATAAAAGAATATGGGCGCCAGAAAAAGATTACGTTAATTCAATTATTAAAATTAATCTTCAACTGCCATTTCCATTAAATTATTATCCGGCTAACTGGTCGATGGGTCTTATAAGAAATACTCGCTATTGACTGCTAATAGTCGATTATTCGATCTGCCATCTGTACAGAATTGCCGAGGAATCTGAAAAGCAAATATACATTTCTAGCTACTCATTTGCTGGAATTGGGTAAATCAAAATCATATTTTCTATTCACAGAAACTTGTATGTTTATTCAATTTTCATTGGTAACAATACGAAACTTTCGGGCATGACCAGTCTCAAACCTTATATTGTAGTACCCGTCTTCGCATGCTCTTGACAGATGTCACCGTTTTCGATCTTTCCGGTGTCGATGGCTCCAGGTCCAAATATCATCTTCTTTTCTTCCGTTCTGGCACAAGTGTCTTCAAGTCACTGATCCTCACCGCCTCATAAGTTGATAAGACTTAATTAATTTTTCTTTTAAAAATTCCCAGTTCTTTCTACGCGTATACTTAAAATATTAAAGTTCAGCAAACTATTATCTGCATCAAATCCCCCTTTTCCAATTAATTTTGCTGCTGCAAAAATTCCAGTCCTTTCCGCACCTTCCATCAATATTCTAAGTCCGACAATCATACGCTCCAAAGAAATGTTCACAATTCCCAAACTCCCAACATCAATTGTCTACACACGACCCGCACAGCACCACGGCATAAGTCGGAATGAATCCATATTCCCCTCTTTCAGCCCTTCAAAACTCGGTCCATCTTTCTACTGTTTCTTGTCAGAAAAAATCCTGCCTAGCCAATCCCTCAATTACTTACAAATTCAACTAGCCGCGCCCCAGACTGTCATTACTTTCTCGGCCAATCCTCAAACAGTTTACTTTATCAACTAGCCGCGCCCCGTGGTTAAAAGCAATGACGTTTGTTGACCTTGACCACAACTCGTCTACCGTTGCTATGCCGCCATATTTACAAATGTCTAACCTTACAATTCATCCTGTTTACAATAAATGTGACGCAATACAAGGTCCCACATATTGGTATGTCACACTACCATTAGGAAACCGAAAAATTGAGAAATAAAAAAAAACTTTGAACGGCGATAGATGTCAGCTGCCAACATGGTGGGGCAAGACCATACTGCTAGCCCACACCAAGGAAATTAGAAAACTTTACTACGAGAAATTTTGTTGCGTTCTGTTGTACCACTAGTTGTTCGTATAATCACCTGCGGACCAATTGGCAAGATACTCTCATAGCGTTAAATACCATTTAGTGCTACCTCAGCATCACCACCACAGCACTTTTCTCAGCAGTCGTGTGAGCTGATGCGTGAAAACTGTTTCTAAACACGTCTCTTTTGGCGAAAGTTGTGAAAGTGCAATATACGTTGTAACATGAGCATCAGGTGAAGAAACGAACACAAATACCCAACCAACAAGCGGACACATATTCAAAACGTTCCCAATCGAGGCAACTCCGGTGTTTCCGCCGTAGAAACTCAGGTATAAGTTATCAACTGTTTTAACAAAATTAAGTGGTTATATATAATTTTTTCCTTAACAGGGACTAGCAAACAGTTCATCTGACCAAAATTCGCCGGTTTTTTCGCGCAGTATTACCTTTCTCTATACTACGTATATTACTCCGTACATACTTACGTATAAGTAGAAATAAAAATTGCAATTTACATGTATGTTCTCAACGAGTAGTCCTTGTTTTACCCATATTTTAGGGTCTTCGTGAGAGTTTTAATTAAAAGTGGGGGACAAAAAAGACAAATTGGCATCATGTAAAAATTAAATTGATTAAAAGTGGACAAAACTACATGTATAATTAAATTTAAAAATTAAACGAGCTTGAGCAATGATATTATATTAATACTCACCAAAAACAATATATGACAATTTTCGCAAACCTTGAAGTTTATTTTTATAAATAATAAAATTGATAGTAGTACATAGCACTGCACTTCGTAATTTGAATTATTTCTCGTGACGCACTATATTTTCGTTGGACGAGGACATCACAAAAGGAAGCGTCGAATCCATTTACAAGTTAGCCAACTGCAAACGAACGAATGGAGGAAGGGAGTCTAAGGGGCTCAAGGACACAAAAACCACTGAACCTTCAGTTATGTTGCCAGCACTAGCTGTCAAAACGGTCCTTTATTGCTCTATATTTTGGGGTGGGCCCACGATGGAAGGGTGTCGGTTTCCCAATGTAACGCATGACCAAATATTTTATGGCCCTCCTGACGCAGGAAATAACACTTGCGTGTGACGAATCCTGGGCCCAGGGTGCTGGGTGCGTTAGGTGGACGAAAATGCACGATTATAGTGCATGCAATGTGTGCGTTTAGCGCGATACATTTTTTAGATAATGATATCGGTGTTTCGAATTCATTCATAATGGAATATTTTTGAAGGCATTGAGTTCTGGATGTTCAATTTATTCATGAAATTATCCTGGTTTGTCTGTATGATGGGCTGGAAATTTAAAAAATGTTTATAATTGTATTCGCTCATTTACTAGTTTTATCATTTTAACTTTCTCAAAAACTAACATAAGAAGTTTTTGAAAGCGAAGTGGCAGCAAAAAGGAAACGTTTTTGTGGGTTTTCTGCTCTACCGTTTTCTGACACATCTACAATTGTTTAATTTCTGCGTGAAGACATAATGAAGAAACTAATAATGGTGGGATTGGTTGTAAGTTTTCATTTAAAAGAAAATAAAGCTTAAGGATGAGCTTAGAATACCTTGGAGACACGGCGAAAAATAATTTTAGGTTTTAGAAAACAAGTAATAGAGTTCCGTACAGAATGCCTTATTAGAACTTTCATAAGATCACTACAATGAAAACAGAAAAACTTCCATTTATGGCAATAATAGCGTTTCAGTAGGAATTGATACGAAAATATGTGCCCATTGCTTTTAGCGCCCGTTTCACCATCTCTCATTGACTGAGATGTATTGATATAGGCATATTATATAACCGTTAATAAGGACGAGAATGTATGTGCTGTTTTAGCACCACTAGCTTATTTTAAATTAGCAAAACCCAGTACGCTTGTCCTGCACTCTCCCTCTCCCCATCCCTCTCTTTGCTTCGCCCTCTCTTTCTGTCTCTCTCCGTCTATCTCTCTTCCTCTCTGTCTCTCTCTCCTCTCTCCCTCTTTCTCTCTCTGTCTCTATCTTTGACTGTCTCTTTTCTCTCTCTGTCTCTGCTGTCTCTCTCTGTCTCTGTCTCTCTCTGACTGCCTGTCTGTCTCTCTTTCTCTCTCTACAATCCAGATGAGTTGTTATCCCAATTCAGAAAGAAGTATACATGCGCAAACTGAAGCGAGGCAGACAATAGTGGCATCATATGAAAATGTGTTTGCCGAATTTGTTCTATCAAACATCCGAGATTCGAATTATGCGTGTAATCTTTACTATTTATTATTATTATTATTATTATTATTATTATTATTATTATTATTATTTCATGTTTCATTTATTTTTTTGCTTTGTGTAAACATTTTTGTCAGGGGGTAGAATAATGTTTGCATGGTAAACTCTTTCCTTGGTTTCGTTTTATTTTCTGTTATTAAACCTTTAAGCATATTTATTGCATTTAGCAATAATATAAAATAAATTACTAAGTCTCTGTAATTAACAATTCTCGCTCATGGACAGCGCTTTTGACACAAGAATCTTTGTCAAACCTCGTATCCTGAACATCCCTTTAAATCCCAAGTAAAATCGTTTCTGCTGTATAACTGTTTCTTTACAATTAGAAACTATACTGAGCATCAAAAGGGAAGTAGCATTAATTTTAACCGTGATATTTAATATTATTTACCATTTGGACTGTATAATTCTAAGCAACCTGTAACAAGTATTGTACCGCAGCTTCTGAGTCAGTGACCCACATCTCAATCAGGTTTTTCGTTCAGTTTCCGTGATTCATTGAGCGAATGTTGAGATGTTGTTTTGCTTCTGGATATAAATGCAACTTCATTATCAGAGCACATCTTCTAGAATTCAGTGGGAAATATAGTTATTCAAATTATCATTCCCCATGCTGTCACGGCAGATACAGTCAACTCCGGTTATAATGAACTCGGATATAGTGAACCCTCGGTTATAGTGAACTTAAGTCACTAGTTCCGTTTCACTCGCATTTCAATAAGCATGAGAAGTTCTGTTATAGTGAACCTGAACCTCGGCTGTAGTGAACGTAGGAATTAATTGGATGTCCTGAAAATTAATTGGATCTCGTATGTTACTATGCGATTGGAAGGGCCTTCGGAGAGTGGGACGGTGTTCCAACAGTGCAAGAGGCATTTAAATGTGTCAAGACTGCATTATGATACTTAGAGACAGAGGACAGAGGCAGGTCTTCATTTGTATTACGTACGTAGGGATGATTTGTTCACATTTTTAAATAGTACTTCAGTCTGTAAAAAGTGTCATCAAACAGCTTTTGATTTTTCGGTATTTTTGAATGCTGATCTTGTCGGGTTGAATCCAAAATTTCGGTAAGAAACTGGTTGTGAATTTGCACTGATTTTTCAACTTCGTACAACTCACCTTTGGCGCAGTTAGTTTTCTTCAATCTCCTGCAGAACATGGCTCTGAGTATAAAGGAGAACAATGATTGATTGATACTGATTCCTGGCGCGTCAACTACTGTGGTCATTAGTTCCGTAATTGTAGTGCATGTTTT
This sequence comes from Teleogryllus oceanicus, assembly GCA_964035755.1. NCBI lineage: Eukaryota > Metazoa > Arthropoda > Insecta > Orthoptera > Gryllidae > Teleogryllus > Teleogryllus oceanicus. The sequence continues at coordinate 114,117,649 of CAXIVR010000006.1, read as the reverse complement.
TCATCGGTAGGTGACAGTGATATCCCCCCACTGAATGGCGACCGGCGGTCCGGCGCCGACCTACAGTAATCTAACGGGGTTTTCCCTAACCAGGTATCTCCCACCGGCGGGGCACCGCCCCAGCCGGGACAAGCTTAAGTCCCCGACCGGTCTCTCCACATGTGTAATGTGTAGTGCATTTAGTGTGTGTGTGTGTGTGTGTGAGAGAGAGAGAGAGAGAGAGAGAGAGAGAGAGTGAGGAGTGAGGGTAGGACAAGGAAGAGGAAGGAAAGATCGCGCGCGGTCCGTGGTTCGTTTGTTAGGGTACTGCTCCGGCATTCACCTGGTATTGATCGGAGAAACCACAGAAAACTACCGATCAGACCAGCGGCCTCTAGGGTTCTCCTCCAGACAGCGACTGAATTCGACCTAGCTGAAAAGCAAGTGTCAAAAACCCTGCCGCCGTCGGGACTTGAATCTAGAATCCCCCAGTCAGAGGCACTGTAGTGACATCAGTTGATGCACTAAGCTACCGCTTCCGGTTAAAGGAGAACAAGGAAAGACGGTTCGCCTCATATTACATTTTGAAATGACTCCAGTTAATACAGCGTTTCCTCATTACTAGAGATTTTTTTAAAAAATCTGTACTCTTGACAAGTTTCATTGTTTTATTTACGTGTGTACTTTTAATAGTTATGATTAAGTGTTTCGGTTGATAGATATAATTTAAATTGAAATGATTCCAAGAAAATGTGAGGCCTACCAAATGTGAGTTTTACCAAACTTAAGAATGATTTAGTGAAGTTTTACTGTGGAAAGTAGCTGTAATGGAAAATAGTGCATCATATATGTTACAACATTTAAACATCCACATATAATGAATAAAATCCGGGACAATCTACCCCTGTTCATTCCCGTTTTTGTACTCTTTTAAATGTTTTAAAAAATGCACACTTTTTTACCAATAGAATAAATGTGTACACAGATAAGCCGATTAATGGTTGCTTTTCAACCTGATAATCCAATAGTCAAAACTTGTTAATTTTTGTATTATAATTAATAAATCACAATTAATTAAAAGGGTTTTGACATCATTATCTGTACCCTAATTATTGAAGTTGTTGCTAATATGTGAGAGCCCCAAAGGGGATGGAGCAGCATGTGCCTCTGACCCGAACTCATCGAATCACAAATTCATGCTATCATTGGAATTGCGGAGAAAATTCGTCACTGCTGTATTATGTCTCTTCGTCTACCATATCTTCACGGGAAGACTTCGTACGGATTGACTTAAAAGTCTTGCTAGAGGATTGCGTTTTCCTTATGTTACGTTCACGTACTCTCACGTAAACGTTTTTGCGCAAAGCTCGAATGTCTCTTCATGGTGCAAACACATTAACAATTAAGAATAATTACCTGTAATATCTGGTATACTGCGATTTTCATTAAGCCGTGTTTGAAGTAAATCAGCTGTTTCCATGTCATCCAATCGGAAGGTTGAACGATATCATAGTGACGTCACTAGTGGTGTTTAAGGTGCCGAATCAATACCTTCTATTACTACAGGTCTAACAACTACGTCATTATCTGCTTGCGACGTACTAGTCGCGCGACTTTTCTTGACGTCTGAGCTCCCTAGTGCTCAACACAGCACGACTCGGTACTGTCTGGTCACAACCTGTCATCCGTCATTAGATAGGCCGGGGCTTGTTCTTATTTGAATTGTATTTGAATTTGAATTCCGCCATCTTAGACCCGTGGTGGGTCAATAGCGTCGAAGGGCGCAAAGGCGCTGTGCGCGAAATCTACAGGCTGGGCCCGGCAATTATTCACGTGCTTTGTGCGTAAACGTAACGGCGTCGTGTCAACGTTTTTGCGTTTGTGAGTTTCTGAGACGGTGCTGTGTGCTGAAGAGTCGAAATGCCCCAATTTAGGCGTTGTTGGGTACCCAATTGCTGAAACAACAAAAACATCAAGAGTGGACGGCAATTCTTCAGGTTTCCAACAGATCCTGAAAGGTAACCGATATTTCATGCTTAGCATGGTTCCATAAAAATTATTTCTTGTACTATTTAGAGACATAGTAATTTAACTATGTCACTAAATAGTACATGAAATTAATTTAAATAATGTAATTATATGTCAGGTGATTGTAAACACAATTATTATGAACATCCAATGTATTAAAGTCATGGAAGCACTGGTTGCTTTAATAATCATGTAATTGATAAGTTATAATAGCTATATTAACATTAAGGTGATTTTGATATAACTATAATAGCTTAATAATATTCCAGATGATGCAGCAGAGGCCAATGCTCTGACGGAGGAGGACATGGCAAGACCTGAAAACATTGGGATCTACTATGTTGTTGGCTACATTGGCAAGGGCATGGTAGGGGTTTTGAAGGGGCAACATTGCTCAATATGCCTAACTGCGATTAAGAGTGATGAGCCATCCCTGGGGCAGATGTATACTCAAAGTCTGGAATATGATCCTGATAATTCAGCTTTGATATATGCAAATAAGCAGTTGTGGAGTGCGGTCCAAATGGCCCGAAATCTTTTTGTGTCAAATTTTGTTGAAACTCAAAGTTTGCACTCAAGAAGCCTAAAGGGTGATGTTGTTAGTTTCCTAACAGCAAATTTAGATTATAGCTGGCTTAATTGTCCAGATCACAGCTGCATAATGGTTGCCGTAATGATAGACACTATATCCAGTTGGTTATCAGGGCGTTTTGCCGTGATGCAAATATGCGGATAATGGAAGGCCATGAATTTTTGTAGTTATTTTTTATACCGTTTTTCAATTTATTATTTATTTGTAGTTATTTTATTAATTGATTAGTATTATTGAGGTTCAGTGTTTGTATATATTTAATTTTTGTTTATTTGTATATATTAGTATTATCATAGTATATCATTAGTTAGTTTGTATATATTTTGTGTTGTATATAGTTTGTATTGTACCTTAGTAGCAATTTTGATAATAGGCTGAAATTTGACAGGTGCTGATAGCTGGAATGTTATTTTAATAACGATGCAATATTAACGAAGTAATGGTCACTAGTTATATTTGGACTTATTAAACTAATTATCTAAACTAATTATCTAAATTCATGGTTTCAATATTTAGCCAATGGCAAAGTAAAATAATCTGTATGTCTGAATACTTGCTTACATTTATTTTGTAAAAAATTGTATTATGCATATTATTGTATTTTGTTTATATTGTGCATGACTATTTACATAATTTAGAAAAAATATTGTGTTTATGAAATAACTTTTTATTTTACACTCCCTGGACGATTCCATTCAGTGACTTAGGATTCCAAATCCTAATATTTTAGTCTTCTAAATTGTCTAGCGTATTCATTTTACAAAAAAATAATGTATTAATTTGACGCCATTTTGAAAACAACTTCATTTTAAATTTCCCGGTCGTCATTACGCCCCACCTCCATTGGTAGAACGCCCTTCGACGCTATTGGCTCACACACTGGGTCTAAGATGGCTGCTTCCCCCTCCATGAAAATTAGAAATTTGAATAAGAGCGTTGGGATTAACGTTGAGTGCCGCTTCTATTATTATACTCTCTGGTCACAACATTGGTCTCACACGGAACGGCAAGATTATCAGGGCTGCCAAGCTCTGCTTTCGAATGAATTCAGTTCTCGCGTTTCCGCTGTTAGTGTTGTGCCCTGTGATTTATTCGATTCGGATTTTGTGATTACGATTCTGATTTCGGTATTTATTTGATTTAGAATATTGGTTGGAATTTTGGCATTTTGGACTACGATTTTTAATTCTTGGTATTTATTAGAGATTATTGAAGATGTCAGAGTCAGTTCCAGGACCCTCTCAGGAGGTTCGTAGGACACCTCCAAAAAAAGGTATCCACACAATGCGAAGGGGTGAAAGAAAAATAATTAAGTTTTGGTAAAAATAAATTTCAATGTTTAGGATTATTATCGAAATTATACTTCATATTATGGATATCTAGTTTAAGCAAATTTTAACTCGTATTTAAGAGCACACTTGGAAAACTGTATTTTCATTGAAAGTCCAGAGAATCGAATGTATTAAATAGTACATTGATGTTAAAACTTATTGATGTTAAAAGATGTACATTAATCTAATGTATTATGCTACTTAAAAATTTCATAGACATGCCTTAATCAATTGTCCGTTTACATTAAATATCATTTTATAATCAACTGCGGTTTATCGATTTCAAAAATCAATATATTTACTGGAAATGAGTTTTTGTGCAAAACAACGTGTGTTCGAAACACAACGAGTCCTAACTTCAGTCGCGGAACGAAAGGCCTAGATTTGCTGACATCAAAGTTATAATTGTTAGGTCTGTAGTAATAGAAGGTATTGACCAAATGGTAGCGTAACAGCTGATGTCACCGTAACAGCTGATGAAATTTTGAGATGCGGCAAAGTAAAAACCGCATTATAACACGAGTTTTCTTTGATCAAGCAGAGATATTCGTGTATATTCTCTTTCTTTTGTTTGCAAAGTAAATCGATCAAAGCCCTCTGTATATAACTCAGAAAGACAATATTATAAAGTAACCAAAATTGTTCAACATATTTTCAACGTAAGAGGAAAAAATGTGGTGGGCTCAAGTCTTACTCGTTGTATATACCTCAGCTCTTCTTGTAGGTATAATATATTCATCGTGAGTGAAAGATAAGATAATCATAGTGTATTCATAATGAGTATTCACCGAGTGAAACATGAGTGTAATGAAGACGTACTTGGGCATAACACGTTCACGAATATTGGGAACGAAGCCCAAGAGAACTTTTCTGTTGGTAAAGGCTGCTTTCCACGGTACGGTTTACGTTCACTTTCCTTCTAAAAAAGCGTACTGGCGGCATGAACGAAGAACCTTCCGAGGTCAAAGAAATGCAACAGTCAATAGTAATATCCTATCTTCGTTCATTTTGCAGTGGTTTAGGTCAGAAGTGCACTTTAATTTATTAAAGATTTCAAGCATATTTTTTGTGAATATTCAAAATCATATTCTAGATTTAAAATCCAAGTCCTGGATATTAAGGAATAATATTTTCATTAATTTTAATGTATTTCTTTTTCATTTAACCTCATGATTAAAATCGGGTATTATTTGTTGATTAGGTATGCCTCTGAATTTCGATAATCGACGTTAGAGGGCTGGCAATGTTTATTTCGCCGAACCTGAAGCAGTACCTCCCGACGAGCACACACTGGTCGACGTCGTCCGCGCAAATGCCGCCCGTTCGAACTGTGCAGGCGTGGTGCAATTAATTTGGAGTACGGATATTTATTAAGGACACATTCGTTCGATATATTAGCCATCCATGAATATTTAAGCACTATGTCTACTCCCATAATACCTAATTGAATCCCTTGGGGCAAATTGAAAGATTACTCAGGAAATCCCTCGTTATAAAGAGAACCCACGGTACGCTATTGAGTAAATCGCTGCAATCCACCGTGATTCGTTCAGAGTATAGTATATACCTTGTATGAGCTACTACTCCACAGTTTGTTTTGTTCTACCAGGAAAAATACTCTCCGGGGTGGGCACCTAGACTTTGGTCTTTATCCGCACCCCCATCCGGTACCAAGAACACATTCAGGTTTGTATCCGAATCCCTCGGGAACGCAGTTACCCTTCATGGAAACTTCCCAATTACGTCCCACCCCATTACGCCTAGGTGGGGTCACTATCAGCACAGAGCTACTAACTATTCAGGCTAGCACTGGAGACAAATTAAGCGCCACGCATGCGCCGGGCCAAGTCCCTCCTCTTTGCTGCTAGAATCGGACCACAGCCACGACAAAGTCAAGTGCCCAACTGAGGGCCGCCCGGTATAAGGATCGGGAGGCTCGGGGCCCCAACCCGTTTCCTCACTGCCTTATGCTTGAAGCTATCGACGTGAATACCGCCTGAACCTAGGCAACTTCCAAGGTGGTTCATGCTTCCCGTTGGACTTTTATATGTGGGATCGGGAGCAAGTTCCTCACCCAATCCTGCCGCAAGGTCGGTGGCAAACCACCTTCTCTCTCCTTCCACTTTGAAACTAACGACGTGAGTACTGCCGAGTAACTCGGTCCCGAGTGGACGTTACCTCTTACACTAAGAGCCTCGGGCCTTGCGACCGTCTGGCTCCACCTCTGGTTTCAAAGAGTAAATCATAATATGTTCTGTAACTGACAATAATGCAGTGAATCGATGGTCATCACATTTAGTATCTTCCCCAGGATACGTTAAGAGCAGCGAAAGTGACGTACATCTCAGGATAGGGAGTTGAGTCTGCACTTAACAGTGAGACCGACGCCGTGGCTCGGCAATCGACACTTCCCGTTTTTTCGGCGACCGATATATTGTGCGATTTAAAAACTTGAATTTGTGACTCGCATGCCGAAACCTATCTCGTATCTATAACATTTGCGATGGTATTCTGTAGTTTCTCTTTGAACTCCTGAGCAGAAAATGTCATGTAAATGACTTTCACAAAAAAACAGTGTTTTGTGTACGAAAAGTATGTCACTTCCTGTTACTGTATGCCAATGTGGACAAAATCGGTTCCGTCTAAAGCAACTTTATACTTTAAAGGCACGTATCCGATGCAAACTTCCCGTCTTAACGCGATGCCTTGCATTCTAGAAGAGTAGTCGATATTTTGTCTCTCGGTACATCTACGTTATGTTACACAAACAACTTTTATTCGTGTTTTGTAATGTTACACAATTTTAAAATATTAGACGAAGTGGAGGGGAGAGGGGGCTAGTGTAGACTGGGGACTATCGTGGACAAATGCTGTTATTCCATACGTAACACAAGTTATCTGTCAAAATTATTTCTTATTTGTTGTTCTCTTACTGTAATAGTTATAGAGTCCTCTTTAAGCCAGCCAAGTTTAGCCTGTACAGAATAAGTAGTAAAAGTTGCGACTCCATTTAAAAGTAAGACAGCATACAAAGTTTTGATCTTAAATATATTGACTTTAAACGTAAGTCATATGAAAACTTGATGTTTTAGTTATCTTCTGCACACAGCAAAAGAACTTTTCATTTTAGCATAAAGAGATAATGACACCAAATCATAAAAGTGGGGGGTGGGGGTTAATGTGTGTATTGAGTTTAGGATTACAGACACAAACCCCACAGTATGGAATAGCAAAATTTTACAGTTTTTGTTCAGAGTATGTCTAAATATAATCGCACATATGGAAACATTTTTAATTAAATGACCAAATCTACATTGTTTCAGAGAGCTTAATCAGTTACAGAGCCAATAAATATTGTTTCAATGCAGCCCTGAGATTAAATATAATTGTTCTGAAAATTATTGAACAAGCAATAATATAAACGGTACCTCTCTCTCTCTCTCTCTCTCTCTCTCTCTCTCTCTCACACACACACACTCCCTCTCCTCTCTTTCTCTCTCTCTTTCTCCTCTTTCTCTCTCTTTCACACTCTATTTTTCTCATTCTCTTTATTTCTCTTTTCCTCTTAATCTCTCCCCTTTTCCCCTCCATCCCACGCCAACCGTTTCTCCTGTCCTCCTCGACCTCGTCACGCGTCATATGGCAACGCCTAGCAGCAGTGAAGCCCAGGTGGATTGGGAATATTTCATTTGACAGAAGCGCTTGTGTTGCGGCGCCATCTAGTGGAGTTACAACAAAATTCGCAGCATAAAAAACTTCTCCATAAATAAACACGAAGATTTGCCGAGTTTCATGGAGATTGTTCTCACGGTGTCGGAGTTCATCGATCTGGTACATATTGTGTTTATGTGTGTGTGTGTGTGTGTGTGTGTGTGTGTGTGTATATATATATATATATATATATATATATATATATATATATATATATACTGTTCGGTGAATAAGGCGCATAAACTTTCGCTTATTAAGGTGCATTAACCGAATTTGTGGAGGGGTACGAGTATCTGGAAGATATGATGACATGAGGGAGCGATGCGACGATCTTTGGAAGTAGAAGAGAGAATATTTCGGCCGACGTGGAGAAGAGAGGCTACGCCCGAATTTCTGGGAACTGTGTGCACTGGGAACTGATGGCCGCGTGACGTTGGCCGAACCACCTCGAGTTTCTTGTGGGGAGAACGGCTCAGCCACGGGCGGAGCGACCTTCGCTGCACAGAGGGGAGCGGACGAGAGAGAGACCAACAGCACTACGTTAAGTATTTTCAATTTTCTACTGTCCGTAGTAGGAACTGCTTAAAATTTGGCAGAAACAGAGATAGAAGTGAGGTAGTGCAGTGAAATATTGTTATCGAAATCGAAAGTCATTTGATTAACCTACCTCCATTTTTGACGATCAGATTATTAACGGAAATCTCACTAGAAAGATAATAGTAATGACCACATACATTTGATAAGGAATTTGTAAATATTAGGTTAAGAATTTATTTTGGTGAAAACTAAGGGTAAATGTGATGTAAATTACAAAATTGTAGTTATTTTGGGGCCAAGGTGTGTTAAGATTTTTTTGAGAACCCTAGTTCAGCAGTAAAATTTCGGTATGCTATTTTTTCTATGAGAGGTTGTTGTATAGGATGCCATCAGAAAGTAGAAAGAGAAAATTTAATTGCCTGAATGATAAAATCTAACATTTTTAACACTTAAGTATCGAGTAATAACTTGCAAGTCCTTATGTTATTTTGGATTCATAGTTAATTGGTGTGTTATTTTTCTTTTGAGGATTAATAAATTTCATGTTCATGAAATGTCGTTTCACTATTTACATAGTGATCTCAGTCATCAAGTTCTCCCTACTAAGACTCTTAACCTTCACAGCCCTCAACACAACAAATTTTATTTTCCATGTTTGTACCTCCCTGGTGTATATATATATATATATATATATATATATATATATATATATATATATATATACACACACAGAGGGAGAGAGAGAGAGAGATAACTAGAGAGTAATATACATCGTATAGAGAACGTTATGTAAGGCTACGCGAAAAAAGGCGGATTTTCGGCGGAAAAGAATTCATTGCGGGGCCTTGATAACGAAAAAGTAGACAAATCCAGTCGTTAAATTAAGAAAAAATCCTCTAACACGTGGTGTAGCCAGAGTCCCTGTTTTGTGGATCCTTGATGCCGAAAACCCAATTGAAAGCAAAACGTCCATCCGTCCATCTGTCCGTCCATCTGTCTGGTGTATGTGAATAAACTAGAGCGCCTAAACCACGCGTAGGATTTTTTCCAAATTGAAGAAACCCTTTTCTTTGCTTAAGCTGAAGCTCTGCAATTTTGAAAAACATTCATTAATTTTTTACGAGATTTTATGTGAAGCCCTAGAACATTTTCAAAATTTTCTCATAAATGTCTCCAAATGTTTTCTTTAAATTTTCTGTACGAATATAATCAAATACACTTCTAAAGATGACATAGGTCCGATTTTCAGGATTAACTCTGAATTTTCGGAAATTATAAAAGTATGAATTTTTAAAACTACAATATTAAAGATAGAGACGTTCCTTCAAATTAAATTTGTTGTCCATAAATATTTCTTTCATTAGGTAATGAAGGTTGTTTTTTAAATTTTAGTAGTTTTCGTGCAATAGAGCGTGAAATATTTGCAATTTTAAAAAATTACAAAAACAAGGTTTTCTCAAAAACGGCTCCAAAAATTACAAAAGTGTATTTTTTACATGTCTCTCACGTCGGTAATACTTACTTTAGAGGCAAGTTCTTCACATTATTATATTTATGAGCACATATGCTATAAATAATGTCAAATTAAGTTTCTCAAAACCACAACAGTTTTCTGTAAAAGCCCAAAATTCCGCATTTTCAGAAACGCTCAATTGCCTTTTTTTCAAAAATCGCTCCAAAGTTTTTCTTGAAAATTTTCCAATTGATAGTGCTTATTGTACTGTTTAATATGACGTTAAGTTTGTTTTGGTGTATCATTTTGTTTTTTCAAAAATTACACAATAGTAATTCTTTTCAAATATCTCTCACTCCGTTAATTTGCACATTTCCATCGATTTGAATACATTCTTACATTTATGAGTAAAAGTGCTTCAAATGACTTCAAATGAAGGTTTCCCAGAACTCACTAGATTCCTATGAAAATAGCTTCAAATTTCGCATTTACAATAATGCTTAATCACCATTTTCTTAAAAACTGCTCCAAAGTTTTCAATGAAAATTTCAATAAAGGACGAGATTTTACTCTACTTTAATTTTCTTGAAGTAATATTTCAGTTCTACTATTAAGAAAGCGAAAAGTTGACAAAGTGTCAAACAATGTTCTTTGGGCGACGATAGATTGCAGCTGGAATGAGGATGGGGCAAGACTGTGAAGTCAGAACACATCAAGGAAATTAGAAAACCTGACTACGCGAGGGTCTGTGCCATTCAGTAGCGCCTCTAGTTTTCTTATGATTTCAGATGGTCAGAACGTATGTTGGAAAAAGCCAATGATGCAATATCAGTCAGGAAATAATGAATGGTGCTTTACATTGCCTACATAAGCCTTCAGAACTCTTTCTAAAAATATGTTATGTTATAGACTATTAAAAACACAAACGAAAGAAAAAATAACTGTTTTTGTGTGTTCCCACATTAACTCCACGCGTTGTCCACATTAGCCCCCGAAAGAGGGTCTAGAGTGGACAAATATATGTTTTTAAAAAGTGTATTTAAAATGTACAGAGGAGGAAAATACATTTTAGAAAATTGTAGAATTTTATTTCAGAAAAGAAAATACGTTAATAATTTTACATTTAAAGATTAAAAATAATTCTTTGAAATCACGGTGTTTCGAATAATAATAATAATAATAATAATAATAATAGATACAATTATAAGATTATTGTAAATTATTATTATTATTTTATTATTATTATTATTATTATTATTATTATTTTATAGATATTTCAGAAATTTATATGCCATCTGATGATTCAAGACAGTAAGTATTTGCCCATCTACAGAATAAAGGGCAATATAACTTATCGAATATTAGAAATATTATTTTAGTTTCATTTATTTTCCCGTGCCTAAAATATTCACTTACACTTAACGTACTTTGACATTTCAGATTTGTGGCATTGTTATCCTTGTGTTGGGAATTAATTCGTACATGGATAATGTAAGTTTGGCTGATGCATTGGACAAGCATGTGGCGAACTACCACCTCATCTTAATATTGATCTGTGCGCTGGGAGGGATTATTATAGTTGTAGGACTTTGTGGTTTTATATATGCATGTCAAGACACCGAATGCGTCCTAATGGGAGTATGTATGCGAAGTGTGGTTCCTGTTGACCGAAAAATGGTGTGTGTGGGCAGAGAAACACAAGAGTCGAAAAATCATCCTGCAGTCCGAAACGTGATGTCCTCTCAAGCAACTGAGCAAAAAAGTAAAATTAATTTAAAATTTGTTCAGTTCCACTTTCTACTTCGTCATACCGTTCAATCTAATACTACTCTACTGAGCTATTTTCTGCTTAATTAGTACATTTATTAACTTGTTAGAATTTGACTGATAATATTTAATGAATTTATTAATGTTATTAAGACAAAATGAATTTCACAAATATAGCCGGAATTGCCATAATGATATAAATGGAATATCGGAAATATTGATATGTCATGTGACATCATTGGAGAGTGACATGTAACACATTATTCAGTGAATCGCGACTGGGAAGAGACGAATTTTGTATACCTTCGATCCAGAATTAATTTTATTTTCATCATTTTTCGGTCCATCTCTAGATGTGTTGATTTTGATAACTGTTTAACAATTTTCAACTGATTATTAAACATTTTACTCCGCAGTTTCAAGCGTTGTTAGCGGGTATCCTTATATTCAACTTGATTTTGGGCTTCTATTGCTTTTGGTACAGAAATACCGGTACCCCCAAAGCACTAAACAATTATCGAGCAATGGTCAACCAGTACGCAAGGCAGGACAACGCTTCATTACGCGAACTGTCTACAATCCAGTTTGAGGTAAATATACATCTTCCAACTCAATCAACTCAAAATTTTCACGAGACATATATCCTTGTTTTCTGTGTGAATTACAGAAGAATCAGAATAAAACGAGGAGACATTCTAATGGCTCTTGAATGCCAGTTTCTTGCCCTTGTTAGGAATACATTAGTCGCGAAGTGACCAATCCGATGGTAAATTTACTCCTGGAATCAAGAATTATAAACCTCTCATGCAAACCTTAAAACAATATTTTAGAGTAAGCGCAATTGAAAATTGTGTAAAAATGTTCCACAATACTTATTTTTAGATATGCTTTTGGCGATTATGTAATTTCGATACCTGCAAAATTTCGCAGTTTCGAGTTCCAAATTTTAGGCTAATTTTTTCATCTGCGAATTGATTATTGTTGACATTTCTGTGCCCAGGCATCAATTTAAAATGAATGTAGTTAATTTCATGTCTCTAATTCCAAACTACAGTTTTAAATTAATTGTATGGTTGTTGTTATTGGTTTCAATTCAATATTTTAATCCAAAATATTGATACATAATACTTTAAGATCATCGTTTTTCTCGATTATTAAAAGACCCCTTTTTTAATTAAAAAATTGCAAGGAAAATGGAGTGTGATTATGCGTGAGAATTTCGAAATAATGTGAAAAAATATATTAAAAATTTTATTTATTTTGATATAATGTTATTAATGGATAGATATTTCATACAAGAACTAAACAAGTCCGGAATTTTACATTTTGAGATACTTCTCCCAGTTATTCTCTAGACTGGCGCTATCAGCTGGGTCATATCCTTTCAGCAGGCCAAACACATTGAAAGGCATAAAGCGGGGAAAATGTCAATTCATAACTATACGTCAATGGTATAAAATATTTTGTGGCTCCTAAGAAATCTCGAATTTGGGCTAGATTGCTTCTAGTAAAAAAAAAACCTTCATTTTTATACCTGACATTCTATCTTCAATTTTATTAGAATCTGCAAAATGATAATTGTGGGGAATTAGCACTTTTTACTTTCTCGTGCTCAAGAAGAAACTTGTTAAGAAGAGAAAGTCATGTAATGCTGCGGGAATCTAGTGGGGCTAAAACAGTATATACTTTCTCCCCTGTATTTTCACGTCAAATTACGCGAAAAGTAGTCAAATTTTCGAACAATTGTACATGACCTTCTTTCAAAATCTATCTTTAATATTTTAGTTGTAGAAAGACTCCGAAAAATGTTAAACATTTGCAATTTTCGAAAAATTAGTTTTCAACGAACGCGGGATCTGCACCATTCTCTTTAACGTCCTTCACACAACAACAACAACAAAATTTAATCAAAACCGATGGAGAAATATTTATTTTGAAAATGTATTTTCATGTAAAATACCCCCCAAAATTGCTATATCGATTTCAAGTTCAAGGGACTACGACATCAGTCAGATCGATCGGGAAATATCAATTTTGAAGACAATTGACTGAACGGTTTAGCCATTAGCGTTGTTCTCAGACTGATAGACGATATTGGACATTCTAATACGTAGGGGCTGATTGTTATACCCCCCTTCAAAAATTCCCAACATCCAATGGCCTGATAAGTTACTTTCATACAGGAAATGAACTGGTAATATTACAATTTAAAAATTATAATCACTGTAAAAAAATACTTTAAGGTTTCGATGATGGGAATTGTTAAACTACGATTTTTACGATATTTGCTAATATGCACAAATATCACTTGTAAGTGGTTCGTCTGGATTTTCTAATTCTAATGTAATATCATTCTCAATTAGTTTCGAAAATTCTGTCACAAAATCAACTATAGTTGATTCTTCCCCGGATTTGCTTAACTCTTCCATACTTGGAGTCCGGGAGTTGGGAGTCCGAAGCCTTCGGGATTTATAATCTGCCTAGTGCAGTGTCATTCAGCAAGTTGCTGCAACTTCTACTAAGCTACTACTGCTAGTAATAATAATGATATAATAATAATAATAAATAATAATAATACTTCCTCTCTAATCACACGTGGGGAGAGCGTGATAGTTTGAATGGTCGTGAAGCGAGCTTACAATTCTCAGGAAGCAGGATCGTTTGGGTATGAGAAAGGTCTGAACCGTTGACACAATGAATCAGATAAAATACGAATAAAATGAGCATATATTCAATGAAAAATTACAGTGGCACAATTATATAATAGGATTATGCACTTTAAAATTGTTGGTTACTAAAGACAAAACAGAAAACAACGCAAAACAAAAAATTGGCGTCACCTCGACTGCCTGAACACACTTTTACCAATTACAATTCACAATTTGCTCATTCCTCTTTCCGAATTTTTATCTACCACATTATTTTACTCTTTCTACTCTTTAGTTTTTCCGTGCACGGCTTTGAAAATGAGTTTTACACTAGTTCTAAGGTATCCCGTTCACAGGTGCTAGCCTTGGGCTTCGCATCCACTATAACATGTGAGAAGAAATAAAAGAAGTCATCTTCGTCAACATGATATGTTGACGAAGATGACTTCTTTTATTTCTTCTTATAAGAACGTCAACAACATCCAATCAGAATTCCACATATAACACTGTGAACTGTAATGAAAAAACAATAAAACGTAACATACACGTTACTTAAATCTGATCCCTTTACATATAACAGAAAGCAATTACTTTTAACAATACAATAAACTTTGAATTTTCCAGATAACATCAACTGTACAACATGTGAAAACCATGAATTATTTAAGTAAAATTGTACAAGGTATGGCCTCTTTGAATGAATTCAATAACACGCGCAGTAAATTAACTTGAAACTGCCATCGTTCGGAATACTTCTCCAACCTATTCTGGACTTTTCACACACTTTTAACACGAATTGTCGTGTATTTACTGCTATTCTCTTTCCCCAAGTGATCGCCGCATAAAAGTTGCCTGTTCCTTTACCTCAACAGCTCCGTATCGCTCGCCAGTAGGTAACCTCGGGGATTTTCTGCCACTCGCAGCCTCGCGTTGCCACCCGTCTTCGCTCGGTGTCCCACGATGTTATCAGTTTCTTTCCCTCGAACTCTGGACTCCGCCACGCCTCCAATTTCCACACTCTTCTCCCGTTCTCCGGACTCGTACGATTCTCGCTCCAGTCCAAATCTTTCTCACCTACGCTTCGCTCTTCATGGGGTCGTCCTTCTTCTTCTTCTGCCGCGCTTCGTACAAGTTTGTGTGCGCTTCCAGCCTCGAATAATTAATGTTGCTGAAGTTACGCTTTAAATGCTCGGCCTACCTACCACACTTTGGGCGTGTGTGGTCTCAGCGTGCAATATGAGATGCTGGATTTAGTTAATGCCCTTCTGCGCGAATTTTACAAATTTGAAATTATTTCGAAGTCAAACAATCACTTCACTTGCTCTCTCAAATATTGTGAATGTTAATGCGAAGAATGTTCGTGCACTCCACTTCTCAATTACATCCCTTTCGTTGATACGCTTCTCAAGCTAACTTTTAACTACCAAGTTAAAATAAACTCCTATGCTGTAAAGTTACAATCGCCTTCAGAACTCAGTCTAGTGGCCGTCGCTGCTGCAATCATAGAGAGTTCCTCCGAGGCGCGCCGCGATACTTATGGTACTCACGGCTGGGGAAATTTTTGGCGGGGTGAATATTCTCTTCTTTTCGTGACCTCCCGGAAAAACATTATTCGCTAGTTCGGGTGTCAGGGTTCGAAAAGCTGTGGGTAGATGGCGCGTTTACAAGCCATCGCTCCGCCATATATATATATATATATATATATATATATATATATATATATATATATAATAACACCCCCACCTACTACCTTCCAGCCGGTGGCGATGAAGCGTGAAACTATGAATGCTCGTGAAGCGAGCTTTGAATTCTCAGGAAGCAGGATCTTTCGGGTATGAGAAAGGTCTGAACCCTTGACACAATGAATTATGTAAAATTCTGGTAAAATGAGCATGTATTCAGTAAAACAATTACACAGTGGCACAAATATACATTAAAGTATGCACTTTGCGTAGATGGTCACTGCAAAGAAAACAGAAACAAAAGAACAGAAAGAACACAACCACAAAAGAATGTATAGGCGTCACCTTGACTGCCTGAATACTTCAATAAGCACTATTCACAATATTTTTGCTTCTACCTCTTTCTCAATTATTTCGTGTACCTCATTTAGCTTTTGTTAATCTTAAGTTTTCTCCGTGCACGGCCCTTTAAATGATTCTCTACAATTATTCTATTATAGACTTCACAGAGGTCAGCCTTGAGCTGCGCATTTATTACAATGCTTTAAACTCTAACACAAGAATAAACGTGACACACACGTTACTTAAATCGTACCCTTTACAAAAATTATAGCAACTAATTATCCCTGACATCATACAATGGAAACATGACTTTCAAATAAGATTACTTTTACATTACATGAAAATTATAATTTACTTTAGAAAAGTTGTACAAGGTATGGCATTCAAACGAATTTACTGGTGCGTACAGCGAATGAAATCTAAACTACCGCTCATACGTTCGAAATATTTCTCCCAGTAATTACTTGGAACTTTCATCTATTTTAGGACGCTTCACCTGGTGTTTAACGCTACACAGTTCCCCAACAAATTGCCGCATAGAAGTTGCCAGTTCTTTACCTCGACATTTCCTTCCCGCTCGCCGTCAGTTAACCTTGGGGCGTTCGGTCGCTCGCAGTCCTCGCCACGTCACTTGACTGGTTCGATGTCCCGCGGTTACACTTCTTTCGCTCGATCTCAGGATGCCGCCATACGTCCAAATTCCAAACCTTTCTCTCGACCTCGGGCTCGTACCATCCACGGATTTGGTCCACGTCCTTCTCGCCTACGCTTGAGTCTTCACTGGAGTCGTCCTTCTGCCGCCTGCCGCGACCCGTTGCTCGCGCTTCCCAGTTTTAAATAACTAACGTGCTTGAATTGACTACTTCTAGCACTCGGCCGACATACCACACTTTGAGCGTGCGTGGTCGTAGCGTACAAAATTGAATACTGGATTTCGTTCAGAGTCCTTCTGCGCGAATTTACTTCGATTATGAAACTATTTTAGGTTCAAGCAATCACATCGCTTGCTTTCTCGCGTGATGTTAGTGCTAATAATGTACATGCACTTTGCTTCTGAATTCTATCACTTGTTACCGCGTTTCTTAAATCAGCTTTACTTAAGCAAGTAAAATTATACTCCTGCACTAACCAATTACTATCGCTTAAGAATTTAGTTGAGTCGCCGTCGCTGTCGAAGTTGTAAGAGAGCTCTACCGAAGTGCGTCGCGGTATTTATGCGTCTCCGCCTGGGAAAATTTCTGGAGGGTGAATTTTCTCCTCCTTCGCGCCCTCTCAAGAAAATATTATCCGCTAACTTTGGACATCGAGTGCGAAAACCTGCGGGTAGATGTCGCTTCCGCTGAGTACATTGTCCTCCTTGTTCTGGCCCTTCTTCCTCAGCAGCAAATATCATCAATTCCTCCACAAAAGTATTAAACCTTCATCGCTACTGGAACAAGTGGCGTCCCGTGCAGTTCCGATCCGTGCCGGGCCGTCCGTAATGGGTGACTGACAGGCCGAGCCGCGCGGCACCGCGCCTCGCCGGGCTGTGCCGAGCCGAGCCGAGCCGGGAACACTTAAGGCACACTGCAGCTGCCGGGAGCGAGTGGCGATTCCGATGATGGCCTTGAGAATCTCGTTGGTGGCCGCCGTAGTGGGAGTGGAAAGGAGAGGGGGAACGTGAATCTTTCTTCCTTTTTAGCGAGCGAGCCAGACCGCAGTGAAAGTGGAGTCCCGTCCCGTCCCGTCCCTCTGAGACCCCGCGAGCGTGGTCAGTGTGCGTCTGGCCGTTGGAAGATGTGGGACACGGTGTTGCTCGCGCTCGCCAGCGCCGTGCTCGCGTTGTTGCTGTTGCTGCCGCTGTACGTGATTCGCTGGTCCCGCGCCGCCAGGCTCACCGCTCACGTGCCGGGCCCCAAGCCACTCCCACTCATCGGCAATGCTCCCGAATTTGGGAAAGGACCTGTCGGTAAGATGTGTGCATGAGTGCAATGTTTATGTTACATGGATGCCTCCGTCATGCTTATGCGGCATTGTAAGAAGAATCATAGTATCTGTTTTGATTTATGAAATATAGCTCGTTAATTGGGTAACAAAGTATTGTGATGCTAAAAAATCCGAATATTTGTTTATTGATAAAAATGAATCATTGTAATTTAATTCCACAGAGTTCATGAACAATATGACTAAACTGTGGCAACAATATGGAAGTGTCGTAAAAATCTGGCTGGGTCACAAGGTATGCATCATGACAGCAAAACCACACCATTTAGAGGTATGTGTATTACTGTATTTACATTATGCCTAATTTTCTTCCCAATAATTATTCCAAATATTAACCGTCAGAATGTATGCAACACTTTAACTCAAAATTACTCTAAAATAGGCGTAAATAAAGAAGCGTCGTTTATGCCATCCTGTGGCATTTTATGGCGCAATAACGTAATATTAAAGAAAGCATTTTCCAGAACGTAGAGGGAAAAAAAGGAAGTACAAACAGATATTCTTCATAGCTCGTTTATCGTTATTTACTTCACGATTTCTCATCGCATCCTGCTTACTTCTGTACATCTATAAGATAGAACTTTACTGCAGCGTTTGCTTTGCGGGAAGGTGAAGAAACACTAGCAAATTAAAGTCACTCATGACGATGTCCAGGCGGCACGAAACCGTTCGCTATTCGCGACTTTTACCAGTGTTGTTACTTTTTATTATTATTTTGTAAGTAGTAATATCGTTGAATCGTATTTTGAACTTGACTACAGGGAACATTATTAGAAAATTATGATCTCAGTCCAATTTAAAGCAGAATATTCTTGAAACTAATATTGACATTTTTATCATATTAAAACGAGGACATTTTACTTCGATGATTTATGAATGAAATTGAATAACTGAAAAAATATAGCAAAACACAGTGTCCTTTATATTTTATTTTCTTCTTTGCATTCGATAAACATCTTTCTTGTACATGACCAAACATTAAAATATATCTCATTTAATTATTATATTTAAAAATGGAAAAATAATGGGAAAATACCATCTGTTTCGTCATGTTTAAACCATGGATATTTTAAACATGGATGTTTTTGTCGATTCTTTCATCGATGTCGAAAACCTTCTTGTAATGTATCAAAGTTTTGTTAAAATCATCACTGGTGCCATGAAATACGAAATATGATTCGAGAATCCGTGATGGCTGAATAATTAAGATATTTAATCCATTTTTCGTAAATATACGTAATTTAAAATATTTGTGCAAAGCTTTCAACTCTTTTGTGGTCATGATTGTGTATTTCTTCTTCAGGTATTCATGAAAAGCAATACGAATATATCAAAAAATTTTAGTTATAAATATTTACATGATTGGCTTGGAACCGGCTTACTCACTTCAACAGGTAGTAAATATTTGCAAATGCAGTAAAACAAATCATTTTAAAATTAATTATTTTAATTCGTACTTTCTTGTTCATTTGCATCTACAGGTATTAAGTGGAAGGAACATAGAAAAATGATAACGCCTGCATTCCATTTCAAGATTTTGGAGGAATTTGTGGATACATTTCATCGAAACTCAGAAATTCTGATAGATTCTCTGAGAAAGCATGTGAAGAGTCCTTCATTCGATGTTTACGAGTACATAACACTTGCCACTCTGGACGTCATTTGTGGTAAATATAATACAATTGCAATATTATGCTTATAGCACAACAGTTTTGTTTTCGTGGTTCATGGAACAATTTGTAGGTGGTTGAATAAAATCGCGTTGTGACAGAACCTAAAACCGGCTAAATATACTGAATACCAATTTAAATAAAAAACCCATCTCAAGAATTTTGTTTCTCTTTTAGAACACTAACTTAAGCAACTCCGCATTGCTCGGGCATTTATTACAATTATCTATTAGATACCTGATATACGTGGCGTTGCCCGTATGCGTGATGATTCTTCATACAATCACTAATCTGCACATTCCTCACGTGTTTAGATGAAAAAAACTGCCTCTCCCCGCCCCACCCCGCCTCGCCCTGCCTCGCCCTGCCTCGCCCCGCCTCGCTCCGCCTCGCTCCGGCTTGCCCCGCTTTGCCCCGCCTCAACCCGCCTCGCCCCGCCTCAACCCGCGTCAACCCTCCTCGCACCGACCCGCGTCATCCCGCCTCGTCCGTCCCCTCGTCCAGACCCCTCCCCCGGTCTACTTCACTTTCTCACTAAAATAATTTAGAAATCTATTCTAGAAGAAAAATAAAATACTTTGAAAAAACTTAAGCATTCAAATATTATTATACAGTTACGAAATTTACAATTATTGCCAGAAAATACGTGTGGCTCCAGCACCCCACTAGTTTCCCATCTTTTGCAAGAACTACTTTAATCCACTACACAATTTCATTGAAAGTGACAACAGTAATAGGTTTGAATATAACCACTGAATATTGGGATGTCTAGTAGTGTAGCTTGAGGGGAAGCAAAGTAGACATTGAAGAAAAATATAAGGAATGAGAGTATAACTTAAACATTCATTTCTGTGGATATTTTTCAATTCTGAGCCTGTTTTGTAAATATTTAATTTAGTATATCTACCTATTTAGATACTATTAAATTTGCTTCGTAGAACAATAATCGTAATCGTAAACAAATATCGTAACTATTGAAATTTATTGCGAAATTTCAGAAACAGCTCTTGGAGTATCTGTAAATGCACAACAACAAAGTGAGTCAGAATATGTGGAAGCAGTGAAAGGGTAAGTACTCAATCTCTGAATCTCCGATTTTCTGTTTGCGAGTTAATACAGCGAACAATATTAAAAAATAACGGAATACGTATCAAAAATATCTACTTTTGTATATTAATTGTCGGAGAAAAAGAGTGTCAGAGGTAATAAATAGTTCAGGGTGTGTAATACTGCTTCTTTAATGATGAAAATTAACAGATTATAATTCACGGCACATGCAGTTTTTACTATTTTTTACGACGACGTATAAAGTCTTCGTCATCGGTCTTTTGGCGACGACGTCTTAGGAGTACCGATTGCCCTTTGAAAATTTAATTACCTTCTATTTCTGCAACAGAGGTCACTAACATGGTTGGCTGTTTTTTCGGTAGATACAAAATAGCAATTTGTAATACTTTCTCCGACATGTAATACTTTTTCCGACAGAAATGAAAGCAAATCTGACGACGACCGTCACGTGGTAGTTAAGTATACTTTGGGTTACTAACAGTTAAAGGACGCCTGTCTCAATTTACTTGTACCATTATCTTCAGAAAACTAATTTGTTCGTAGTTTTAATGACTAAGATTACGAATAAATTTTTATCAAGACATAAATCATTGCATAATGCAACCTTTTGCCCTCTTATCTTGTGGGCTGGCTCCTTGCCCGGCTGCCAGTCGATAGTGAGCACTCACCTGCGTAGCCACATGTATGACCCGGCAAGGATTAAGGAGGTATTCATGGACGGGTTTCCTGGTCTTCCCAACCATTGATAGAATCTATTTGAATAACTAATATAACTTCAATTCAATTATAATAACCACCCGAAGTAATCGTATGATGCACACTATATATTATGCCTACTGCGCTCTTACGACCTAATAGCACAGTCAATTCTCTTCCTCTCTCTCTCCACCTTCTCATTGTTTATGATCATTGTACCCATTTGGCGATCTCACCCAGTAGATTGTCTCGGTGGCTGGCGGTGGACCTATTGATAGTGAGGGATCGCCCGCTGGGTACAGTTTGATCGGGGCCGGGCCCCGCGTCAAGGCGCGCGTGTGTGATGGCCTCCGTTCGGTAATGGAGCGGCGAGGCGAGAGCGATGTCTCAGGGTAGAAGCCACGTGTCTTCCGCTGTCTCGCCTCAATTGCAGCGACAGCTCCCACAAATCTTCTCGTACATGTGGACCACTACGAGTACTTCGAACATGCGCTCGGTGAAGTTTCTGACGGTGAATGTCTCGGCAAATGCATTGAAAGAACTTGGCAGCACTAACAAAGCCGTATGGTGAAACCTTGAGGAGACAAAGCAGAAGCTCGATGATAACTTACAGAACAGCTCGGCACAATACTTTGATAATGTGACGTCGTGGGAATACACAATAACACAGACACGAGCTTCAATGATAAATATGTACAGGTTTATTCACAATATGTACGATAAATATTTAAGCATTTTGTAGCCTTGGCAGATCGTTTATCTCTGATCGCAGGAGCGATCCAAAATAACTGACTCTGCGGCCTGCGCCACTCTCAGCGAACCTTATGCACACAGCACGTGGCTCCGGCGATCTAGATCACCCATGATATCCACCCCGGCGCCCAACATGTAGGGTTGCCGTACGAGTTCGTCGGTCTGCTGCACCGCCCTGGGCGCGCCTGCACACCGCATCGGTGTTCCACCACTCAGACAAACCCCACCGCGCCGCCTTCGCTGTTATATAGTTTCACCCACGTGACCTGAAACGTCACTGGGTTTTTCTACACGGCCCGCGCCAGTTGCGTTGCCAGGCATTTTGGGCATCCATTGCCCTGGATTCATGCACTGAAGGCAAATGCGCCGTCCTGCATTTTGGGTATCCTTCCTAGCTCTCGGAATTCTCCCAATACCGCATTGTTCTCACATCCTGCATGGTCCCTGGCGTCTAATCCTTTGGCGCAGCGACATTGTGAATGGAGCGTACAATACGTTACAAGAAGACCGCTCAGCCAATACTTTGAGAAGTCCGGAGAACCAGTATCTATTCGCAAATCGGATCCCCGGTATTTATTGTTTTTGCGGGCCATCTCTCACATCGATGGGGTGGCTCCCCGTCAATCACGTACCCGTTTGGATGTCCCGTGACTTGTTTCACGTCCGTTCGCTGGCGCCACCTGAAGACACCCTTCCGAAATGCGATGTGACGCATGGCTCCATCCCTGCTAATCTCGGCCGCATACCGTACTCCTGACGTCACGGCACTCCACCCTTTCCTCGGTAGGAACAATAGCTAACTGCACCCCTCGCCAGATTATGTACCTGTTGACACACGTATTTTCGCCGTTTCTGCACAATTCCTAACTATTTCGAGAATTGAAATTCACAACGTTTGCATAGCAACACGCGATTCTGTAAATTAATTTGATTCTCCGCTGCTGAACGGCTTGTAATTAGAAAATAATGCATGCCACTCTGAGCTGTTACAATAACTGTATATTATTTCCTTTCCAATTTGAATTGTATGTTACAAATGACTCTGAACTGTATTTTTATACTTCGAAGTATATTTGTATCAACTCTGGCGTGATTTGTGATGTGATTACAGGATGGCGAACATGGTCATGAAACGTTCATTTACACCTTGGATGTTCTTTGACTTCCTGTTCCGTTTGAGTGAAGATGGAAAAAAACAGAGAAGATATCTAGAAATTTTGCATGGCACTACCAGAAAGGCATGACTTTCGAAAATGCTGTATTATGAAAAATGTTAATGATGGGGTTCGAAAGACAAATTAATTTAATTTGCAAATAAAAGTATCCAAAGTTTTTTATGACAATCATTTAATAATAATATGATGAAATGATTGTCATAAAAAACTTTAAATACTTTTATTTGCAAACATATACTGACAATCAAGAAGAAATATTGATTTAAATGAATTTAATTGTTTATTCTAGGTAATTCAATCAAGAAAGGAGGAGTTCATGAAGCTAGCTACAAAAGATACTGTAGTTGATGAAATAGGTAAGAATTTTTTCCCAGAGAAATATTTGATGCAAACCAGTGGCAATAACTGCTGTAGCGTATTTTCACTTCAACCGTAAATTCTCGTTAATTAAATAATTTAATTACAATATTCTTATCAGTGGCGAAGCTAGTTATGCAGTTGGGTATTCTGAAAATTTTACCTTACACGTTTTTGTAGATCAGCTCCATTCATCGGTCTTATCGTTAAGCCAATACATTAATAGCTAATACAATAATAAATTTAGCGGACACTTGTCGATAGCTAGTGTACTCAAATTACTGAGCCTGATATTTCCCTTGGAGTTTCTTAGGATTGTCTTCACTGTCTTTAATGCAATGATATTTCTCTCACATGATGCTGTGGATACAGGGAACACTGAACTGAGTTTATCAAGATAACTCTTGATGTTTCTTTTCTAGACCGTTGTCTAGATACTTCATCAACAAACCTGCAGGCATGTATTTTGCATTATCAATTAATACATTTGTTAGTTCATTCAAGCTTCTCATTTTGCAAGAGTGATACTGCTGTTTTATTAAGAAAGATAACTTTTCTGAAGGAAAGGAGGCTTCGTAAGTGGAAAACTGCTTTTCGTCAATAAAGTCAATAAAATGAAAGTTTTAACGCCGGTGGCGCTAGCCGAATTCGTTTACTACGCTCCGTAAAGTCACGAAGGTTAAGCGAATTCGAGACTCGCGGGTTCCTGGTTGGGTGACCTTCCGGGCTGGTTGGGTGATCTGAACGGCGTCGAGCTCCTGGGTCAGGCAGATGGGGTACACTGACTTGATCGCGACGTGACGTGACTTGACAAATATAGTATTTCAGTATAGTAATTACTCAGTAACGGAGGATTACTCCAGAAGAAAGCGCTCAACGCCCAACAAGGGTTAAGAGACGCGTTGCATCAACAACAACGAAGCAACAAATAAAAAAGAAGAAAAAGTTTTCAAAATTTTGAAACCGATATTTCATCTGAGTTACTTCTGTGTCAAAAATTTTGCAAGAAACATTGTTTTGTCTTTCAAATAATTTTGATCCTAAAAATTTATTCATGGCCAAGTGTGCTTTGATGCAGTTTTCGATAGTCTCTTCATATCTAGCACGGCATATTACTACGTATATTTACTATTTCTATCTCTATTGCATATTAATTGCCTCACGATTTCCCATTGTACGAAAACTGCATTTCGATATCGCGAATCGTGTAGAAGATTTGGGACTGATCCAGAGGTGGTGGGACATTCTCTATAACACTGTATATAAGTATTAAATTATACAGTCATGCATAAAACATGGTAAGGTAAAACATTGTATGCATTAAATTATACAATCGTCTCAATTTAAACAGAAAACAGACACATTTCAGAGGACATATAAACATTGTTAATCTAATTTTAAATTTTTATATAAATAAAAGGAAATGTGTGAATGTGCGTCGCACATAGACGCAAACACTATTCTACCAACTTGGCTGAAATTTCCACACATAGTTTTTATTAGTAATGGTAATGTTTAAAGATTGGTTTGAATTAAATCGTCATGATGGGGCGTTGTTGTTATGAGTTATTCGTTTATGACGACTCAAATGCCCATATATAAGTCTGCAGCGCTCGTTAATGGTCTCATAGAAAATCACGAACAACAAAAATTACGCAACTCACTCCTATTGTCGACAACGTTAGAGCGATGAGGCAAATTTGCTTCAGAAGGCTCTCTACGTAGTGGGAGAGAGAAGGAGATAGCGCGCGCCTCCTTCTGTGCACGTGCCTCAGTGCCAGCCGGTGTCTCTTCTCAAGCAGGTTCCCCACTCAGCGAGCAGCCCTGAGGATTCCCTCCCCAGTAAGTGGGGAAAAAGGAGTAAAAAAAATGTAATTTTCTTTAACGCTTTAATAAAAATGTTGAAAAAAGATACACATAACAACAGATTTTGTTGAAAAATAATTTGGGTATTGTAAGGCTTTCATATTAGCCTTCAGGTTAGCCACTGATGCTTATATGTTTCATGTGTGTAAGTACTCTCATATGCCATATAAATCCATCACAATTGTCTTGCATTAGCTGCTAATCGGGAAAATGATCCAATGTTCACAGTTTGAAAGACTCAGACACCACTAATAACTGTTATATATTCCTAAACACAGTATAAATTCATAATAACATGACTGTTATGAGTTAATTATGCTGAGTAAAGTCTCCATGAGAAATACACTACTGGTCCTGATCTGGATAGGATCAGAGTGGTCATACGAAGCACATCAATGATCTTCGGATCATTTTCGCACATGTTTCTCGGATCAATGAGAGAGTGCTGAAGTAAACGAAGGTGGCAGGGGTAAGCAAACTTCCCTGAGAAAGCCGGTATTTGTCACAGCAAATGCGTTGGTGTTTCATAAGACATCTCTTGATTTATTAAATTGTACAAACGTCTCAATTTATATTTAAACAGAAAACGTACAAATTTCAGAGGACATATAATCATATTTCATCTAACTTTAAATTTATATATAAATAAAAGGGAATGTGCGTATGTGTGTCGCACATGACGCAAAATCTACTCGGACCGATATCGCTGAATTTTCACACTTTGTTATTATTAGTAACGGGAGAGTTTAAAGATTGGTTTGAATTAAATCGGTCATGAGGGGGCTGTTGATGATGATTCGTTCATGACGACTCAAGTGCCCATGAACTCTACGCAACCCACACAATCAAGAATTAAGCGCGTCTTCACTGCATACAAGTATTCTACTCCTGCGATTGTGAAATATCGGCCATAATTATTACTTAATATCGGACAAGTAACATCAAATTTCTCGGAGATAGTGTCATAGCGAAAGTACGCCCAAATTTGAAGGAGAACGTTTTAACAAAAGGGTACTTGACAACCATATCCAAACTAGGCCGTAGAACAAACCCGTACTTGCAAGAAAGTCTTTCGTCAATGAGAATGTTTGCACAGCGTAGCGTAGAACGTAATTAACAATCACTGACCATTAGTGTGTGATGTGTAATACACTACAACAGCAATGCCATGTCCACTAGTTTAAAATAAAAACATACAACTTTAATAAATAACATTTTATGCCCTTAATGCCGAGCCAGCTGCCTCGTTGTAATCGCGAAAACGTTCTTGGTTCTTTTAAGTAGAGAACGCTACAGATACATATGCAAATTCGCTCGGAGGGCTGAATTTGTTGACTGAGACTATTTGGCAACCCCACCATATTTTTGGTGAACCACTCGGTCTTGTTCCATCAGCGTTTTGAAGTCACCAGCCGTCACTGGTGCAAATGCTTTAAAAATACTTTTGTGCTCTCATTCGTTTCTCTTTCCATAGGACAAAAGAGAAAAATGGCACTTCTAGATATGTTATTAGAAACTTCAAGAAAAGAAGGTAATTTGACAGATGAAGAAATTCGTGAAGAAGTGGATACCTTTATGTTTGAGGTGTGTGCAATGTTATTTTGCTATTTGTGACATAAACTGCCAACGATTTTAATTTTTGTCTATTGTCTTTGGCATCATTTTCCAGGGACATGACACAACTGCTTCAGGAATTTCATTTTGTTTGTGGCTGTTAGGATCTCACTTGGATATTCAGGTTAAGACATTTTTTTCTCTTCATCTTTCTCTTTGCTTTTGCTTGGAAATTGAATGACATCGTGTCTGTTTGTGATGTGAATATTTTCAGACGAAAGCGTATAATGAATTGAAAGATATATTTGGAGACTCTAATCGTAGGGCAACGTACAGAGACTTACAAGAAATGAAGTATTTGGAATGTGTAATAAAAGAAACGCTTAGACTGTACCCGAGTGTACCATTATTTGGTCGTGAGTTGGATGAAGATGTAAAAGTTGGTAAGACAAAAATTGTTATAACACTTGCTGTGATTGCCGGATGATTTCTTGCCGATAGGAAAGAGTTTAAACATTGAAATATTAATCGCGCACTTTTTCTTGATACTCCACAGCGAGGGGTGCGGGGAGACGGTATTTGTCCAAGTCATGGCAGTTCAGCGCTGTCAACTTCATCGACAGAAAACTCAGCGTATAGTGCGTCTTGGACTAAATAGTCAAGAGACACAATGCAAGTTTTTTTTTAATTCTGAAGAAATAATTAAAAATTAAGAAACTATTGAGTAACTAGTAGGAGCACTGTACGCACAGGTCAAGAGACCGA
Organism: Teleogryllus oceanicus; assembly: GCA_964035755.1. Classification (NCBI taxonomy): domain Eukaryota; kingdom Metazoa; phylum Arthropoda; class Insecta; order Orthoptera; family Gryllidae; genus Teleogryllus; species Teleogryllus oceanicus. Next base: position 114,089,692 of record CAXIVR010000006.1, on the reverse strand, counting down.
AAATTGAGAAGTCCGCATTGTGAAGGAAGAACATGGTATCACCGCAAACTGAGCCGTGACGTTCCGAGTGGAGCTCTTATGTTCTATTGGGCCGTTCTGTGCCAGGCTGAGCGAGGGCTAGGGAGCTGGAGGATCAAGAAAACGTGCGCGCATAGTATATTGTATTTTTTTTAATGAACTGAATGTGACTAATAATTTTTTAAAATTATAGTTTCAATTGTTTTAAAAATCACACAATAGAAAATAGTGTAAAACTCGAAAAAATAAGTGTCACCGTTTGAAATACACATTCTATTAGAAACATACATTACGAATGTAAGATTGTTTTACTTACAAGTGAATACAATTCATGCCCTACACTAACTCACATGTCGGGAGACCGGTCGAGAACTTAGAGCTTGTCCGGGCTGGGGCGGTGCATCGCTGGTGAGAGATACCTGGTTGGGGAAAGCCCTGTGTGGCGTCATGCGGTTGCAATAATACACAGACGAGAGTGGGTTAAATAATTGCTGGTTTATATACTATGTTCCACCACCGAAACAACCTTATTCACACAATTAAATTAACTTAAAAATATCCCACTACTCGGAGTAATCTGTCGTTGCGGCTACCACACCACTACGCTCGAATGTCACTTACATTCGATGACGTGAAGCGCCGCATCCTACTTACGGACTCGTCCTTGAGTCTCCGTGTCCTTACGGCAAACACATTGCCGGCCCAATCCACCACGCTCGCGGCCCGCACCAAACCAAGCATTCGCCGACCGGCTCCCGGCTAGATGCGCACTCCTCGAAGACTCGAAGCGAAAGAGATGGGGGCATTGTCGCGCCCGGTGCAGGTAGCCCGCACCCCTTCCACGCCGCCTCCTCGCTTTTCCCCCAACGTCACATCCGTTTTCTCTATAACAAAGGCTAGCACGTGGACGCCTAACGTTTCGCCTACGTCACGCGGCCGCTTGTTGAAATATGTTTGTATCCACGACGCTACACCTGCTAACCGACGATTTGTCGGTGACGGATCTCATCGTTACTCGGATGATCACCACGACCTCCCGAAAAAACATGTACTACACTTACTACACTACTCTTACTGGCGTTCTTTACAACCGAATGCTACGCAATACTTTGGCTTTTCATTGAAGAGACGATTGTAAGCATCACCAACAACACACAAGACATTTAACTCGTAATGTCGGGGATTAATGTTAAAATGTCGGGGGTTTTCATATTGAATTTCTCAGAGTGGCATCCTCATATATAACAAAAGCCCCACTTGCAAGGCTCGTAGATCCGAAGGCTGTTTTGAATCATCGTGTAGAAATAGCCTACTTAGATACTGATATATTTATAATATTAAATATGAATCTTATAAAATCAGTTTTCTTACTTTCTAGAAGAACTACATTTGCCAGCGGGAACCAATGTTGTCTTCTTAACTTACTTCTTGCATCGCGATCCCGATGTGTATCCAAATCCTGAAAAGTTCGATCCAGATAGGTTTCAACCTGATAACATTGAAGGGAGGCATCCTTTTGCGTTTGTACCCTTCAGTGCTGGACCAAGAAATTGCATAGGTAAAAAAAACTTTCTGGAGATTTGATCATATTATTTATGTGTTTCATGGTATTTAAATTATTTTATTTTATTTCAGGACAAAAGTTTGCAGTGTTAGAAATGAAAGCAATTATATCCGATTTACTAAGAAATTACAAAGTAATTGCTGATGAAAATGTTGCTGTGGAACTTAGTCTGGAAATAGTCCTTCGCACGAGCAAGGGAATTTTCTTGAAGATTGAAGAAAGATGATGTGTTGCCTTCAACATGAATGAACCATATTAAATGTTGGTTGGTGTTAGTAGTTCTGAACTGTTTTAGTTATGTTGGCTAGAATAGGATTCCGATTGCGAAGCGATTTTGTTTGCTAGAAAGTTATTGAAATAGAAGATTCAAGAACTAGTAATGCATAACCTAGACGTAATTTATATTTTAATTTGTTTCAGTTTTGGAAGACATAAATAGTTAAGTTATCGTGATGTGATCTCTGTTTGTATACACTTAAGATTATAAAATGAAACGAGATTCTACTTTTGTATGGATTGTGTTTGGTTTCTATGTCAAAAATGAAAAAAAATTGTATTAATAAAGTCTAAAAATATTTTCATTCATATAAAGACGTTTATTGTGTTTATCTAAGGACTTTTTGAACAACTTAAAATATTAGGATGGCATCCCTTAGTAAGTAATTAATTTCTGAATTATTCATTTTTGTAAAAAATATTTTCAATTTTACTGTATTATATAGTAATAGAAAACAAGTCTCTACCTTTCTTCAAAGAAGTCTAGTTTGAAAAAAAAATCAAATATCTTTCAGCTACAAAAGGACAGCGCTGTATTTTGCGCACATACTGCCGATATCCTCTTACTGGAAGTTTTATTAGAACAATTACACCGAGGGTTCGCACAAGTGGAAGATTCAATTGACAAAAAACCTTACGACAATTGTGGAAGTTATCGGAGAAGAAATGTTAGATGTTGATATTTATATCTTCGTAAAGGCGAATAGCTCAACAAAAAACCATTCAATCCATGCTGCGTGATAAAAATGATTTAGCAATGCCCTTATATTGACATCTGTACCACCTCCATATCAATCGGTTGAGTTCTTGAAACGAACTGTAAACCGGGAGCGGTAGCTCAGTGCATCAACTGATGTCAGATCAACTGAAGTCCTGACGGCGGCAGGATTTTCGACACTAGCTTTTCAGCTAGGTCGAATTCAGTCGCTGTTGGAGGAGAAGTCGGCTCTGCTCTGATTGGTAGTTTTCCGTGGTGTCTCCGATCAACACCAGGCGAATGCCGGAGCAGCACCCTATCAAACGGGCCACGGACCGCGCGCGATCTGTCCTTCACATTCCTTGTCCTATCCTCTCTCCTTACACACACACTTACACTAACATGCACTACACTACCATATATCCCGGGAGACCGGTCGGGATATGTGACTTGGTGGGCTTAGAGCTTGTCCCGGCTGCGGCAGTGCCCCGCTGGTGGGAGAGTCTTGGTTAAGGGGAAACCACTAGCCGACTGTAGGTCGGCGCCGGATCTCGCCATCCAACGGGGGAAAATCACCGCCATTTTCCGAGGAATAACATGCACTACACTAACGGGACTAACGACCAGAGCAGTTGACGCTCCCGGAAACATGAAAAAATCAATCAATCAATCAACGAACTGTAACGTCTCTTCCGACGTTCATGACGTCACAGTTTTTAATTACTTCACCTTATCTTGTAAGAAGAGAAAGTATTTTAAACGTGCGCAGGAAAACGGCGATTTTCTAATAAATCGTGTTCCTATATTTAGTAAAGTACCTCCTCTAATACTGCCATTCACTGCCATTCACACATTCTGCCAAACACTGCCAGTAATTCCAAGGTCTACGGCTGCCGACGAAATAAACGCTTGCCTCAAATCGTCGAATCTATGGCGCTATGTGAAGAAACTGCAGCTGACAACAAACATGAGAGTTGCATTGATTAAACGATACATCTGCTGAAGATTTCTCTGAGCAATTGCTGACTATCGATAATGGTCAAGTACCTGTCGACGAATCGAGCGGAAATGGATATCATTTCCAAATAATTTCTAACTTTGTCTCTCATCAAAAGACGAACTTACCAACAATGGAGCTTCCAAACATTGCTTCTAACTACAAAATAATGAATGGTTATGAGCTGAGCACCTTATGGGCTAAGAATAAAGATGTAGATGATCTGAACTACATAATTCAGAATAAAATCATTGGAACAACGCATCTATTCAAATCTATTGATCATGGGGTCACGAATGAAGATGAAGCCACCAACTATCCAATTGAATATTTAAACTTCTTGGATGTGTCTGGCTTACCACCGCACAATTTACGCCTAAAAGTTGGCTCCGTAGTAATCATGCTTCGAAACATAAACCAACCAAAACTGTGCAACGGTACGCGTTTGGTGGTTAGAAAATTGATGAACAATGTAATTTACGCGACGATACTCAAAGAAAAATTCGGAGACGAGGAAGTTCTCATTCCGAGGATCCCAAAGATCCCAACCGATATGACGTTTCAATATAAAAGACTTCAATTTCCGATCCGACTTGCATTCGCTATGACCATCAACAAATCACAAGGCCAATCCTTGAAAGTTTGTGTTTTGAATCTAGAATATCCATGTTTTTCCTATGGTCAATTATATGTGGCATGTTCAGGGGTCGGAAGATCATCTGCTTTGTTTGTTTTTGCGCCTGATAACAAAACAAAAAATGTCGTGTATCACAAGGTACTTGAAACTGAAAAGTACAACCTATGCACCGAAATACATGAACAATAATGAATGATTAATCTACTTAATTTTTTTATTTGTATTTTCTAATAAACAAATTAACTTAATAAATTCCAAAATCTGCTTATTTATTGCCTTTAACAGCCGGTCCCTATGATTACAGCTTTGTTTTTCTCTCTTAAACAAAAATCAATTCCAAAAAGACGCTCTGCTACGTAATAGATTTTTTAATTATGTATTTAATATCAGAGCGTTTTTTTTCTTCTTTGTTTGAGAGAAAAACACAAATCTGCAATTGCTTTATTATCACGAGTGCGACGCGCAAAAAAGATGGGACCGGCTGTTAAGGCGGAACAGAGTTCGCCGGGTCAGCTAGTGTGTGTGTGTGTATATTTGTATGTATATATATATATATATATATATATATATATATATATATATATATATATAATATATAGTGACATACCAATATGTCACTGAATATTGTACAATATTTATGGCGTCAATTAAGGGGATAAATAATGTGAATATGCTAGCATAGCAACGGTAAGCGAGCCGTCGTTAAGGTCAACATATGAATATGTCGCGGAGACGGTCAGTTATTCTGTATAGAATTCAGATTGGCGAAAAAGCAGTGACAGTTCGGAAGATTTGCCAGTTCGTTTTGTAAGAAATTGCAGACTTCGCCGATGAGATCAGTGAATTGAATAAAAAATCAAATAATCCTTTCAAAGAGGTAAGTCTCCAAACTTTCTCGAGTAAAATGCTGATATTAATTTTGTTTCTTACGATCAATGTTTCAATATGATCTCGTTAAAGTCTTTTCACGCGACTGTTTTGTTATTGATTGTATTCAGATCTGAGCTCTCGCTCGATAAATATAACTTGAAAACATGTGTCACAAATAGGTCTACCCTCTCTTCTGAGTAGATTCTTAAAAAAAAAATTTAAAAATTCAAATCTGATTAAAAAAAGGATAGCCTACAATAAGATTGAAAGTTTCCCTCAGTCTACCCACATCTTACAAATTTTTGATATTGGTTGAGCCACCGAGACTGCTAAAGTGGTCAGATACTGTTTAAAAAAAAAAAAAAAAATTCCGGCCGGCGAATTTGTGAGAGCGTCCTTTGAAAAAAAGGTATTAGAGCTTCCTTCACAAATACTTTCGTTCCATTCAAAGAAATTTATGGCAAAGCCATGCTAAAATATCACTTTCACGGATTATCTCTTGTACTGGTGTGCGGTTGGAGTGTCTACAACAAAGATCAGTAGTTGAAGAAATGCAGGTAATGGCCTGCAGTTAGGTACGTTCTGTCTTGGAGAAACAGGAAGAAACGAAGGTCAGAACACTTTCATTGACTTATTGACATACCGTCGGTGTTTCGTCATGATTTTTTTATCTTGTAACATTTTGCGACCAATTTTAATAGAAGTGCTTTAAACAATTGATTCAATATTTATGCTAAGAAATATGTATTGCACATATCACTATATTTCGTACAAATACATCAAATTACTCGGAGAGCAAAATGTGATAAACAATTCTCGGTTTTAAATCTACAATTAATGAAGGTCAGTGAAATAATTTTTGATGATACATTTTCATGAATTGTAAATATTTCAACTTTTTTTAAAAATTGAATAATTCTCTAACGGTGACAAAATCTAAAAGCTGAAAGTCAGTATTCAGTTTTTGCACCGATTAATTTTCCCGATTATCTAGTTCTATTATTTTAATTGTGATATTAATTTAAAAAATAAAATATAAAAGTATCCCTCTACACACAAAATTTAGCAAGGGAATTCATTGTTTTTTTCATCTCTCTCCGCTTGCAGAAAAACTATTAGGAATGCGAGGCATACCAAAATTTTCCCCCTCTTAATATTTTTACTCGACAACTTCTCAAGGAACATACTTTAAAGATCCAGAATTGAAGGATAAATTACATTGACTGCGAAATATTTGAAGTGAAGGCTTTTAATATTGAGGTACGACGGATTAAAAATAAAATTGAACGTTTACACTTTTAAAAATTTTAGTTTTTTAATGAAAGTGCGGAACTATATTACGTATACTTAAAAATTTTTACATTTTTCATTCACAAACAAAAATCTATTAAGAACTAGAGATGCTACAGAATGTCACAGACTTTCTCTTAGTATAGTTTTCTAATTTCCTCGGTGTGGTCTGGCTTTAATGTTTTGCTCCATCTATTGTCGCCTAAAGTACTTTTTTTGACATTTTCTCAACTTTTTGCTTTCCTAGTAGTTTAACCGAAATATTACTCTAAGAATATTAAAGAAGAGTAAAAACTCGCCCTAAATAGAAATTTTCATTGAAACATTTGAAGCCGATTTTAAGAAATGACGTATAAGGTATTACTGTAAATGCGAAATTTGAAGTTCTTTTTCACAGGAATCGAAAATTCAATAGAATTTTCGAAAAAGTTAATTTGAAATCATTTGAAGCACACTCTCACTCACAATTGTAAAATGCAAGTCGATGAAAATGTCCGTATTATCGAAGTGAGAGGTATTTCAAAAAAATTACATTTGTGTAATTTTTGAAAAACCAAATGAATTCACCAAAATTGTTCTATATGTTTGTAAAAGTATTGAGTTATCGGCCCCCCCAATTCTTATTTTCTAAAGATTTTAGAATATTTAGACGTTTTTTATTCAACGGTTAATTTATTTATATGGCTTTTCCAAGTTAATTTGTGATCCAGAAGCAGTCCAAGAATTTTGATACAACCAATAAATTTTAATTGTTCTTCGCCAAGTTTCAATACGAAACATACTATAGCTTTTTGTTTCTTCAATTTTATAGTTGTGAGGAGATGCCGAAAAAATTTCATTCTTTTGCAATTTTTGAAAATTCAGAGTTAACAGTGAGAATCGTACCTCTGCCATCATTATTTCACTATTCGTGCAAGAAATTTTAAGAGAAAATTTGGATCCATTTTTGAGAATATTTTTAAAATGTCCCTGATGCTTCATGGGAAGTGCCCCCAAAATTTAAAGAATGTTTTTCAAAATTGCAAAGCTTTGAATTGAGCCAGATCGACCGGAGAATATTCATTTTGAAAAAAAGTAGGCATAGTTTCTGCGTAAGCGTTGTTCACAGACCACAGACCGACAAACAGACGGACCCATCTTTTAGAAAAAACAACTTTTTCGGTATCAGGAGATCCTCAAAACGTCTATTTCTGTTGAAATTACGAAATTTATGGTCTGCTGCATTACCTAACGTTCCCTATACTACGTACTACGTTATTCCGTGTAACTATACGTACGTATACGAGAAAATGAAAATTATTCTGACTCCAAAATAAGACAATAATTAGTCTAATGGCAATGTACCGAACAGTCAAAACAAGGTAAAAGAAATTCGGTACTCAATTATTTCAATTAACTTATTTAGGTGCGGATCCAGGAAGTTCCTTGAAGAAGACCACATTTAAGACGTCATGAGTAATTTTTGCAGAAACCTTCATTTGCTATTATAATAAAGTCTGATTTGTAATATATAAAGACTCAGTTAACTTTATATTATATTTAAAATAAGTTTTCTTTGCAGTATTCGTAATTTAGGTAATAGAAAATGAAAGGTATTACACGTTTGGGGACAATGGGAAGCAGAACCTCTTCACTGAATCTGCCACTGATTGTTTTATACAACTGCTAGCCATAATTTTACGATCTTTGACTGCATTATATTTGATTTTGACTTTCTTATGAAGTAATACCTTAAGATCTTTTAATAACTGATAATTACGTAAAAATGCACATGTATTTTACTCAGTTAGTGCATCTATTACGCGTTTCAATAAAAAAAAACATCACTCTGTTCGCGACGATAATGGTGTTATATTTCAACGACACATCATCAGGCACCCCTCCATGTTTACAAGTCTAATTTGACCAGCACTGTCATTTTGCTATCAAGTAGTAGTTAATTCTGACTAGGACTACAAAATGCTGTTGTTACAGGCTGTAACTGGCTACGGCCATGTCTTCTGACAAGTAGAGGCGTGATTTATTCAGTTGGAGCCTGACGTTTTGTTTGCTTGCGTCTCATAGCTAACAATGGAGTTGACAAATAAGATGATGGAAGCGAGCTCTTGCGAAGAATTTTTGATCGCTCATGAGCAACTGCCGCGGTGGTCATAATCGATCTCAGACGCCGATAGGTAATCTAGACTTGAAGGCGAAATGACTGAAGTATCGGTAAATTCGAATGGATCCATTCTGGCCATAGTTATCGCATCTCTAATAATTGGCTTCATATCGAGGTAGGTAATTTGAGTACGGTATATGTTTAGATATTGTATAAATATTAATTTTGTCGCAGTACACTTATGGTGCTTCTTATTGGATTTAATTCAGCCAATGTCTAGAACAGAACTCTAGCGACTGGCCGCTTTTACCGGTATTCCTTAGTTTCTCCGATGAATACCAGGCAACTGCCAGAGCAGATCCCTAACGAACAGGACACAGACTGCGTGTGACCTTTCCATCCATGACCTTGACCTCTCTTCCCGCACACACACACATACCGGGAGAGGTGTCTCAGTACTCAGGTATCAGCTCTCAGGTATCAACTGATGTCGCTGCAGTGCCTCTGGCCAGGAGATCCTAGGTTCGAGTGCCGTCGGTGGCAGGATTTTCGACACCAGCTAGGTCGGGTTCTGCCGCTGCCAGGAGGAGAATTTTAGTGGCCGGTCACTCTGATCGGTTATAGTTTTTGCGTGGTTTCTCCGGTTAATATCAGGCGAATGCCGGAGCAGTGCCCTAACAAACGGACCACGAACCGCGCGCAATCAGACTTGTGTACATTGCGTACCAAATAATCCCTTCATCTTATCTCGTGAAACTTACTTTCTACTCCTGTTATGTAAATTGCGGACAGACCATCACAGATAAGGAAACGATCTGAGGAAAACGAGATGCAGGTAGGGCCGCCGCCGCCGCGCTGCTGTTCAGCATTTCCTTGTGCCTTTCCCTTCGCGCATGCACTTTACATTGATATAACTTGTTTAAAACTCGAGAAAAATGCCGTTTAGTAGAGAAATTAATTTGATGTTATAACAAAAGGAAATGATCCATTTTTATAGTATTTTTGAACCTTTTCCCATTATTTTTTATGTACTTCCCATTATTTTGCTGGTTTCATCGATTTTAAGATCTTTTTAATGGTACTTACTTTTAATAATATTTACGAGATGCAAAAAATGCTCCACACAGAATTCACCAGAAACCTATTGGATTTCTTCGCTCAAAAATTGTAATCTCAGTAGTTGTATGTATGTAATTAAAGGTTCCTTGAGGCTCATTGTCGGATCAGCCTATTTCGGAATAACTAAAGACAGACATTTCCAGGTACAGAACAGTCCAAACCAAAAGTTTAAAAGCTGAGTTCACAAGAACGAATAGAAACATCAATTACATCTGTAACGTATCCAACAGCTTGAGTTGTTCATGCAAACTGATTTGGATCACATTTTTTACGTCATTTTTCTTGACTTTTAGGGTATTTTATAACATTTTAAGCGCATTTTGTTGATCATTTTTGGCGTTGTTTTAGGTCATCAAAATCCACTACCCATTTATGATTACCTCATGACGATTGACAAGATTCAGTTATTAGCGAACTGAATATAAAATACAAATCAATTTCCAATGCGAACTAGAATGATACTGTTACCATATATATTTTTATTGAAAAATTAATTAATAATAATAAATAATAATTAATACAATTGTTAAATTAAAACAAAACCTGTTTATTAATTCACAACTTTATCTGTCTACTTTTTAATAACTATTTTCAATACAATATTTAATAATCACGTAGTCGAATGCATACGTACACGAACAATATAATTTTTCAACAAAGTTCAATAACTTAACAATCACTACAAGTGCTTATGAGCCCTAAAATCAGTTTGGAAAGCACATACGTATACTCGTATACGGTTGAATTAATGTGAATTGACCAGTAGCGGGTAGCTCAGGGCATCAACTGTTGTCACTGCAGCGCCTCTGACTGGGAGGTCCAAGGTTCGAATCCCGACGGTGTACACTGGTTCAATAGGAGCTAAAACATGGTCATAATTACAAATACCAGTGGATTTGCGTAAATATAGGTATTTGAGGACGCCGAATTTGAATATCACAATGAAATTTCAAAATTCAAAATGGAAGCGTCAAAATGGCGGATCGACTCATTTAAAAATAAACAAAAATGCATATAAAAATATACATATGGGGCTCTGAAGGTCATTGATTTCAAATGTCATAATGAAATTTCAAATTCAAAATGGCGGCTTCAAAATGGCTAACTGATTCATAAAATGAGCCCAAAGTGCGTAGAAATATGTATAAATGGTTCTCAAGATCACTGATTTCGATTATCGGAATAAAATATCAAAATTCAGAATTGAAGCTTGAAAATAGAAGCAACATGCGCAGAATATGGTTAAGTACTATTTTTTGAAGCTCACTGAATACAAAATTGCTATGAAATTCCAAATAGCTAAGCTCAAAAAGGAATATCGGATTTAAGGAAAGAAATCGATTGTAAGTAAAATGTTATTTAAGATAGTTTTTGAATTTGTTGATTCATTAAGATTTATTTAATACACACACACACACACACACACACACACACACACACACACATGTGTGTGTGTTTGAATTATATATAGAGTAATATATATATATATATATATATATATATATATATATATATATATATATATATTCAAACAAATGTTACCCATCTGCTGGGAACCCAACATCTATGTATACAGATCTAATTTCGTCGGGGACTTATTGAATAAACAATATTTTTTATTTAATACCAATTCTATGAATAATTTGAATCAAAAATTAGTCAACAATATTTTGAGGTGACCATTGAATTCACTCTTACACCTTAGTTACCCATAGTTTGTTTGTTGCGTCAAGAATCCTTAAAATACACTAAAACTGGAAAGTGCTCGGTGGTTTGGTTATTATTGTTTAATCCTCCAAAAGTTTATATTATTAATTTTACTACTGCGCAATTCTCTGAAGGAGAAGTAAAAATTACTCAAGAAATCAATTCCCGTATCGAAGAAACCATCGGGGCGATCATGTTATATCTTACTACGTAGCATTGTAGTATAGTCGCTTAAAACAAAAAGATGCAGATATGCAGCTAAATTTGTGTTATTCTAATATGACATTCTACTCTTGATTAATAAAAATAATAATTGAGGCATATCTCTGACAAAAATATAATCTACAATATAAACGACTAACTTTGTTACGCTACATGGTTTAGAATTCAACCGCATCATATATACAAATATTATACACTTTTTCTTAAAAATATACTTAACTTACAGCCATAAGTGTCTTATATTCGGATATACAAAAAGAATTCTAAAAAAAATTTAAACCCCTTTTTTAATTTCACGAATATCGTTGACAAGAATCAAAAAATTCAAGCCATTCGAGCAACGGTAACTTTACGACACCGTGTGGAAGATACAAACACTGAAATAAATTTCAAAGCCGAAGTAGTATGCGCTTCAATGTCTCTCCGAACGATTTGATAAGTCAGAATTTCAAACGCGCACTTTGAATTTTGTACCATGGCCAGGTTTTTGCCGCGATAAAACCAGCGTGCGGCGGCAAGATTTTCAACACTGGCTTTCGAAGCCAGGTCGAATTCAGTTGCCGGGAGGGTCGCTCTGATCGGTAGTGTTCCGTGGTTTCTGCGATCAACATCAGGCGAATGCCGGAGCAGTACCCTACCAAACGGGCCACGGACCGCGCGATCTATCCTTCCTCTTCCTTGTCATATCCTCTCCTCTTACACACACACTTACACTAACATGCAATACACTACCACATATTCTGGGAGACCGGTCGGGAGCTTAGAGTTTGTCCCGGCTGGGGCGCTGCCCCGCTGGTGGGAGAGTCCTGGTTACGGGGAAACCCCACTAGCCGACGGTAGGTCGGCGTCGGATCTCGCCATCTAGGGGGGAAAATCACCGCCATCTCCCGAAAAGAAACATGCAGTACACTAACGGGACTAATGACCAAAGCAGTTGACGCGCCCGGAAACACGAAAAAATCAATCAATGTGAATTGGACGATCGATGATTCATCAAATAAATTTTCTTCAAATTGTCGAAGCATCATCTGCGACTTCCTTAAAGGGACTTATCCATCGTAATCAATTTGCAGATTTTATTATACAATATTGAACACTCATTCTTTATACGATAGAGTCATTCTCCTTTAATATTGATCATAAACAATCCAAACATAAAATGAAAATACGGGGAAAACTTCATGTGTCAGTACAGACTGTGTTGGCAGTCGCTGCACGAGGAATATGTCAATATTATACATTCACTTAAAGAAATCACAGAATAAGTAATAAAAGATTTCGTGCTCATTTCAATCGGTTCGAATTGTATGTATGACAAAAATATGAAATGATTCAAATGTTTACAAAACATTATTGGTGCCGGCTGCCCCTGCGCTCGGCCACTGGTTCCCTTCTGCTTTTACCTGGAAGGGTAGGGAGTCGGTCCGCAATTTACGTATGCCATTCTCTGGGTCGGTGTAGGCTTAACTCTTTATTTTACTTCTGGTCCGCAATTTACATACCCCGGTGCGACTTTTCTTCCCCCTTCCTTTGTCCTGACGTCACCCCGTACAGACACTTAGGCCCACACAATACACAACGACATGCTGAGTGATCAGTACGGAGCTTAGAGCTTGTCCCGGCAGGGGTGGTGTCCCGCTGGTGGGAGATACCAGGTATGGGAAAACCCGCCAGCCGACGGTAGGGTTGGCTCTGGATCTCACCATCCAGCGGGAGAAGATACCGAGAAAAAAACATGCAATACACTTACCGGTTAATCGGAATCACTAATCAATCAATCAAAAACAGATAACACAAACATACACTACTCACATATAGGGAGTTTTCAATATTAACTGATTGAGAGATTTAAAAAAAGTTAATTTTTGAAAAACAACAAATGAATATACGAAAATGAACTTTATGTCATATTAAACAGCGCACATGGCAGTATCTATTAGAAAAATTTGGAGCCATTTTTGAAAAAATTGCGTTTCAGCGTTTCTGAAAATGCGGAATATTGAGCTCATTTGTACAGAAAACGGTTGTGTTTTCGAGAAACTTTATTTAACATTATTTAAAGAACATGTACTCATAAATATAATAATGATAAAGAAATTGCCTTTAATGTATATATTACCGACGCGAGAGACAAGTACAAAAATCATATTTAAAATTTTTGAAAAAAACAGAAGTGGAGAGCAATATGGCGTTTATGTCATGGTATAGGGTTTCCTTGGCTCTAACCGTGCCAAAAATTTAAACAAAAAATTCGGAGCCATTTTTGAGAAAATCTTGTTTTGTATTTTTTTTAATTGCAAATATTGCATGCACTATTGCGCGAAAACTACTAACATTTCCGAAACAATGTGCATGACCTTACTGAAAGAACTATGTATGAGAAACAATGTTCATCACAATGAAAAATCTTTGTCTTCAGTTTTGTAGTTGTAGGAAGACGCTGAAAAAAATTCAACGTTTTGCAAATTTCGAAAATTCAGAGGTAACGGTAAAAATAAGTCCAATGCCACCTTACTGTATTTTAATATATTCTTACAAGAAATTTAAAGAAAAAATATGGAGCCGTTTTTGAGAAAATTTTGAAAATGTCCGGAGGCCTTCATGTAAAGTACCCACAAATTTTAAAAAAATGTTTCTCAAAATTTTAAAGCTTCAACTAGAGCCAGATCAACATAGGTTTCTTCAATTTGAAAAAGATCATACGCGTGGTTTAGGCGCTAGTAGTGTTCACAGACGGACGGACAGACAGACATGAACAGACACAGACGGACGGACCGACGGACGGACCGACCGGCCGACCGACCGACCGGCCGGCCGACCGACCGACCGACCGACCGACCGACCGACCGACCGACCGACCGACCAACAGTTTTTTTTTTTTCTTATCCACAGTGTTCTGATCATTGTTGGCAACCCTAGTAGCAGGGACCGAAAAGGTATTGAATACCGGTAAAAAATACCGGTATAATACCGGTATTTTTCCATACCTTTTTCAAATACCTTTATTCATTTATACCGGTAAATACCTATAGACGTCTATACCGGTATGGACGTCCATTAAGGTTGCTATACCGGTATTATACCGGTATTTTCAATGAAGAAATATAGCTTTCATCCATACATGTTGACAAAATAGGATGTTTATTAATAATATCTCACAAAATGTTTATTAATCAAATATCATTTGATAACTGATATTTATTGTTTAAATTATGCCTTTGTGTATATATATTAAACAACTGTATTAAATTCTCTATTCTTATTATTGTAAATGTTTTGGTGTTCAAGGTTTAAGGTTTTGCATACGTTGTACATGTATTGAAAACCTCCTTTAATTTAAAACTTCGGAAAAAGTTGAAATATGAAATAATTATTGGTTCCATTGAAGAGAACCTTTCTAGTGTCCTTCATCGAGCTATCTCCCATCTGACCTGAGAGATGACCCTAAGTCTGTCTTTGTATTTCGCACATGGAGAGGCTGTCAACGTATGCGCCGTGCTGTAGGCGTAGGACCGTTTCTTCCCTCCCCGCCCCTCCTTCGGCGAACTGAGGAAGCGTTGACACCTTGAGATAATCACGAACGCTCAGGCTTTCAGGCCAGGCCCAGTTTTGTTTTTGTCAAAAATGATTTCCTTTACTTCATTTCACAATTAAACTTAATTATACATTAATAAATAGCCAAAATAAAATGTTATTTTCCTAGCTTCTATATTAAGGGTTTAATATATTTGACATTAACTGCAGATATTGAGAATTGTAATAAAAGTAAATTATGTTATGATTACCATTATTATTATTATTATTATTATTATTATTATTATTATTATTACTATTATTATTAGCTATTAACATTGCATGTGGGAAAGGGTTCCCTTCTACGCGGGTAGCTTACATTGTAAAATGCATCTGGAGGAGCCCACTTTCGAGAAGAGGTTTTTCCTTAATAATAAGAAATATATACTAACATTATTAATTAATAAAAAGAGTTTATTAATATTAATATTTTTTACTTTTCAATTAAAATTAACATTTAATTGTATTAAATTATAAATTAACAAACAAAATGATAAATTAATTTACACAAATTCTAATGCAAACATTTAAATTTAATTAGTATTAATATTTTAAAATATTTATTAAAATTAATTAATATTATATAGTACTATTAATATTTTTCTTAATTGAATTTCTTAAATAATACATGGGTGTAAATTAAACATCCTTCAATCATTAATTTTGAATGAAACATAACGCATCTGTTTCCTCGCGTAAGAATAGTTAATATGTCTATTAGCGTTCAATGTCAATTTTTAATATTGTTTTAGTTATAATTATGGTGCAGAATAAGGAAACTGGGCCAACTGAAAAAAATTATTTTTGGGAATGTTAGTGATACGATCAAATTTAAGCAAATAATCGTATTTAGTGATAAATACAGCCATGCAAGAAGGAAGTTTGCATGTGGGAAGACTCCATTTATGGATAAGAAGACATAAGCTTCCATTTTTTATCGCTACTAGAAAGGACAAGATTTATACGGAGAAATTCGATAAATTTTCAACACTATCACGTGTCGCCAAGCTCTGCGCCCGGACGTGAGGTCCAAGGTCGTGTTGACGTCTGCGAAAGACCGTTGGCTGGTCCCTTCCTCTGACGACATAACTCGACTTCAGTCAACGGCAGAACTCGACCTAGCTACAATAAGTGTCGAAAATCCGCCACCCTCGGGACTCGAACGAACCCTAGACCTCCCGGTCAGAAACTCAGCCGTGTGTAGTTGTTTCCGAGTCATCTCAGCGGAAATAATACAAATGAATTCCCCCAAATACCTGTATGATTCTATTGAAATACCGGTATTTTCGTAAGAAAATACCGGTATTTTGATGAGAGAATACCGGTATAATACCTTTAAATAGAGGCATTTTACCGGTATAGACGTCGGATAAAGGTAAAATACCTCTAAAAATACCGGTATTTGACGTCTTATACCGGTATTTTTAAAGGTATTTTGAATAAAGGTATAATAGAGGTAAAGGTATTTGTATACCGGTATAAATACCTTTACCGCTATTATTTCGGTATTCGGTCCCTGCCTAGTAGTAGATGTTGCACCCGGAAAGAAACATTAATCTGAATAGGGTCGATTTTAAACATTCAGAATTTTACATTCATTTTTCAAATATTTATGTAAAGAAAGGAGAAATAAATGTCGGTAAAATTTTAAAATCTTTGAGTTTTTCTTATTAATGCCAGGTTGCTAATAAATTTTAAAGTATTTCAAGGCTCGTTTTACACAGTTTTGCATCATCTTGTCAAAGCAAAATCCATTGTAGATAAGCATTTGTTCATAACTCACGCAGCAATTAGAATTTCCTCAAATGTTCTGCTCTTCGAATGGCCATTCAAAATAGTAATGGCACAAATGAAGTAACTAATAGTAAAGTGAATAAAAATATTGCAAACGAAAATGATATTTCATATGCATATGTCATTTCCAAGATATCAGACATACTCAACTCTGCAATATACTATATGAAAAAAAATCAAGAGCATAGTAATGTGATGTATTCCATATACTCCGATCACAAATAATTTAATTTTATGTAATTCTTATATTGAATTCAAAGGGAGTTTTCGTGCTAATATGACAATTCACTAAAACTTCAAAAATCTGATAAAATTTTAAAACAATTCTGACCTTACAAAAATAAATTATTAAATCAGTAAATTTAAATTGTGAAAATAAACATAAAAAGGGATTGCAAGCTAGAAAATCTCTTATTAAATACAAATTCCATTGCGTTATAATGAAAAATAGTATTGATTTAGCTGAAAATACGATTAGGTAAATGCCAGAACCTAAGAGTCCCCATGTTGTACATTCTTGGGTAATTTAACAGTAGTAGATGTAAGGATTGTTTCAGAAACGAAGAAATTATTTTTATATTTTCTATATTCGTGATAAAAAATATACTAGAGTGTACAGAGGTCCAGAAATCAGCTCAGACCATTTCCTAATACAAAGCAGTTTTCACCTTCCTTATAGATATATAAAGAGAAAGAGGAAAAGTAGGATCCCTTCGAAGAAACTAAAGTTCAGCTGTTGGAGCAAGACAGTATAAGAGACTTGTATAAAAACGAGTGAATGAATATCTGAAACCACTCTCAGGCGATATAGAATCTGATTGGAAGAACTCATAGTCAGCATCAGAATGCCTGGGTTACCAATGAAATCGAAAACTGGGAAGACTGAATATATGGAATGAGGAAATTAGAGCAACCATCAAGCTCAAGAAAGATGTGTATCAGAGATATTTGAGTACCAAGAAACTAGAAGACAATATGGAGTATAAACGATTTAGAGCTAAAACACGTCTGTTATCCAGAAAACACACAAGGATAGTTGGGAGATTTTCTGTAAAAGGTTAGAGCATGACATCACTGGCGCTCAAAGAATTGGCTTTAAAATTTTCCAAAATATGTCCAAACGAACGAGATAATGCACGAGTATATTTTATCTCAGAGCAAAAATGGGTTGAACACTATAGAAAACTATTATTCTCAGACAATGTTGGGGAAGTGGAGACAGAAAATGCCAAATAATGAAGAGATAACAATGGATGGGCCAGAATTAGCTCTACAGAAAAGCAAAATAGGAAATCCGCCGGACTGGATGATGTGCCAAAGGAATGATGGAAATATGCAGATCAGATGAAAAGGTTCTTATTAAAATTCTTTAACAGTCTCTGAACTGAAAGCAAGTACCTGCAGAATGGAACAAAGCCTTAATAATCAATTTACATAAAAAGAGGTCAAAAGAAGACTGTGATAATTATCGTGGGATCTCCTCTTTGACTACAGCTTCAAAATTGTATACTATAATAAACCCCCTTTCATTCACGCCCCACGTTAGGCTGCCAATATAATAAACCCCCACGTGCTTTCATTCCCCGCGTTGGGCTCCGATATAATAATCCCTCGTTCTACTGCCAATACAATATTTTTCTTTTCTTTCTGCCACTGTAATATTTTCCTATTTTATTATTATTAAACGAGCTACTTATTTGCACGTGCATGGGTCTGCATCTAACTACTTTAATTACAACACTTTCTCTAATGGTTATTGATGAACCCGAATGCATTCATCTTAATTTATTTACTACGTTTATGGACTGTTTCGAAATGAAACAGTCCATAAACGTAGTAAATAAATTAATGATGTTTGATGATGTTTCAAAATGACAAATATATGTACAATGAGAGTGCCCTCTGACGACGCACAAAACAAAACATAGCAAACAAACAATACCCTTAATATTAAAACACAAAAAAAAGAACAACATAATGACCATTCACACTGAAAATTACATAGTACAAAATTACATACAAAAATACATTCATCCTCACCGAATGCGCATTCTGTCGTTTCAGATTGTTGGCCCTCTTATTATAGAATAAGAGTTAATGAATTAACAGAACTTTGTGTCCGACAGACGCCTTTGAAGTTGCCAGATAAAAAAAACAATATCCATGCATCACTTCCCTGATACCGGATGAACTGTAGCGTCATGCACAAACGCAATTGTAACGAACGGCCGCGTGGCATAGGCGACGCTAAGGCACCACGCGTTAGGCTTTGTTTAGGAGCGGATGTGACGTCGGCGGAAAACCCTAGGAGGCAGCGTGGGGGTGGTGGTGGTGGGGGGGAAGGGCGAGCGTCAGCCCTGGCGAGCGGCGGAACGCTCTCTTGGTTACGGGACGCGGTGCTGCACGGATCGGACTGTCTGGGTGGGCGCGGGCCGCCAGCTGTACAAGAGTGTTGCCGTACAGAGGCTGACTCGAGGTTGAGTCGTAGGTGGGTTGCGGCGCTTCACGCCATCTAATGCTTGAGATTAGTGCGTGTAGTGGTGTGGTAGCTGCACGGAACATCTTGTGTAGGGATATTAGTACTACGTTATTTTGTAATAAGGTGGTGGACTGATAATAAACCTCTAAATTACTAAACCCACACTCGTCTGTGTTATTATTGCAACTGCATGACGCCACAGAACACTGCAACATGCGGCCATATCACGCGTCACCATCGGCAATGGTACCGTCTCAGCTTCCACCAGTTCCCAGGACCATATACAACGAACTCACATGGTTAAGAAAACTACTACGAACGTTTTGCGATGAAACGCAAAGTTTTCACTACATTTAAAGTTCCCGCGGCGAAGAGAGACTCTTTCGTTACGCGAACCAAAATAAAGTAATATGTTTGTATTACCTTTTACTGTCCGGAGCACGCTAAACTTCGTGTTGTAAACACTGCGACAAAATATCCGCGACCATCGTTCAAAAGTGCCACCGCGTAAAATTAATGTTGGCGTTGCTTTTGCCCTTAAATTATTCGCCCTTACTTACGAATTCATTCACCCGTTTGTTACAACCTTTTCGTTCGCATCAAAATATCTAAAATGTTTTCAAAGTCCACTTACGAACGATAATTTTTAAAATGTTACATTATGCTAACGCGTCTTCACCAACCATACAATACTGCACTTTGTCTCGTCTGTCGAGTATTGTTGTCCACTGTCCTATATAGGTTTTTCTTGAACAGGCGCCGATCGCTCGACCGCGACCACAAACAAGATTACAGAATGTTTCTTAATTTCCCGTTCATAAGCGTTTTTTTTTGTTTTGTTTTTTTGCCTCGCTGCCGCTTCTCAATATTGTCTATTGTTTCTCCGATATTTACAGCGATCTCTATTTTTCCTTTCGATGTCTTATTTTATTAAATCTCATGGTTTTTAGTTCGTTCACTGTCGTGACGTCACTACGAGGCGTCACTTCTTTCACACATATTTCAATTATACTTTTAATTTTAATTCATTTTCTAGACGTTTCGTGATTACTTTCAAAATGGTTCATAAATTTCTGCCCCTGTTGTCCTTTATGTTCCAGCTCGATTCTTCTGTTTCCGTAATATCTCAATAAAACATATTTGCCCTCAACTTTACCCTAACAGCAATGGTCACGCTTTTTAACTTGAAATGTACGATTACGATTATCTTCGAAATTTTGTGATCATCAGCCCGATTTTGCTGGTTGTTCTTTCTAACAATTCTAAATATTATGCTTTATTGAATGTTTATGTTAAATTTCACTTTCTTCCGCGCATTCGGTTAATTTAGAAAAAAATGTTTGCGCTCGGCGCTGCCGTCTTCTGTCTTTTTGAATATAAATCTTAATATTTTATTGGAAAGTCTTTACTCTCTGGAACACTAAATTACCAAAATGATCGCAAATCATTACAATACCTCAATTTTGAAATCCAAACTTAACAAGGGGATGGAGAAAGTTTTTCAGGAAGAGGTTAATGGGTTCAGGAAAGGAAGAAGCTGCAGTGTTGTAATTTTCAATCAGAAACAGATATTAGAGAAACACTGAGAATACAACCTGTCTACGTAGTACATCATCCTTCTGGATTATTGCAAAGCTTACGACAGTGTGGAAAGATAAAAAATTATGGTGTATTTTAGAGAGCTATGACATTCCAGGAAAGTTGATAAATGCCATCAAAAGCATGTACAAGAATACCGAAATGTGTATTAAGGTGAATGATTGCAAAATATCGGAACCTGTAAAAGTCAACCAAGGATTAAGGCAAGGATGTGCTTTGTCCCCAATCCTCTTCAACGTATATATGAACAAAATTATGGATATATTGATTACCATAAATCCAAAATGTATACAAATATCGAGAAATAAACAAATCACACACCTGACATATGAAGATGATCAAGTTCTTTTGGCTACCTCGGAGGATAATATCCAAAAAATATAACATGCCTTAACTGAGTGCTACAGAGTTATAATTTAAAGATATCTAATCAAAAAACTAAAGCTATGGCATACCAAGGCAAATATTTTAAAAGAATAAAAATTATGATCAACAACCAAATTATTAAACAAGTTCCCAACTTCACTTACCTTGGCTGCAAAATATCAAATGATATAAACCCTGAAATGCAAGAGAATGTAAGTAAATACTACAAGTTGAATTTGAAGAGGCATTTTAAAAATAATATGTTGAAAGCACCCTATTAAGGTTTCACAATGTTATATCTTAACCGACACTCTGCTTCACAAGTAAAACGTGGATACTAAGGAAAAATGACAAAAGAAGATTAGAGATTTCCCGAATAAAATAATATGTTGAAAGCACCCTATTAAGATTTCACAATGTTATATCTTAACCGACACTCTGCTTCACAAGTAAAACGTGGATACTAAGGAAAAATGACAAAAGAAGATTAGAGGTTTCCCGAATAAAATAATATGTTGAAAGCACCCTATTAAGATTTCACAATGTTATATCTTAACCCACACTCTGCTTTACAAGTGAAACGTGGATACTAAGGAAAAATGACAAAAGAAGATTAGAGATTTCCCGAATAAAATAATATGTTGAAAGCACCCTATTAAGATTTCACAGTGTTATATCCTAACCCACACTCTGCTTCACAAGTGAAACGTGGATACTAAGGAAAAATGACAAAAGAAGATTAGAGGTTTCCCAAATAAATTTCTTAATAGCTCTATTGGATCTAACCTTGAGGGACAGAGTTCCAAACGAAGACATAAGGTCAAGGTTAAATGTTGACGTGCAATAAATAAAATTAAAAATATCTACAGAAATGGTTCCAGCATGTAAACAGAAAGGAGCCAAATATATTACCAAAGTTAGCTCTGTTATATAAACCTAACGAGGTTTTTACCGACCCAATAACGCCAAATACATACTCACAATTATTTATTGAATCTACTTAACTTGTCCGTATACTCAATTTATTCATGAATCAATCACATTTCCTAAAGAATGTCAATACTATTTAATGTTCTCTAAATGCGTTGTACTGGGCTTCTGAGGGGCTTTGGATCAAGCAAAAATAAATTAAATTAAAAAATAAACCTGAGTAAGTGGTCATCCAATGTTTCCACTGCTTCCTACTTTGATACGACTCCACTCGTCAATGATTACATGGGGTTCTACATCTCCTCCCACCCCCGTCCGTTATCTACGCGACGTAATGAATGCTGATAGATATGAAAACATTTCTTCCAAGATGATAGATATCTAGGCATTCTTCTTTATTCCACGCTCGACTGTCGAACCGAACGAATCGTTCTTGTCGGTGTGAACAGTGATTAGTAAGAACAGTGATTAGTAGAACTTAGTAAAAGTAAAAATTGTGAACCAGCGCAAATCCTGTGGTCTGTGGAAACACTCCACTAGTGAGACCTACGCATTATGTACTACAATGAATACTGCCCGACAACCGGGAAGCTCATTAATAATGCGCTAATTACTCTCAACAGTGATTATTCCATCCCAGACCTAAACACATCGATGCTGTACGAACAAGCCACGACAGCCGTCAGTACGAAGTTAACATCAATGGAATCTCAACCAAGTCAAACGACAATGGAACGTCAACCAAATCAACAGACATCGATGGGGTAGCGAAATCCGAATACCCTACAAGGTAACGCTTCAGACCAACATGCCGCAGGGCAAAATGTAAAGCGTCCTTCAGATGATGATTCCTCGTCTAACGACACCAAAAGGTCTAATCTGCATTCAAAACAAGACAACATAGACAGTTCAACCCAGTTTAGATATTCGGTCCGAACTTACAATAGATTTGAAGAACTGAACAGAATACCAGATTCCAACAATCAAAATAGGTTTAGTTACGTTAATGAAACCTCACCAAGTGTGTCAGAATCAGTTAAAAACCCGCCAATTTATGTAGCGAATATAACTAACATTACGAATTTCAGCAAGGAAATCAATTCAAACATAACAAACAGTTTCACACTTCAATTCATAAATAATAATATAAAAATACAACCTGAAAAAATCAGTGGTTTTAGAGACGTAACCAAATATCTAATTAACACACGAAGACATTTTCATATCTACAAGGACCCAGCAAATAAATTCTTAGTTGTATTCAAAAATATACACGCGTTGTGACATACCAGACTGTCACACAATATTTTGATGGGAATTGGGGACAAGAATTTATTAAATTCTTCGTAAAAAGTGTAAATGTTGAGGGCATAGGCATGCAGGCAGGGCGTTCCTTAGCAACCAGGGAAGCGGAAGTAAATAAACACAGCGCGGCAAATAACGAACAGAAGATTCTGATATAAGGGCATGTAGAATTGGTGGTAAACTAGTAATGGGGTATGACATAGAAGGAAACTGGAGATTGTTTTGTAAAACAAGAGACAAGAAGGTATGAAAGTTATGGAGGGTTGAAACTCGTAATATTGGTGGAGAGGAGCATTAGACCGCGTACCGTGCACATTGTAAATTGTCATTGTAAATGATAGATGCGAGACTTGGTGGAATTTTGCGGGAAATAATTGAGCAGTGAGGACTTGTATTTTGTGTGCGTAATTCTATTTGTAACTTTGAATAATTCTGGCACCGGGAGTCGTAAGTGAAACAATTAATAAGCTGAGGAAGACATTGACCCGACAGCGGACCGAGAACAAGATACAAGAGAGCAGATTGATCGGAGCAGTGGATTCTTCCAGACCTCATCGTCCAAGAGCGCATGTATATATATATATATATATATATATATATATATATATATATATATATATATATATTAAGAATAATAGCGCTATAGACAATTTTTACTACCGGTCATGACCAAGGTGACATTTTATATTTCAAAGAATTAATCGATGAATAAACTTACAACGTTCTCATTTTGAAAAAAAATCTGATTATCATTTCTTTAGCATCTTGTGCAATCCATAGTTTAATAATAACTTTCCAGAAACAAATTTCAGATTCCTCGCCTCTTCCGTATGGAGAGCGGATCGAATGATCGTTTGCTAGGAAGAAAGTAAGTACCGGCGACGATTATTTTCGTAAGAACCCAACCGGCAGAGCTAGTAGGATAATTATTTCCCTTTAGATGTGTTTGCGGAAATTTAAAATCGCAACCCTTTCCTGGCGCCCAAAAATGATATAAATTCGGAAACCGGTTGCATAAATAATTTAACAGAAACGGAGAGCGTTTCAACATCCATCACAGAAGAGGAAATCTACACTGATTTGAAAGAAAAACATCCATCACTCGTTAAAGTTAATGGACTCCGAAAAGACAGTAAAAGCTGAAAGGAGAAAAAGACCTAAAAGCCCCATTCAATGCATGAGATGTCTAGATTTTGGTCACACAAAAAATAATTGTAACCATAAAATAGCATGCATTTATTGTTCCAAAAATTATTATTCAGCAACTTGTCCCTATAAAAATGAACTATTTAAATGTTATAACTGTCAAGGAAACCACAGAGCAGACCTCAGAACAGTAGAATGCCCCTATTATAAAAAAAAAATAGCCAAAAACCTAACTTCAAAGATCCTCCAATTATATCTAGAACAGCACCACCTCAAAATAACCAAACTAACTTCCCCAGACTAACACTCAAAATATCACAAACTTTACACACACTAACAACACAAACACAGAACAACATAATAATCAATTCTATAACTCCCAAAATCGAAATCGTCAAACATACTCGAACGAGAATAACTTTCTCAACTCCCTGGTCAATACAATAGTCACTCACATAATCAATATAATCAACTCAATTGTCCCAACCATAATAAATAACATCCATTCATCTATCTCAGCATACATTAATAACAATTACGCAACAAACACAAATTAATAAGATTACCATACTCAATTGGAATGCAAAATGGTATAATCAACAAAGTAAATGAACTGTACATTTCATGCAAGATAAGAAAAATTGACTTGCATACAACTGAAATACACTTAAACAATAGTACAAAATTCAGCATACCAGATTATAAACTAATCAGAGCAGACAGACCAAACTTTAATGGAGGAGGAGTAATGATACTAATAAAAAGCACAATACCATTTTATGTAATAATACTATCACCAACCCCAAGTATCGAAACAGCAGCAATTAAGTTTATTAATAACAACTATCTGGAAACTACACTCATAGTAGCATATAAGCACCCAATGTGAAAATTCAGCATACCAATGTCGTTGGTATTATTGATTAACCCAACCCAACAATAGTCCTAGGTGATCTTAATGCAAAACATATTGTGACATACCGATATGTCACGTTAAAATAAACTAACATTTATTTGTAGACAATATGGTGGAACATGCATTACGAAATATCACGAGAGCTAGAGCTTAGCAACGACCGTGAATAAACAATGTAGTTTTTGTTTTTCTAAATGCATTAAGAGTTTTCTGGATGCCGAAAGTAGAAAATTTGGGATTGGGCGAAGAAGTTCAAAAGACGATCAAAAGGTCAGCTACACCAAAATATAACGAACGCATGGATTGGCTGGGTGAGAGAAGGACGGTCAAATGTTATGAAAAAATGAAGGTAGTTTTAATACGAAGTCTTCGAGGGATGAATCATGCAGAAAGATTTCATTCTGCTCGGAAACGCGCTTCTGAACTGATCGTAGATATTTTCATGTGGAAGCAATATTGAAGTATAAATTGGAACTTTGTCGGGAGTGGTAATCGAGTTCGGGACTATGTCATAGGACGTAATCGGGACTGATACTCTTGATAGTTTGAGACCAGCTTGATAGGGCAGAAGAGGATTTCCGTGAACTTTTGACTACGGCAAGCTTCGCAAGATATTTCGACTGAGAAGTCTACGAGGACATCAACGAAGAAAAGATAAGTTAACCAAGTGTATAAATTGTAAATTGAAAGAGATCTTGATCAAAGGCCTTCCAAACATTGTAAATTCACTCAATTGTTTGCTAAAGCGTAGAAATAAACTTTGTTGAATTTTGTTCTTTTAGAAAGAAAGTGATTTTTCATTTCATCAATCCAAACAGAAATGAACTAGGGAATAGAAACATTCATTTCAGATTCAGCTGCGCTGTATAGTCGGCGGATCCTATAATCCATTATAGAGGTAATAAGGATTATAATATATCGTGACCCATTGACCCAGCAAGCCGGACGCTAAGATCTTTAGCAGATATAAATGTAGAGAGAGGAAAATTTTGGTATATCTCAATATAGAGTGGGGATGTAAAAACAATAACTCAGCTGGGACACAACCACTACGGTTAATAAACAAGCACAAATTAAGTTTCATAACCCGTAATGAACCAACCTACTACCCATTTGATCACTCTAGGAACCCTGACCAGCTAGACATAAGTACAACAAATATACAACACAAGTATTTCTCCACATTACACTATGAAATGGACTCAGACCATCTACCAGTAATAATTACCACACAACATTCACTCCCCACACACTCACCCATTCTACAACTCAACACTCACAAACAATTGGCAAATATTTAAAAATAATGTTGAAACAAACACCCCAAAGTTCAAAATATTAAATACCCCTCTAGAAATAGATCAAGCAATCGCAATACTCAATAATATAATATTAAGAGAACTAGAGAATAGTAAAACAAATAAATCACCACAAATGCACAGAATAAAAACAATGAACTACCCAAAAGCAGAAGAAATATAATTCACATAAAGAATAAAACATGAAGATTACACTAGACGCCCTGAAATTAAAAAGGAACTAAATCTATTAACATATATTACAAAAAAACACTTTTCACACACAAACAGCAACAATACAACACCATGATTCAAACATTAAGCTCAATAATACACTGTGGCAATTTAAAAATAAAATACTAAAGAAAAATACCATTCCTCCTCTTAATACCAACACAGGGAAAAAATTCTCACCCTTTGAAAAAGCTGAAACACTAGCGAATCATTTTGCAGATACATTTAAACCAAACGACTCACTCCCACATTAAACACCAAACAATCACATAGATAGCAACAGCCCTAACAATAATGTAATTCTCCAGAATTAGATTCATATCTCCTAGGAAATAACAAACACTCCCTAAAAAGAAGGTTCCAGGACATGACAGAATATACAACAAAATCCTAAAAACTCTGCCACATCAAGCCATAGCATTCTTAAATAATATTTATAACTCTTCATTAAGAACAGGTTACTTCCCACTATTATGTAAACACTCTATAGTAATACCCATTCCAAAACCTAACAAACATCTATCGAATTTAGAAAATTATTGACCAATCAGTCTGTTACCCCCCTTATCAAAAATTCTTGAGAATCTTATACAGAAAAGACTTAGTAATTACCTGAATAAAAATGATATCATTCCCAGACACCAATTTGGATTCACAGAAAAGTTATCAACCACACATCAATTATTAAGAATCACAGAACATATCCATACAGCATTCCAAAGAAAACTACATACTATATAAACCTTTCTAGATATTTCCCAAGCATACGACAGGCATCAAGGACCCACAAAACAGTGATTCTGGCCATATGACTTGTTAGAGGATTTTTTCTCTTAATTTAGCAACTGGATTTATGAATTTTTTCGCCACCAGAGCCCGACAATGAATTTTTTCCGCCGAAAATCCGCCGTTTTTTTCGCGCAGCATTACATAACTTTCTCTATACTACATATATTACTCCGTATATACGTACGTATACGAGAACGTAAATATTTGCAACGAGAAAATCTGTGCCATTCAGATACACCTCTAGTTTATAACTGAACATGCGGGTTAGACGATAATAAGTTATTTTGAAACAGACAAAAACCAATATAAAAAACTATATCAATAAACAACAAAATATCACAACAAAATATATAATTTACATGGACCTTTGGCATTCATACAATGTACCTGATGTATGCATAGGTTTTTGACGGTTTTTGTAGTGAAGAAAACACTTAATTTTCAAGAGAAATTCATTTTTTGTTTATTCAAAATATTGATCATTGGCTTCAACACACTGTGCCAATGATTATTAAAATAATCATGGGCGTAATAATAATAATAATAATAATAATAATAATAATAATAATAAAAAGAAGTAATAATAAAGTAATAATTCACCTGTTCGCAGGCTGCTCGACTTGAACTCTTCCGATCGGCGCTAAGGTCGAGTGAAGTTAGTGTCCATGGTCTATTTATTTATTTATTTTACGTCAAAAAAACAGTTGAAACTGCGTATGACGTGCTACGGGGAGTGAATTCTGTGCACATTTTCAAAATCCTGTGATCCCTACACTAAGTCATATACTACTTGAATTTTGAATGAAAAAATAACACGCTCCCATGTAACAAAATCTATTTTCAAGGATAAATAAGCAATACATTTTGGACTCTTATCCATGATGTCCTTTGTCAAGGAATAACTTCCTTTCGCAACAACATGCAAACGATGATTTGAATAACTATATTTCCCAATGAATTCTAGAAGACGTGCACAGATAATGAAGTTACATTTATGTCTAGAAGCAAAACAATGGGCCATCTCAGCATTTGCTCAATGGATCAGGGAAACTGGACAAAAAACCTGATAGAGATGAGGGTCATTGACCCGGAGGCTGCAGTTCAATACTTCTAATACAGGCTGCAGTACAATACTTGGTCTCTGGAGAATAAATGAATTAATGCAATGGTCAAATAAAGATAAAAACCTTTATTTTCAGTGTTTCAAGGAAGCGCGTCACCGAATGAAAACCACCAACTACTATAGTGTCACATTCATTCATTGTTTCTAAAAATATAAACAAATGCACGCTGTTTATGCACATTTTCGTGTGTTTTTTTTGTTTTGGGTTATAAATTAAACGTCAAGAAGTTTCAAAATGTTGAAAGGACAAAAACTAATGACAATTTATACTTTCGTCCTATTGGTATGTATCATTTTCTGTTATGTTATTTATGCTCATATTTACATTTTTCAGGTATTTTGTATGCACTAAGTTTTAGAGGGCTGAATATGTAGTGTGCCAAGCGATATAAATACGTCATTGAGAAAAATGAACTATTCTATGTAACATATGTATAGTCACGTAATGTACTGTTTAAAATCTTCTTAAACAATGTAGTCATCATTTTACATATTTCAGTATTTTTCAGCACACGACCGTGAAATATGTAAAAGCAAATACTATGAAACGTGACTTTGTGCGACAGGTTTACCAAATATAATAGATTATGTTAACTGCATTGCTGAGTTTCTGAAAGAAGTCGGATTACTCTCTGACTGATCTGTTGTCAACATCTAGCATAAACAAAGCATAACCTTAAGAATAAAAACATAACAAAATTGTATATCTTAATTAATTATATATCTTAATTAATTAATTAATTAATTATATATCTTAAGGTAAACATGTAATTGAGATCATATATCAAATCTAGAATTAATATTAAAGAAGTGTCTTGCAGATGAACATAGTTGTTTCGGGCACCTTCCAGATCGGAATCAGAATATCACAATCATAAATGGCATATCTTATTTCTAGTGTCTGGAGCCAGGTGTTTTCATTTTAAGAACCAGGTCTCAACATAGTTTTGTTGAACAATGCTTGGTCAATCTGGGTGGGGTCATTTTAGTTTGATAACGTAAATTTGGCCACATTGTGATACTCTTAAATACAATTAAAACATGGTTCATTTGTGAAAATACTTTCTCACATTCACTGGTGGATACTGGCAATTAATATAGGAAGCAGAAGAGATGGACATTTATTTTCTTGTAAGAGTTCCTGAAAGCCTCTAATTACTATACCCTCAGTGAACATGTTGCGTAATTGTTTGTTTTCTTCCTTATCCAACGTTACTGCAGAATTATCAAAGCAGCAAGAAATATCCAGATATTGAACCGATAAATTAATACAATCGTCACCATTCAAGTCTGTTTTTCAGTTGTTTGCCCAAGATTCCATAAAATAATTATTTTTTAAAATATAATTAATTAGACTTCTGCTAGTCCCGTCTTTCTATTTCTTCTCTTAAAATAAATGCCCTTGAACTTTAATTGTTCTTTTGCTTGGAGAGCTTTATTATAATATGGCCTCTATTTACATTTTTCTTTAAAAATACTTTGAGTTTTTTTTTGTTTTTTGCCAGTGTGCAGATTAATATCACGAACCTGCAATATTGAACTAAGGTCAGGCATTTGCAGTGCATCACATATTAAACTCAGGATCAAAATAGTCTCCACTGATGCTTTTCTTCAGAAGCCTTTAGTGAATTCTCTTCTCAGCGTTGTCTCTGGTCACATTACTATTATCTCTAGTGAAATAAAAACAGGTTGTAATTTGAACAGAAAAATGACGCATTATTAATTTTTACCGATTTCCTCCAGTTCGACTACCGCTGTCTTGGAGTCAATTTTCAAAACTTTCTGACTTGCTATGCTTGTAGCGATTTGTTCCTTTTGTACAAATTCGAGAGCATTCTAGTGTTTAATTGCAATGTGAAGTGATTTTGACGTGTGAAATAAGTTTAGGTGTATTCTAATGTCTCGTTCCTTGCTCGGTCTTAAAATAATCTAAGTTAATTTGTTACCGCAGATGCGATGTTCAGCTGTTTGATTTTCAGCGCTTTTTGCGACCAAATATCACCATCACGTGCGGAAAACGAAATAAACGTGTAAAACAATGGATCTCGTTCATGAAATTTCAATCAGAATAATACCACGTAGAAACACACACCGTTTCTGTCCACTTTCTGTATCGAAACCTTGTAAAACGTTTAAAGATAGACGCAACCCATTAAATACCCAAGACCGCCAGTTTTAATAATCTGGGATTCTTCTGCGTGTCATCTTAGTATTCGGGCACTCTTTGACGACTGATGGTAGAGAGCGTAATGTTTATTCTTGGGGTTTCATAACGTGGCGCGTGAGGAGCTTGTCTTCACGATGGAATATGGCACGGCTTCTCGCGTTTTCTCGGCCGTCTCTAGATGTCGCTTAATCTGCAGCACTGCTTGAAACGTTCACGATCATGCCAACCCCCCTCACGCGCCACGTTATAAAAACCCTAGTATATGAAAGATTTCAAGTAACTCAGTATTGAAGCAAAATACTTTCTTGAGTATTGAGTTTAAAGCTTCATTTCTTCTCAAAATCAGCAGAACTAACCTATAGTTGACACAGTGCCAATTTAAATGTATGGAAAATCTTATTCCAGCATATTTGGTGGAAATCAAATTACAGCTACTGCTTATTAATTTCAATCTGTCCCCCTCGCACCCTTCTTGCACTTAATTATTTGTTCCATTCAGAAATTAAACGAGCGTAACGCATAAGCGTCGTAATATTTTATTTGATTAAGCATCATCGGCTGGCGAGGTTATTAGATACCTCGCCACGTTCATGTCACAATCGTGCAACCTTCTAAGAACAACATATTTCGTGTCAGTTGGGTGTGTATTTATTGTTACATATATCTCCAGTTTTCATAGTCCATTTGTGATAATTGTTCAGTACATACTACATGAGCAATGCCTTACATGATGTGTTCCAACCACCTATTTGGCAACACAGCTCTTTTCTATCACAGGAATGTGGCCAATTTAGCGCTCGTTTCATCGGGCGGCACTGAACTACTTTCAAGGGATTATCCTAATAAGGTGTTGATAGCATTAATTAATTAATTTTATTTTGTATTTTCAACATTGTATTTGTTTTAATTCTGGTTGTATTCTATATTGTGTATATTCAAATGTTTCAGTTATGAGCTGCCCATAGTCAACTCCTGTACTAATTGGCTGCTTGTCATTGAAAATTATGATTTCGATTTCTGTGCGAGTGGGACAGACGGGCAAAAAGAGAATGAGAGTGCTAGAGTGGAGACACATCTTACTTGGAACTTAAAATATCCTACTCAAACCTCTTGTAGAAACCAACAAAGTTTTACTTCCACCCCTTAACATCAAATTAAGACTTGATTACACATATTCAATTTGGGCTTGATATATTAAAAATCTTTGTTCATATCAATATTACAGTAATATCTATCTAAATCGGAACCTTTGCCAATCGGAAACCTGCCGTAACTGGAACATCTTCTGCCTATCAGGTTAAAAGGCATTTACACAGCATAAAACGAAACCTTTCCAACGTGGAAAGGGAACGGTTTTTCACATAAATAAATAGGAATAGCAATGGAAGGATTTTTAGCTTAATAAAGAGAGGCTTCCAAGAGACATGAGAGGGATTTGCTTATTATTTCTACAATTCTTTTCTGTAAGCTAAAAGACTGGGAAGTATATGATTTTTTTTTCACAATATTATGTCTAAATTTATATTCCCATGAAACATTTTATATAGTTCATATCCAGATCAACTAAAAAGAATTGAAAGTATTAAAAAAGAAACTAACGAAAACAGTAAGCTTATCGAAACTCTAGGTCAACAAGCTGAAAACAAATAACAGTAATGAAGAGACAAAAACCCCTGTATTTATAATCAATTTAATTAAAGAAAAACGAATACTAGGAAGGAAGACTCGGAATCCATATAAAACGCAAACTAAATCAAATTCAAACAAAAATGCAAGGACATATAGACAACATATTTAATGGGTTCCAAAATGTTATTGCTAAAATACAAAAAGTATCTAGACCCTTATGGAGCACAATTAAAACTAGAGGTGCTACAGAATGACAGTACTCGTACCAATTTTTTTCAATTTCCTTGGTGTGCTCTGGCTTTAAGGTCTTGCTCCATCCCATTCTCCATTCCCATTTCTGTCTACATCACGAGTTAGAGAATTTCTTTTTCTTAATTTTGCAACTGAATTTATCCACTTTTTTGTTGTAAGGGCCTGGCAATTAATATTTTTCGGCCGAAAATTCACCGTTTTTTCGCGCAGCATTACATATCTTTCTCTATACTACGTATAATTACTCCATATATACGTACGTATACGAGAAAGTAAAAATAACCAAAGAAAATAATAAATTAACTCCCTTAAAAAAGCGCCGGCCTTGACCCCTAATTTCGAAATGCCATGTTTCCCGAATAAACCGGAAATTATAAATCAAACTAGGCGAATTGAAACGTTATTATCTCTTCCGTTCTCAGTTTCACAAAGATAAAACGTTATATCCTGCTAAAACGCGTAAAATAATGTATAAAGAAAATAAAGAAGTCATCTGAATAAAAAAATAAAAAAGATAATAATATATAAAAATATCTAAAAATATCAAAAATAAAAATAATGTTTACATTAACAAAAACAAGATATAATATAATTAATTACTCTACACTTGCATTATAAAATTTAAAAAAAAGACTCAATATGCCTGTAATAAATAATGTACTTCGGGGTCAATCCCCCAACTCGATCGGGTTTTTGTCCAGTTTCCCTGATCCATTGAGCAAATGCTGAGACCGCCCCTTGATTTGCTTCTGAACGTAAATGTAGCTTCACTATGCGCACGTTTTGTTGAACTTTCGTTTTGCTTGTAGTGGTAGTAGAGTTTAGGATGAGTTTATTATTTTTCATCTTTCAACTATTAATAGTTAAATTGGTGGGAAAGGATTCTGAAACTCAAGAAAGCGTGCGCAGATGATTTTCTCCCCCATACGTCACATACAGTTTTTGACTGTTTTTGAATAAATAAATAAATAAATCTGGAAATGATCAAACAACCTCGCAGATTAGCGTTGCCAAATGATTAAATTTATATCCTTGTACCAAGTTTAAAAAATCCTGATACTTTCACTAAAATTCCTGGTACCAATTGGTTTAAATTCTGAAATTGTTCATAATATAACTATTTTGTTTTTAACGCACAAGAAGTTCGTTCAGTTCGCATGCGATTGCCGTACTGTGAACATCTCGCGAGTGATAATCAGTGTGTGAGCCATTGAACTACGAATGAAATTCGTGCTTCAATCAACTGATAAAACGTTATCAAGTTATAAAATCAACTGCCTAACCCATACACGGTGCAGCAACTCGAACCGCCAGCCTTGGATATCGTCGCTGCTGAAATGGAAGCCGACGTAAACAAAGGCAACATCACCACTGACTCCTACGTGAAGAAAACATACGCCAACGCTACGTCTACCGATGTCTTCCCTTCGAAAGAACAAGCTGTCGTCATCGAACCCCAAGAAGGGGTATCTATTAAAGACTATATTGAAAAACTTGCAACCATTGTAAGTGCTAATGATATAAGATTTATTTCCTGAGGGCCAAAAACAGAATTTGTGTGTTTCTAAGTAGCAAACAAATTGCTGATAATCATTCAGTTATCCCTATTTCTAATAAAAACTATGTTCTTGGAGTAATATCCCTAATAAGTAGACAAAAGAGAGTTATAATTTCAAATGTTTGTACTACTATTCCTCACGATGTTCTTGAAAAGGTGTTCATCAACAATGAAATTCAGACATCATTGAACATATCGTTTATTGGGGCTGGAATGTCAGTGCCAGGTTTTATGCACATCATGAGTTTTAGAAGGCAGGCTTTCATAGTCCCTGAGGATATAAACAAACTACCTGAATCAAGAACTGTTTTGTTTGATGGCATCTCTTACAGAATTTATTTCTCTACAGGCAGCATGGCCTACTTCATTTGTAAAGAAAATAGTAATTTGGCCGAGCAGTAGTCAAACAATAACTCCCCAAATGATAATACTCCTCTTCAAAAACATAAAAGAAAATAGTTTATATGATACCACCATAGATTAAATTGTACAAGACAATTATGAATCACAAGCATAAATTAAGATGCTGTACTAGTTAATAATGCTTAATAATAACTTCCCAGCCCTCCAAAAAAGAACCCCATCTGGTACTTCATCAAAAGTTGAATCCAAAAGAATTCAATCTGAAAATGGAACAAATGAAAAAACCAAAGAAAATGAAAAATCAGACAAGAGAGAAGGTAACTCCTCAGCTGGCGAACCCCATACCATATCAATTGAAAAACTCAATGAATCCGTTAAGGAAGTCATTGAATCCAACACAAAAAAATTTCCACTGAATTATGTGCAAATGAAATAGTATTTAGACAATCCCTTGTTTCTAGTAACCCTGTCTCCACAATAAAAGAATTTACTGATGACTTCCAATTCATTATACAGATGCTGAATGTCGCATATACACTGTCGGTTGAAATAGCCATCAAAAACAGGTTCTCCAGAATAATTAACAAACTTAAATTAGAAATTCACCAAACAGAGAACCATGAAACTGAATCTTCTGACTTTTTAAACCTAAATATGTCTGAATCTGATCACACTCATAACATGTACCACTTATAATACTTGACTTATTGAAAATAACATCAACTGCACATTATGTGCTTGCAAGAAACTAACTTCAAGTTTAATACATTTTGTCATATTTAGTAAATTTATGTGCTTCTTTAACAACAGAAACAATCGCAATTTTACCTGTAGAGGAGAGACAATATATATTAAAGAACATTTTCCAGTTTTGGAGGAACATTATCCTGATATTAACACTCATGTTGAAGCTATTCAAATTCAGGCCCCAATGATTCTTACCATATGCCACATTTATCTTCCTATTCTTTTGAAGCTGATGAAAGAGATATTATCAACCCTTAACTTAAATCAACTCCTAAACCATTCATTATACTTGATGCTTTTAACAGCCATAAGACAGTATGTGGATTCAAAAAAACTGATCCAAGAGGCAAAATAGTTGAAAATGTCATTGATGGAAATGATTTGATCATTTTAGACTGGACAACGCACACATTTTAATATTAGCACTGGAACTTTCAGCTCCATTGACCTTACATGCAGCTCTACCACATTTGCCCCAAAATGCAATTGGACCATATTAGACAACTTGAATGATGGTGATCACTTCATACATATCACTTCTGCATATGTATCAGCAAAAATACCAACCAACAGGGTGTATACCCAATCAAACATCGAAATATGGAACTTCAAGAGAGCAAATTGGGAACTTTACCAACAAAGAATAAACGAACACATAAAATCAATCAGTGGTGGATGGTGAGTTTAAAACTTGTGAAGGCCGAAACAAATTTAAGCACGGAAGTATATTGTGAAGTTGAAAGTCAATGACCTTTGTTTAACTCGTAAACTGTTATTGGCGACATTCCAAATAAGAGAATTGGATTTAATATTTCTCTGTGCAAATTTACTTATTACGATTACTTCTGTGCAAAAACGGTACTTTCAATAAAGATTTTATTGTGTCCACTGAAATAATAGGCTTCCACACAACCACCATCGCAACCACATAGCAGTCTATGACCGTCTTCAAAGGAGAAGTCCAGACGCGCGAGAGCCTCCGTATCAAGCCAACTCCAAAAGCCAGACAAATCGAAATTACTCATTCTTATTGGTTGAGGGACGTTGTGACGGCAACAGGGGAGGCGCGCGTCAGCTTAGGCCCAAGGAGGTTATAATATATGGAGGCGGCATCGGCCGCAGAATGTGAAGCCCATCGCCGGTGTGTCCGCCATGTTGATCTGACCAAAACATCAGAGCGCGTCTTGGTGTGTTCCGGCTTGTTAGCTCATTTCTTTCTGTACCGCGAGTTATTTATTTCTATTCCTGGGGAAAAAACGTTTAACGTCTTCTTCACTTCAAGGACCATTCTTTAAGAGTCCTTTGTACTATTTGAGGAAGTAATTTACTATTTACAGGAACAAGATTTATTCACTTTTTTGTTTTATGATTTATCCACTCTGTCCTGTCAATGAAAGTTTTGGATTGAAAATTCACTATTTTTTACCAGACAATTGCAATACTTCTTACTTTGTAAGAAGAAAAAGTAATAGTTTTATAAAATTATTTTCATTTATTTTATAGCAAAAGAAATGTAAACGTTGAAATAAATCAAACAGTTCGTCTGAAAAAAAATGTTTGTATTGTTTACCTTACCCATGAAATAAATTAAATGGTTTCCAATTTGAATTGCCTATTCCTTAGATTTGTAAGACATGTTATATTAATTATACATATGTATTATTTTTTCAAATAAGATATTGAATTTGCATTTGAAAAATATTTGTTTTAAAATGTTTAAATTGAAGGCTTCAGGAAAACTTTAAACCTTGGGCATTTGGTTACCATTTTCTTTCAGAATTTTTCAGTTCTCATACTCCTTCCAATACAATCCTTAATTACGTTCTTATGTCCGATTTGGAACATAATTAGCAGTTTTCACAGTATCAATTTATGCGACATTAAATTCAGCTCCTTGCATGTTGAATGCAACACATTGTAAAAGCTCCTGCATTCAGATTGTTCTGGTTGATTTTTTTCTTTATTTTTTATCTCTATTTTAAAATATTGTATTTTCTCACTCCCATGAAGTGAAAGGTACAATTATGTTTCAAGAACACAGGTCATTAAGCAGATAAATTCTAATCTGCTTCACACAATAAGTGAAACAATTTTTAAAGATGCCTCTGCCATTTAATGAATTTTGGGGAGATTTAATATATTTCCAGGTCTACTTTGCTTTATTTTCTGAATAA
Source organism: Teleogryllus oceanicus (assembly GCA_964035755.1). Taxonomy (NCBI): domain Eukaryota; kingdom Metazoa; phylum Arthropoda; class Insecta; order Orthoptera; family Gryllidae; genus Teleogryllus; species Teleogryllus oceanicus. The sequence continues at coordinate 114,051,752 of CAXIVR010000006.1, read as the reverse complement.
TTCTGCCTGTTAATTACAAATAATTGAATATAAAACATCTCCCTTACGGAAATATCAAAATATGACTAAATAAAATGTTAGGGTGGAAAGGTAGATTTCAGGCTTTTTGGTCGTATTGGTAAGCGGGTAGCCTAACCGAGTTTGCAAGGGGTTGGCTTCATTTTCCGCAATGGGAATGGTCGGCCATGCCGCCTCCATATATTATAACCTCCTTGCTTAGGCCGCAGCTTGGATCCTGCAGGCACAAACAATGCTAGTATTTGGTGGTGCCATCTATGTGGAATGCATAGGACTGCTCGGCTCGATCTTGAATAGTAACACTGTGTTTGCAGCAAGAGGACTTCTTTATTTACTCCACAGTCATTAACATTTTGGTCAATTTTAGACAAAGATAATTCAAACAACTTATAAGTTCCAAAAATGTATCTTTTAGTGTTGTAAATCAATTGTGTGGGGAGGCCTGGTCTCCCTTGCCTCCTCTGAAAATCCGCCACTGCAAGGCAGTGAAACAATTCAAACTGATGACAGTGAACCAGTTCGGTGACTTTTTTACCACCATTGATACTATAAACAAAGGACATAATGAAGGAATTTAATTACGTAAGTCATAAATCAAATCCAATATCTTGGTGGATTAATACATGCAAAAATCCAACAAAAAGTACAAACATGCTGTCAACCGCTTCAAAAAGCACTACACCTCAGAAAAAAATTGAATGTAAAAAGGCAAGGGCAATTGCTAGAAGAATCATCAAAGAAAGTAAATCGCATACCTGGTTTAAAATTTATAGCCAGCATCAACACTAGCAATGAAATACAGGGTTCATGGAGAAACATACAAGCTATGCAAGGAAACAAAAAAACCAACAACATTCAATTCCACAAAATTTATAACAACTCAATATTAACCGAACCTCCAGATATTGCCAACAACTTAGTCTACATCTTCGCCAAAACTCCAGTTCTAACAACTACCCAGATGCCTTCAAACCTTGCAAAGAAGAAAAAGGGAAACAAAATATGGGACACTTATGAGCAAAGAATCACCGTCTACTGATCATATCAACACTTTTATATCTATGGATGAATTTATAAAATCAATTGTATGTCAAGCATGTTTCGTGGATGTTCTGTTCACGACAAAGATATTGATCAAAGAAGAGAAATCCTACAAAAATCATTAGAAGATTTTATAAATTGGTGCTCAAAAGGGCAAATAAAAAACAACCCTTCTGAATTATAACCCAAAATACGCTACGTAGACCTAATTTGCCAAACACACAAAAAATTTAAAATGGAACAAAAGTATAAACCAGTAAGATATTTAGGCGTACTACTAAATCAAAAACTCATATGAAAATATCATAGAAAATAAATAGCCAATAAAACGTATGGAAAAATAGAAAAACTACATCCATACACAAATAACCACTCTAGACTAAGCACAGAATATCAGATAATTTTATTAGGTATTAGACCATCTATTACTTATGCTTGTCCTGACTGGGGTGGAGCAGTAACATTTTAGTAGTAACATTTTCAAAGTAACATTTTCAAATTACAAATTGCACAAAATAATTTTTTACGGCATGGCATTAAAGCCTCTTGGTACATTTCAAATAAATCACAAACTGTAAATAGAAAACTTAAACATGTATATCTGAAAACTTTTTTGAAAACAGTAAAAGGTGGATATGTCAAAAACTTCACTCTAGGTCGCTCAGCAGAAAACAAAAATAAATTCAAGGTGCCCAAAGGACAAACTGCATCCACCACCATTGATTCACAGTTCAATAATCTTACTAATTAGAAATGAAGGATCTATAAACACGTAAGTACCCCATTAAACAATACCATTTTACAACTTCAAAATATTTTTTTTAACTCTTAATTAAGACAAACCTATCAAAAAAAGAAGGAGCTTCTCATTCCATGAACTCCTGACGTGCTTATGCCCTCTCCAAGTTCGTGTAACATTGCATTGAAAAACTCAAAATCTGTATGATTGACCAGACAGTAAATAAAGATGTTTAAAACAAGAATATTATGACGCATCTCAGGCGGGAATGAACATTAGCTAAATATACACAACAGGCAACATGAACACTAAATTTGAAAGAATTCGGAATGCATAGCGTAATGAATTTATTTTTGTTTTCAATTCATTTGAATGGATATTTCATTTGAACTTTGACTGCATTGAGATGCCCAAAAATTTTCTTACCTTTACATTAGTCATTGGCACATCGTTCATATTTAATGGAGTGCACAATTATTCATTTGGAAAGGAAAATTGCATTGAAACCATTTTCCCTTCGCTTACCATTTGTTATTGACTCATTCTGGAACTAATTTGAAAAATATGATATTGTACTAGTTACTGTTTCTTTATTGCAAAGAATATTCGTATCACCAGCAAGGAGAACTATTCTTCCGTTTCGAATCGCTGAGGGCATATCGTTTACGTGTAGGACGAAGATAATAGGGCTTAAAATCGATTCCTGGGGAACCTCATGCGCCACTGACAATGCATCGGAAAGATGAGAAATAGTTTTGCTTTTTTCCTGTACGGTATTTCTAGTCTCTAAGATCTTTGTTAAGGGAGGAAAATTCCACGAATTCCATACGAAAGTAATTTTGAAAGGAAAATGTTATTATCAATGGCATCAAACTATTTTGAGAGATCTAAATTTATTCCAATTGGTGCTTAATTTCCATCCATTACATCTAGAAACGTCTATAAGAAAAGAAAATATGGTTGTTTCTGTATAGTTTGATTTTCTGAATACACGGTGTCAATCCGAAAACGCTTCCTATTTACTTGGAAAGGTTTCCATTCCTGCGCAGAAAAGTGTGTAATATTTTTGAGAAAAATTACGAAAGAGAAATTGGTTAATAATTTAGAATTTCAATATTGTTACCTTTTTTGGAGAGTGGCTTATTCTTAGCTGTTTTGAAAATATATATTTCGGGTCTTAAGGATACATCAAACATATGAGTTAACGGTGGCAAACATATGAGTTAATGGCAGACGTACAAGTTTTTAACAAACATTCCGAAAATTCATCGAAACCAGCGGAATATTCAGTTTTTAGTTACCCGATAATTTTGAGAATTTCAAAGGGAGTTTTGGAAACAATCATCGTTTCGAAAACTTTTAGGAAAGTATAAGTTGTTGAATTTTGTGAATGTAGATATTTTGTGAGATCTACCGCAATTCTCGAAAAATATTTTTTGAAGAGACTTGCCACTGTTGTCGAATCGTTTACTTCTCTATCATCTTTTTAAACAAGACTAAAAGGTTTCTAGTTGTCCTGGTCGTATTTTTTATTGTATTCCGCATTGATTTTGTTTTTTATTTGAGTTCTAAAAATTCTAGTCATGTTTCATGATTTTAGCCTATTTTATGACATTTCTTAAAAACAATTTGTATTATTGAAAGTAAGAGATGGAAACCATTAAATACGTTATGATGTTTAATAATGAAATAAAGAGACCGTTTGGCTTTACATTGTGTTCTAATCGATCGTGTTATGCAAGTATTATTTTTTCGTGAAATGTTTAGTATTTTTTAAACGAGGAAAGCACTTGTTAAAGCAAAATGAAAGCGTCGAAAAATGAATTATATTTGTCATTTGTATCAACAGAATTGTAAACAGCGTCCCAGAATTCCTGCAGAAAGTAGTCTTTGAATAATCTTATTATACTTTTAGTGAACAAATACGTACATTATTTAATGTTCCGGTGTTCGCATTACTTGTAATTGAAGGAATTTGTGCATCATGATCACTGGATCTTAAATTATATCATATCTTGTAGTGATTTTGTTAATTATAATCGATTGCCATCTGTGAATTGAATATGATTCATTTAGGTAATATCTAAACAGAAATTATTAATTAAATTGAGAAACTGCTCTTTTTCGCGCGATTGAGCCAGAAAATCAATGTTAAAATCTCTGCATGCAACAATGTAATCAAAAGAGCAGTTACTGGCTTTGTTTAGAGTTATCTATAGATTTTTTAGGAATATGGTGTAATCGATAGCTCACTTTGTGGGGGCTTGTTACACGTAGTGGAGAGAGCTCTTATGCAAATTAAGGTAATTTTGATCGTAGGAAGGTGTATGATAGATATTTCAAAGACATTTTCAACTGGATGCCCAATTAATTTCGTCAAGGAGTAGAATATGTATCGTTTCTAACGTAAATACAAGAATTTCCATATGCGAACCCTTAAGGCTCCCACAGACCGGCGCGACATGTCCGTAGCCTACCCGAAATGTCCGCAGCGCATATTTCGTGTAACGTGTTAGATTATGAGCACGTTCAGACCTGTACGGCAGGCGAGCGTCGCAGCAGCGAATTGGCAGCGTTTTATTCGCGGCAAATTTTCATTCGCGGTCGGACGCGTTTTTTACGTGGCAGCTCAGTTTCGCTATGGAAAGCATGGCAAAGACTCGTCAGATGTCGAATATTTTCAGCTCACCAGTGAATCTCACACGACTGAACGGCTAGAAAAATACTTCTAATCGTGTTCAGTAATTTAATTAATTTTAAACAACATTAAGTTTGACATGTTTTCTGCGATCAGCTTCATAATTTCATCAAAACAATCACTGGTCATTCTAGAAAATATAAAAGCGTTTCACGTCCTTTGTAGCATCAAGGTGGTGACGTCACCGTACTTTTTTCCTTTCTAGGTCAAAATCATCGACCCCTTTTTTTCGTTTCGTAAAGAAATATTAATAATTTTACGGCCAATCAAAGATAAAGATGGTAAATCAATGTATAGCATGTATCAAACGTACTAGGAGTAACTTGGTATTTTCTATCTCGGGCAGGAATAGAAGCAAACGCGTCTGCTTTTCGGACGAGGAGAACTTTTACCAAAGGCTGATTCATAACTAACACTCCGGTGTGAACGTACCCGCGAATTTCGTCGCCGCGTCTACCGCGGAACTTTTCGCGCCGCACCCGCTGCGGATATTCCGTGTTGGTCTTTGGGAGCCATTGTTGATTGCCTTTCTCTGCAAGATACAACCTGACAAAATTTTGGTATTAGGAAAATGCTAAGTTCATTACACGATAACCAATGTTCCGTAGAGCAAAGAACATCTACTGAATTTAAATCGCTTTGTAGAGCAATTTCGATAACTGAGTTTTATTGATTGAACGTTTTTTAAAATAGTTTAGAATTTTTCTCCGGCAAAATGACTTATTAGATTATGCCCATATTTCACTGCACAGCAACGACTTGTTCCCAGATGTTGGATTTGTGCAATAAATATTATTTTAATTATTAAAATTAATGCAATATTATTTTAATTATTATAATTTAATTATAATTAAGATAATATAAAGATATAAAGAGATATAATATATTTTTAAGATATAAAAGATTAAAATATAAAATAAATAAAATATTTAATATTAAGATGCTATAATAATATCTCAATTTTACGCTGTCTCTTGAACTGTTTCAGATCATGGGAATAATTCTTCTTATTTGCAGTTTAATAACATTATCTGCAAATAGTGATATCAGAAAGATTTTTGGGCCCAAAATGATGATTCAACCATGGGACGCCTTCGTATTTTCGACTGTAATGGGCGTGTTTATGATTGTCGTAGGAATATTCTACTGCATATTCTACACGAAGATGATTGCCATCTGTACATGGTACGTGCTTAATGTGTTTCATTGCGTCGAATATAAAATTAATGAAAAAATGTAATATAAATTAAACGAATAGGATGAGATAGAATTAAAATAATGTTACAAAGACAGTATTTTCTTCGGAAAAAATGTTGCATTTAGAACATGTATGTGTAGCATACTCAATTAATACACAGTAACATAATTACTACACACCAATTGTTTCTGCCTCGAGTTTATGGGTATGTAAATTTATCATCTCAGTAGATCACCAACAACTAACTGAAACTGCAGTAATTAAAACTGTTTAACAGTCGCGTCCTGACCGCCGAGGAGGTCAGACGCTCCGTCCGCTCCAGGCGAAATCACGTTGTGCGTATGTTTACTGACTCGGTGTGTGTCAGTATTATGTAAAGTAGAAGTGGAGTTATTACGTGAAGTGATATTGGTTAACTAAGTGAAAAGTTTGTGTTTTTTTTCTTTCTTTTTTTTGTCACCACTATGGAGCCCTCTCAAGTTCATCAATCTTCAGGAGACCAGAACAGTAAGACTACCAGAATTAATTATGCCAAAGTTACTATGCAACTATGTTTCCCAAGAAAGAAAATGCTGTAATCATAGACTCGGCAAATAGTGCACCAATTGTAGAATTTATTGAAAAGTTATCAACTAAAGTTTATCCCTCTCATATTAAGTTTGCTTCTAAAATTTCGAACAACAGACTGTGTGTGTACCTATCCAGCAAGGAAATCGCAGATGACCTAGTGTACAACCATAAGAACATTGTTGTGTCTAATCAAGTTTTCCCCATAAGGCCACTTATATCTAGGAACAAAAGAATTATTCTTTCAAATGTGTGCCCAAGTATTCCACATGAAGTGATTGAAGAAAAATTATTAACATTCGGTGTCAAAACTGTAGTACCGTTAACCTTCCTTCGTGCTGGATTTAATAACCCAAACTTAGTCACATTCTCAGTTTTCGTTGCCAAACATTTGTGTCACCAGACGATGAACGTAAATTACCTGAATCATTTCAGTGTTTATAGATAATGTCCCCCATGGATATATGTAACTCCTGATGTTCCAATTTGTTTTTGTGTAAAAATCAAGGTCACATAGCTAAAACTGCCCAAATCCATGTAACTCCCAATTAACTAATACCCTACCTCTCCCTACAGAAGTAGATATTACAGAATCAACTAATGAGATTTTTGATAATTCTAATAATGTTTCTCCCAAAGCATTTGAATGTATGCTTCCTGAAAACGACAAGGTGAACCAAAGTTCTAGCCTTAACCTTGCCCTTGACAGCTTCCCCCCTCTACCAACCACCCCTACTCTTGAGCCGGCCGCGATCAACCAAGTTACTTCAAAAGAAAACTCAATGGGCGTTGACCTGAGAGTGCAATAGATTTAAGTCTGGTGACTAGTAATATTGCTTCTAAATGTACTTGGTGCACTTTTGATCAACTTTATGACAGTGACCATTACCCCATCAATATCTCCGACCGACAATTGGCGAAGAATCTCAAAACCCACCCTAAATGGTTGATTTACCGTGCTAATTGGTTACAATACCAGCACACCATAAATAATAATGTCGACAACCTTCCTAAAAACCGGCCTCATCTCCTCCTCCTCATATAAATAAAATCGCTCAGGACTTCATTAATATGTTGACATTAGGGGCTAGTTCATCCATCCCCCTAAGTTCTGGAATAATAAGGAAACACCAGGTTCCTTGGTGGAATGAGGAGTGTACTGCGCCCATCAAGGAAAAGAAAAGATATTTCCGAAAATACAAGAAGCATAAAACAATTGAAAACGGAATCCTCTTTAGGAAAGCTAGGACCAAAGCCCGCTTATTATTAAAAACAACAAGACTTCAATCCTGGAATAATTTTACATCTTCAATAACTAGACAAACCCCCTCCTCTTTGTTATGGCAAAAAATCAAGTCCATTAGTGGCGCACCGATGAACTCCACCCCAATCATGCTAATGGACTTACACGGTAATAAATACTCACAACCTCACGACATCAGCAATTTACTTGCTGTATCCTTTGCTAAGAATTCCAGCAACTGCAACTATGATCCAGAGCTTTTTAAAACTCTTGAAACGAAATTTCTTATATCTCAAGACCTTATTTCTCCATTGGTAGGTTCCAACGATGACCATTATAACATAATTTTCAATTTGGACGAACTTCTGTATGCGTTGAAGAAAAGCAACAACTCGCCTCCGGGCCCTGACAACGTCCCCAACAGTTTTCTTAAAAACCTACCAGTGAATGCCCTGGAACATCTTCTTCAGATATATAATGTTATATGGTCAACTCAGACCTTTCCGGACCAATGGAAAGAAGCTATAGTTATACCTATTCTTAAGCCTAATAAGGACAGATGCAATCCATCTAGTTATCACCCCATATCTTTAACGTGCAATCTTTGTAAGCTTCTTGAGAAGATGGTGTGCAACCGTTTAAGATGGTTACTAGAATCAAAAAGCCTCTTGTCCCCTTTCCAAAGTGGATTCAGAACTTTTCGCTCCACCAATGACCACTTAGTCGGAATTGATTCAGAAATCTGTGATCTGTGAATTGTCCAAGTCGTCAGGATTCATCTTGTCAAAAACGAAATCAGAATTTATGGTTTTATCGAGATCTCGGAAAGTTTTGAACTCGTCTTCAGTAGTCTTGAAAATTGGTGACCATAATCTAAGAAGAACAAATACCAGCAAAATTTTGGGTTTAACATTCGACCATAAGCATTCGTGGAAATTACACATTTCTACCCTCAAAGCTGATTGCTCTGTTAGACTCAACATAATCAAAATGTTATCTTCACACAAGTGGGGATCAGACGCTACTTCCCTAATCAATTGTTACAAGTCGTTGATACAACCAAAGTTAGATTATGGAGTAGTAGCTTATAGTTCAGCCAGCAACCACTTACTAAAAACTATGGACCCTATAATCAACTTTGCATGCCGCATACGTTTGGGTGCCTTCAGGACCAGCCCATGTACTAGCCTACTAGTTGAAGCGGGCCTCCTTCCTTTAGACCTCCGTAGAAAGTTTCTGTGCTTAAAATTTGTTTATTCGACTCATTGTTGTCCCCCTAATCCTACACTTAATTATATCTGTAACCTCTCCAAGTTCCTCCACTATGAAAATCATCCTAACTATCCTAAACCGCTAAGTATTAGACTTGCTAAGTACCGGGATGAACTTGGCATTGAGTCTCATGATATCATGAAGAGGAAACTCAACCCTCTTCCCCTTGGGAACATTTCTCTTTGCCAATCGATACGGAAGCTACCAAATTTACAAATCCTGATATCCCAAAACATATTATTAAGCAACTAATCTTGGAGTTCCAGCACAAATTTGCTAATCATAGCCAATTTTTCACGGATGGATCCAAGCAACAATTAAGATCTAGTGCAGCTGTTATTTCCATTATCCCACCCCTTACGAATCTTTATCGCCTCCCGGATTTCTATTCCATATTCTCATGTGAAGCGTGGACTATTATCAAAGCTATTGATATTAGCATCCTCAGATCATGTTACCCAGATATTGTTATTTTTTTCTGACTCACTAGCAGTTCTATCCTCCATTCGAAACCGACATTCCTTAAATCCACTGGTCCAAGAAATCCAAGAAAAGCTTTATCACTCCTTCCTTAAAGGATATCGGGTTACAATAGCTTGGCTTCCTTCTCGTATAGGCATCCAGGGAAATGAAGAAGCGGATGCAGCTGCGAAGGCAGCAATCTCTCTTCCCGAAATTGATACTGAAGCTGGCGGCACACTCCCCGACTTTAAAAACTACCTCTTACTTGTAGTAAAGAAGCTTTGGGACCGGAACTGGAAAGTTGCCCAAGCAGTTAGGAAGAATATCGAGGAATCTCCCATCACTTTCATTAGACTTAGCAGAAGACATCAAGTGGTTATAACCAGACTCCGTATAGGACATTTTAAACTCAGTCACAGCTACATAATTAAAAAGGCTACTCCTGATCCTTGCCCAAATTGCGGACTCCCAGTTTCCACGAAGCATATTATAGTTGATTGCCACCTGATGGCGACTGTGAGAACAAACCTTAACATCAATGATAATCTCGACTGTATATTCAATTCTTATCTCGGTCAAAAGAAAATTATAGAACTCCTCACCAAATGTAATATGCTAAATAGTATTTAGCTAGTGACTATACATTGTCTGCCCTATATATAACATCTAGATTTAGGATTTGTGTATGTGTACTCCATGAAAATGTGTAACTAGTATGTGAATTTGTAAATACTGTTTTTTTTGTAACTGTGGTCGTCAATGACCTAGCTGTTTATAAGCGACCTTAAATAAATAATTTAAAAAAACAAAAAACTGTTTAACAATAGAATCCCATACATACCTTCAAGTATTGGTCGAAGCAACGACTACACTCAAAGAAAATTAAATATTGCCACTCCAGGTCGGATCGTAGTACACTCATGAAACTTGATATCTGAGTTCCTCACTCCCAATGAGCGCATTTCTCAAGGCAAGAAAAGGCGAGAGGGTATAAAGGAACAGGATAATATCTCGTAGTGCCTTTCAGAAGCTCATCGGAAGGGAACCAGAGAAATTCCATTAAAGTATTTGCCCTTTCAGAGAATTGCCACCCACTCGCCATGATCACGTCCTTGTAGTGTTGGGTTTTATTGTTTAGTACTTACTCCATAGCTTATTCGGGGACCGGGTGACCCAGAAACACTCCTGGAGGAATGGGTTTTCGGCGGCGCCTGGGCAATGATTCAATCTAGAGGGAGTTAATTTATAGACAGAAATCATTGTATTAGTTCCTGTTATTAAGAAACATAAGGATTCCATGTCTATTCTTTCAAGAGATACTGCTTAGATGCCCTATGCCGCTTGAACCCGCCATCCCCGTGAATGCACCAGGAGAGGCGGCTCGAGGCTAAGTGGAAGTGATTGCAGGTCCAAGATGTGAGTCCCGACGAGGGCAGGATTTTCGACACTAGCTAGATCGAATCCAATAGCTGTCTGGAAGAGAATTCTAGCGGCGAGCTGCTCTGAACGACAGTTTTCCATGATTTTGTATTAATGCCAGGCAAATGCCGGAGCAATACCCTAACAAACAGGATACGAACCCCGCGCGATGTTTTCTTCCCCTTCCTTGTCCTTTCCTCACCCCATACTAACACACACTTTCACCTATATGCACTACCCTACAACACATACCGGAAGACCGGTCGGGAGCTTAAAGCTTGTCCCGGCTGGGGCAGTGCCCCGCCGTTGGGAGATACCTGGTTGGGGCAAACCTCGCAGACCGATAGGTAGGTCGGCACCAGATCTCATCCAGCGTGGGAAGACCACTGCCACCTCCCAAGGAAAAAGCATACACTACACGTACAGGACTAATGACTTTAGCAGTTACCTCGCCCGGAATCACCAATCAATCAATTCTCGTGATTATGTGATTCGTGATTTGGAACAGTTCTATGAGCTTTCTTACTGCAGACGAGCGGTTCTGGCAGTATCGAAGTTGCGAAAGGAGAGGGCAGTCTATTATCTCTACACCCTTGCTCGGCTCCGTTCACTGGCATGGGGTACTATGTTCGCTTATTCTCCGATTCAAAGGTAAGCGGAACTGACGCTCGACCAGCCGAGAGGCGGCTAGCCAACTTTACTACTTAATTTTACTTTTAAAGTTCGTTACTACTTAATTTTTAAACTGAACTCCCGATATCACAACCACGCCCCAGCCGATCAAACGCCAACCGGTTGATTCGACTGTCTTACGGTTATGTGGTGTTTGAATGAGTTTTTCTTTATTTACGTATTGTGTTGTGAAGAAACAATGGAATAACCTCACGAGGCGTCCGGCGTGGGGCTATCGTCAGTGGACAACATGGCGGTCCGGGCGGCCGGTCATATCAATTATTAATATGTAAGATCTTGTATTGGTCTGCAGTGCGCCTACCTCGCACTTGGGCTTTTACCAGGAGAAATCCACTCGGAGTGGACACCTGGGCGTTAGCCCTTATCCGCACCCTCCGCAGGCGCCCTGGGCTGGGATCTGGGTCCCGGCAGAACGCAGTTGACCCTCACGGTAACCTCCCCATACAATGCCTGTGTCGGGCTACCCTGTCAGCTTAGAGCTGTCAGCTATCCAATGTAGTGTCCAAACAATGAAATCCTCACATGCGCCGGGAACATGTCCTTCCTCCTTACCCAGAGTATCGGGCCACTGCCAATCGGCAAATCTACGAATCCGGCACTATATTTGGGAGGTACCCAAGAGGTCACCGAACTAAGGTTCAAGCAGCTGAGTCCCCTTCCGTCTCGTTACTGCCATCACCTTGAGGCTAATGACGTCAGTACGCCAGAACCTAGGCAGCCTGACAGAGGGATGTCTGGTTGCCGTCGGACTTCTATATGTGGGATCCGGAGTATTCCGAAGAACTCGTTTGCCCCATCCTGCCCAAAGGTCGACGCGCCAGGGGCCCAATTGGTGGGTTAACGGACAAGGTCCGGCAACACGGAGCGTAGCATTGCCTATTCACTGCCTCCACCTTGAAGGTAAAGGTGTGTCACCGTGAAACTCAGGGTTCGGGAGGTCGTCTACAACTCTCCACCAATGATCGCGACAATCTACGCCGCCGCGATCCCCCCCTTGCGGATAATATGTAATTGGCATGTGACCTTGGCGGTTGCAGGGATTGGGGTGGGGGTGGGGTGGGTGGATGGGGCTAACCTCTTGTGCCAACGCAGTGCGGTGAAGTTACCAATGTATGAAGCCAATTACAAATGAAGACTAGCGGTGTTAGGCCGTCCGTTGCTCCGAGCTCCCTACTATTCATGGAGAGACACGCTTGCGCCACCCCGAGCGTCGTCTTCACATTTAGATAGACCCCAAGAGACTCCCGTTAAAGTTCATGTAGTTTTGTTCAAACGGCCATCCCCTAGATAGCTCGGATAGGCTCGAATATTCGACATCTTTTCGCACAAAGTAGCCATATAGTTTGTTTTGCTGGGCAGGTGCCATTACTGCACGGTAGTTGTAGCCAGGGTAGCCAGTATTATTTTTCTATATTATCACCAGCTTTTTATTTATTTAACACAGTGTTATACATTTATAACATATTGCTGTACCCAATCAGAAATAACTTTCATAAACTATAATTTTAATTTTTCCTCTTCTGTTCCTTGTTTTCCAAATCGCCTTCTTTTAATTTCTTCTTTCATAATTTTATTAATACCATTCATCCTGTATTGACTGGGCTTCCCTTCTTCCTCTTCCCCATCAGCATTCATTCTAAAATCCTACGAAGAATTCTCTTTTTGTCCATCCTTCGATCTTGACCATAGCATTTCATCTGTCGTTTGTTTATGAAGTCCAACAATGTGTAATTCACTTCCATTATTTCTTTAATTTTCTCATTTCTATTTTTATGCATTTTTGACATTCTTGCCGAACGCCTCCAAAAGTCCATTTCAGTTGCCAGAAACCACCAGCTTGGGAACATAAAATATAAATATAAATGTTCTGCCGCTCGAATCATTCCCTCGTGTTGAAAAAACAAGCAGAGAAAAATTCGGTTTCGAAATGGCCACAAAGTCGGGGTCATAAAATCCTCACCATTGTAGACGCCGTAGCGTTGGCAGAGGCGTACTGCAATTCGCGTGTTGCTTGTTTTGCGCCCGCCCGTGATTGGGGGCCGGTTTTTATAACTTTGCGACTAAGTGACATTAAACAGAGAGCCTAAATGACAACCCCAAAGCAGCACACTCTGGTCTTCAATCGCCGCACTGAAGTATTAAATACTCCCGCTGCCCGACTCGTGGCGGTCAATAACGGTTGCCCTATGGCCACAACCCCCAGAGCACAATATTTCCTAGTCTATCAGCTGGAAGAGATCTTTTTGCCGCATAATGTGTGTAGCTTTCGCGCCGTGACAGTCCACCCGCTTTTGAAACCCCGCAACTAGGCGACATTAGTACCCTCAACGTCCTCAATAACGTGCCCTTGCAGAAAACCATGTGACACTTGATCGTGCACCGCGAAATATGAATTCCCGACCGACTGCTAGATCTTGCGCCGACACAGCCTACAGAATTCTCTGGCACTAGAGGTTGCAGCACCACTCTGCGCCGCCCTCGCCGAATTGCGCCGCTGACCGCCGCCCGCCCGCGAAGCTCAGCCGCTCCCCCCACCAACGCTCCCTCTGACCGGTAGGTCCTAGGTTCGAGTCCTGATGGTGGCAGGATTTTCGACACTAGCTTTTCAGCTAGGTCGAATTCAGTCGCTGTCTGGAGGAAAAGTCTAGCGGCCGACTGCTCTGATCGGTAGTTTTCCGTGCTTTCTCCGATCAAAACCAGGCGAATGCCGGAGTCGTACCCAACTAAACGGGCCACGGACCGCGCGCGATCTTTTCCTTCCTCTTCCTTGTCCTATCCTCCCCCCTTACACACACACACTTACACTAACATGCACTACTCTACTACATATTCCGGGAGACCGGTCGGGAGCTTAGAGGTTGTCCAGGCTGGGGCGGTGCCCCGCTGGTGGGAGAGTCCTGGTTAGGAGGAAACCCCGCTAGCCGGCGGTAGGTCAGTGCCGGATCACAAATCCGCGCGAAATCTTTCGGTGAGGCCACGGGAAAGGAGAAAATCGAGTTCGACAAGAACCTAGCCCAAGTGATTGCGGATAATGATTTGTCGGACCAGTTGTCACTCGCTGAGAGAGTCGAAGTCTTTGGCGACACTCCCGCCCCCAGAATAAGGTAAGTACCTTCGGTGATGAAGTGCCGCTATCGCAGATCTGTGCGAAATCTCGTGCAAAGTATATGGCGAAGGACAACTTCCCATTTTTGTTTTACAATTTTCAAAAAATTAGAGATTTTAACGAAAATGAATCCTGCACCATTCTCTTAAGCGTCCTTTACGCTATAAGAGAACAAAATTTATTCAAAAAATTTGTTTCCTGTTTTGAAAGTTTCGAAAATGTATCAGGGTCGTCATATAAAGTTCCCCAAAAAATTAAAATATCGGTTTCAAATTCCACGGGCCACGACATTAGTCAGATTGATTGAAGGATATCAATTTTAGAGAAAATCGGCTGCACGATTTAGCGGCTAGCGTTGTTCACAGACGGAAGGATGGACGGACAGGCGTTTTGTCTTCAATCGATTTTTTGATACAAGGCATGGATTCTCATGACTCAACATGTTCTAACATGAAAAAAAAATACTTTTTATAGAAACTACAATAGATACACCCAGTTTTTCATTTCCAGAGTCTGGCAATAAGAGATTTTCTGTCAAATTTTCGCCGTTCCCCCCCCCCGTAGGATTACCATACTTTCTCTATACCAGGGGCGGATCTAGCCAATCATTTGGGGAGGGGCGTGGTATATTTTTGTTAAATAATAAACATATTTGTTATTGTAGTGTATATTCTTTCGATACTGTAGATATGACACTATACAATATTATTGTTTAAGCATAAACATAATTCGAGCATAGATGTATATTTAAATCAATTTCACCAAACAAACGAAGGTAAGCGAACTCTAGGCCTTTTGGGAGGGGCTATGGTCCCTATGCCCCCCTCTGGATTCGACAATGCTCTGTACTGCGTAAGCAATAGCAAGAAAGTAAAACTGTCAAATGATTCTTAATCGCTCAAATTTCTTTTTAATTGTCCCGCTTACGTTTTTCTCTTTTTTCTTATTGTATATGTGTATTCTGGTAAAAGATCATAATGGTTTCGTCTTCAGTTTCAGCTCTTTTTGGTGATCATTTTCCTGGTAGAATTGGGACTGTGTGTTTTCTTCTTTTGGTATTTGAGCACCCGCCCTACCACACGGGCGATGAAAAAGGCCGTTTTCACGTGCGCGCGATCAGGAGTCGGATGCAGTGAAGTGGACGTAATTCACCAGAAGGTAATTCGAATAACACTGAATGTAAATCTCTTTGAGATGAGGTGATGGTTAAGATTTGATACGTCACGAAACAGTAGGAGGCTCTCCGCTGGGTGCCATTGGGTGAATACTGCATGACGCGAAACCGTAAAATGTAAAAGTTTAACTTACCTAAACAGTTATCATTAATCATAGAAAAAGGACTGCTGAAAGGAACTCAATGTAATGGGTATTAATTCACTCGCTGGTTCCTAGCTCATAGCGTAATATTACTTAATACTCTTGTATTAATATCCGTCATTACATCATTGTTCTTAATATTCTGATTTTTTTATTGTAATTGTGGGCACATTGACACAATTGTGAATTATTTTTAAATTGTTGTGAGTTGTTTGTCCACCAATATACTGTGACGGTCTATTCAGACGCGTCCAAAATAAATACAGAAACATTCAAATAAGGACTAAAACACATTAATTTCGTATGTCGATAAGAACAAAAAACATGAGAAAGTACACGAATGAAACCTTTTTCTCAAATTTATTGAATTCTAAAACCTGTGCCCAAAATACACTGTAAGTATGTCAATAAATAAAAACGGGATATATTTACAAATAATAACACTTCGCAACCATATAATTTCGTAAATAAAAGAATTTCCGTGATAATAAATTAATTTTCCATATTAGGAATGAGACAGTCGAATGTTCTCACAAGCGTGACAAACGATTACTGATAATATGTTCAAATAAGAAAACAATTGATTATAAAAAGAATAACGAATATTATAATGTAAAGAAACAGTAGATTGTCAGAGAAGAGTTTTCTTTTGTTTAAAACTACGGGTAGTGGATAGAACAACAATTTTTTAGATCATAGGTGATTGAGACACCGTGACGAACGCATATTTGTTATTATTATTATTATTATTATTATTATTATTATTATTATTATTATTATTACATTACTAACAGGAAAAGGATTACGCTGTTTCTTCTGCATTGTTAGGTAAACGATAACTTCCCAAAACTCTCCCAAATTATAATATTGCGAATTTGTTATCAAAATGAGATTGTTCCAGAACCACTAGTTTTTTCTTTCTAGCTATCGCTGCCGCGGTAGAGAGAAATTTATGTAACGTTGCGCGAAAAGACGAATTTTCAGTAAAAAAAAAAACTCTTATTACAGGGCACTGGCAACGAAGAAGAGGATAAATACAAATGCAAAATTTAGATTCAAAAAAATCCCCGAGCACGTGGTGTAGTAAGAATCCATGTTTTGTGGGTCCTCGATGCCGGAAAATCGATTGACGCCAAAACGTCTGTCCATCCGTCCGTCTGTGAACAACTCTAGCGGCTAATTTTTCTGCCAATTTTTTCCAAAATTGATATTCTTCAATTGATCTGGCTGATGTGGCGACCCCTTGAATATGAAACCGATATTTTAATTTGGGGGGTACTTTGCATGATGACCTCGGGACATCTTCAAAATTTAAAAAAATGGCTTCAATGTTTTTGATTGAACCTTAAGGACGATTAAGAGAATAGTGCGGGTCTCATGTTCTTTGAAATCTCTTATTTTTCGAAAACTGAGAAAATTATAATTTATTCGGCATTTCCTAAAACTACAAATTATGAAGATAAACATTTTTTTCTTAATGGAATGTTTTCATGAAAAATATCTTCAAATAACGCCATGTTGAATTTGTGGCCAATAGATTAATTTTTGAATAATTTGGCGACAAACGTAAGTCGCCCGCTCCGAAAATCTTGAGATTCGTGAACGTAATTTTAGATATATTTTGAGGTAGCTGAATCCTATTGTAATGGTTTTTATATATATATATATATATAGGTAGCTGAATCCTATTGTAATGGTTTTTATATATATATATATATATTCCTGCAACCACTTCTAAAATATCCCCACCTGAACTTACACAAATAAATAAACCCATACTTAATTATTTACCCATGGGTTGCGAAGCACCATTAAAACAAATTTCTTTGAGATCGTGGGTACGCGAATCGTTCCTGTATAGGAAACCGAAAATAGTAATATTATTATTTTCGTTTTTAAAGCAGTAATATTGCTTTATAAAGAGACATGGATTCAAATTTATTCCGTATTTTTCTGGGATAATACCGTTGGAAATAAAAGTTTTCTAACTGAAACCAAACAACTTGATTCTGAATTCATTCGGTATTTTCTTCCTCTTTTTTTTCTAAAACGTTGGCGAGAATCTTCTCGCTACTTGTAACTAATTTAACAAATTACAGCAAACAATAATACACATAAAAACCCTTTTCACAATATCCTAACAATAATATTTAAAATTAATTTTCTTTGCATTCACCAATCGAAATTTTCACCATTGAGCAAGTGCACTTTGTCAATTTATTAAAACAACAATTAATTAAATCCTGAATAATTTCATGCATGGCAATATTCTCTCAATACCTTAAAATAAAATGACATTCTTAGCCTTGTTATAATCTGTAAATAATAGAATAATAATAAATGTTTGTTTACACTTCCCTTTGCTGTAGTTCTGCGGTCTCGCGATCTTCATCATCTATATCCATAGTCCACACTAATCGTAAATGAGAACATCCTCCATTTTCCGCTGCATTTCAACATTCGAATTCCGACACACTTTCATCATCCGCGACTTAACCACCGATCCTCCTCCTAACTCGGCTCGACTCCGTCTGAAGAAGTTATATCTTCTGACCACGTTGTTTTAAAAACAAAGGACGACTTGTTCATTACAATGTTCTTTCGTTGTTCCACTATTATTGATGTTAATCTCACTCAATAAACCTCGCGGTATTGTCACAATTTCCACAAAATGTTCCCAATTAATGACATTGTCCGTGGTTCATTTTAAAAATACTGGTTTCCTTTTATTTAATAAAAAATACAGTTTCTGTTCGCACTTTTATAACATCTGACGGTTTTCCCTTATTGATATTTTATTTTCACTATGTATGTTATTTGTTTGTCCATGTTTTTGCATAGCAAATTAAGCGTCTTTTTTAATAAAAAAAACCTGTGGACGCGTCATAATAGACCGACACACTACGTAAGTTAGAATGTGTATATTATTTAATATTTCTTTGTTTCTTACATTCGATCTTTTGTTATACGTTTACAAATTAATCTTTTAGAAATTATTTAAAACTTAATTGAAATGTATGAAACACAAATCTCTAGCCTTCAGGAAATAGAGAGGAATGCAACAATGGCATTCCGCGATCCGACTCGCAAATAGTGTGAATTACTTTTCATTGTGACATGATTTAGCTATATGAAAAACAGTTATAATGATCAAATTTGTGGTTATATTTGTTTGAAATATTTAGTTTTCGCACCAAATGTTTCACCATTTGTAATGAGTTTTACAAAAAATTACAACTGAGATGTGGTAATTTGGAGAGCAATTGAGGTATAAATGGTATGACATAACCATTACTAAAGGCGAGAAAGTACGTGCTGTTTCAGCACCACTAGTTTTAATTTCGAAGTTTGGCTGTTTTCAGATTCAAAGATCAATACTGGTATTGACCAAACAGGACACAATCACCTCTCATCATTATCCTATCACCTCATAATTCGCAATTCAAGGCTTAACAACCTCTTCTTACCAAGGGATACTGCCGAAACCGATCCCCATAATGAGATACGTTAATCTCTCTCCGGGACAGAATATGCCTCAGCCTCGGAAAAGAAGTGTAGCTGTTGTTGGCTGATATGCAAATAATAAAATTAATAATAACAAAATTATTATTATTAATAATAATAATAATAATAATAATAATAATAATAATAATAATAATAATAATAATAATAATAATAATAATAATAATACGCAGTTTTGCGTAACACTAATAGCTTAACAGCCAAAATTGAGGCTTTCAGCATGTTTAGACGTTTGAAGTGTTTCCTACTTACACATTAAAAAGGTCTTATAAAGCATGATATTCACTTATTTCGTACCCAAAGAGTGTATCTCGTACCAGTAAAGGCTAAATAGCAAAACATTGGAAGATGATGGAAGATTTTCACATACGTATCTGATTTCAGCGCATAAAATGCAATTATGATCAGTATTTACATAAATTTAACCGAACCCATATTGACCTGCATGATGAGAGCAATTGAAATTGCAAAGTGAACGTTCTAACTTAGCTATAAAACCAATAGTTCGATATTACTCTGTAATTGCACTCAAGTTGTGCAATTTAAATAGAATATTGAGTGATCTAATATATATATATATATATATATATATATAATATATTATAATGATTGCGATCATTCCGGTAATTTAGTGTTCCCAAAAATAAAGACTTCCCAATAAAATGTTAAAATTTATATTCAAAAAGACAGAAGACGGCAGCGCCGCGCGCAGACATTTTCCTAAATTAACGGAATCCGCGGAAAAAGGAGAAATTCAACATAATCATTCCATAAAGCATAATTTTTAGAATCGTTAGAAAGAACATCAGCAAAATCGGACTAAGGGTTCACTAGATTTCGAAATTATCGTAATCGTACATTTCACATTCACAAGCATAGACATATGAAAGTAATTGTGGCTAGAAGAAAGGTGATGACGAATATGGTTTTTAATAAATATTACGAAAACGCCTGAAGGGATCGTGCTGGAACATTATAAAACAACGGAGTGAAATTTATGAACAATTTCAAGACTAATCACGATTTTGGGAAACATCTAGAAATCTAATTAAAATTAAATGTAGAAACGTATAATTAAAATATATATGAAACAAGAGACGCATCATAGTGACGTCACGACGAAATATCGAACTAAAAATGATATTTAATGAAATAAGACAATGAATGGTCAAATAAGCAGTAATTATCAGAGAAATTATAGACAGTATTGAGAACCGGTGACAAGGCCTAAGAACGTTTAAAACGTGAAAATAAGAAATATTTTGTAATCTTGTTTGTGGTAATGGGCGAGCGACGGGCGTCTGTTCAATGTAAATCTATTTAAGATAATGGACAACAATGCTAGATAGAAAATGATGAGACGGTGTTGTGCGCTGGGCGAAGATGCTAGTTCCGCGTTAGCGTAAATGTAACATTTTAAAAATTATTGTTCGGAAGTGTACTTTGAAAACATTTTAGATATATTGATGCGAACAAAAAGGTTGTAACAAATGGGTCAATGACCCCCATCTCGATCAGGTTTTTCGTCCAGTTTCCCTGATCCATTGAGCAAATGCTGAGATCGCCCCTTGTTTTGCTTCTGGACATAAATGCAACTTCATTTTCTGTGCACGTCTTTATTCAGTGGGAAATACAATTATTCAAATGATCGTTTCCATGTTGTCGCGGCAGGAAGTAATAAGAGCCAAAATTTATTGCTTATTTATCCTTGAAAGTAGATTTTATTACATGGGAGTTTTTTTTCTCCCTTTCAAAATTCAAAATTTAAGCAGTATATGATTTAGTGTAGGGATCACAGAATTTTGAAAATGTGCACACAATTCACTTTTCCCCATAGCACGGCACACGCAGTTTTTAACTGTTTTTTGACGTAAAATAAATAAATAAATAAATAAATAAAAATAAACGGGTGAATGGATTCGTAAATAATGGCGAATAATTTACAGGTAAAAGCGACGCAAACGTCAATTTTAGGCGGTTGCACTTTTGAACAATGGTCGCGGACATTTTGCGTTGCAGTGTTTACAACACGAAGTTTAGCGTGCTCCGGACAGTAAAAGGAAATACAAACAGAGTATTTTCATTTTAGTTCGCGTAACGAAACAGTATCTCTTCGTCGCGGGAACTTTAAATATTTTTATTTGCACTTGTGCAACGAACAGTGTTTCTTCGCCGCTGGAACTTTAAATATTTTATTTTCATTCGTGAATGAACAGTGTTTCCTCGCCGCTGGAATTTTGAATGTAGTGAAAACTTTGCGTTTCATCCCAAAAAGTTTCGTAGTGGTATTTTAACTACGTGAGTTCATGGTACATATGGTCCAGGGAACTGGTGGAAGCTGAGACGGTCGTATCGCCGGGAGTACGGACGGCGACGCGTGCATGTCGCAGTGTTCATCCGGTATCAGGGAAGTGATGCATGGATATTTTTTTATTTAGCAACTTCAAAGGCATCTATCGAAGACCAAGTTCTGTTAATTCATTATAGAATAAGAGGGTCAACAATTTCAAACGACAGAATGCGCATTCGGTGTGGATGAATGTATTTCTCTACGTAATTTTCAGTGTGAATGCTCATT
This sequence comes from Teleogryllus oceanicus, assembly GCA_964035755.1. NCBI lineage: Eukaryota > Metazoa > Arthropoda > Insecta > Orthoptera > Gryllidae > Teleogryllus > Teleogryllus oceanicus. Next base: position 114,029,879 of record CAXIVR010000006.1, on the reverse strand, counting down.
ATATATTTTTTTTGTGTTTTTATATTAAGGGTATTGTTTCTTTGCTATGTTTTGTTTTGTGTGTCATCAGAGGACACTATCATTGTATATATATTTGTCATTTTGAAATATCAGAAGAAAAGAAACAGTCGACAGAACTGAAATAAATTGAGAAAAACACATTTGGGTTCATCAGTAAACCATTAAAGAATGTGTTGTGATTCATGTAGACGCAGACCCGCACGCGCGCACATAGGTACCTTGTTTGAAGCCCTGTATAGGGCAGTCACATATTCACGCCCAGAAAGAATTAGAAGTTATATAAAATTACGTAGCGAACGGACTCTTTAGCAAGAGCTAAAGGAGGTTGAAAAGGAAGTGTGTGTATTGATGACAAGGCGCCCATTTGTGTTTAAAGATAAATAGGAATAATAAGTAAGTGTTTATTTGTCAGCCCAAGTTAGGAGTGTGTATACGTATTTATATTAGAAGTATAGCCGCGTAGCAAGGCAGAGCAGGCAAATCTATTGCATTGGCAGCCCAACGCGCGGATAGGATAGGTAGCAACCGTGGAATATTATTACAATATATATATAGGATAGGTAGCAACCGTGGAATATTATTACAATATATATCTTTGTAACTGAAAATATCTACTATTTATTTGGTTTCCTGTTTTCTTTGTTTCGGCAAGCGTCCCCGTTTATTGTGTATATTTGTTATTTATACAGTGTTTGTATATATTTTCAGTTCAAGTGTTGTGGACATTCAGGTCTCCGAGATTTTAAAGTAATTCCCGAGAGTTGTTGCTCTGATTTGGCGAACTGCGGTTCCTACCTGAGAGTACAGCACCATAGCGCAAAGCAGCCCCCAAGTCGAAAATATTACTATCAGGAGGGTTGCATGCGAAAGCTCACCAATAATGAGCTGGCTTTTGGAATAACCTTATGTATTTGTAGCTTTGCGTCCGCCGTAATTGCAGTAAGTAAAATGATTTATTTTTGTTAACTGAAAAACTGGAATTCTCAATGTTATTAAATGCTAAATAAACTTCTTGATATTTATGTTGAGTCACGTAACTTGAGCACTTCCTGTATTTTTTGAACGGTTGAAGTTATTGCAATGCAGTTCCTGCTGTCTTATTTTAATATTTTTTACATGAAATGTCAAGGATATTTTCAATTTTTTTGAAAATTGCTCGAAGTGTTTGGATTGAACTTTTTTATCTAAAAGGGAAAATTACGCTTATAATAATGGCGCTGGTTCGATTCGGAATTCTGAAACTCTGTTGGAGAACCATTTACACTGATGGCGCGCAAGTTGCGACATGCACGGACGTGACACGTGCGCTTTCGCAAAATGGTTTGTGTATCCTAAATACCTACACTAATTACTATTTAAAGCTCTGAAAAGTTCGGAATGGTAACATGGTAATTATAGTTTAGCCCCCCGGTTACCCATCGATAGATAGTTAGCTTTTCTTTCCGCGATCACGTGTTTGATAGTCGGATGGAGCAAAAGTAAAACTATTGCTTTTCATGGTCAATTCGCAGTTCATATAGCTGTGTGACAATGTGAAAGCTCCTCGCATTTAGAGAATTCCAAAAAAGGGATGTCGTAAGGGATTGCGACCTTACTAGAGGTCTCCCGACTCCCGAGCCCATGGCCCTCAAGCTGGGACTCCACGTCAGGGTCTTTTTCACAAGACTGTAAAGCCGGAGTACATTTTTAATTCCAGTTTATTTTGGATAGTGGACTATACGAATATGGATGGATAGATGATTACGCTTAATTATTTATTTTAAGAAAATGTCTAATTCATGCGATTGATATTTTATTTCATATGCTATCCAGTTCTCCAATACTTCAGTTTTGGAGGTTATTATTTCGAAAACGAATAAACACTGGCTCAGTGCAACAATTAATGATAGACACTGCAATGCCTCTGACCGTGGCCTCCTAGGGTTCGAGTCCCGATTTTTGACACTAGCTACATAACTAGGTCGAATTCAGCCGCTGTCTAGAGGAGAATTGTGGCGGTCGGCTGCTCTGATTAGTAGATTTCAATGATTTCTCCGATCAACACCAAGACACTGCCAGCGCAGAGCCGTAACAAAAGGGTCACGCACCGCGCGCGGTCTTTCCTTCTTCTTCCTTTACACACACTTACATGCCCGACGCTACCGTACATGTCGAAAGACCAGTCAGGAGCTTAAAGTTTGTCCCAGCTGGGGCGGTGCCCTGCAAGTGGGAGATCCCCGCTAGCCGACGTGTAGGTCGCCACCGGCTCTCGCCATCCTGCAGGGGAAGATCACCATAACCTCCCGCAATTAAATTGTTGTATCTGCAGGATTCAGGGTGAATTACACATTCAATGTTTATAAGTGATTTACTGTCACCATAACAAATACACTGAAACTAAGTAACAAATAACTGTACAATTCTCATAACGGCGTTCTTGCCGTATAGTGCCTTATCACCGGCAGCGGCGATAGAGTCTCCCGTGCGGTAGCTGGCGGCGGTAGCCGCACGAAGTCCACTCTTATCGCGTAGCTGATAACGCCACGACGGTGACGTGTAGCAAGCGCGGGCGGCAGCAGCCTGAAGTCCCCTCTTATCGCGTAGCTGATAACGCCACGACTGGGCGTGTAGCGAGCGGAGGCGGTGGTAGCTAGGCGAGGTTATTACTGAACGAGAGAGCTCCGCTCCCTGCCTGTGACTTTATACCCCACCGCCCCGCCAAGGGGGAGGGGAGAGGCTGTGCCCCTTCACTAGCGGAGCGTAACTCCGACTCGTCTTCTGATTGGGGGGATACCACATAAATCATGCACTTCGCTTACTGGAATAAATACCTTAGCAGTTGACGCGCCCAGAACCACTAATCAATCAAAAAGAATGAACTGCACTCATATCTGTTTGATAATTTATTGAATATAAAATAATCTGATTTCTTATTACTGCTAAGACTGCTGCTTATGTCATTATTCCCGTAAGTGTAGAGCATGATTTAATTGCGGAAGGCGGGTCACCTTCCCTCGCTGGTTGGCAAGATCCGTCACTGATTTACGTCGGCTTACGAGGAGTTTCTTCAACCACCAATGTGGCCTTATTCTCCCACCAATCTCGCCATGGGCCATCCCATCTGGAACAACTTCTAAGCTCCCGACTGAGACTTTCGAAGACAGAATGACTGAGGCTTCGAAGTAGACGAGGAATGAGCAAGTGCTTCTAACTCAAAGTGATGAATGATTAAGAATTCGAAACAGACAAGGAATCAGCACGTGCTTCTGACTCTCACAAGCTGCAACGATAAATGACTGAGACTTCGAGCGGTCAGATTATTACAAAGTAATATTTTCGCGCTGATGCAATACACCACGAACAACCTGTAGATGGCTGCGAAGCAGGGGGCGCGCTTTTCAAATTCCATTTTTCAGTTTTCTTACAGAACTTGCACCGTAAGGAAGCATTTCCGACACTCCTATAATTAGTGAAAAATGCTTTTATTGGCCTCCTTTATTTTTCCTTTAAGATTCTGCAGTCTGTCCTGATTTACTAAGCCAATGATATTTATCTTTCCTTTGATGTTAATAACGTATATTTTCTTTTCTAGTAAAAGGAATGTAAGATAAAAAATTAGTTTTAGAGTCCTATCAAATGAAGTAGGTGATTGACATTTACAAGTGAAAGGGAGCGACGTTGACAAGTTGCAAACCACTGAACACGTGTTCTACGGACGCAAAAATAAAAATTTCAAATAAATACGTATAAAAGTAATCAAATAATATACTCACATTGTATGAAGAACCAGTTTGTTCTGGAACGTCTACGCGTTACGTTCTTCACTCAAATAAATGTTACGGCCTTCACTATATTACAACCAGAGCTGGGAAGTTAATGCAAGCTCTTAGTTATGAAATATGCACACACATATGCTACAAAAATGTTGAAATATGCACAGAAATAGTTAAGATATGCAACGTTTGGTTACAAAAACGTATTTTACAACATTACATCTTTTTGCCACCTTCAGAAACAGGTATTAGGCAAATTAAAAACACATCAGCATCTTCACATTTTATTTTGCTTTAAGCCACACAGAAAGTCACAAGAATTTTATTGAGGTTATCTCTTAAGGAGTATCTCCTATCACACGATTATATTATCATTTTGTACGTAGAAAATGAAAATTTCCACATCACATGATGTAATGGATGTAAATTTATATTTTGACTCGTTTGTGCTCAATACATTAACTGAAAGAGGAACACAACTTCCTTCCAAGAATTTACCCATATGAAGTTCTAGATTCTTTCCAAAAATTTCATTTGTTTTCTTCCTAATTGCTTCTCCCTCTCATCTCGAGTTGTCACCAATTTATCCCTTGCCTCTTGAACTGCAAGTGCATCTACAAAGGTTTCCTTTGAACTCTCCATCTTCTTTATTGAGATTGGAAGAACACCAAAATGTGCATCAATAAATATGAGTTCTTTTTGAAGTCACTTTCTTAATGGAAGAAGGTTCATCCAGTAAGTTAATCACCTCTTTTACCTTCTCCAGGTGTTTTGCATAGAATATAGCTGCATTTACCCAGATCCCCTACCAAGTACTAATAGGCTGTGGGACAAAAGAAGGTCTTCCACCTCCTTGTACATAGAAATTCATTGCCTTGCGAAATATCTCCTTGATCTGGTTGATAGCTTCGTTGCAATTTGGACTGAATTCTCTGATTTTTTCTGCTATCTGCTGTATATGAAACAAGTACCATAATAGGAAAGTATGATTTATCGTTGTGAATGCTTTAATCGTGTATAGTGCAGCATTAATTACTATGCGGAGCACCCTCTTATCCCCCACCTCACCATTTGGCAACAAAATTCTCAGAGATTGGTTCATAAATCTTGTGATTATTCGGAAACTTGTCGTTTCAAGTTGCTTGCAAGCAAGTAAATGTGCCGCAGTTGGCATTTCATGATGAAGGGAGGGTTGTAAATGCAACCAGCTTCCTGTGGCGGGAAGGGTTAGGTTTGATTGATTGATTGATTTTTTCGTGTTTCCGAGCGCGTCAACTGCTTCGGTCATTAGTCCCGTTAGTGTAGTGCATGTTTTTTCTCGGGAGATGGCGGTGATCTTACCCCACTGGATGGCGAGATCCGGCGCCGACCTACCGTCGGCTAGTGGGTTTCCCCCTAGCCAGGACTCTCCCACCAACGGGGTACCGCCCCAGTCGGAACAAGCTCTAAGCTCCCAACCGGTCTCCGTAATATGTGGTAGTGTAGTGCATGTTAGTGTGTGTGTGTGTGTAAGGGAGAGGATAGGACAAGGAAGAGGAATGATAGATTGCGCGCGGTCCGTGGCCCGTTTGGTAGGGTACTGCTTCGGCATTCGCCTGGTGTTGATCGAAGAAACCACGGAAAACTACCGATCAAAGCAGCCGGCTGCTAGAATTCTCCTCCAGACAGCAGCTGAATTCGACCTAGCTGAAAAGCTAGTGTCGAAAATCCTGCCGTCAGGACTCGAACCTAGGACCTCCCGGTTAGAGGCGCTGCAGTGACATCAGTTGATGCACTGAGCTACCGCTACCAGTGGGAAGGGTTAGGAAAGTGGATGTCTTGCCCGCAAGTTCAATCTGAGGATGCCGAAAGAAAACGCGAGGTGTCAAGGCTTGGCGATAAACCGATAACAGCAGATATTACTGCATTGGCGGGGCTGTCAGTAGTCTGAAACTAACGTATTTAATGCAACAAGAAAGTTTATGCCTTGCATTAAGAAGTATTTTTTACGTGGAAATTAATATATTCGTGATATTTTAGGCAAAAAAGTCGAAAAATATGCAAATTCAATTACCCAAAAATTTATGAAAAATATACATTATAAGCAATTTTTACAATAATTTGGAAGGAAAGCCGCTCAAGTCTGAATCATTGCCACTCAAGCTACCTCAACTCTCTAATTTAATAACGAGCTCTTCAACGTCGTTTTCGATCACGACTTCCTTCTCCCAAGAATCTGTGATCACTTTCTTGGTATGTTCAACGACATGTCGCCAATCTGCCGCTATTGTATTGGTTACTGGTCAATCAGAAACCTTTCCACTTCAGTTAAAATAAATGTTGAAGTAAAACACAGAAAAAGAAAAGGAATGCGCGCGCAGCAAAGGAAGAAACGCGGGCTACAGGAGGGACGATTCGCTACACGATGCTCAGATGTTTCCAGTACGCCACTGGCAACTCAGCGATCTGACTCGCCATGTTTTCACTATCGATTGGCAGCGTCTGTGGAAACGGGAGAGGCATCCTTACGTCACACACAAATGTCAATCACCAACTTATATTAATCGGACAATAATAAGATTATTTACTTTACTCTCACAATCGTATTTTTCATGTTCAATTTTTTTTCCTTTCAGGTTTTCGGATTATGGTTGAATTTAGCAATAGACTACTGAAGAACAATTCAACGTCAAAAATGTTGATACAATTGAACTATTGTATGTACTGTCGCTGAAACGTACTTATTTTATTATTTGTATATCATTTTGATGTAGTTTTGAAATATATAGATTAATATTGTTTATTGTCATTATAAACTTTAAAAAAAATACTGCCTATTGACCCCAATAGGCCGTTACGAATGTTATTACACATTGCATGTCATTTGGCTAACAGTATTTCAGAACGAACAAGGCTACCTCCAGGGCCGCCCGTAGATGGGCCCCCAAACAAACTTTTATGACCCCCCTTCTCAGTCTACAAATGTTTATATTATCACAAATATTGATTAGAACTTCAGAAATTTACAATTGAATAAAGAAGGAAAAATAATGTAGAGAGGATTTTTCCACGGGCCGCCAAAAAGTTCAGGTCCTCTGACATTTTCAGGGGTGTCCACCCCCTATAAGCGGCCCTACTAACTCAGAAAGAAACGGAAAGCTGTATTTTTCCTCCCTGTTTTGTAATTTGTTATGCCTGTTGTCATCAGAAATAATATTTATTGAATGGATGAGTAAATCTGATCTCATTTACGACGATCTCAGAGAGTTTTGTGAGAATCGGGAAGTGTAATGTGGATTGCCAGAAGATGAAACGAGTAAAAAAAACTTATTGCTGATATTTTATATGTTCTTTAATAGTAGATGGAATTTTCAGATTTTTATGAATTTGTCGGTTTAGCATGAACCATATTTCGGACACTACTTTTCTCATAAATTAGTTTTAAACAGTTTTCCTTTTCTCAGCTGTATATTGTCGGGTAGTGTATACACAATGCCTGACAAAAAAGTGTTGTGCCCAGAAGTGATTCAATATTATCCCATTTCGGTATACACACATACCATGAATGTGTGAGTAAATTATTAGATTCACACATATCTGTAATGTGTAGTATGCTCACCAGAGTACATTCCAGATGTCACTGCCATGTCGTTGTGCAGTTATCAGGGAACTGCTGTGAGCCAGACAGTGAAGAACGACGTTTACGTACATTTGCGTTGCACGAAGCACTTGCGTTGCCACACAGACGCGTTTGATAGCCTATACCCCAATTGACTGTATTTGTCAGAGACCGCATTGTGGGAGCTCATGAGGCTGGTTGGTCGTATCGTACAATCGCCAGGCACGTGGGCCGTCCAGATGTCACAGTGACCCGATGATGGAATCAATGAGCACATGAGGACACCCACGCACGTCGTGAAGGCTCGGGTCGACCAAGAAACAATACTCCGAGGGGGGGGCGTTGTATGGTGCGACAAGCAGTGACGTGGATGACGTCCGCATCCACCATCCACGAACATGTCCTGACAACTCTACAATAGCCTGTGAGTTCCCGCAGGATTGAGGTCCCACTGCCCCATGTGTCGGTTGCCATTGACACCAGAACACCGACGTCGGCGTTTGGATTGGTGCCGTGTCCGGGAGGCATGGACAGAGGACGAATGGCGTCGCATCATCTTCAGTGATGAGTCCCGCTTCGCCATAACCTCCGATAACCAGTGTGTCCGAGTGTGGAGACGTGGAAAGCAGAAGGTACATCCTGTCTATATGGTCGACAAACATGTACAACGGCGGGGGCGGACCTCGGATATGCGTTCAAATCATCTGTAATAGTGCTTCGGCAGACTTTGACGGCTCAGCGATACGTCACAGACATTCCGCACGTCCAACCCCTTATGGAACAGCACCGTGGGACAGTATTCCAACAAGATAATAAACGCCCACATTGAGTACGTGTGTCTACAGACTACCTAGAGAGTGTTGAGGTCCTCCCGTGGCCAGTAATGAAGCATCTTATAATGCAGTTTGTCAAATCACTGCCAAGAGATGGGGATTGTTTCAGATATCTGTGATACAAGTATACAAGTTCTCGAAACTGTCTGAAGACAAGTTAAAAGAGGGAGTTTTTACTGGCTTCCACATTAGAAAACTTCTAACTGATCCGATCTTTATGGAAACAATGGGAGACAAGGAAATATAAATCTGGGACTCTTTAAGAATGTAGTGCACACGTTTTGGGGTAATACTAAGAACCCTGACTACAAAACCATTGTACAACGCATCCTTGCAGTATATGAAGGCATTATCCTATCTCCGTCAATTTCTCCCTCCTATCCTCTCGCTTCTATCCTAAAATTCCCCAGATTCCCTCAGCCGTACATTTCCAAATCGGAAAACAAAATCCTCACCACAATAGACTAAAGCGAAAACTACCGCGACAGCTCTTCGACCCTCCTTGATTATCATGCACCCGATGTGGCTTCTCACATTTAATTCACATGTACCCAATGTATTCAAGTCTATAAGTTTTCTCAATCAATGTTAATGTAATTCATGTAACATCACTGTATCGTACACGGATGCTGAGGGCCTTCGGGCCAAGCAGAAATAAATGAAAAAAAGTATATGAAGGTCGAGGATGCAAGAGGACATTAAAAGTTCATTTCTTACTCTCCCATGTTGACTATTTTCCTGAAAACTTGGGAACTTATAGTGAAGAAAGGGCGAAAGATTTCATCAGGGTGTCCATGATTTTGTGAAACGTTTACAAGGAAAATGGGATGTCAATATGCTTACTGTTGGATGCTTAATCGAGACACCAAAGTAGGAAACCAAAAACGAGTTCGGAGAAGTATGCAATTAAAAGAAAATATTTCACAAGAAAAAAGAGTCGACCTAAAATTGTGAATGAAATATCAGAAACAATTTCTTATTAGTAATAAGATAATAAATACATTTAGCGCACTGCAAAAAATCAGTGCCTTGTTTTCATTTTGAAAAAAAAAGTGATGGAATGTTCTGGAAGTCATTTGTATAATCTGTGAGCTTTAAAACATATAATTCAGCAAAAATACTCCATGCAGCTAAAAAATTTTTTTTTGCAGACCTGTTTAATTAGCAGTTTGACTGTAAAGTAACTTTTGGTGGAGTTGCCCACCCTCACGTATGTACGCCCATACACACATAAACATGACAATTAGCGACGTACTCAACGGGCTGGGCAAATCCAATGATTAATATTAAAAAGATTAAATATTTGTACTAATTTCTATACTTACGAGAGTCATTCAATGTATCTATTGTTTACGATACAAATAATAATTACAAGTTAATAAATAAAAATTCATTTTATAATAAGCGTAAATGAAAAATTGTTTATAAGAAAACATCAAGTCATTGTTGCTGTGTATAACAGCATTTCTGCCCACATATCGGGCACACTGTAGCGGGCACACATAGTTATGGCCCACTGGGGCCGCCGCAGCGTCGCGCCGGGAGCGCGACTACCCAAGGAATGGCAAGTACGGGAGAACACCACCAGGCGCAGGGCGAGCGGCTGCGCCTGTCCGTGTGCACCGGGCCGTGTCGGCCGAACGAGCATAGGTGGGGGCCTGTCCCCCTCCTTGCCGCCGCCAGGAAGGCGGGAAGCGACAGACTCGCCTCAATGCCTCGGGGGCCTATTTAAGGGGGCCTCGCCCGGGGCAGAGGCAGTGTGACATTTCGAGAGCAGCGAGTAAGTGCCTGGGGGTAGTTGGTGTTGTCGAGATAGTGCTTGTGTTTACAGTGCGTTTTGTTTCTTCTGGCGAACTGAAATTTGCTATGTATAACGGATTTGATTTGGATTGTGGTTTTGCAATAAAACTTGGTAAAAGAACTGTTGTTGTTTCTATTAGTACAAACAATTGTAACTGTAGCCACCCGTCCCGGAAACAAAATCCTGGGTGCGCTCCCACCACTCACTCACTTTGTACAATGCCTTGAAATTCGCGATCTTTTCCATTCCACTATGACCACGGACTGACTAACATTAAGTAACTACAATAATTGGATTCAAACGAAATGAAAATGTACCTTAATCAAGAATATATTTGAATTAATAGAAAATTAGTTTGGATTACAATCAGTGTAACGTCATGACGGATATTATTCCATGGTTATTTCGAAGCTCTATGGGTTCTTACAACTATAAGCATGGACCTCCCGCAGCAGCGCTCCCGTCCTCAGTGGCAATTCCTAGCTACGTTTTCTCACTTTATTTCAGTGTAGCGAAAGGTATGACCGGCTCTCATGCACCACTATGTCAACTTCGACCTCCATGTTGGTGGTGCGCAAAGTAATCGCCATTTCATCCGAAATTACATCGAATTTGATATTTGTCTTAACTTACGAAAACAAGTAAATCGTTAATCAGTTCTGTATAACATGCACATATTTGCGAGTAAATAAAGCTTAAAGCAAAATTCGTAACCGTTCACACGGGATGCGCCTATGTACGCGATTGTAGAGAGCGTGAAATTGAAAAATCTTAATGCTTTCATGTAACTATATACGGCGTGTACCTTCACATTTGTAAAAGCTTGCAATACATTGACCTGACGAAAAACAAAGACAACTTTTATAAGTCGTGTATCTTAAAACTCGGTAGTTTTCACAGACTAACGTGAATGTTAAAAATTCAAATCCATTTTAAGTAAATTAAAAATATACTGGTCTTAAATTTTCAAAAAATATTAAATTAACTAGGTTACATTAATAGCCACAAATTGTTTGATGGGAATAATTGGGAAATGCCTTTTTGCGAATAATTGGGAAATGCCTAAACTGTACGTAAATGTACTCATGGTGAAGACTTCCTCTCTACATGGTTTTTTCTAATCATTAATTACTATAATATGGTTTACCATTACTTTCAGTCATCTAATGATGTGGATAAGAAATCGTTATGCTTTTGATCTCTCAAAATGGTATAGTTGTCACTAGAATTGCAGCTGGGTTGAATGTTTAATATTTAGTTTTGATTGATTTTTCAGGTCCGTTTTTCACCTATTCAGCTCTCGCGCCATCACAAAAATTAAGTTTTTGATTAAAAGAATCATGGGATTTTAAAACTTCGCTATGCATTGTTCGTTTCGCTCTGTTCGTTAAATACTATAACAGACTTCGTCACTATGAACGA